>CAWUFW010011554.1:0-606281 GCA_963921515.1 Calotriton arnoldi | reverse complement strand
GTCGATTCCGATTCGGGCCGGAAAAAGCACCGACCGACTCGGATCCGGAAAAATACCGACCGACACGTACCAGTGGCGCCCGACACGCCAAGTACGATGCAAGCCGCGATAAATCCGACCGACACGTCAGGAAACCAAGCCGACCGACCGACCCGCTCGGAAAATAGCAATCCGGCCGGAAAAACACGCGAATCCAACCGACCGACACGCACCCGGAACAAATCCGACCGAATCGTACCCGCCAACTCCAACCTGCAAAGTACGATGCAAGGCGCGAAAAACACGACCGAGTCGGACGGAGGACAAGCCGTACGACCGACACGCATACAAAACCGAGCCGAAGCAACACAATACACCGCGACCGACGCGTACGCAGCATACAAAACTGCACAAACACAGCGTGAACGAAACGGAAAACACCGTACGAGACCAATGCACGGTCCGACTCGGTCACAAGAACGTTTCCAACATACACAAACAGCACAAAGGAAAAATCAACCAAAAAAAGGCCAAACAAGCAATTACCAAGCCAATAAATACTGGGGGGGTGGGGACAGAGAACAAAGACACACCCACAACTCCACCTATATAAAGGACACAAATCACTACCATGAGCCTTTGCAAATGCCATTTCACTGCCAGCACCCAAGAGAAAGCAACCACACACCCACAGCTCATCCCTCACACAAGCCACACACCATCAGCACACCAACAAATACCTACCTCACATACACCCAGCAAAACACACACTCACACACCCTCACCTGCACACCAACACACACATCACTCACCATCACCACCCATCACCATGCCCCCCAAGAAGAATCCCAAGTTCCTAGATTGTGAATTGGAAGTCCTGGTAGACGAGATCCTCAGGGTGGAGCCACAGCTGTTTGGCACACTGGTCCAACAGACCCCCATGTCGCAGAAAACCAAGATGTGGGAGAGGATCATCAACAGGGTGAACGCCCAATCACCATGTCGGCGCACAAAGACCGACATCCAGAACAGGTGGTATGACGTGCGCAGGAGGGTCCGGGAGCTGCTCAAGAAAGACTACATCAACAGCCAATACACCGGCAGTGGCCCTCCTGCCAAGCCAGTATACCTCAGGCCCTGGGAGGAGAAGGTGCGGGCCATCCTTCCGCCAGTGAGCGTATATGGACTAGAGGACATCCCAGAGCCTGGTGAGTACACAACAAATGTACACAATAAACTGCCACAAAACACACACATCACTGTCAAGGGGAGAGTCAAACCATGCACTCATAGCAATTACACAGCAACTAGAACAGAATCATCCCAAAATGTGTATGTCAGTCAGATAAACACAACACATGCCATCAAAAAAGTCACATCCAACTGTGCCAACACATGTACAAACACAACCACAACTACAGCTAGGCAGTGGCACAAATAGAACTAACACACACATCCACACATGTAGCCACCACAACAACACCAACACACAGTGAAGACCACTCAAAGGAAGGAATTCTGTGTATGCTGGCCAAGTCAGTGTAGCCAATAGCATCATGGGAGTCGCAGTCACACATATTGCCCCCCCCCACAACTGTCCCATCAACACCACCCTGAACCATGCTCACATCACAGGGAGTGGAGAAGGACTCACAAGATGGCTGACACTGGCTACTGCTGTGGGGAGCACAAGGCTCTGCTGCCAACTGTGCACCAACAAACAGCAGGACACCACTGACTGACATCCTGAGAGACAACTTACACTCCCTGCAATGCAAGCACGTTCCATGGTGGGATATCTGGCTGGCTGGCTGGGTGGGAAGGGGGACTTGCAGCACTGACCATAGTCACCAGCACCTCCCCTCACACCCCCCCCAACACAAACTCCACAGTACCCACCTGGTAGAATGCAATGCCCTCCATCCTAACACAAGATCCCACAAAGCACCACCACCCTGGGTTATGTTGTGTGAAGCACAGGGACACTCTTGGGACTCTTAGCCAAACAACTGCCAGGACAACACTCCCAGCCATCCTGTCAGCACAGCCAGCCCACCCCACAGGGAAGCAGAGTCAAAAGGAAGGAAGCATGGGCATGCTGGGAAGGGGGTGGAGGCAATAGCATGATGGGAGTCGTAGTCACAGACATTGCTCAGCCTCACAACTGGCCCATCAACACCACCCTGAACCATGCTCACATCACAGGGAGTGGAGAAGGACTCACAAGATGGCTGACACTGGCTACTGCTGTGGGGAGCACAAGGCCCTGCTGCCAACTGTGCACCAACAAACAGCAGGACACCACTGACTGACATCCTGAGAGACAACTTACACTCCCTGCAATGCAAGCACGTTCCATGGTGGGATATCCGGCTGGCTGGGTGGGAAGGGGGACTTGCAGCACTGACCATAGTCACCAGCACCTCCCCTCACACCCCCCCCAACACAAACTCCACAGTACCCACCTGGTAGAATGCAATGCCCTCCATCCTAACACAAGATCCCACAAAGCACCACCACCCTGGGTTATGTTGTGTGAAGCACAGGGACACTCTTGGGACTCTTAGCCAAACAACTGCCAGGACAACACTCCCAGCCATCCTGTCAGCACAGCCAGCCCACCCCACAGGGAAGCAGAGTCAAAAGGAAGGAAGCATGGGCATGCTGGGAAGGGGGTGGAGGCAATAGCATGATGGGAGTCGTAGTCACAGACATTGCTCAGCCTCACAACTGGCCCATCAACACCACCCTGAACCATGCTCACATCACAGGGAGTGGAGAAGGACTCACAAGATGGCTGACACTGGCTACTGCTGCGGGGAGCACAAGGCCCTGCTGCCAACTGTGCACCAACAAACAGCAGGACACCTCTGACTGACATCCTGAGAGACAACTTACACTCCCTGCAATGCAAGCACGTTCCATGGTGGGATAACTGACTGGGTGGGTGGGTGGGTGGGAAGGAGGTCTGGCTGTCAACCAAACACAATCAATGCAGACCATGTTCACACCCCAGAGAATACATAGAAATGCCCAAATAATGCAGGACAATGTGCCACACCAATATCAACCCCTGACTGTGACGACTTAGGACAATACAATGTACAGGCCCGCACCCCGAGGCACAGTCACAACTGTCAGGTGTGTCAACCACTGATGCCTGCAGAAACATGACATACATTGTTTGTGTCTCCCAAAAACAGGTGATGATAGGGACACAGCAGCAGACGCTGAGGAGTCCCAGTCCCAGGCTCAAGAGGATGCCGAGCTCACTGGCGTCGTACAGCCTCTGTCCTCCTCGGACGATGAAGAACAACCTGGCACATCCGGTGCAAGTCAACATGCTGCACCAGCAGGACCACCAGCTGCAGCACCAGCAGGTCCACCAGCTGCACCCCCTGCACCCACCCCTCCAACGACTGTCACCACGAATACCATCCCTGCCGACATGGACAGAATAAGGAACAACACCAGCGCAGTGACCCTGGACCAACCTGGGGCCATGGACACCACCACCACCACCAACCCCCAAGGTGGACCAGGGTTATCTGTGCGTGCAACTGCACACACTGCACATGTCAGCAGGGGTGGTGGGAGGGGTGGGAGACAGAGGTCGCTGCTTGCAGACGTTGCTGGTGTGCATGAAGACCCACAACTGGTACGCATAGCTGATGCGTACCAGTCCAGCACCGGAGAGCTCAGCCAGGTAGTGGGGCTCCTCAGAGACATCAAACAGCAGCAGGCTGCCCATCATGCCCGCTTGGACTCCCACATGTCCCATGTGGAGTCACACATGTCACGTGTGGACTCCCACATGTCACGTGTGGACTCCCACATGACCCGCGTGGAGTCCAAGTGGGATGTACTACATGAGATGACGGCGGTGCACAGGGACATTTTACAATGCCTCCGCCAGATGAACAGCAACCAGTCCACACCTCCCTGTGTGCCAACAACATCTGGTACCGAACAAACTGCAACTGCCACAGGGAGGGAGGAGGACTCTGGCGGAGAGTCCCCTGCACCGCAGCAGCCTGCACTTGAGGGCCCCCCCCAAGAAGAGGGGTCGTCCGAGGAGGGGAAAGTGAGAGGCTGATGGCCAAGCGCAACTCCCAGGAAGCCTGAACCTGTTCTGGATTTTCGCCTTTGTGCACAGACTGTTCACCCTGTTGATGGCAACACTACTCCCACACATTGCATGGGGAGTACAAGTTGGAACAATGTGTCAGACAACTGTGGCCCCGATACTGGGGATCCTGTCTACCTGGACTTTCTATTCATCTAGGAACTTGGGATTGCAAGATTCATGTACAGCACAATCCATCCTATGCACTATTATCACAGATGTATCACAATAAACACAATAATACACCATACTTGCCTCTGTCGTGATTCCAACGTGGGTACTGTTATGGGGATGATGAACAACAAAATTACACTGTGTATGCGAACTGCAACAGCAAGGACAACACAGGCATGTGAGTACAGGCAACGTGACACATATGAGGGAGACACACCACCAGGGCTACACAACACATACACACCTAGGCCATCTGACTCATTGCCTACACTGATGTTGCCAGGGAAGACGGTGCAATGCACAGACACCACACCCATTCCCAGTTGTAGTCAAGTAGCCCACAGGTGCAGTAAGCAAATGGCAGTCAAATGTGTGACCACAGACAACGCACATCACTAAGTGAAGCACAGGTTTATTACACAGTAGCAACATGCCGTAACCACTACAGATGCAAGGTAACCCCACCTGGTAGCGGGCACACAGTCAACAACTGTAGACAGAAGGAAGTCCATGGGTGTGGCGCACATCACCTGTAGGGACACAACTGCTACCAGCCTGGATGTGCAATCACGTTGTCGGTGGACACAGTTGACCAAACGAATCTGAAAGTACCCTGTGAAGGACAGAAATGACACACAGTCAAAAGCAATGGAGTACAGGACAGAACAGCAAAACTCATGCACAATACATGTTACAAGATACCCACCCAGAACCAAGTTAGCATGTCAACACTGTTGGGGAGTACAGCCCACCTGTCACCACACATCGCAACACACATCCAGTCAAGTAGCCCATGGACACACTCCAACAGCACCAGAGCACCACCCACACATCATGCCAACTCACATCATTCACATGACACCTCAGGATACTCACATTCAGCTAAAGAAGTTGGTGATGAGCTGTGTGCGGACATCACCATCACCATCATCATCATCATCGTCACTGGCATCGTGGTCCAGGCCAGGATCCTCCACAGGTGGCGGATGTTGGTCATCGTCATCCTGGATGAGAGGCAACTCCTTCCGCACTGCCAGGTTGTGGAGCATGCAGCAGACGATGATAATCTTGCACACTTTCGCAGGGGCATATGGGAGGGACCCTCCGGTCTTGTCCAGGCAGCGGAAGCGGCTCTTCAGGAGACCAAAGGTCCGCTCAATCACTCTCCTGGTCCGACCATGTGCCTCATTGTAGCGCATCTGGGCAGGTGTCACAGGGTTCCTGAGGGGTGTCAGCAACCACGGCATGTTGGGGTATCCCGAGTCACCTACGGACAGACAAGTGCACATCAGCTGACTTGGAAAAGTGGGCGGAATACTACAGATCAGATCACACACAATGGCACAAAGTCAGTACACACCGACAAGCCAGGCACGCTGGTTCTGCATCTGTGCCATCAACCTGGGGATGCGACTACTCCTCATCACAAAGGCATCGTGTGCTGAACCAGGGAAACGGGCACACACGTGTGTGATGGTCATGTCTGCAAGACACACCACCAGTGCATTGACCGAGTGGTAGTGCTTGCGGTTCCTGTAGGCCTGCTCCTGGGCCTGTGGTGGTACCAAAGCCACATGTGTCCCATCAATGGAGCCAATTACATGCGGCATCCTCCCCAGGGCATAAAAGTCACTCTTCACGTCAGTGAGTCGTCGCAGTCTAGGGAAATAGATGTACCGGTTCAGGAAGAGCAACATTGCCGCCAAGAAATCGCGGAGCACACGGCTGAACATGGTCTGTGACATCCCACCAGCAGACGCCACAGTATGTTGGAAGGTACCGGTGGCAAAGAAGTGTAGGGCTGCCATCACCTTCACCTTGGGGGTCAGCGCTGTAGGATACGGCCGGCCAGGCTGCAAATGTGGGGACAACTGCACTGCCAAATCCTCAATCAGCTGCCTGGTGAAGCGGTACCGTCGGATGCTGTCCCGTTCCACCATCGTTGCCAGGTCTGGGAATGGCCGATGGACAGCAGGAGCCCTGCAGTGCAGAGGAGAAGTAAGCAAGATCGTCAGTCACCCCACATATGCGGCATTGAACACACTCAAGATCCCAACATACATCATCATGAGGCACAACTACATGAAGTGTGCAGTACCGGAACGACATGTATGGTACATACATGGCCAACATCTGTCAACACGGTCCTACAGGTGGCATCAATTTGTCCCAGGTTGGCCCATTGGATATCATGATGCTGTGTCACAGTCACCCCCCAGTGACATGTGAGGACAGATGTGCCCCAGGCACCACAGCTCAACGACAGGCACATTCCCAGGGACCCTGTAATGCCACATGGACACTGGCATCACCTGGAGTATCATGTGTACACCACAACAAAACAAACATGACCCCCACAGGTAGTGGCCACACTTGCCATGGCAGGAGAGCCATGGACGTCTGTGACACACACGCACAACATCAGAGTCCATGCACACACAACGTGGATGTGGAGACTGTCTCCCATTGTGCACATGAAATCAGAGACATTGTAAACACTACATGCACAAAGACTGTGGAGGGCCATCACTATTGTGCCACTGGGACACCCTGGCTCAAACATACCGTCCCACATGGGACTCACGGGGTATGTGACATGACATACACAAACACCACTGTGAAATGTGACCATGGCACATGCACAGATATGAACAGTTGCACATCACAGTGGTCACGTACACGTAACACCCAGGATCCTGTCCCCATTAACACGTGCACAGCCTGGGGGTGGCTGCCCACAGGTGACACCCACAGGACAACATGTACACCAACATACACACAATAGGAAATGCAGCCTTACATGCCTTATGATAAGGTTTGGACAGGCTGTCGTGATGTAGGTGTGCCCCTCACTCCCTGGGAGCTATCTGTGGCTGGCATATGTCCATCTGAGACAGGCATGCTGACATATGCCAGTCACATGTACAGTGATGCGTTGAACAGCAATGGACCGATCGGTGCCTCCGGCCGGCCCATTGCTTTCAATGTGTGCGGGTACGCGTTGTACCCCTGTGCGCGTTGTACTGCAATGGACCGATCGGTGCCTCCGGCCGGCCCATTGCATTCAATGTGTGCGGGTACGCGTTGTACCCCTGTGCGCGTTGTACTGCAATGGACCGATCGGTGCCTCCGGCCGGCCCATTGCATTCAATGTGTGCGGGTACGCGTTGTACCCCTGTGCGCGTTGTACTGCAATGGACCGATCGGTGCCTCCGGCCGGCCCATTGCATTCAATGTGTGCGGGTACGCGTTGTACCCCTGTGCGCGTTGTACTGCAATGGACCGATCGGTGCCTCCGGCCGGCCCATTGCATTCAATGTGTGCGGGTACGCGTTGTACCCCTGTGCGCGTTGTACTGCAATGGACCGATCGGTGCCTCCGGCCGGCCCATTGCTTTCAATGTGTGCGGGTACGCGTTGTACCCCTGTGCGCGTTGTACTGCAATGGACCGATCGGTGCCTCCGGCCGGCCCATTGCATTCAATGTGTGCGGGTACGCGTTGTACCCCTGTGCGCGTTGTACTGCAATGGACCGATCGGTGCCTCCGGCCGGCCCATTGCATTCAATGTGTGCGGGTACGCGTTGTACCCCTGTGCGCGTTGTACTGCAATGGACCGATCGGTGCCTCCGGCCGGCCCATTGCTTTCAATGTGTGCGGGTACGCGTTGTACCCCTGTGCGCGTTGTACTGCAATGGACCGATCGGTGCCTCCGGCCGGCCCATTGCATTCAATGTGTGCGGGTACGCGTTGTACCCCTGTGCGCGTTGTACCTCAATGGACCGATCGGTGCGCACCCATTGACAATGGGCTTGCCTGGCAACGGACGCGTTTTCGAATATTCGAACGAGTCGGTTGCTGGAAAATCAGTTGGTCACCCACAACAATGTTGCAAAATCATGTATGTCATGAAGTTGAAATTTTGAAGGATGCTGTGGGCGTGTTTTGGTGCTGCTATTCCATGGATTGGCCAGATTCAGAAGATGCAAACGACTTGGACCTATCACTTTGGACACAAGGGACAGTATCTGCCTCTCCAGCACATATATATTGCTGCATGTTCCCCTGAGAGCCCACTTGCCTGCACTACATGCTCCAGGACGACATCTGCCACTGCACTGCTGCTGTCTCTGCCCCTCTGGACCCTGCAATGGCACGTACTGTGGAGAGAGCCCCAGCCTTCAGCCTTGAAGAGAACCAGGCCCTGCTGGACAGCCTACTTCCACAGTACAGCAAGCTGTATGGGACACCAGGGGAGCAGGTGAGTGTTCTGTGCACTGCCTTTCTGAATGTGCATTTTGTCTGACTAGCAAGGCTGAGAGTCAGCACACCACTGGCTAGCAGGCTCACTGAGTAGTTGTCACCCCCCATAGTGTGTAGTGACTTGCACTGGACAGGTATGGTGCAGTGACAGTGCTTCTGAACAGGGTTTTACTCCCCATGCTATGATACCATGTAGTGACTTCTGGAAAACTGTCCATGGGCAGCCGTGCACTGCCTGGGTACACCATGTGCCCCTGTGATTGCGACATGTATATGCAACTGTGTCATGCACGGATATGTTGCATGTGTAGTAATGGCCTTATCACTTTGTCATCCTGACAGGCTTCTGCCCATCGGAAGCATGAGATATGGAAGGACATCGTCCGGGCTGTCCGGTCCGTGGGGGTCTACAAGCGCCGGATCCGCAACTGCCAAAAGAGGTGGCAGGACCTTCGGGGCTGGACCCGGAGGATTGCACGGGTCCAGCTGAAGCTGTCGCCTCCTCGCAGGAGGGGCGGAACACGGACCCTGACCCCCCACATGCTCAGGATCCTGGCGGTGGTCTTTCCAGACCTGGATGGGCAGCTGAAGGCCAGAGAGCAGCAAGGAGGGGGTGAGTCAAAGACTGCACTGTGTACTCTGTCTAACATGTTATGTGCCCTCCTCGGGCCAGGTTGAACTGCCACAGTACAGCAGTCATGTTGTCCAGGAGCCATGTCCCTCTATTGTGCACTGCCCACTCCTCATCTGATACCCAGGTGTGGCCCTTACATGCAGGGAATTCTGTCACTTAGGACTGTGTCCTTGCAGTTTGCTTGACTCAAGGTGGGAGACAGCATCTGTTTCCCTGACTCTGTGGTGGGCATCATGGGTGGGTCCATTGCTTACACAATGCCTGTATTCTGACATGTATTCAGCGTGTTACTTTGATCTGTGGTCCAATTGCTGAGCTGATCCACCACATGTGGCTGGGGTACCTGGCACACACCCATGCTGCGGGTGGGAACAATGTTTGGGCCCCAGGAGTATGTATATGACGTGTGTCACACATACTTAGCCAGCTGCCTACAGTCCAGGGCTCATCCCTCATTCATGTGGGGCTGGACAGTCATGCCTACTCCAGGCCATACAATACACTCTGTACTCCCACTCCCGTGTATCAGAGGACACATTGTGCACAGTGTTTTGACCCCTCAGGTGTCTGCCTCTGTGTCAGTGTGCTGTGGATTAGTCGCCAGGACTGCTGTGGAGTTTCTTGGTAGGGGCTCAGCATGCCACTGGAGATGTGACCATAGGAGACGATACTTGTGTGACACATAGGTGTCTGATCAGCTGCCCATGCAGACTGGGGCATGTAAATGTGAAGTTCAGGCAGCTGTTCCCCATGCACAGCAGAGTGTGAGGGGCTCAGGTTCAGAGGGTAGTGTCACAGGTCTCCCATATGTCCAATAGGTATGACCTGGACAGATGAGGGTTAAGAGGATGTGTTGTGGGGGGATGTACATGTGCACTTGTGCAGCTCCAGGACTTGCATTCCCCATGACCTACTATTGTGACACAGTGCAGAGTGTTGTTGTCTGGCTGCAAAGTCATACATCACTGAGACAGTGATGTATGACTTTGCAGTCATGCCTCCGCCATGGCATGTGTCTACTGATTGGTGATCCTGCAGGGGAGTGACATGTGCTACATGCACACCATAGTGGCGCTGGCTATCAGGACATGGGTGCATCATGGTGTCTGTCGCTGGAATGCATCACATGCATTTCCTATTTGACTCTGGGCATCCCTTACATCCGTAAACCTGTACTGACTCAGTGGCAAGAGCTGTGATGTGTCCACACCGTGTCCTCTGCACTGTCCAACTACTGTGTACTTGGTGCATGTGTCAACACTGGGGTGTTGCAATCCAACAGACACCAGACAGATGGGTGCAAGGCCATGTGGGATGTGAGTGCCATGCTTGGCATCAGACTGACAATTGACTTCTCCTGTTCAATTAGGGCACTTTTAGCAATGTACAACTAATGATGCCAGGGCTTGCTCTGTAATGTGCTGTGCTCACAGTGGTGTGTGCGTTTGGTGCAGGTGACTGATGTCTGTCTGTTTCCCCATTGTTTGCAGATACATCCACGGCCACGGAAGGGGACAGCTCCACGGACCAGGAGGAGCCGGAGAGCCAGACTGGGTCAGCAGCCGAGGAGTGGTCGGAGGGACCCAGTGGCACGGAGGGCGAGGGGAGCCACACCGAGGAGTCCTCAGCAGCATCCACCTCAGCTGAGGACCAGAGCAACTCGGAGGATGACTCCCTTGTGGAGGCGGGTGTCAGCAGCCACCACACCCCAGCTAGTGTTGCTGTCCCCGCCACCACCAGCACCACCACCGCCCTCCCATCGGCTCCCATTCCCCAGGTCCGTGGAGGCTCCCATGTCCGGGAGCGTGTCTCCTTTGGGCCAGGCACCGCACCCCCTGCCCCTGTGTCCCCTGCTGCCCTGAGTGAGGAGTCTGTGTACCTCCTTCGCCAGCTCCATGTAGGGCAGACAGCCATGCTGAGTGTCCTCCATGCGCACACCGCGCTGTTGACTCAGCTGGTGTCGTTCATGGAGGGCATCTCATCGGGCATGTCTGACCTACAGAGGGGCAATAGGTCCATGGACTCCTCCCTGACGGCAGCAGTGTCCCTCCTCAAACGGTCCCTCACCCCTCCTGCCTCTGCTCCATCCACACTCCCCAGCACCTTACCCATCCCAGGCACACACACACTGGCACAGGCACACACCAGCACACACACATCCAGCACACTGACACACACGCCAATGACAAAACGCACACGCACGCACATTCAGGGGACTGAAGCCAGACTCACAGGGGATGGGGCCCTGGAACACACACACGCATCCACATGCACTGCGCAGTCCTCAGTTCCCTCTCCCTCCAAAGCACCCTCCCTTGCCTCACCTGCAACCCCAAAGTCACAGCAGCTCTTCCTCTGTGACCTCGGCCTCTTCCCCACCGATGAAGCTGCTCCAGCATCCCGGGGGAAGAGGAAGCCCACCCACACGGAGCAGAGTGCCCCTCGCCCCCGGACACCCTCCCCCAGGCGCAGACGGACTGAGGCCCCCACCCGCAAGTCCCCCGGAGTGCTAAGAGCAAGACCCCGCCACCACCCTGCAGCTCAGGCACAAGGTCTCCGTCCTCCATCCCTCAGGCCCCCACTGCACAGGTGCCCCCACCACACCCTGCCCCAGGTTCCCCCACCCACAGATATACCATCCCCAAGATGCTCCGGCCTTCTCCCCCTGCCACTTGCTCTCCCAGCACCACACCCCCGCTGCGCTTGTCTGTGCCACTGATGTGGTGAGGGTGTCCCCCCTCTGTCCAACCCACCTTGCCTGTTCCCCATTCTCCTCCCCTGGAGGTAGGCACTGCAGTGGAGTCCACTACCGCCCTGTCTGACTTGGGCACTGCAGTGGCGGACCTGTCCACCCCATCTGCAGGGTCCACTGCAGTTGTGCCGGCACCCACGACATCTGTGTCATGCCCCCAGTTGTGCCGGCACACACCATGTCAGACACCTCCACTGCAGTTGTCAGTGGCTCTCCTGCACCCACCACCCCTTCCCTGACTCCCCCTGGTGAGCCCTGATCCTGTCCCTGCGGTGCCTGGCCTGCCCCCGGTTGCCCCTCCTAGTGGATTGTCCCTGGTATTGTGCAGGCATGCGTAGGGTGACATCTGCCAGTGTCACCCTGTTTGAACTTTGACAATGGACTGGCCATTGGCCTTTGCTCTTTTTCAGGACTTCGTTTGGCCTCAACACATATGCTGAATAAAGCAACTTTCTTTTCTCTAGTGCTCATGCTTCAGATGTACATGTTGTTGGTGCAGCTAACCATGCCCTTGCTGCAGTGATGGTGATATCTGGTCTCATGATTATGAAGTGTTACTGTGCAGGAACCCATGTGGTCCAGGGGGAATGTGTCCTATCATGTGGTGTATCCATGTCATCAATAGCAGCATCTGAGGGTGTCATGTGTTCAGTATTTGGCAATGGGTTTCCTACTTACATTGGCAATTTCATATCTGTGGCTTCCACCCCTGCACATCTGTTGTGCCTGCCATCGTTGCATTTGTCTACTTCCCTGACCGTGTTGCCATCTCCAGTGGACATGCAGGTTTGGGCATCAATGGGGAGGGACTCATCCGTGTAGTCAGTGCAACATTGCTATACAAGTGTGTTGGATCTGTGCTGATGATTCCGTTGGCACATCCATGACCAGGCTGATGTGATGGGAGCCCTCATTTGGTGCTAATTGTTGATTGTGTGACCAAGTGCTCAGCTGACATGATGGGGCCCTACTGAGGCAACATATGGCACAGCTTTCCTCACACAGGAGTGGAGTCCCCTCATGGCAGTGTGTACACGTGTGACATTGCCTGCGCCCAAGGTGTGTGTTGTATGTGCATGTCTGTGTGTTCACTTCCATTCATCTGCGCATGCTGTGATCCCTAGTGTTGTACCTGTTTGTGATGCTTGCTGACTTGAGCTATGTTCCCCAAAGTCTTCTCCCTGTGTTCTCTGTGATGTGGGTGCATGGCACATTACTGGTCATCAGGGTGTCACCCATAGGTGTGTTTGCTGTCAGGGCTGAGTTTGTGTGCAGACGCAGATGGGTCACAGTCAGGTTTCCCCTTGGCACTTGTTGTTTGCCCCTGTCATGTGATTTCCAGTTTGTGTTATCTTTCAGTGATTGTGACATGTTGTGTGTGTGACTGCTGCCACTCCTCAGGGTCAGAGCTGCAATGTTGGAAGTTGTCTATGTGTGTTCGTTGTGGGTGACCTTGGCTTCTTCATTGGTGTGTGACTGTGGCTGGGATCCCATTGGTCGGTGTGGTATTGCCGTCATGTCCATGTACAGCGTAGTGTGCAGTGTGTCAGACATTCAGGAGTCTTGTTGAGTGTCCATGTGTGATGTGTTTCTACACCTTGGTTCCCACCCACCACCCTGGAATAGTCATGGGTGCATGTGCAATGTCACCAGTGCATGTGTACTTCACTGCTGCACATTGTTGGAGGTCGAGGGGTGTGGTGTTGAGTGTGTGCAGATGAGAGTTGTTGCCCGGCTAGGCCCCTGCCTCCATGTTGGCCTTGGCTTACTGGCCATGCTGATTGATTTGTGCTTGTGTAGGTGTGATGGTAGTTTGTTGCTCAGGACACCTGACTGTGGTTCATAGTGTGAACGACATTTAGCTTTGTCATCACAGTGGTATTTTTCTTCAGCCCAGGGTCACCACATTGTGGGGGCCCTGGGGGTGGTGCTGTGGTGTGTCTGTGACTTGCTGTGTCAGTTGTTGTTCCTACGTGCCTGTGTGACATGTGTGTTTTGTGCTCCCTCTCACCTGACAATGCCTGCTTGCCCACATAGGGGATTTGGATCCATGAGTTACCTTAGTGTGGCAGTGTATGCACATCTGTATGATTGGTATTCAGCTCTCCTCATGTGTTGTGTGGTTGCCTGGGGACACTGGCACCCCCACCCCTCACCTGCTGTGTATGATGACAGTGTTGGTCTGCCTGTTTGTGTTTGTGCATCTGCACCACTGCATTGGCATATCTTGGGTGTGCCATTGGCTGTATGTTGTTTGCTGTGTTTCCCCTGCTGTCCCTGGGACTCCTAGGTCATCGGTCAGCACAGTGATCATGGTTTGTGTGTCCCATTGCTGCCATGGTATGGTATCTGTTCACCTCACATCTGCTGTCTCCACAGGGTATCTGCATTTGTGTGCCCATTGGTGCAAATATGTGGTTCTGCATTCTGATGGTCACTTCTGTCATTGTGTCATTGATGACTGTTGACGGTCTCAGCCCCCATGGGTGTTGTTTGTCTGCACATGGCCAAAGGAATGTTTCATTTGCACTGCAGTATTTGGCTCCCCCAATTTATGTTGCAATGGGACACATACACTACTTTGCCACAGATGAGTTTTTGGTTCTGTGAGCAGGAATGATCCATGCAGTTTGGCAGTTGCAGCTCTTTCTTTGTCAACAATTACCTTTTGGTCACTGTGATGATGAGGGTGTAGACCCCATTGCCACAATGGTCAAAATGTGCTTCAGCTATGGACCCCACACTTGCCTTTTGGTCACTGTGATGATGGGGGTTTGGACCCCATTGCCACAATGGTCAAAATGTGCTTCAGCTATGGACCCCACACTTGCCTTTTGGTCACTGTGATGATGGGGGTTTGGACCCCATTGCCACAATGGTCAAAATGTGCTTCAGCTATGGACCCCACACTTACCTTTTGGTCACTGTGATGATGGGGGTTTAGGCCCCATTGCCACAATGGTCATGGGCTGCTTGCATTGTGGGTGCCACACACATATATGTGTGGCACATGTGCTAGGGGGTCACATTGTATGTTGAAAGTCATGTTCGGTGTTGTAGGCATTTGACACAGCCTACACACGCTTGTCATGGTGGTGGGGGGATGTCTTAATCTTGCATTCCCTAGGTTGTGGTGTGCTTGTTGTGTCATGCATTGTCCATCCTATGAGTGGGGGTGGTAGTAGTGGTAGGCATCCAGCCCCCCTGGCTAAGGGTGGTAGTAGTGGTAGGCATCCAGCCCCCCTGGCTAAGGGTGGTAGTAGTGGTGGGCATCCTGCCCCCTGGCTAAGGGTGGTAGTAGTGGTAGGCATCCTGCCCCCTGGCTAAGGGTGGTAGTAGTGGTAGGCATCCTGCCACCCTGGCTAAGGGTGGTAGTAGTGGTAGGCATCCTGCCACCCCTGGGTGAGGGTGGTAGTAGTGGTAGGCATCCAGCCCCCCTGGGTGAGGGTGGTAGTAGTGGTGGGCATCCTGCCCCCTGGCTAAGGGTGGTAGTAGTGGTAGGCATCCAGCCCCCCTGGCTAAGGGTGGTAGTAGTGGTGGGCATCCTGCCCCCTGGCTAAGGGTGGTAGTAGTGGTAGGCATCCTGCCCCCTGGCTAAGGGTGGTAGTAGTGGTAGGCATCCTGCCACCCTGGCTAAGGGTGGTAGTAGTGGTAGGCATCCTGCCCCCGTGGGTGAGGGTGGTAGTAGTGGTGGGCATCCTGCCCCCTGGCTAAGGGTGGTAGTAGTGGTAGGCATCCAGCCGCCCCTGGGTTGGGGTGGTAGTAGTGGTAGGCATCCTGCCCCCTGGCTAAGGGTGGTAGTAGTGGTAGGCATCCTGCCACCCTGGCTAAGGGTGGTAGTAGTGGTAGGCATCCTGCCCCCCTGGGTGAGGGTGGTAGTAGTTGTGGGCATCCTGCCCCCTGGCTAAGGGTGGTAGTAGTGGTAGGCATCCTGCCACCCTGGCTAAGGGTGGTAGTAGTGGTAGGCATCCTGCCCCCCTGGGTGAGGGTGGTAGTAGTTGTGGGCATCCTGCCCCCTGGCTAAGGGTGGTAGTAGTGGTAGGCATCCAGCCCCCCTGGGTGAGGGTGGTAGTAGTGGTAGGCATCCTGCCACCCCTGGGTGAGGGTGGTAGTAGTGGTAGGCATCCAGCCCCCCTGGGTGAGGGTGGTAGTAGTGGTGGGCATCCTGCCCCCTGGCTAAGGGTGGTAGTAGTGGTAGGCATCCAGCCCCCCTGGCTAAGGGTGGTAGTAGTGGTGGGCATCCTGCCCCCTGGCTAAGGGTGGTAGTAGTGGTAGGCATCCTGCCCCCTGGCTAAGGGTGGTAGTAGTGGTAGGCATCCTGCCACCCTGGCTAAGGGTGGTAGTAGTGGTAGGCATCCTGCCCCCCTGGGTGAGGGTGGTAGTAGTGGTAGGCATCCTGCCCCCCTGGTTGAGGGTGGTTGGCATCCAGCCCCCCTGGGTTGGGGTGGTGGCGCGCATTCAGGCCCCTGTGTGCATATGTGGCATTGGTGATGGGCATCCCGCCCCTATGGTGCTGCTGTTGCAAGTATATTCAGATTCCCAGTGTATGTGTGTGATGTGTCGTGTACGTGTTGTATGTGTTTTGTGGTTGGTGTCTGACTTACCTTCTGCGCCGTACGCGTCCGTGCCTGTTCCGGTAGTAGATGTAGAATATTGGTATGATCGGGACGAAGGGATTCATGGTTGGTTCGTGTCGTTCGTCCTTCTCGTTGCTTCGCGTCGTCCTCGTCGCTTGGCTTCGTCCTCGTCGCTTCGCTTCGTCCTCGTCGCTTCGCGTCGTCCTCGTCTGTGCTGTGTTCGTCTCGTAGCCGTGGATCGTGTTGTGGCGCGATTCGGAGCTTATGTGCGCCTCTCCCGGATGCTTTGACGTGCCGTGCGTAGCGACGGGTTCGGCGCGTACGGAAAGCGCATCGTACTTGTCCGGCCGGACGGGGCTGCATTTTCCCTTCCGTGCGACTCGATTCGGCGTTTCCGGATTCGCCTCGGTCGGAGAACAGGACCTGGTTTGGGTGAGTACGGCTCGGCCGGAATTTTTGCTGTTGTGCGCATCGTACTTGCTCGTTCGGTGTGCTGTACGGATCGGTCGGGAAACTGGCTTTCGCATGGCTTTTTTCCCGACCGAATGGTATTGGGTGCGCCTCCGACCGAGATCGGAATCGGCCCCTAAATGTCATGGGCATGCATACAACGAGTAAACGATACGCCTTATACACATACATTCAGAGACAACAGGCGCATATAGCTCTCTTACAGGAGACACACTTAACAGCAGTAGAGGTAGATCACCTGCGCAAGAAGTGGCGGGGAATTATATGTGCCACAACGTATTCAGCATTTGCCCGAGGTACCCTGATCTGGATCAGGCCAGGGATTCCCTTCTGAGAGCAGAGTCGTACAGTGGACAAGGAGGGTCGATACACCTTACTGGAGGGACTTTTAGAGGGTCAGTCGATACTACTGGGGAGCATATATGCTCCTAATGTGGAGCAAGACAAATTCTGGGGACACCTCACCGGGGTCTTAGCCCAATACACATCAATCCCATGGCTATTAGGGGTTGATTACAACTGTGTTCTGGACCTCCGCCTAGACAGGTCCCACCCCCCACCAGTTCAATCCCCTACACACAGACAGACAGAACAATATCAACTATGGGTAACGCACTGGGCTCTAGAGGACGCTTGGCGGGCCCGGAACCCAGATACCAGACTATATTCCTTTCATTCTATTCCCCATAACCTGCGAGCAAGGCTTGACAGATTTCTCTGCTTCAAGGCATTGCTCCCAAAAGTCCAACACACAGACTATTTGGGCAGAGTCCTATCAGACCATGACGCACACATACTGACTCTTAGATGGAAATCACCCCATCCCCCGGTACCCACTTAGAAACTCCCACGAGACTGTCTTACAGATCAGGTGTTTTGCCACGACCATGGGGACAGTATCCAAGATTACTTTTCAATAAATGCCGGCACGGCAGCGTCTAGGCTGATAGAATGGGATGCATTCAACGTAACCGCTAGGGGACATTGTATACAACAAATAGTAGGAGTCCGGAAAACGCTTGAACAGATGCTACAGCGCACAGAAACAGCACTAGCGGCACTAACCAAACAGGCTGATGTGAATGTAGCCACTCCAGCCCAAGTGGCGACAGCCAAGACAACCCACGCAGAGGCAATAAGAGGCCTACGTAAATATAATTTTAGGGTATATGCAGCCAAGACACACAGAGAAGGTAATAGAGCAGGGACGCTCCTAGCCTGGTTAGCTAAACAAGACACAGACATGAAGCCGGTTACGGAGATAGTGGATAAGACCGGGATCCCCAGATATTCGCAGGTCAATATATTGCAAACCTTTCACGACTATTACTTGGGCATTTACCAAAACCCGACGCAGAGTGCTCACCAAGCCATAGCCCACTTTCTCCACCCGCTACCCAGGCCACAGATTCCGGCATCAGACAAAAAAGCCTTAGAAGCAAAGATCACTGCCCCAGAAGTAACCCGGGCAATTAGAGCATTAGCGTGCAATAAAGCTCTAGCAATGGATGGCTTCCCGTTAGAGTACTACAGCACTTTTTCGGCCCAACTGACTCCCCACATAGTGGCAATGTACGACGATGCCTTCGAAAGAGGCGAGCTCCCGGGATCACTCCGGGAATCTATTTTGGTGACATTCCAAAGGGACCCAAAGCTCCTGGCCTTGTATAGGCCTATAACTAAGGGTGGGCGTAGTTGGCGGAGTACCACTACGTGGAATTCTGCGTAATTAAACCAAAACTCAGTGAACTCCGCTCCGCAACTCTGTTCCTTCTTATCCCAATTAGTAAAACAGAAACCTCACACACCCTTGAAAAAACAAAAAGTAACTCTATCTTTACATGCAAAAATGCATATAGTCATCTCACAAAAGTGAAAATGAAAATACAGCAAGCAGTGAGAGAGGTGATGATTTTGGTGTCCTCCCTAACCTAGGGAGAGAACCAAGCAGATGCTTTGAACACAAAGAGCACATCATGCTGAACGATTCGGTGGTGGTCCCATCCTCCTAGGACCACCCCAAGCACAGTTATGGGCAAAAATACAATACCAACCAAAGGCCCTGCAAAGCATTATGGGACGAGATTCTAGAGTGCAGTGAATATTATAGTATCCAATATCAAAACATTCCTCAAGGGGCAGGCTCTCCGGGCTCAGCTGAGAGCTAATACTATAATATTCACTGCACTCTAGAATCTCCGCATAATGCTTTGCTGGGCCTTTGGTTGGCATTGTATTTTTGCCCATAACTTTGCTTGGGGTGGTCCTAGGAGGATGGGATCACCACAATCATTGAGCATGATATGCTCTTTGTGTTCAAGGCATCTGCTTGGTCTTCCCCCTAGGTTAGGGGGGACCCCAAAATCATCACCTCTCTCATTGTCTGATATTTTTCAAAGCTCACTTTAGTGAATTGGTTATATGCTTTTTAGCATGTAAAGGTAAAGTTGTTTTATCAAAGGGTTGTGGGTGCAGTAGCTTACTCCAGAGATTTTGCATGAATTCTGTGTTATGCATATTAATAAAACAGAAATCTTGTCTTTTCAATATAATGCGTATTAATAAAACAGAAATCTCACATACCTTTAATTAAATAACAAATAACCATCTTTACATGCTAAAATACATATAGTCATCTCACAAAAGCGAATATGAACATGTAACAAACAGTGCCTTTAGTTAAACAATAAATAATTCTATCTTTACATGCTAAAATGCATATAGTCATCTCACAAAAGTGAAAATGAAAATATAGCAAGCAGTGAGAGAGGTGATGATTTTGGGGTCCTCCCTAACCTAGGGAGAGAACCAAGCAGATGCCTTGAACACAAAGAGCACATCATGCTGAACGATTCGGTGGTGGTCCCATCCTCCTAGGACCACCCCAAGCACAGTTATGGGCAAAAATACAATCCCAACCAAAGGCCCTGCAAAGCATTATGGGACAATATTCTAGAGTGCAGTGAATATTATAGTATCCAATATCAAAACATTCCACAAGGGGCAGGCTCTCCAGCTCAGCTGAGAGCTAATACTATAATATTCACTGCACACTAGAATCTCGCCCCATAATGCTTTGCTGGGCCTTTGGTTGGCATTGTATTTTTGCCCATAACTTTGCTTGGGGTGGTCCTAGGAGGATGGGACCACTACCGAATCATTCAGCATGATATGCTCTTTGTGTTCAAGGCATCTGCTCGCCCTCCCCCAAGGTTAGGGGTGACCTCAAAATCATCACCTCTCTCATTGCCTAGTATATTTTTCAACGTTCACTTTTGTGAATTGGTTATATGCTTTTTAGTGTGTAAAGCTAAAGTTGTTTTATCAAAGTGTTTGTGGGTGCAGTAGCTAACTCCACTACGTGGCGGAGTCGGAATTATTTCATGAATTCCGTGTTTTCAATATAATGCGTAGTTAACAAATCTCCGTAATCTCCGCTAGCGAAGCAGAGTTCATTGCCCACGGTTACCCATAACACTGCTTAACACAGACTGTAAAATACTGGGCAAGATACTGGCGGATCGCTATATCCAAATCCTTCCGCCACTGATTCATCCAGATCAATGTGGCTTTCTGCCAGGAAGAAATACACCCCAGAACTTGCGTAGGATGTTCCATGTTCAAGATAGAGCAAACTCTCAGTTCCCCAAAGCGGCATGTTTGATTCTAGACCTAGAAAAGGCCTTTGACACCCTTATGTGGCCGTATCTATTTGCAGTCCTCCGCAGAGCAAAATTAGGTCCTACCCTGATGGCGTACACACGTCTATTATACACGGGCCTAACCTCAAGGGTGCGAATGGGTAAATACATTTCTGCCCATTCCCGATAGAGAGGGGCACGAGACAAGGGTGCCCCCTCTCCCCACTATTGTTCGCCCTGGCAGTGGAACCACTGGCGATACGTTTACGCCGGGAGGGCGAGACATGGGGTATCCCGATAGCAGGAACGGTCCACTGTGTGTCATTGTATGCAGATGACCTCCTACTATATGTACGCGATATTACTAGCGACCTCACCCCAATCTGGACAACATTGAGAGAATTCGCAGAGGCCTCAGGTCTCCAAGTTAATTGGGACAAATCCACGATCTATCCACTGAGCCCACATTTGGCCCCCCTCGACATAGCAATAGGGGATCAGAAAATCGCCTGGAGTGATGCAGCGTCTAGATACCTAGGGGTGAGACTGTACCACTCCCCCAGGGATCTGTACGAAGGAAATCACTGCAAAGCGCTCGCGGGAATAAGAACGGCGGTGGGTTTCTGGAAAACATTACCCCTTGCCCCAATTGGACGAGTGGCCCTCGCCAAAATGATAATAGTCCCCAGACTACTATATCACTTCACTAACCTTCCAGTTATACCCCGCGCCCCTTCTTCCGGGAGCTAGATGCGTTGCTCACATCCCTGATCTGGGGAGTAGGTCGCCATAGGGTAGCCCTGCCTACTCTGTATTTGCCAACAGACCAGGGGGGATTGGGAACACCATCCTTTGAGGCATACTTTTTGGCAGCGCAGCTGAAATGGCTATCGCACTGGACAGCAGAACGCCACATAGGAGAAACATTTGCTGACGAAGGACTGGTACCTCTCCCGGCAATCCGTTGTATGTTAATGCCCGGCACCGGACCGATGCGCACTTACCCCATGCAGGTATCAATAGCTCCTACATAGACAACTCTTGGACAGCAGTCGTCAATTTTGGGACTTGACCGAAGAGGAACCACCGACACACCCGGTAATACACACGATCCTGCATATGGGAGCGGGAAGACACCTAATCACATGGCTCTATAAAGCCATCTGGGAACTGCTTCTTAAGCCTCTACACTCATTAAGGCAGACATGGGAGGACGAAGTGGGGAGGTCGTTCAATGATAAGGAATGGGAAAAAGTCTTAGAATACCCTAAAAAAGTGTCCAGAAATGCACAATTTAAAAACATGCAATTTAACATTCTACACAGGGCATATCTCACGCCACAACGCCTCCAACGTTTATATCCAGACACGCAATTTGCATGTCCCCGTTGTCAGGCCCCGGAGGCGGGATTCAAGCATATGTTCTGGGATTGCCCCACAATACAGCAGTACTGGGGTAACATACACAAGACACTCCAAGCAATGACGAATATTACGGATATACATACATGGGAGGCTATTGAATGCAGTTGAAAAATAAATCAAAGCACAATATAGAATTTGAGCATTTAACATAACAAACTTATCAAGCACTGTTTGGAACACAGCAATATTGTCCAATGTAGAATGCTTTGGGCGAAACCCAGCCTGATACATAGGGATCACTTTTCTCGAAAAAGCCCAGGCTTTTAAGTGTTCCAAAACGCAAGCAGCGAAGATCTTACCAGTTGCGTCGAGGAGGGCTATTTGTCTATAGTTTGCAGGATTTGTTCTTGCGCCTTTTTTTAGGAGAGGAACCACCACACTCCCCCGCCAAGATTCTGGTATTTTCCCACTTTTCAAACAATGTTGGAAGAGTGGGGCTAAGAATTTACCCCGGCATTCTACATTGGACAATATTGCTGTGTTCTAAACAGTGCTTGATAAGTTTGTTATGTTAAATGCTCAAATTCTATATTGTGCTTTTATTGATTTTTCAACTGCATTCGATAGCATAGATAGACTGACTCTATGGAGAAAATTGGCGAATATGGGGATTCCTAAAGAGCTTTTAACAATAATAATCTCCCTTCACACATCAACATGGTGCAGAGTCCAAATGGGGGAGAAAAAGGTCTAACCAATCCTATCCCTTCGCGGAATGGGCTGAAACAGGGATGCTTATTAGCTCCCCTATTATTCTCCATCTATATTAGCGATCTACCAGGGCGTCTTTCTCTAATCAAAAATTACCCTCCTAAATTAGCACAAGTTGATATACTGTGTTTAATGTATGCCGACGATATCGTTATACTCGACTGTACCCCGATAGGCTTGCAAAGAACCCTGAATGAATTAAATCATTACGCAATTGAAAATTTTCTGGTGCCAAACATTACTAAAACTAAAGCACTCCCTTTCAGTGGCAGAAGGAAAGCGTTACCTTATACTTGGTCGTTAGGAGGCGAACCGATCGAGACAGTAAAAGAGTATGTTTATTTGGGCCGTATTTTTACTTCTAATTTACAAGATACAGCCCACCTCCAACACTTAAGTCGGAAGGCAGAATCCCACGTTGGGGCTTTACAGAGACTGTACTTCTCTACAGGAAATAGACATTTCACACCAATGTTGGAGGTTTATGGTATGAAAATCCCTCCGATTTTATCATATGCCATGGAATTCACACAAATTAAAACATGGCAATCTATAAAAGTGAAGGAAGGAACCATACTCCGAAAATTGTTAAAAGTGTCGCATTCGGTACCAGTTCAAGCACTACGTCTCGAGCTATCGGTAACGGGAATCTTTGCTAGAGTAATTGCAATTATCATCAGGTGGGCATACAACTTACTACATGCAGCGCCTGACACCTTAAGGCATCTGTTAAAACTGGAGACTTTTAGAGAGGAAGCGTCTGGGTATACTTTTAATAGGAATTTGGAAAAAGCCTTTGAGGTTTCTCAATGCACTGTCGTACTCCTACAGGAGTGGTCTCCAGCACACTTGAAATTGTTTTTAAAACATTTGGCCCCTAGAATCAGTTATGAATTGGATAAAGAGCATTGCATTTAATTGAAGCATTATAAAGTGTTTGCAGAAAACATAGAATTTAAATCCTATGCTCCCTATTTACGTTTTCAACTAAAGCATGGGGTAAGGCGCTGTATCCTACTCTTACGTTTGGGTATACTCCCTTTAGCAACATTTTTAGCTAGCTGGGAAGGTACAAATAATCCCAGAGGCATATGTGAGTTATGCAAAGGTGGCCGACAAGATTTGCTTCACATTTTACTAATCTGTCCTAATGCGAGTATAGTAGCGGCACGACGTCGTTATATAATTCCAATTCAATTAAAGTATAATGCACTCTTGGCCCAAGATTTAATTATGTTGTGTAACTCTCCAGTAAATGAATTTGTTTGCCATAACCTGTATAAGTTTTTTAAAAGTTTTTGAAGCTGTTCTAAAGTTAAAACGCCTAATCAGAAGTTTTTATCTTATTTTTATAGAATGTTGTATGGGTAGGCGATAGAACATTGTTATGCCCCATTTTATAGTGTGTTTTAAAAGCAAAATGTTGTACAGGTAGGCGATAGAATATTGTCACTGCTCCATTTTATAGTGTGTTTTAAAAGCAAACGTTTTATCATCTAATCATTTTAAATTTAATAATAACAATTTTATCCTTGTATTTGTTGCTCTCAGTCGAGGTCTGAATCAAATAAAAAATTTACTTTACTTTACTTTACTTACTTACATGGGAGGCATGTGCACTCGGGGTATTCAGAAGGAGAAAATCCTACAAAGAGCAGAGTCGCTTCGCATCTCTTGCTATTCTCCTGGCGAAGAGAGGTCTGGCTAGGTATTGGCGGGCCCCGAAGGGACCCCCGGAAGAGGCCTGGGTGGGTGCGCTGAAGAAATGGGGCGCAGCAGAAGAAGAGGTACTGAGAGATGAAGAAGTGAGGGGAATATGTAAACACAGCATATCTATGGAATGGGCACAGCTTCTACATCACTTCAAACAAGAAACCATACGTGCAGAACCACCCAAGACATCCCAGCCCCAAACGCCACATCTACTCCCGGCAGGATTGTTAGAAGACCATAACAGGACAAGCCAGACACACTGAGGTAGGCACAACACAATGGTCCTGTCTGATAATATCACACCCTAATCTAGGGACGCCCAATCTGACCCCCCCACACGTACGCAACCAAACACTGGTGTCACGATATGAACAACCACACGGAAGCCATCACCGACACATCTCCCCGCCGTCCCCTAATGCCCCCCCAGTTTACCCCCAAAGTTAGCAGTTAGCGATACCAGTTCCGAAGCCGGTGCTAGTTGAAGGGGAACGCACCCGCTCCACGAAACATTACAATGCACCTATAAACAAATATGGGGACAGACAAAACTCCGTAATCACGGGAATGTTAGCCCAGCCATGTTGCTGAAAACATAATGAGGAAGTAAATGGACTTAAACAAATAGATAGCAACCGGAATGTACTAAGGACAAATGTAAATTATGTATCGTATGAAATGCTATCGCAAATTTGATAACCTATAGCTGTTAACGAATACATGCCAGTACTTTGTTTCTGAGATTACCAAATTGTATGTGAAATGCAAAAACCCAATAAACAAATTTAAACAAAAAAAACAGCAGCCTTGACCTAAAAGAAATATTGGGGCCTACAACAACATATAGAAAGAGAAATCAGTGAAAGATATGTTCGTCAGTAGTTACTATACAAAAGAATCATAGAGCACATGGCTTGCAGTTTGCAGCTTGCACATGGATTGCAGCTTGCACATTGATTATGGTTTGCAGCTGCAGCTTGCAGACATGCCAAAACAGTGAAAAGTTTTAAATGGAGGAACAGAAGACAACAAGGTATTGAAGAACATCTGGTATGTGAGAGTAAATTCATTGTCTACTGACCGGAAAGCCCTTGCAATTTACTGGGGTGAATGTATGACATTGTTCTGCATTCTGTCCATCAATTGTTTTTTTTGCACTTGCAATTTGAAAGCACAATGTTTCCATTAAAAGAAAGAATGTTTGAACACATCATAGCAAAAAATAAACAAGAGTTATTTTTCATAATTACCAAACCTCATGATAAATGTGATAACAGTGATATTGGTACTTTGATATTTTGTCATTCATGATGTTGTAAAATATGAAAGAGGAGGGTATAGAGTGCACAAAAACTGAAATCTAAGTGCATCCTCAGATTGGGCATGGCTTTCCAGAATGACTTAAATGTGGATGAAGAACTTCATGTCTGGGTGCATGGCCAAGACACGAATGGAGGAGACTGTGTAAGTGTGGAGGTCCAGCATCACATAGCCCACAGAGACAGTTCTCTTTAACCTCTAAGACCTGAATTGGTCCTAAGGGTCATCGGAGACCCTGGGGCTGTTGGCAGTGACTGGGGAGGGTGGAGTCCAAGATGGCGGCCACGCTGAGTCCCGGCCTGTAAGCCCTTGGTCTGAGGAGCTGCATAAGAGCCAGGGAGTGCCTGCTGGAGGCTGCAGAGGGCTACCAACAGTGAGGCTGGTGCCACGGGGGAAGAGGAGCCCATTTCAACCTCTCTGGCTCAAGAGGGGACTGCTTCCATGCTCGGCCACATTGTGTTGTGGTGCCCGAGTGAGAGGGGTACGGTCCGGGAGCCCATCGGGAGCATATGATTTAGCCCCAGGCAGGCTGCTTGGACTTCTTTAGCTTGTGCTCCTGTTTTGGCCCCTGCACATGGCACAGTGCAGAGGGACCCGGAGAACTAGGCTCCTTCCCGGTAAGCCACTGGGAATGGAAGCCCTGTATGTGAGGCAATGAGCCTGGGCTCACAAGAGACTGGGGTCCATATTTGTGAATCAGGGAGGATCTGTCAGAGCCAGTAGTAAGGCTGGCAAGGAGTCAGTGGTCCCCGCCATGGGACAGTCCACTGATGAGGAAGTGAGAATGAGGGGGGTGCTCATGCCATGGGGTGTATCTGCTGAGCATGTCCAGTCACAAGGGGCAGGCAGCGAAACCCAATGGGTGGCGGTCCTAGGGAATCTCAGTTGGGCTTAATAGATCCAGGAGTAACCGGTAAACTGAAAGCATACAGAGTAGTCGGCAACCCTGGAGATAAAGGTAGCCTAATAATGGTTTGGCTTAAGACCTCCAAACTACTGTTGCCAAAGGATCCTATTCAAAGTGGGGGCAGCAAAGGTGGACACAAGAGGGACAACACAGATCACGACCTAGGAGCCCACATAGCCATGATCTTGGTGGCAAAAAATGATACCAAAACAGCCCTGGAACACGCAATCAGCACGGTGGCACATGATGTGGGACTTTTGAGTCATTGAAATGGAGTCTACCCTGGCTGAAGTGCCACCATCAGTCACAGGGGGAGAGGCCCACATAAAGGAACTGGAGAAGGGGGTGGCTGATCTGTTGAGTAAACTGGACAAGGCCGCAGGGAGGTCCATCAGAATATTATCCATGTGATGGGAGTCCCAGAGAAGGTGGAGTGCCCGAGTTAGGAGGCGTGACCTTGAAATGACAAATTGAGGGCAGAACAGTGCACAACTACCCTGACTATGCCATTGTGGTGCAGGGACAGTGAAACACCTTCCTCGAGGTCAAACGACACCTACGAAAAGTGAACCTTAAATATGTACTCTTCTTCCCAGCGAAACTTAGGATAGTGGTGCTAGGAGTGTCTTATTTCTTTTTGACAGTGGCGGAGGTGTGGACATGGCTCTAGGCCAATGGGAACTCATTGCCGGAGTCAGAAGAGTAGTGCAGACCCAGGACTGGCAGGTGCAACATCGGTGATGCAGAGCGCCTAGGATGGCCCCTAAGCGGGACCAGACTGAGTCTGAAAGAGCCACTATACAACACAGCCAGTCCCTAGTGGTCACCAACAGATGGGAGGTGCTGGATGGGCTGTTATGCAGCAGTCTATGTCAGCTGGATTGGAGATCGCATAGCAATAGCATCTTGGTACTTCCCCCGTGCCTTTATGGTGATAGCCTATCAAAGTTGGAAGGTTGGATGGCGGAGATCTCTGATGCAGTAATGATAGTGGTAGGAGATCTCAACTTAATAACTCATGCAGACCTGGACAGAATGGCAAAATCTGGGCTTCCCTCTAGGGCTGACCATGCCTTTGGGAGTTCTTGGATGCAACAGGGTTGGCCAATCTCTGTAGGGAGATCAATATCCATAAGCAGCAGTACTCATATGCTTCCAATAGTATGAGATCAATGATCCAATTGGAGTACATGTTCGTGCCGTGCCACAGCTTGGGGAAATTTAAGGGAACAGATTGCCTGCCCAGAGGCATCTTGGCCCATGGCCCTATGGTGACAATGATTCAGACGCAAATACTTCAGTGAAGGGGGAGGAGAGGGAAGACTTGACCACAGGGAACTGATGGATTGGGCCACTCGTGGCTTGACTATACAGGCTAGGAACTAAACTTTGAGGAAAATACAGCAATGGTGGACTCTAGTACTATTGCCTGGGAAGCCCATAAAGTGGTACTGAGGGGGAATCCTGATCATCCATACCATGGGAAAGAGACAAGAAAGGGAGAAGGAGTGCAGGGTAATGGTGCAGGTTTTTTTTTAATAGGCCCGTTAATGCATACGCAGTGCCCTATTTAAGTTAGCATTCGCTGCACCATTTTATTTTCAGGCGCCATTTTAGGTTGTTCGAAACTGATCTCATTCAATTCCGAGAAATGTCCTCTCTTGACTTTCGTTTCTGAATGTTAAGTTTTGTTTCAGTAATGAGTACACTGTCCATGTCAGCGCATAGCTTTCCCACTAGATAGAGGCCCTCTCCCACTTGTCTGGTGACGGGCCCAGGATGGAACGACCTTGGACCGTGCTAGTTTGTGTAAAATACGAGAGTTGAAACCTTTTTTTTGTATTTCACTGTTCAGCTGCATCTGCTTGGAAAATTCCACTGTGGGCGTGTTTTCTGCCCGGCTATGAAACGTACATAATGTATCTTTATGCTTGTTGATTTTAGTTCCCTCTGTAGCACTCCTAGTGGCTGTACAGATGGGGCTCCACTCTGAGTGTTCATAAATAAAAAGTTATTGGTTTGTATTCTCTACTGTCTGACCGACTCTTCATTTGTTACGGAAGGCTGAGAGTTGGTCATTGGTGACTCGGGTGGCCCTAAGCGGGTCACTTCCTTCAGTTGGCACCCGAAAAGGGACCCCTTCGGGTGATTTATCCATCCCCTTTCCGCAGACGGGGGGAGGTCGAGGGCATCGTCGGGTCAGACTGACGGCTCAGGGATCCCTGCAAGAAGAGTGTATGTTACTCGCAGCTCCTGTTTCTGTCCTGCCAGATGGTACCTTGCCCAGTGGTCATCCCAACTGGAGTCCTGAACGGCGAAACCCTTGATCTGACTGTTTGGTCTGAAGAGTCGGCAGTTTGTACTACTGATATCAGGTGAGTTTGTTTTGGTTTTATGTGGATATGGGACCATTGTGGTTTGGGCTTGTTACGGTCTAAGGACTGTTTTGGGAAAAAAAAAGTGTTTGCAAATACTTTGCCAGGTGTAATAACGATTTTGTTTTCTTTTTGCAATGCCTGGCCTTAGTAAGTTTTGGAGTTTGTGTTGTCGCTGTTGTTCTGCAGATGACCGGTTGGAAGAAGCCTAGCTGGCGCCTATTAAAGGCAGCCCTAATTTTGATATGTATTTGAAACATGGCCTTGGCCCTATTATGTTTAGTACATTATGGCACAAATATACAAGGGACAATGTTGAGTTGCAGTGGCCTTTGAAAAGCTCTTTTAATGAACAAAAGATTGGCTTTTTACAGGAACAGCTGTTTAAGAGACGAAGTAGACAGTCAATGTTTGATTCTCTTCGAATTTGGCAGAAGGAGGCTAAACAAAGGCAGTTAAAAATGGAGAAAGAGGCACGGAAAGGGAGCATGCAGACATTGACGCAGAAAGCTGTAGCATATGATAGAGAAAAACAGGAGACAGGAATTGAATGTTAGGATAGGAGATTTTGGTTGCACATTGACAAGTCCTATCTGGCCAAAGAGGAAAATGACACTTTTGTAGAGGAATTGTTAGATTCTCGACCCCTGCCTCCTTATGCTCCGCAGAGGATATATTTAAATGTTCTTTTACAGTCACAGCAGCCTGTTTCATCTGCTTCGGTTGCCCCCGTATCTACGGCTGTTATTTCAACAGCTTTGACTACGGCGCCCCCCGCTCCTTCTCTGTCCTTGCCATCTTTGACGACTGTGACCTCTGTCTCATCTACTGTTCCGACTCCTGTGTCCTCTGTTCTTTCTCCTCCGGTGAAAACATTGACTACAGTTGTACCTACTACTTCTATTGCTTCTCCTCCTATGGTTACTCATCCTCCGATATTCTTGGATGTTGAAACGCCTGTACAAGGGTTTGAAGACAGGGATTGGGTGAAATTCAGGGAGCGAGTGGGTCCATTGGTGCGATCTGGGGTAGGTGAGAATGAGAAGGAGGTATTAGCAAGACAACCTATGAAGTGGGCTAGCAATGTGGTTTATAGCACTGAAGATATTTGGCAAGTTGTATGTGAGTTCGAGCCCTTTCTACAACAGCATGTTCTTCAGCACATGTCTGCTACATTGATAGACCTTTGGCGCACACACATCAAAACGGAGGCTCCACAAGTGTTATTTGATTTTAGAGATTGCGTCTATGTTGCTGATTTAGCACCAGGATAGGTGCTCGCAAATCTTGCCACTATAGTCTCTTATAGAGGTTGATTTTATGATAAAAGTCCTACTAAAATTGCTCAGTTCCCTATGCTTGAAGTCCATCCAATCTATCATCCAGAAATACCTGCATTGACCAATCAGCATGGTGCGATCACTAGACCGGCCGTGGCTGCCCACTTCCAGGAGCAATGGGTTTATATCCCATGGAAAAGAAGTGAGGTTTTAGCCTTTAAGGCTTCGTTGCCTGATCCTAGGAAAAATCCCACTGCCTATTATAAGGAATTAACAGAAGCTGCCTCTCCTACTGTAATGACTCTTGCTGATATTGAAATGTTTTTTGATCTTCTTGTTCCGGTTGATATTTGGTGGCAGGTACATACTCAATATCATGTTGCTGAGTTGGGCGGTACATGGGATGTGATTAAGGGATGGGATCAGGAAAGGAAGCCAGGAGACAAACCCCGTGCTGAGATACTTGCTTTGCCTGGTCGTATTATTACATATATGCACACACTTATTCCACCTAAGAAGGTAAGTTGGGACAGATTGACGGCCTGTCGACAGAAGAAGGATGAGAGTGTATCTGATTTCTTTACTAGGTTTGAAGATACGTTTTTGGATTATAGTGGGCAGGATATGTCCACTGAGGGAGGCGTTCGTTTGTTTGTTGATAGGTTTGTTACTAATCTCCTTCCTGGAATAATGACTCGTTTGCAGGCGTCTGAAAGTACTTGGTCTACGTCTTTTCCCTCTGTTATTTTAAATATGGCTCAATATTATGAACATCGAGATCAGGAGGAGAAGGATAAAACTGACAAAAAACCTAAGGATTTAAAGACGAAGGTGTTGTTGCAGCAGGCATTTCAGGGAAATAATAGGGTACCCGAAGGTCCTTCTCGACAACTTCCACGTACTAGGCAGCCTACCATGACATCTCTGGGGCAAAATCAATGTGCGTATTGTAAGGAGGAAGGACATTGGCGTAGCCAGTGCCCTGTGCTTTTACAGAAGGTTGTATCCCCTAGAGGATGGGGTTCTGGTGGTAGAGGCCGTTGATTGATAGAAATCAGAATGCTGCGGCTCCTGGGGGCTGTTCTGATAATAAATATTTTGATGACCCTAGAGATGGACAGTATTATCATGATGATTATGAGATTGATGATGTGACAGGCATGTCTTACAGCTAGTACACCCAGGGAAAGGGTGAGGGTGAGGGACCAGTTCGGATACCTGTAGATCAGCGTGGTCCTTATGTCACAGCGGATTTGCAAGGCTCTACTAAGGAATTTTTGGTGGACACAGGTGCGACACAGAGTTCTGTTTCTCTACATATGGTCCCTGGGGCGGCTCTGTCTGGCCACAATAATGTTTCAGTAGGTTTTTCAGGTGTACCGGTTGTTAGCCCCATTTTACGACCCCTTGCACTAACTGTTGGTCCTTTCACAGTGGAATCTCCATTCTTGTTAACATCTAATTGTGGTGAAAATTTGATGGGTTTGGACTTGTTGAAGAAATTGCATGCTACTATTTATTGCTCCCCTGCTGGTGTTCTGGATGTGAATACTAGACAGTGCTTGTCTCAGGATGCGCCCCTTCCAGCTGAATTTTCTCAGGTACCGCCCACATTAAGGGCCCCAGGTGATACAGATGTGGGTCTGTTGCATATACCACCAGTTTCTATACAAGTTAAAGATGATGCTATTCTGCCCCGCATTCCTCAGTATGAAATACCTCAGGCAGGAGAACGGCTCTTCTTCAGAATATTCAGGATTTGATCCGAAAGGGAGTAGTTGAAGAAATGTCTGCCAACATTTGCAATAGTCCTATTCTTCCAGTTCTTAAGAGGACACCTTTGGGTTCCTCTGAGGCCCTTGATGATGTTTATCGCTTTGTGATTGATTTGCGTGAGGGTAATAAAATAGTGGTTCCGCAATTTCCGGTGGTTCCTGATATTAATACGCTTTTAACTATGGTTCCATCTACTGCCAAGTTCTTTTCTGTTATTGATTTGAAAAATGCATTCTTTAGTATTCCTATACACCCGGACAGTAGGTATTTGTTTGGGTGTACACTGGCCGGCAGAAGCTTTCGGTTCTGTCGCGCTCCTCAAGGCTATACAGAGAGTCCTAATATCTATAGTCAGGCATTAAAAAGTCAGTTGGATTCACTATCGCTTCCTCCAGGTAATGTATTAGTGCAGTATGTTGATGATTTGTTGAATGCTTCTGATATGGAACAAGGTTGCAAGGACAGTACAGTGAAACTGCTGTTGCATTTGGTACATCATGGGCATAAGGTCTCTCTTTCAAAATTTCAGTATTGTCGACAGGAGGTTACCTACTTAGGTCACCTACTGTCGAAGGAGAGTAGGAGGCTGACCCTTGAGCGCATCAGTACCATTGTTAAAATTCTCATTCCACAAACTCAAAAAGATGTACGTGCTTTTATATGTATTACTTCTTACTGTCGCCAGTGGATCCCAAACTATTGTTTATTAATCAAACCTTTGCTTGCATTAACAACAAAAGCAGTGCATGAGCCTTTGCCTTGGACGCCTGAATGTCAGCAATCTTTTGAACAATTAAAAACTGCGCTTTGCTCAGCTCCAGTGCTTGGCACACCTAATTATAGAAAACCGTTTGTGCTTTACGTTCATGAGCTGGCTGGTTGCACACTTTCTGTCCTAACACAGAAATTTGGGGATAAACAGAGGCCTTGTGCTTATTTTTCTGCTGTGCTTGACCCTGTCGCAAGAGCCCTCCCGAGCTGTCTGAGAGCGGTAACGGCTGTGGCCACTTCAATCAGACAATCGGCTGGACTCGTACTTGATACAGACCTCACAGTTATGGTACCCCATGCTGTGGATACACTTTTGAATAAGACAAAGACACAGCACCTCACCAGTGCACGTCTTACTGGTTATGAATTGACATTGTTTGCTAAACATATCACAATCAAAAGATGTGCCACTCTGAACCCAGCCACGTTACTATCTCTCCCTTCTGAGAATGATGCAGTTGACAAACATGACTATATTTTCCGGACGGAAGAAGAGACGAAAGGACAGGTAGATCTGGCTGATGTTCCCTTATCTGACCCCCAAGGGGAACTATATGCCGATGGCTCCTGTTTTAATTTACCAGATGGCACCACCACTGCAGCTTATGCTATCTCTATGTTGCTTACGGTGGTAGAGACATCACAGGTCCCCTATCAGTCAGCTCAAGCTGCTGAGCTTGCTGCCCTTATTTGAGCTTGTGAATTGAGTGAAGGGCTGGTTGTCAATATCTATACAGACAGCCAGTACGCATTCGGGGTCGCGCATAACTTCGGGCGATTGTGGACAGAGAGTGGGTTTCTTACCTCTCATGGTACCAAAATCCAACATGGGCACCTTATATTGCAGCTTTTGTCTGCTTTAACGCTCCACAAGAAATTGGCAATAATTAAGTGCAGCGCCCATAGGAAGGTTACTGATGACGTGGGTAGGGGAAATGCATTTGCGGATCAGGTGGCTAAGGAGACGGCTCGAAGTAAAATTAAAAGAATGTTTGTTGCAAGTCCAGCTAGGTGGGTTCCTGAGGTTGTTATGTTTGAAAATACCCTTGAGAGTGTAAAGGAGATACAAAGTGAAGCAACGATGGAGGAATTAGCTAAATGGCAGGAGAGTACAGCACAGTTAAATGAGGAAGGGTGTTGATTGATAATTCTGGAGAACAGAAATGGATGTTGCCCGATGCATATGTACTTCCTGTGGTTACTATGGCTCATGGTCCAGCCCATATCAGTGCGAAAGGCATTTGTAAATTGTTAGCCCCTGTATGGCATAACGATAACATTCCCAAGACAGCTGCACATTTGGTGAAACATTGCATGGTCTGTATGATACATAATCCAGGGAAGGGTACTCCTACACCACCTACGCTTCCATTTGAGGTCCTTCAAATTGATTATATTGAATTAGAGAGATGCAATAATCTTAAGTATGTTTTAGTGGTTATATGTGCATTCAGAAAATGGTTGCGGCTTACCCCAGTAAAGATAATATGTCCTTTACAACTGCGAAAGTACTCCTTAAAGAGTACTTTCCTCGCTTCTGCTTGCCCCGAATTATCTGGAGTGACAACGGAAGTCATTTTAATGGGAGAGTGATTAAACTGATTTGTGAAAGGTTTACATATTAAACAGAAATGTCATGCTGCCAATCATCCGCAGTCAGCGGGTTTGGTTGAGAAGTACAATGGTACTCTCAAACTGAAATTGGCAAAAATTCAGGAGACGACAGGGTTGAAATGGCCAGATGCTCTACCGTTAGCTCTTCTGTCAACAAGAACTACAGCCCATTCTAGAACAGGATTGTCACCTGATGAGGTCGTGTTTGGACGCCTGGCAAATGTATGGGGAGTCCCACGTCCTCGTAAATATTCTGATATTGAATATCCTGTGTTGCTTGATTATCTTGGCCAGTTAACAGAAAGTTTACGTTCTATTCACCAACAGGTGCATGAGTCCCTACCTTATATACCAGAGGGGCCCGGCTACGACAGTCAGCCTGGGTACTACATTCTGGTGTGGAATTTCCAGAGGAAGAAAAGTCTGGAGCCCCGCTGGAAAGGTCCTGACCAGGTTTTGCTGGTGACACGGATGGCTGTAAAGGTTGCTGGTCAGAAAAACTGGGTGCATGGCACCCACTGTCGGAGGATTCCCTTGCCGGTGCCATACGACCAGTGGGTCAAAGAGGGTGTTGGCGACACCAAATGTGAGCAAGTGCCCAGGTTTGTCCCTTTCAGTGCTGCTCGACTGACCTGGATACAAACAGACAAGGAGAACGACAATGTTTTGAGCGAGGCTGTCCCACCAGAAATACGAGCTATCCATGAGCCTTTGTTCATTGATCACACGGTGCCTGGGGCTGCCAGGTACAATTTGCGTCCTCGGCTGAGGGCTACTGAGTCTAAGTAGAAAAAATATTAGGGACGGACTGCACAAGACAGGTAGTGCTGAGTGACAGTACCAACGAAATAATTGAAATAAGTGGAAATTCTGTGCTTATTTTGCCTATGTTGTTTGAACATTAGTTAGGGAAAGCAAAAGTATACTTTGAAGGTATACCACCTGTATCGGTGTGGGATAGATTAGAAGAGCTTAAGACAGAGCAAGCTCCACCGCCGGTGCTCAAGAGTGCCAACTTATTGATGGACAATAGGAACTTGTGGCAGTGAGGCTCTAACGGAAACTGGGAACATTTATATTTCTTTTGCATTTTCCTTCTTTGAATTCATTATGCATCCCTTTGGTAGAAAGGTTGCTGAGGAGGAGCAGCCAATGGTTACTGTACAACGTGATATGATGTGGTCCAGGAAAAGTAAAATAATATGTGTTGTTCTTTTGATTCTGATGATAATAATATTGTGTGGAGTGGCATGGGTTTTGGAAGATGCTAAAAGCGTGCCTTTACGCAGTAAGGGTAAGGTCATTTCCCCGAGACGAAATAAGAGAACTGCCCCGAGTAATGTATTTTTGGAAACACATAAGAGGTTCTTTGGTGAGGGGACTGCCTGTTACCCCACCCAACCTGTCACCAGTCTGTGGACTGCATATCCATTGTCACTTGTAAATTATACTCATACACGGCCACCCCAGTTTACAGAAGTGAAAGGAGTGTTTGGTTTTGGTTATCCGGGGATATGTTTATACCATAGAAAGCCACTGGGGGTGGGTTATCCAGGTTGTGATAACATTACATATTGCAACAATTTTTATATGGACAAACAGAATGTTACATTGGTGGGTTGGCATCACAAGAAATTAATAGTCCCCCGATAGGCTGGTTATTACCCAGTTTTTTTATTTTTTTATATATTTCTTTTTTAATTAAATACAAACTTCCAATCATCACAAATATTAATACACAGACAATGTGGTCTGATAACATCAATGACACATTAGTTGTCGCAGATATGTGTTCCTTAAAACATGTCGTCTGTATGATAATTATTTCTAATCATTTCCATTTCTACAGTCGGAGATGTACATATGTCCCCTTGATATGCATTCCACCCACTCCGGGGACGCGGTGGGCACGTTCAATAGAGAAATAATTTGAGAGTCTCTTCCGTTGTAGTTTCTTCAGGATCAAATCCTCAACAAACAAGTCTACAGTGGGTCCTTCCACACGCTCCGGGACACCCAGGATTCGTATGTTATTTCTGCGCGCCCTTTCTTCATAATCAGCGAGCTGTTTCTCCATTTTGGTTTGTTGGTCCAGTAGTTGAGCGACTTGCTGTTTCAGTACCGCGGTGTCTCTGTTCAATTCTGCTGAGACCTCTTCCACCTCCTTCACACGAGAGTCCATTTTCCTCCGGTCGACTCTGATGAGGGAGACCTCTACGTTCACCTTGTCGATGCGAGTCTCCAGGGAGGTCATCACGCCCGCTATGGCCGCCATAATATCTTGAAGTGTGACATCCTGCTGTTGCGGTGGGTTCTGTTGTGTTTCAGACGCCTCATGTGACGTGGTCTCCTTCTCCTCCCCCGAGCTTGACCAGGCGAATTTGGCCAATTTAGAATGTGCCAGCGTTTTGGCACCTCTCCCGGTCGCCATGATGTCGAATATTTAAGCCCAGCTGTGACAAGGATAGTGGGATCAGCCCCAGTACTCGCCGCTGCCTGCCCAGGGGGGGGGAAATGACATCCCCTGGCGGTCTATCGGATTTTCTGGCGGACCGACCCTTTGGCCGCAGAACCGGGGATGAGGCGCCCAACACCGAGCGAGGCCTATAAGGGCTCACCACGAACACCCATGGCAGTTTCCCATCTCTCTGCCACAATCAGCAAGTCCCAGGGTCTCCGCAGTACTCCGGGGCAGCAGCAGGGCAATCAATTGCAGCAATCAAGGCAACCTATGAATCAGGTCTGCAAGTCTCCTCTATGGGCTCCGGTGCCCCCTGCGCTGCCCGGTATATGGTATGGTTGCACGCCTTAATTTGGCGCCCTGGAGTGCAATGCTGTTGTAACAGGTCTCACTGGGTTCCACTCCTGGGGCACCTCTCTTTGCGCTGCACCGACCTGATCGGTGGGGGTTCTTTCGGCAACGGCGCTATATTAGTCCCGGTGCAGGTCTGCTGATTTTGCAGCTACAACCGGCCCAAAGCTCATCCGTAATGTCCCCCGCCGCGAAGCCGCCAAACAATACTTCGAGCTCACAGTGCTCACTGCTGAGGCCTCCCCGGTCCAGCCACCATTATCGACCCTCGCAGGATGTAGTGCTGTAGGCCTCTGCGACCGGGGTCTTGAGTGTGCTGGAGACCGCCACGTTCTTCCAGCTCGTCTCTCTGGGCCGCGCGGGTGCTAGGTGGGAGGTAATAGCGCACACTCACCACCACTGCGCCGCCTACGCGACCTTTGGTGGTTGGCGCTCAGGATGTCGGCCTGGTGGGCCCACCAAGCCGGGGCCTCGATTTCTTCCCTCGCCGGCTGGGCACGATCCTCCCAGGCAGCACGGGGCCTGGGTAAACTGCCCGGGTAAACTGCAGGGGCGCCGGGCGGCCAGAACCGCAGCGCCTCGCAGTCCGATAGTCGCTCACTGGTTCCTCCGACGTTGTTGGCCGGCCCCGATGGAGATGATGTGCAGCCTTACGCCAGTTGCTTCCACCTCTTCAGTCTGTGGAGCCAGGGCATGCCGCTATAATGTTCCTGGGCTCCGGCCACATCGGGCGCCTCTCTACGACCTGGTGCCCCAACTCGCCATCAAGCAGCCTCAGTCGTTGCCTCAGGGGAGTGGGGCCGGGACCCTCTAGAAATTGGGGAAAGTAGCAGGAATTACTGGCGGATATTGCTCATGATATACAGCGAGGGCTCCGGAGCCGCGTTAGTCTGTGGCCATTCCCGTCGGCTGCTAGCCACGCCGTTATTACCCTGTTTGTTGCCTCATCGTGAATAGCACTGATAGTTCACTGTATATAAATTGCTCAGGAATAGTGTTGTACAAAAATACGATCCCCTTAGTGAATGACAAGGACACAAGTACTTTCGGAATGAACTCCAGGTATGCAGCAGTGGACTATGAGGGGCCGATTTATGCACACCCAGGGTTTTTCTTCGTCTAATGGGACGTATTCCAATGTCCACAATTGTACAGATGATGTTGCTCTTGGAATGGTATTGCCTTTGGGTGTGCCCTGTAAATATGCCAAGCCCCAAACCAGATGTGTTAAAAGGACACTAACGAAAGAATTCTGTGAGTGAGTGACCAATATAGAGGTCAATAATTACAGTAATGGGATCACTTTTGGATACATCCTTCCTTCTATTTTTACATTGGGTGGTACTTCCATGGCCAGGGGTGAAAAGGCTAGAGAATATTTTGGATGTAAGCTGCAAATTCTATCCAATACTACAGTAGCAGCTTTGCGGGACATCACCACTCAGTTGGAGAGTATGCGGATATATTCGGACAGACTAGATATGCAGTGGACTTTATTCTAGCCAAGAGTGGTGGTGTATGCGCAGTAGTTGGCGATCAGTGTGTGGTCGGGATCAAGAATATGGAAAAGAATATTACCAAACACATTTTAGATATTCTTGAAAATGTCAAAGGAATGGAAAGTGGGAATTGGAGTTGGTCCCTTTTTGGTAGCTGGGGTTGGATTCTTGAAAAAGCGATGTATCTTAATGTGGTATTGGTGCTTTGCTGTGTTCTTGTTCAGTGTCTTCCCTTTTGCTGTTACTATTGTACCACTATTCTCACTCCTAAGAAGAAGATATCAATTCATGATACAAATGCCGCTATAATGCTTCAAAAAGATGTTGAGTATTTGATGAACATCGATGAGGGAATATTTGAGAATTCATCCCTCCTTGCTGTTTCACTTTCTGATGCTGATGGTATGGAGTGCTCATAACTGTCTACTAATGTGATATATTATTGTTGCTTGCAGTTTTGTTTTCCTTTGCTACAATAGAAAATGTTTTAGCTCATGTTAAAAGGAGGGTCTGTTAGAATAGAGCCGTTAATGCTTACGCAGTGCCCTATGTAAGTTAGCATTCGCTGCGCCATTTTCTTTTCAGGCGCCATTTTAGGTTGTTCGAAACTGATCTCGTTCAATTTTGAGAAATGTCCTCTCTTGACTTTCGTTTCTGAATGTTAGGTTTTGTTTCAGTAATGAGTACACTGTCCATGTCAGCGCATAGCTTTCCCACTAGATAGAGGCCCTCTCCCACTTGTCTGGTGGCGGGCACAGAATGGAACGACCTTAGACAGTGCTAGTTTGTGTAAGATACGAGAGCTGAAACCTTTTTTTGTATTTCATTGTTCAGCTGCATCTGCTTGGAAAATTCCACTGTGGGCGTGTTTTCTGCCCGGCTATGAAACGTACATAATGTATCTTTATGCTTGTTGATTTTAGTTCCCTCTGTAGCACTCCTAGTGGCTGTACAGATGGGGCTCCACTCTTAGTGCACATAAATAAACAGTTATTGGTTTGTATTCTCTACTGTCTTACCGACTCTTCATTTGTTACGGAAGGCTGAGAGGTGGTCAATGGTGACCCGGGTGGCCCTAAGCGGGTCACTTCCTTCAGGGGAAGTGGAATATGTGACACATCCGAGTGATGCCCTGGTGCAGCAGTTGGCCCTGCTAAATGAACAATGTAGAGCCCTGGCCCATCAAGCTGCGAGGGCATAATATAGAACCAGTCAAGGTATACTGTACGAGGTCGACAACAAGGCTGGGAAACTGTTAGTATGGGTTGCCTGCAAATAGGAGGATCAGCGGTGGAATATAGGGTGACTGCAAAGGTGGGCATCAAATGAAAAACCAACAAGGTGATGGATGTAATGCTTGAATTAATCTCAGTCACTGACAATCACTTGGGCAGAATCACAATCCATCGTTTTACACCCACCATGCCACCTCAGTGTGGACCCAGACATATGCAAATCAGTGTTGATCCTACTCTGCATGGGAAGAGTCCAGCCCAAACTGCCAGGTCTTCCTTGAACCGGAACACAAGCAACCCAGGACTGGTTTTGCCCTTGTTATGGGCTCTTTAGTCGGGTATAGCTAGGTTACAATGGCACAGTGAGCCTGGGAACCACATCTTGGCATACCGGGCGCACTTAGGGCATCAAAAACAACATGTTGATGGATGGAATGCTTGAATTAATCTCAGACACTGACAACCGCTCAAAGCTGCATCCCATCCCAATCAATTATTTTTCACCCACCATGCCACCTCAGTTTGGACCCAGCCATCTGCAAATCATTCTTGACCCTGCTTCTCAACAGTCCAGCTCGAACTGCTAGGCCAGGTCCTCCCTCAACCGTAACACAAGTAGCCCAGGACCTGTTTCGCCCTTGTTATAGGCTCTTCAGTCAGGTATATCTTGGTTCCAGTGGAACAGTGAGCCCAGGAACCACGTCTGGGCATTCCCGGCACACTTAGGGCATCAAATGCAAAAACAACAAGGTGATGGATGGAATGCTTGAATTAATCTCAACCACTGGCAGTCGCTTGGGCCACATCCCAATCCATAGTTTTTCCTGCACCTCATGGGAACAGTCCAGCCCGAACTGCCATGCCGGGTCCTCCCTGAACTCGAACCCAAACAACCCAGGACCGGTTCAATTCTTTAAAGGGGTAAAGTGAAAGTCCCGAATCATGGGCCTCATGCTCGCCATGTTCAAGGAAGCCAAGGTGAGGGGTATAGTACCCATATTTTGAAAACAGACAGACATCATTCTTATATATATGGAGTGGAAACTGCTGGAAGATTGTGCTTCCTATGGCCGATCTCCCTTCTCAATATAGAAACTAAGCTTTTAGTGAAGGTATTGGCGAACAAACTAGTGAGAATGGTGCACACCATAAGTGACCCAGACCAGGTCGGGCTTTATAGCATAGAGTGCAACGCTGAACAATCTGAGGGGTCCCTTTGGGTAGCTTGGCATACAAGGACCTGATTGGAGAACCTGCAGTATTATTATCACTCTACGTTGAGAAGGCATTTGACTCCATGGAGTAGCTGTACATGCTGCTGGTCTTGTGGAAGATCGGCTTCAGCCAGATGTTCCTGGGATCGGATAAGCTACTGTACTACAAGCTTCTGGCCAGAGTCAGGTTTAATGGGGTAAGGTGGACGAGTTCCGGCTGGGCAGAGGCACCCAACAAGGGTACCCCTTGTTCCTGCTGCTGTTCGCTGTGGTGATAGAACCCCTGGTGAGGTGAAATCAATGTGATGCACTGGTCAGGGGTATGAGATGGGACCCTGACTAGGAGGATGTGTTTTTGTTGTACGCAGACAATGTGCTGCTATATGCAGTTGACCCAGAAACCTCAATCCCCCGTATTCTTTACATATCAACATTTTTTTGTGAAATACACAGGGATTTGTATTAACTGGAAGAAATCCATTGCATTTCCACTGCCAGAATGGACTCCGCCCAGTAGCTGGCAGAATCCTTTCAAATGGTAATCGATCAGCTTCAGGTATTTGGGTGTATACGTAACCGCGAAGAGGTATATGTTTGTCCCAGAAAATCTGGAGCGAGTACTGATCGAGTATAAAGGGGCGGTGACCCACTAGAGTAAATTCCCAATATCCATGTTAGGCCGAGCTGCAAGATGTTCTGCCTGCCCAAGTTTCTATATGTACTGCAAAATGCCCCATTCAAAATCCCAGACAAGTTTTTCCTGGGTGTAGACACAGCGACTAGACAGTTGCTATGGGATACAGGCCCACCCAGGATTACACTCTCAACCCTGACTTGTAAAGCAGTCAATGGTGGAGTGGCGTTACTGAATTTGAGACTATATTATTGGGTGGCCCAGCTGCTGTTTATCAATGGCTGGGTATACGTGACATAGCAGGAGCCATCAGCGTACACAGACAGAAGGGTTATGGATCCCGAGGTATACCACAGATACCTGTATGGTAACAGCGTGGTCACCAGACTGCTGGGACCGAGTGCAGTGAAGGTCAAGATCCGGCACAGAGCAACAGTGGCACTGAGGTGGAAAGGCCTGGCGATGCTCAAGACACTGGTATGGGACCCTGTTTTACTGGCATGCCTGTAACAGGTCGAGGACCATAGGAAATGGGACTTATTGGGTATCTCGTAGCTAGGTGACATATGGTGAGGTGGGGAGTTGATACTGTTCCACAAACTCTGAGGAGGGGACTGCTTATAACCCTGGCCACATTTCTGGGTGGGCACACAGGCTCTGCACAAGGGAAGAAGGGATCCCCATCTTGGATTTTGGTAATAAGGTGCCCTGTCTGGATTATTTGCAGTAGGACAGACAGAAACCATTGCAAAAATGGGCACAGTTGCCCCTTAGAACTTTTACCCTATTGGTCAGTGAGGAGCCTGGAGACACCCACAGCCACTAGATGAAGGCAAGCATAAATATGGCACCCCAAGGTACCATCCTCAGAACACTGTGGACCAGTGGGAGAACTGAAAAAGGGCTTCCCCTGTTGTTTGAGATCTGTGATGAGTCCTGAAAGGATGGACCTATTCTCACTTAAACCCAAGTCAAAGAAGACTCCAAGACATAGTTTGCTGACCTCCTCTGTGGCTACAGAAGAACAAATGGCTGCACAAGGCCGTTTTCCTGAAATGCCAAGTTCACCAGTAACAACTGCACCTGGACTGGACCCTGCTGGTGACTTCTGCTGGAGTCTAGACCCCTAAGTGCTGTTTCCGAGGTCATTGGACCCCTGTCTGTGTCTAACCGGACTTCTCCTAACATCTCTGAAAAGCTGGGAAATGTTTGGACTTTCAGACCTCTGGGGAACCCTGACCAAAAATCCAAACCAATCGCCCCAAGGAGCGACTTTGCTGGGCTAAAGGAACACGTTTCTCCCGATTGGTGCTTCTACATAGCAACAAATCTGTTTTACTGGGCTCTTGGTGAGAAGGTAAACAGTCTCATTAAACTCCTCGTCAGATACAGCCTGCAACCTTGTCCCTCTGGAGGATTCTGAGCTCCGAAAAAGTGGCAAAGTCTGGGCAAAGACACAAAAAGTATCCGGCTGATGAGAGGACTTCTCTGGGCATGACATTTGAATTTTCCTAATCTGAGATTTTGCCATTCAAATCAATGGCTTTGCCGGACCTATCCACTAGCTAGCCACCGACCTTGTGAAACTTATGTCGGCTACAGCCTGCACCTTGCCATGTTGGAGGATTTCAACTTCCATTCGAGATACTATGGACCTGATTTATAATTTGACAGATGGTTGTAGGTCACTCAAGGTGATATAGTAAAATATTCAGGCACCCTGATAGACGTGCCGTTCCCAAAAGTTAGAGATGTCTACCAGCACTGTGGAGATCTTTAAACATTGGCAGCAACCACTGTCATGGCTGTTCCTATCAGTATTGTAAAAGTTTGACAGATGGCTCTGTCAAACTTAATAGCCCTCCGTAAAACTTTTACACAGTCTTATATTTTTCAAAATCAAATTCCCAAAGCTGGAGATTTTTATTGAAAAATGAAAACTAATACGCCCTCACACCCTGGGGGTCAGTATTTTTTTTGTACTTTCCCTCCCTGCCAACTTTTACCTGGTGGTAATGGAAAGCATAAAAAAGTCATCTGACTGCCCACTCTAAATAGGGTGGGCATTCAGAAGGTTAACCGGCTGAGGGAGTTTGTTAACAATGGAGCAGAAGTAGGCTCAGTCATTGACATTGGTTCGGTCCACTCTCCTCTAAATGAGACAGGCAGCTGACAATTTGACGGAAAGGGTACTCCGTCACCATTGGGATCAAGTACCCTCTCCCCCAAGTTCTAAATCAGGGCCTAAGTCCTGTGGTAAAATCTCTGATGTTGGCAAACCTTCTTGGTGAATTCGACCCGCGATTAATCGCGGTAGCCTTGAAATTGTTCCTAGGTCCACCGCGACCAAAAACTATCATTGGCGCTTTAGTTTACTTTCACTTAAATCTGCAAAAATTCATATGCCCGGTCCTACTTACTGGATTTTGCTTATTAAGTTTTTCTATATTTTTTATAAATTTGAGTGTGATGTTTATTGTGTTTTGTCTTTGACCTTGTAACAGTTTTGGTATGTCTAGAATGCTTTACAAATTGTATTTAATTAAGCCTGTCTGCTTAGTGTCATACCTACCAAGGGTTGAGTTCAGATTTCAATACTGAAACCTTTGACTAGACGAACAGGTTAGTGGCTTTATTACTTGTGGTGGAGTGCCATCCCCCACAATAAATAATTCACTTTCTAACAAGCACAGTTTGTGTGAATGAAGTACACTGGTTCTTTTTTGTTATGGATGTTCTATGAATGAGGTAATCTGTTGCCTCAGTGCATACAGATGTCTTTAACCCCTTGCATGCTTAGGACGGCCCCCGGCCATCCGACATCATGGTGGGCGTGTGCGGAGGACGGCCGGGGGCCGTCCGAATCCCGCCCACTCATTAATTCTCCCACACAGCGGGGGAATGTGCGCAGCATGCAAGGGGTTAAATGAGCAGGCTCTGCTCCTTATATGTACAGTTGCAGTTTCTATGTGAATAAAGCAGTGCGTATCTTGGTATGTGAATGAGGTATTCTGCTTATTTGTACATACATTTCTTGTATAGATTAGGTGTGTTTAGCTTTAGTGTGGTTTTATTGCATAATGCGCTTGAGAGGTGTCAAAATCCTGATATTGTGCTAATTGTCAGCTGTCATATTATCTTTAACATAAGTATATGTACTTTATTTTGGCACAACAAAAATATGAATCAAGTCAGCTTGAGAGATATATATTCAGGGAGACAATTTAAAGATTAACTTGTTAAAAATTACACATAAATTGTCACACTAACAGGTAGAATGTACATAGAAATATATGAGAAATTAGTATAAGAAAAATGCTGAGGCAGGTTTCACAAAAGTGTCAAGTGTACAGAAATTGAAAAATAAAATATATATACTTTTTGAAAAACAGGTAAACAGTGCACCAGAAGCATTAATATTAATTTACACTGTGGTTGAACAACAATGCCATGTCAAATTCAACACTGGTGCTCGCTGCCACTATTCCTTTTGAGTAGAGCAGCGCTTTTTAAAATGATGACACTGCCCAGGTTCCTATACGTGCTCCACAACACGCCCTATGCTGTGCCCCCACATTATTTCCAACAAATAGACGCCGCCATACGACAGTTATTGTGGGATGGAGGGGCATCACGAATCTCCCTGGCAAAGTTGACCAGGGGATGGTTTGATGGAGGGATAGCTCTCCCTTCCCTTCGTAGCTACTACTGGGCAGCTCAACTCACGGTGGTTAATCACTGGGTACATAAACCCCTGGCTGAGCCTGCATACAGGATGGACCGTCATAATATGCAGCCAGGGGGCTATCTTAGGGCAATCTATGGGGGAGGCTCGGTGGATTCCTTCCACACACCGACCGCAACTACACTCCAAATCTGGCAGGAGGGAACCAGAGCATTAGGTTGGCTTGACAGAGTCACTTTAATGACTCCACTGTGGGACTAAAAGAGGCTGGGTCTACTAACATAACAAACAGGTTTTGACAGGTGGGACACAATCGGAATCTCTAGGGTTGGTGATCTTTGGGAGGGGGGGGGGCATTAGGACCTTCTCGGCCCTGCAGAAGGAATGTCAGATCAGTGGTCCTTAAACAAAACAGTTAAGTAAGTAGGATAAATATAGACTTGAATCGGTACTATATTGTGAGTGTCCAGCCGGACAATCAATTTAATAAATCCAAAATCCAGGACACAATCCTGCATCCAACATGAACACATGACAGATACATTTAGGACAAAAACATATCAGGCAAGACGGGGTAGCTTGTGGAATATTGAGCACAATTTCTGACAAGCTTAGAGAAACAGTAACTGCACTTCTTTTATCATGTGCGATTAACGTGCAAACTGTTTACATTTAGTGGACGACGTTTCGATCCTTTAAACACAATAATAGGATCATCATCAGGACAGTTAATTAGCAAGCCTGAATCAATGAAAATAGCCTGGGTTGTGCTTCCAGGGAAGAGCAGTAAGCGGACTCAAAGGGTCCGGAGCCGTAGTAGCGGTGGTTCTGAAGTTAAGGTGGTGAAGATAATCGGTAGTTTTCCAGCAACACGTAATAGTAGGCATGGGTTCCCAGCCACTCCCATTCTGTGCATCGCCACATGCTTACTAATTGAATTGACTATTACGTGTTGCTGGAAAATTACTGATTATCTTCACCACCTTAACCTCAGAACCACGGCTACTATGGCTCCGGCCCCTTTGAGTCCGCTTACGGCTCTTCCCTGGAAGCACAACCCAGGCTATTTTCATTGATTCAGGCTTGCTAATTAACTGTCCTGATGATGATCCTATTATTGTGTTTAAAGGATCGAAACGTCGTCCACTAAATGTAAACAGTTTGCACGTTAATCGCACATGATAAAAGAAGTGCAGTTACTGTTTCTTTAAGCTTGTCAGAAATTGTGCTCAATATTCCACAAGCTACCCCGTCTTGCCTGATATGTTTTTGTCCTAAATGTATCTGTCATGTGTTCATGTTGGATGCAGGATTGTGTCCCACGTTATCGCTGAGTTTGTATTTTGTGTTCTTTGACATTTTGGATTTATTAAATTGATTGTCCGGCTGGACACTCACAATATAGTACAGATTCAAGTCTATATTTATCCTACTTACTTAACTGTTTCGTTTAAGGACCACTGTTCTACTATTAAACTGTTACCCATGGTCCTTATCTACCTTCTGGGTTCCCTTGTGTTTGAAAAAGGAAGGAATGTCAGATGTCGCAGTCTGAAACCTTTAGATATCTCCAAATTACCCATTCATTGCGGGCAGCTATACCCAAGGGGATGGTGCTGTCAGAGGCTTCCCCACTTGAAGATAGACTACTGGATGATTATTTAGATACAAGAGCGACTTCGCTGGTTTACCTCAAACTCATAAATAATTTACCGGACCCCCTATCGACACTTCGGAACCGATGGCAGGGAGACTTGGGCACCCTGAAAGACGAGGAATGGGTGGAGGCTATGGCCTCTCCCAGGGAGGTGGCCGTATGCTTGCGCTTCGGGCAGATACAGCTCAAGATTCTACATAGAGCCTATTATGCATGTACTACCCAGGTGAAAATGGGGATTCTCACCTCGCCATTATGCCCTAGGGGGTGTGGACAGGAAGGTACCTTCTTCCACCTACTGTGGGAGTGCCCACCACTTCAAAAATACTGGACAGAAATACTAACGGCCAGGAGGGAAACAAATAAAGTAGAGGGGAATAAATCACTGAGATGGTGTCTGCTAAATATTTGGGGGGACTCAGACCTCACAAATATTGAGCGCTTATGGGTAACACTGGGATTTATGATTGCAAAACGCAATATTGCGCGAAGGTGGAGAGCAGTGGCTATCCCGACTCTGACTGAATGGAAAACTGATTTGGACTGGTGTATGCATGCGGAAAGGGCGGTCTATGAGAGCAGGGGATGCCCGCAAAAATGGACAAAGATTTGGGGGAAATGGAATGAATATCGAGGGATGCTGTGTAGTTTCATCGCTCGACCTGAACAGGATCAAGAGACAATATAGCTGAATGAAGGGAAGGGGTTGAGATGGGGGGGAGCTGAGAGATGTCAACCACTAATATGAAGAATGTTAAAGACTTGTCAATCTGTTTGAGACTTGCTAATTTTCTAAGATGTGTATCTGGCAAACGGGTGGCTTGTTGTTGTTTCAATAAAAAGATTCTTTAAAAAAAAAAATAATGCCATGTCGATAGTTTACTTGCCACATTTATAGTTAACAAGGGTCTTCAGGACTAAGTAATTCATACGAGATAGAAGGTCATTCAGAGCATTTGGTCACTGTTCCATGATAACAGAAATGCTGTGCTGCTTATCCATTATGCAGTGGCAGACAGAAAATAAAGTCTGGATTGCTCCTGCCTTACATGATAATTGCCTTAGTGTAGTGTGAAATGTTCTTGCACAGCCATTCTATAGAGCATGCATGGAATGACTGAGCAGGATCATAGTTACCAGTGGTGAAGCCGGTGCCTGGGCCCAAAGGTAGGAGGGGACTCAACAACAACAGTCCACTGAGCGGGCACCTAAATAACCTTGCTGAAGTTCCGAATGTGAACGAGCATTATTAAAGAAGACTTTAATTTTGATTCTTCCATGTCACATTTGCTGTCCGTTCAAAGACAGAGGTCAAATGTCAGTCTAGTCTTCTGACAAATTGCTGCTTATTATCAAAATTGAGACTGGTTTTTACTTTTTATATGCTTACTGCAAAGTGTGAGGATTTTGTAAAGTGTACTACATGCAAACATTGCTGCTGTGAAAAGAAAGGCTGTTGGCTGTCATTTTCTTCTACACAAAACAACATTTAACCCTTTTGCTGCGTGCGTCGGCCAACGGCCGTCGCGAGCACTACCTCGGTAGTGCTGCGCATGTCCGTTGGCCGACGCGGCCCGCCCGCTTAATAGAACGTTCCGCACTGGCGCGGAACGTTCGAAGCAGTTAAGGTGTTAAATACCTATAAATTAAATGTACAAATATTTAAAAATTTATAAATAGGAAAGCACAAATGAAGCGTTTTTTTTCTGATTCCAAAGAGTGATGGAAACAAAGATTTTAATAGGGTCAAAACAAATCACAACACTTTACATGGTGATGGCCAAATTACAAATATTTGCTGAAACCCAATTTCTCCACATAATATGTGGAAATTTAGTGGTCATTAAAATGGAAAATGTGTTGTCTGTGAACGACTGGCTGCCAGTCCATGCTTTAGTAATATATTTGCAACTGTGTGCTCCTAAATGCAGCACCAGGTACATACTACACTTATCACTCTCCTGATGAATGGGCATAGCTCATTTGCAACACTTGCCCTTTGTGTGATGCTAGGGTTTTTCAGAATCCCTATGCATTCAGTGATGTAACATTGATGAGCAAAAGAATGATGGATTTAACCCAGATCTCTTGACTGGGGGTGAATGTTTTGATTTGTTCTGCATTCCGTCCATCAACTGTGTGTCTTTTGCTTTCTTGCCCTAAGCATGCCGGGTATGCCCAGACGGGGGTCCCGGGCTTACTGTGCCACTGGATTCAAGCTATCCTGGCTGATGAGGGGTGAAACCCCAAAACTGGTCCTAGGATGCTTGTTTCCGGTCCAGGGAGGACCTGGCTTGGCAGTTCGGGCTGGACTGTTCCCATGAGGCACAGGTTCAAGACTGATTTTCATATGGCCAGGTCTAAACTGGGGTGGCATGGTGAGCAAAAGAATGATGGATTTAACCCAGATCTCTTGACTGGGGGTGAATGTTTTGATTTGTTCTGCATTCCTTCCATCAACTGTGTGTCTTTTGCTTTCTCGCCCTAAGTGCGCCAGGTATGCCCAGACATGGGTCCCGGGCTCACTGTGCCACTGAATACAAGCTATCCTGGCTGATGAGGGCTGAAACCCCGAAACCGGTCCTAGGATGCTTCTTTCTGGTCCAGGGAGGACCTGGCTTGGCATTTACCTCCTCTTGAGGTTACTGAGGGTCAAGAGGCTCCTGATGAATTTGAGGAGGCAGTAGCTATGCTAGAAAAGCAATTTGATGTGGAAGGCAATTTAGTCATAGACAGACACAAGTTTTTCACAAGGGAACAAGAAGCCGATGAGAGCATTGTGTCGTATGTTGCGGCACTGCGTATTTTGGAGTCAGAATGCGAGTTTGAACATTTCTCCACACAGTTGATTAGAGACCAGGTTGTAGTATGATGTAGGGCCAAAAAAGTACAGGAAAAACTTTTAATGTTAAAAAAACCCTCGTTGCAAGAGACCATCAGCATTGTTAAGAGTATAGAGCTATCACAAAAGGCATCAAAGGAGTTAGTGAAATCAGATAAGGCTGTTGTGGGAGCGGTAAAAGAACGTAGAGATCAGGGGGAAAAGCAACAAAGTGAACAGAGAGGTAATAGGAACACAGCTGTTAGGACAGAGAAAAGACTTACTCAACAAAAAAATGTATGCACAAAGTGTGGGTTCCCTTCGCATTATCCCAACAGTCGAGTTTGTCCAGCAAGGAACGCATACTGTCGCAAGTGTGGCAAACAGGGGCATTTTGCCAAACTATGTGGTTCCAGAGTTAAAATCAACTTGGTCTACACGGATGATGATAAGGGTGATGTGTCTGCTGATGTGGTGAGTTCCATGAACGATTTGATCCTGATGGTCAAGGATGAGTCAGACAAATCTGTGGACCCCGTAGTTGATATTGTTGTAGACGGGAAATCTCTTCAGTTGTTGGTGGATTCTGGGGCAGGTATGACCATGATCACGGAAGAACTGTTTGATCATAATTGGGTTGACAAATCATTGGAAGCACCAGACAGAAGTCCTGTATCTTATGGGGCAGGAGTATTGAGTTAAAAGGCTTTTTTGAGACCAGTTTGAATTTTAAGGATAGGTGCATACAAGGGAAAGTTTATGTAGCTAAGAAGGGACTCAATATATTGGGTTGGTATCACCAGGGCCTTTTTGGGATGACTCTTAAGCCAGGAACCAAAGAACAAGTGTCTGTGGTGGATGACAACTATCAGGGTGAGGGTCTGTCTGTGTGGGCCAACAAGCACAAAGGAGTTTTTACTGATAAGTTGGGGTGCATCAAGGGGTGCAAGCACCTTATCAAGGTGAAGGATCAGGCAGTACCAGTCAAACACAAGCTGCGTAATGTGCTGTATAGTGTTAGAGATGATCTGTCAGAAGAACTCAGGAAGATGTGTGAGTCAGGGGTCATTGAACATACCCCAAGGATTGCGAGATTAAGCTCTAAGTTGTTACAGTACAATTTTGGGGGTGATGAAGATGAGGAGTGTTTGATTGCTGCATTGGATGTGTGTAGTGTTGGTGAGTTTTCTGAAGAAGAATGGTTGGAGGCCATGCAGTCCGACCGAGTGCTCAAGAAGGTAAAGGAACACATTGTTCAATGATGGCCAAAAGAGAAGCATCTAGATTTTGTGTTTCGGCCGTATGCGAAGATTTCAGTTGAACTCATGGTGGAAGATGGTGAGATGATTATGCAGGGTGAGAAATGTATTCCCCCTGTTAGAAATGGGATCTCTGGTTGGCTAAGGCTTGCGCCAAAGCCAGGCAGAGACCACCACTCTAGTCAGGGCAAGGGAGTTACAGGAAACATCCTTAACCACGAAGGCTTTACTACGCGTTACGTTTACAACGGTACACTTACCACGTAAACGTCTTTACCGCGCGTATGCCTTCCACGAACGTCTTTACAACGCAAGCTGCGTTGGAAGGCACAGGCATGTCTTCTTCACGGGAAACCTTTCTACGACCGGTCTCATCATGTTTTCCACGTACCTACGTACGGCGCGTACGTAATTCAACAAGTCCTTTTTTGCTTTTTACTGTCGGCGTAGACGTGTTTTTACGTTTGTTTCACAGGTTGGTGGAAGTAAAGGGTGCTGGTGAAAGGCGTGCAGGTGACAGGTAAGAAAACGTAACTTTTATTCATTTTAATGCAATTGTAATGCACACTTTAAACAAAATGCAATTTTTTCAGTAAAGTAATTTGTTTTAATTGAATGTAACATACATCGATGTATTGCTTTGTTCAGCACATTTGACTAATTATGCAACGTTTTTATATGCAGGAGTTGTCCGGTAATATGCTTTATTTTGCATTGGTAGTTTTTGTTTAAATTTTCACAATTTGAAGTTAAACTCATTTTTTGCTGCATGCATAAACATATTTATTTTATGCTAAAAACGAGTTCCAGACACACTTATATATAAAAAAAATTTGATGGCATGTTTTTTGTGTGTGTTTGTGGAGGGGTTTTGATGAAGTACATGATTATTTTTATGTTTGATGTTTAGGATGTAATAGAATGAATTTTAATAATTGGGCATTTTTTATTTATTAAAATACTTTGAACTTACTATGGTTAAGGCTACGTTTATTAGGTTGAAGTTCTTTTTGGATGAACTACATGATTATTTTTATGTGGATTGTTTAGGATGTAAGAGTATTGTTTGGGGAATTGGTGTAATATCTAGAAAATTTGTCTTTGTAAAAAGCCCAGAGTATTAAATTAAATTAGAGGAGTCATTGCGTTAATTTTGCAAATATTTACAACTATCTATAAGAAAATAGTACGCTAACCTTTAGGTGCGTGATGTTCGGGATGTGTGGGTATTGGGTGGGGTAGTGTTTTACTACCCAGGTATTTTTTTGGTTTGAAAAAAATTACCTGAGTATTAAACTTTGAGTGTCATTCCATTTTTTATGCAAACATGAGCACTATTCTATAAGAAATTACATACCCATCCTTTAGGAGCGGGATGCTTGGGATATAGGGGTATTGGGTGCGGTAGTGTTTTAATACCCAGGTATTTTTTCTGGTGGAAAAAATCCGTGTATTAAATTGTAGGGGCCTGATTCACAGAACTAACTTACGTCAAAAACGTAAAGTTAGTACTTTTTGGTATTCACAGAATACACTTACTCATTTGGTATTCACAGAATGAACTTACTCATTTCGGTATTCACAGAAGTTAGTAGTCCTAACTTTAGGACTCCTAAATGCCTTCTGTGAATACCGAAGAATCTTAAAGTTAGGATTTTTCTCAGTTTAGGAGTAGTAAAGTTAGGAGTCCTAACTTTACTACTCCTAAACTGAGAAAAATCCTAACTTCAAGACTTTCGGTAGTCACAGAAGGCATTTAGGAGTCCTAAAGTTAGGAGTCCTAACTTACGACTCCTAAACTGAGAAAAATCCTAACTTCAAGACTTTTGGTATTCACAGAAGGCATTTAGGAGTCCTGAAGTTAGGAGTCCTAACTTTACTACTCCTAAACTGAGAAAAATCCTAACTTCAAGGCTTTCGGTATTCACAGAAGGCATTTAGGAGTCCTAAAGTTAGGAGTCCTAACTTACGACTCTAAACTGAGAAAAATCCTAACTTCAAGACTTTTGGTATTCACAGAAGGCATTTAGGAGTCCTGAAGTTAGGAGTCCTAACTTTACTACTCCTAAACTGAGAAAAATCCTAACTTCAAGACTTTCGGTATTCACAGAAGGCATTTAGGAGTCCTAAAGTTAGGAGTCCTAACTTACGACTCCTAAACTGAGAAAAATCCTAACTTCAAGACTTTTGGTATTCACAGAAGGCATTTAGGAGTCCTGAAGTTAGGAGTCCTAACTTTACTACTCCTAAACTGAGAAAAATCCTAACTTTAAGACTTTCGGTATTCACAGAAGGCATTTAGGAGTCCTAAAGTTAGGACTACTAACTTCTGTGAATACCGAAATGAGTAAGTTCATTCTGTGAATACCAAAAAGTACTAACTTTACGTTTTTGACGTAAGTTAGTTCTGTGAATCAGGCCCCACGTGTCTATCCCTTAATTTTGACAAAAAAAGAACAATACTCAATATGAAATTACTACGCTAACCTTTAGGAGCGGGATGCTTGGGATACAGGGATATTGGGTGGGGTAGTGTTTTAATACCCAGGTATTTTTTCCACTGGAGGAAAAAATACCAGAGTATTAAATGTATTTGAAAAAATGATATACAATCAATTAACGAAAAAGAAAATAGATCAATGCAATTGTTAATAACATTCTGGACATTTTAAATCTTTTTAAAACATATGTAACAATGAATCTAACATTTAAAAATGAAAAAGCAAATAAATTCAGCCAGTTTACAGTGAAAAGATTTATTTATTGAGTAAATATTTATTTAAATATTTCCCAAAAAGGTATCAGTTAATTTATAATGAAGCACAACCAATAATTAATTGCAAACTCAAAAACATTTGTCAATATTTTCTTAATACGATTTATTCAACTGTTTGGCGTTAAGTTTAATGGATAAAATTGTCCATTTTAATTTTATAGAAACTTTGTAGACGCACATTGTTTCACGTTAGTTTCTGTAGTTGGTGGTGCCTCTCAGACTGCAATGGCATGAAGACGAGGTGCGGTTAGGATATGAACTTTTTTTTCATTACATTATAACATGTGGGACGTACATTTACTGTAAGGAAAGATGTGCGAGATAAATTCAAATACTGTGGTGAGTATGTTTTTTAATTTCTATTAACTACACTTTGATCCCCATGCAGGTTGCCGTAACATACACACTTTGGGACAATTAATTTTTGGCTATTAAACTGTTAATAAAAGCTATCTTATATGAACACAGACACATTCATAAAACCATACCTTGCCTAACTTTGCAAATTTTCGAAAATTTGAAAATTTAATAAAAGTGTATCAAATTAAAAGCAATGAACCACAATTGATGTGCCGTCAGTTCTTAAAAATTTAGCAAGTTGGCAAGACTGCAAAATGATTTTTTATTTGGAATTTGGGTACATTTTGAAAAATGCCAATTAAATCTTTTGGAAGTTGTGTAAAACAGGTGATTAATTCACATGGTGATAATGGTAGCTAGAAATGAAGAATATAAGCAATACTTTCAAGAAAGTCAGACGTGCCCATTAAAGGAAATTGTTGAATTTTAGATTGAAGCCTTTCACACATCTCTTTGCTACGTCGTGACACTCGAGGATTTAGAGTACCTGAAAGTGACTGAGCCATCCTCATTTCTTGGAAACTTTGCTCTTTTTTCAAAATTTCCAAGAAATGATAAAAGTTTGGATGACTCTTACCAATTGATTTATTAAAAGAGTTATGCCATCCTTCGATGGAATTGGTTGTCTTTGCTCCTCCCTCTAAGCAAGTTAAGTAGCAGTTCCACCACTCAATGGGGAACCTTGGCTTCCTCCTGTGACCTGACCTGCTCAGATGGCCCATCCAGGTTCCCTCAAAATAATTTTAAAGAGGTGCCAATTTCTCTTCATTTGCTGTAAAATAATCTGATTGAACAATTGCAGTGTAGAAATCATCTACACATTCAGGAGGAACAAAACACAAAGCAGTTAGTTTTTTAAGTTCATATTGAAGTTTGCTGTCTGACACATAATCTTCTGCTAAGGATGTTTTCTGAATTTTTCTCCAATACGCCTGGGAAAAGTGAAAAAAACATCCTTGAATTTGGGTTTCAGGATATAGTTTAGAAATAGTATTTATCATTTGTATCTCAAAATCAATTATTACTTTCCTAGGACTTTTGTTCAGAGTTTTGGATTTTATAACTGATAAAAACTCAGTGTAAGTGGAAGATTGTCTGTCAGGCAGCAAAGCAAATACTAAGGGGACAGTTGTGTTGTTAATATTGCCATGAATAGTATAAATTTGGATAAAAGGATGGGGTGTAGACTTAAAAGTGCCATCCATCATCCAAATTTCAGTATTTTCAAGGGTGACCAAATTACGTGCTGTAGAGAAGATTAGAAGACGTTTTAGAGGATTTTCATTATCATGTAGAAGAAAAGTTTCGTTAGTAAAAGTGACAGTCAGTTCTGGGGGGATGTTAATATCGGAGAAAGTTTGTGGTCTTATTGCATGTGGATTGATGGCCTGTTTTGTTCTTTGGATCATGCGCCTTAAATTAGGGATTGTGGGCATATTACTGGCAACATGCATGGGGATGTTTTGTGCAACTTCCCGTAAAACTGAGCCACAGGGTTCATTGGAGGTGGCAGCCAAAAATGTAATGTGCTGTAGATTTTCCCTAACTTCTATCTCCATTGCAGAGGCAGAGTGGTTATGCTCTGTGGACCTCTCCACTATGTCACCCAGAGTAACCGCTCTGCCTTTCCAATGCGATGAGAAATATTCTAAGCACCTCTAATGACTCCTGGGCTCAGTTAATCTTTCTTTGCAGTAAATGTAGCCACCAAATTTCAATAACCTGTTACCCCGCTTTGATTGTAAGTAACTTGCTCAGTGACTGGAATCTACTGTGGATGAATCTGTAAAAAAAGGATGAGGAAAAGTGAGTGTAAATTTTAAGAAGCTACTGTTGTGTTTTTACAGAAGATTTATGGTTCAATAATAGAATTGTAAAAAAGAGGTTAATTTAGAAATAGAAAAGAGGCAAGAGAAAGTTTAAACAATACATTTTAAATGTGCAAAACTATTTATCGACAGTTTTATTTTCCTGAAATGGAAAAGTTAATTATTGTACTTTTTTAGCAGACAAGTGAAATGTTTGCCCTTGTACCTGAGGTTTGCATTTCTTAGTTCTTTGGAGATGTAGTTTTGTTTTCAAAAGTATTTTTAGCTGAGCTGCTTTTGCTGGTACTCTCTTTTCACCTCTGATAGGTATTCCTGGTGTTATTTATAGAGGTAGCTGGAATGAGAAGTATCAAGAAAATGATTAGACCCTGCTTGGTAGGTCGCTCCCCCTCCGCACAGCTCTGCCTGTGTGTCCCTGCCCCAGCTGCCGCTGCTGAGGAAGTTCGAGGCCCTCCTCCACCCGCAGGCTACCACCTGTGCCTCATCCCTGGTGGCCAGTGGTAGGCCGTAGGTTTGTATTTCTTTGCTTGCCGTTATTGTCTGCCTTATTGTATCCTTGTTTGCCTCCTATTATAGACCGTAGTCAAGAACAAATCCCCTTTGGGTTAACTTAATTCAAGGAAACCAAAGCATTCATCACCATATCACCAGAACATAACACCACCCCCATCAGAGGCCAAAAATGTGTGTAGAGTATAAAAATATTTTATTAAAAACTTATCCAACAATAATCAAGAGCAAAAGATCATTATACAATGTTAAAAGAAGATAAAAACATACATACAATACAATCTATGCAATTAATCAAAAGGGAGATTCTGCAAGAAAAATAATTTCTAATCATTAAAAAGGCAATACATTAGATCTAGATCATTTGTTCAACACATATAATTGTTGTGCATTCGATTTTAACAAGAACAGATCACAAATGTCACCACAATTTAAAGGCGTATTGTAGATTGTGGTGACATTTGTGATCTGTTCTTGTTAAAATCGAATGCACAACAATTATATGTGTTGAACAAATGATCTAGATCTAATGTATTGCCTTTTTAATGATTAGAAATTATTTTTCTTGCAGAATCTCCCTTTGATTAATTGCATAGATTGTATTGTATGTATGTTTTTATCTTCTTTTAACATTGTATAATGATCTTTGCTCTTGATTATTGTTGGATAAGTTTTTAATAAAATATTTTTATACTCTACACACATTTTGGCCTCTGATGGGGTGGTGTTATATTCTGGTGATATGGTGATGAATGCTTTGGTTTCCTTGAATTAAGTTAACCCAAAGAGATTTGTTCTTGACTACTGGTCTATTTGGTGCCCTACTCCTTTGTGGTTAAGGGGCCCTCTCATTTGTTTTATATATGCCTCCTATTATATCCTTGTTTGCCTTTTTTGCCTTTACTGTTTGCCTTCTGTTCCCCTCGTTGCCCCCGTGTGTCTGAGGCTGTTGTGCCTTCTGTTCCCCTCGTTGCCCCCGTGTTTTTGAGCCCGTTTTGCCTTTTGTTCCCCTCGTTGCCCCTGTATTTCTGTGCCTTCTGTGCCCATTTTTGCCTTCTGTACCCCTCGTTGCCCCCGTGTTTTTGAGCCCGTTCTTGCCTTCTGTACCCCTCGTTGCCCCCGTGTTTTTGAGCCCATTTTTGCCTTCTGTACCCCTCCGAGCCCCCGTGTTTTTGAGCCCATTTTTGCCTTCTGTTCCCCTTGCTGCCCCTCACCGCTCCCGCCGCTGCGTCCCCTGCGGCCCCGCCACCCTGACCGCCCATTCGCTGCCCCTGCCCTGCCTCCCGCCTCCCAGCTGCTCCTCCCTCCCACCTCCCCATATATGGCGGCCGCTGCGCGGTGAGGAGAGCGACCCTTGACCCTGCTTGGTAGGTCGCTCCCCCTCCGCACAGCTCCGCCTTTGTGTCCCTGCCCCAGCTGCCTCTGCTGAGGAAGTTCGAGGCCCTCCTCCACCCGCAGGCTACCACCTGCGCCTCATCCCTGGTGGCCAGTGGTAGGCCGTAGGTTTATATTTCTATGCTTGCCGTTATTGTCTGCCTTATTGTATCCTTGTTTGCCTCCTATTATATCCTTGTTTGCCTTTTTTGCCTTTACGGTTTGCCTTCTGTTCCCCTCGTTGCCCCCGTGTGTCTGAGCCCGTTTTGCCTTCTGTTCCCCTCGTTGCCCCTGTGTTTTTGAGCCCGTTTTGCCTTCTGTTCCCCTCGTTGCCCCTGTATTTCTGTGCCTTCTGTGCCCATTTTTGCCTTCTGTACCCCTCGTTGCCCCCGTGTTTTTGAGCCTGTTTTTGCCTTCTGTACCCCTCGTTGCCCCCGTGTTTTTGAGCCCATATTTGCCTTCTGTACCCCTCGTTGCCCCCGTGTTTTTGAGCCCGTTTTGCCTTCTGTTCCCCTCGTTGCCCCTGTATTTCTGTGACTTCTGTGCCCATTTTTGCCTTCTGTACCCCTCGTTGCCCCAGTGTTTTTGAGCCCGTTTTTGCCTTCTGTACCCCTCGTTGCCCCCGTGTTTTTGAGCCCATTTTTGCCTTCTGTACCCCTCGTTGCCCCCGTGTTTTTGAGCCCATTTTTGCCTTCTGTTTCCCTCGCTGCCCCTCACCGCTCCAGCCGCTGCGTCCCCTGCGGCCCCGCCCCCCTGACCGCCCATTTGCTGCCCCTGCCCTGCCTCCCGCCTCCCAGCTGCTCCTCCCTCCCACCTCCCCATATATGGCAGCCGCGCCGCTGGCGCGCCAAAGGCGCGCCTAAGGCAAGCCCGTCTGCGCCTGGACCGCGCCCAGCACCAGAACCCCTGGTCCCCGCGCCCGCCACGATGCCCGGCTCCGCTACGACTCCAGCACCCTACAAGCACTCAACACCGGACGACGATCACGCACCTGCTTCCTGGCCACCCCGAAGACCACCCAAGGACCCTTCTCCTGCCGGAACTGCAGCTTCACCAGCACCCAGCACGCCAACCCGCCGACCAGGAACAAACCCAACCACCTCAGTTGCATTCTTCTCAACACCCGCTCCGCCCGCAAACACGCAGTCGAACTCTGGGACCTACTCGACTCAACCTCCCCTGACGTCGCATTCCTGACGGAGACCGGGCTGAACCCCTCCTCGGCACCCGACATCGCCATTGCCATCCCGGAAGACTACAAGATCTCCCGCAGGGACCGCACCAACGGAGTAGGAGGAGGAATCGCCATCGTCCATAGGAACACTCTCAGAGTCTCGACCAACAATGACGACACCCGCAGCACCGCCGAACACCTGCACTTCCAGATCCACACCGACCCCAACACCACCCTCAGAGGAACCCTCGTCTACAGACCCCCCGGGCCTCAACCACAGTTCAGCGACTCCATCACCGACTTCGTCAGCCCTCACGCCCTCGCCTCCACGGACTACATCCTCCTCGGGGACCTGAACTTCCACCTCGAGAACAACAACGACACCAACTCTACCACCCTGATCGACAACCTCGCCAACCTCGGACTCAGACAACTCGTCACAACTCCCACCCACTCCGCCGGCCACACGCTTGACCCCATCTTCTCCGCAAGCTCCCACGTCACCTTCAGTCACACCACCGAACTCCACTGGACCAACCATCGCTGCATCCACTTCACCTTCCAGAAAGCCACCACGCACCACCGCACCCAACAGATGCCTCGCCGCTGCTGGAGCAAAGTCACCAAAGACCAGCTAACCACCACCCTAGCCCGGTGCCCACCAGCCTACCCCACCGACCCCGACACCGCCGCCCACCACCTCAGACAGTGGATCGACGACTGCGCCAACACCCTCGCCCCGCTCAAGAAACCCTCCAACAGCCACACCAGCAAGAAAGCCAGCTGGTTCACTGAAGACCTCCGGACCTCCAAGCAAACCTGCCGAAAGCTAGAGAAGAACTGGCACTGCGAACAAACACCGGACAGCTACGCAGCCCACAAGAACGCCACCCGCAGACACCATCACCTCATCAGATCCGCCAAAAGGGCCTCCTTCAAAGACCGCCTAGACAACAACGCACACAACAGCAAAGAGCTCTTCAACATCGTGGAGGAACTCTCTAACCCCAGCTCCAACACCAACGACATCCCACCTTCGCAAGACCTATGCAACTCGTTGGCCGCCTTCTTCCATCGCAAGATCGCTGACATCCATGACAGCTTCAACACCACGATAGCCCCGACAACCACTGAGATCCCCGCCCCCACGACCAACATCCGCACCAACCGCCTGCTCTCCTGGACCAACACAAACGACGACGACACCATCAAGATCATGAACACCATCCACTCCGGATCTCCGTCAGACCCATGCCCACACCACATCTTCAACAAAGCCAGCACCACCATCGCACCCCATCTCTGGAAAGCCATCAACTTCTCCTTCGAGACAGCAACCTTCCCGGATAGCTGGAAGCACGCCGAGATCAACGCCTTACTCAAGAAACCCAAGGCGAACCCCAAGGACCTCAAGAACTTCCGGCCCATCTCCCTACTCCCGTTCCCGGCGAAGGTCATCGAGAAGACCGTCAACAAACAACTGACCCGCTACCTCGAGGAGAACAGCATCCTGAACCCGTCCCAGTCCGGGTTTCGCAGCAACCACAGCACCGAAACTGCCCTCATTGCCGCCACCGACATCAGGACCCTGCTAGACAACGGAGAGACCGCGGCCCTCATCCTCCTGGACCTGTCAGCTGCCTTCGACACGGTATGCCACCACACACTACGCACACGCCTCCACGACGCCGGAATCCAAGAGAAGGCCCTGGACTGGACCACCTCCTTCCTCTCCGGCAGAACACAGAGCGTCCGCCTCCCCCCCTTCCACTCTGAGGCCACCGAGATCATCTGCGGCGTACCCCAGGGCTCATCCCTCAGCCCAACGCTGTTCAACATCTACATGGCACCACTCGCCCACGTCGCCCGACTGCACGACCTCAACATCATCTCTTACGCCGATGACATCCAGCTGATTCTCTCCCTCACCAAAGACCCCCACACCACCAAAACAAACCTCCACGAAGGAATGAAGGCCGTCGCCGAATGGATGAGGAACAGCCGACTGAAGCTGAACTCTGACAAGACGGAGTTCCTCATCCTCGGATCCACCCCCTCGGCCTGGGACGACTCCTGGTGGCCGACCGCACTGGGAGCAGCCCCAATACCCACCGACCACGCACGCAACCTAGGAGTCATCCTCGACTCCACCCTCTCCGTGACTAAGCAGGTCAACGCCGTCTCTTCCGCCTGCTTCAACACACTCCGCATGCTCCGCAAGATCTACAAGTGGATCCCCACCGAAACGAGAAGAACGGTCACCCAGGCCCTCGTCAGCAGCAGGCTGGACTACGGAAACGCCCTCTACACTGGAGCCTCTACCAAACTCCTGAAACGGCTGCAACGCATCCAGAACGCCTCTGCACGCCTGATCCTCGACATCCCTCGCCGCAGCCGCATCACCCCTCACCTGAGAAACCTGCACTGGCTCCCCGTCAACAAGAGGATAACCTTCAAGCTCCTCACCAACGCACACAAGGCACTGCACAACACCGGACCTGCGTACCTCAACAGACGACTCAGCCTCTACACCCCCGCACGCCAGCTTCGCTCCGCTGACCTCGCCACAATACCCCGCATCCGAAGAGCGACCTCCGGCGGCAGATCCTTCTCCCACCTCGCCGCCAAAACCTGGAACACCCTCCCCATCCGCCTACGGCAGACCCAAGACCTGCTGACCTTCAGAAGACTCCTGAAGACCTGGCTCTTCGAGCAGTAGCAGCACTCCTCCCCCCCCCAGCGCCTTGAGACCCTCACGGGTGTGTGGTGTGCTCTACAAATGCTATGATTGATTGATTGTTTTGAAATGTTGTTTAACCTGCAAATTAAAACAAACAATTTTTAAGTTAGTTTAACAATCTCAATATTTTCAATATTACTTTAGAAACCTTTAATGTTTAAAAATCATCAGTTTTAGATGGTTGCTCCTGCTGAAATTAAAAATGTTGTTAAGGAAAAATATAAGGTTGTGTCATTTGTACCTGAAGAATCGTTGTTATTTTTTTATGTTTTTCTTAGCAACTGATGTTTCAGGCTTTACTTCCTTTTTCCCTCAAGATTGATGGAAATGGCTTTCTGTGAAATTCCTGGTTAGAAAAACAAACATGAAGGTCAAGTACATGTTTCAAATATACTTTAGAACTATTCCATTTCTTTGAAATAATTTAGTTAATAAAGATACCTTTTTTTGCCTTTAAAATCTGTGTCAAACACTTTCTCTGAGGTAAGTACCCTGCGGAGTAAGAATATAAAATCTGGACCCCAGACACTGACCAACACCTTCCCTGAGGTAAGTACCCGGCGGAGTAAGAATATAAAATCTGGACCCCAGACACTGACCAACACCTTCCCTGAGGTAAGTACCCGGCGGAGTAAGAATATAAAATCTGGACCCCAGACACTGACCAACACCTTCCCTGAGGTAAGTACCCTGCGGAGTAAGAATATAAAATCTGGACCTCAGACACTGATCAACACCTTCCCTGAGGTAAGTCCCCGGCGGAGTAAGAATATAAAATCTGGACCCCAGACACTGACCAACACCTTCCCTGAGGTAAGTACCCGGCGGAGTAAGAATATAAAATCTGGACCCCAGACACTGACCAACACCTTCCCTGAGGTAAGTACCCGGCTGAGTAAGAATATAAAATCTGGACCCCAGACACTGACCAACACCTTCCCTGAGGTAAGTACCCGGCGGAGTAAGAATATAAAATCTGGACCCCAGACACTGACCAACACCTTCCCTGAGGTAAGTACCCGGCGGAGTAAGAATATAAAATCTGGACCCCAGACACTGACCAACACCTTCCCTGAGGTAAGTACCCGGCGGAGTAAGAATATAAAATCTGGACCCCAGACACTGACCAACACCTTCCCTGAGGTAAGTACCCGGCGGAGTAAGAATATAAAATCTGGACCCCAGACACTGACCAACACCTTCCCTGAGGTAAGTACCCTGTGGAGTAAGAATATAAAATCTGGACCCCAGACACTGACCAACACCTTCCCTGAGGTAAGTACCCGGCGGAGTAAGAATATAAATTCTAGACCCCAGACACTGACCAACACCTTCCCTGAGGTAAGTCCCGGCGGAGTAAGAATATAAAATCTGGACCCCAGACACTGACCAACACCTTCCCTGAGGTAAGTCCCCGGCGGAGTAAGAATATAAAATCTGGACTCCAGACACTGACCAACACCTTCCCTGAGGTAAGTACCCGGCGGAGTAAGAATATAAAATTTGGACCCCAGACACTGACCAACACCTTCCCTGACGTAAGTCCCCGGCGGAGTAAGAATATAAATTCTGGACCCCAGACACTGACCAACACCTTCCCTGAGGTAAGTACCCGGCGGAGTAAGAATATAAAATCTGGACCCCAGACACTGACCAACACCTTCCTGAGGTAAGTACCCGGCGGAGTAAGAATATAAAATCTGGACCCCAGACACTGACCAACACCTTCCCTGAGGTAAGTACCCTGCGGAGTAAGAATATAAAATCTGGACCTCAGACACTGATCAACACCTTCCCTGAGGTAAGTCCCCGGCGGAGTAAGAATATAAAATCTGGACCCCAGACACTGACCAACACCTTCCCTGAGGTAAGTACCCGGCGGAGTAAGAATATAAAATCTGGACCCCAGACACTGACCAACACCTTCCCTGAGGTAAGTACCCGGCTGAGTAAGAATATAAAATCTGGACCCCAGACACTGACCAACACCTTCCCTGAGGTAAGTACCCGGCGGAGTAAGAATATAAAATCTGGACCCCAGACACTGACCAACACCTTCCCTGAGGTAAGTACCCGGCGGAGTAAGAATATAAAATCTGGACCCCAGACACTGACCAACACCTTCCCTGAGGTAAGTACCCGGCGGAGTAAGAATATAAAATCTGGACCCCAGACACTGACCAACACCTTCCCTGAGGTAAGTACCCGGCGGAGTAAGAATATAAAATCTGGACCCCAGACACTGACCAACACCTTCCCTGAGGTAAGTACCCTGTGGAGTAAGAATATAAAATCTGGACCCCAGACACTGACCAACACCTTCCCTGAGGTAAGTACCCGGCGGAGTAAGAATATAAATTCTAGACCCCAGACACTGACCAACACCTTCCCTGAGGTAAGTCCCCGGCGGAGTAAGAATATAAAATCTGGACCCCAGACACTGACCAACACCTTCCCTGAGGTAAGTCCCCGGCGGAGTAAGAATATAAAATCTGGACTCCAGACACTGACCAACACCTTCCCTGAGGTAAGTACCCGGCGGAGTAAGAATATAAAATTTGGACCCCAGACACTGACCAACACCTTCCCTGACGTAAGTCCCCGGCGGAGTAAGAATATAAATTCTGGACCCCAGACACTGACCAACACCTTCCCTTAGGTAACTACCCGGCGGAGTAAGAATATAAAATCTGGACCCCAGACACTGACCAACACCTTCCCTGAGGTAAGTACCCGGCGGAGTAAGAATATAAAATCTGGACCCCAGACACTGACCAACACCTTCCCTGAGGTAAGTACCCGGCGGAGTAAGAATATAAAATCTGGACCCCAGACACTGACCAACACCTTCCCTGAGGTAAGTACCCGGCGGAGTAAGAATATAAAATCTGGACCCCAGACACTGACCAACACCTTCCCTGAGGTAAGTACCGGCGGAGCAAGAATATAAAATCTGGACCCCAGACACTGACCAACACCTTCCCTGAGGTAAGTACCCGGCGGAGTAAGAATATAAAATCTGGACCCCAGACACTGACCAACACCTTCCCTGAGGTAAGTACCCTGCGGAGTAAGAATATAAAATCTGGACCTCAGACACTGATCAACACCTTCCCTGAGGTAAGTCCCCGGCGGAGTAAGAATATAAAATCTGGACCCCAGACACTGACCAACACCTTCCCTGAGGTAAGTACCCGGCGGAGTAAGAATATAAAATCTGGACCCCAGACACTGACCAACACCTTCCCTGAGGTAAGTACCCGGCGGAGTAAGAATATAAATTCTGGACCCCAGACACTGACCAACACCTTCCCTGAGGTAAGTCCCCGGCGGAGTAAGAATATAAAATCTGGACCCCAGACACTGACCAACACCTTCCCTGAGATAAGTCCCCGGCGGAGTAAGAATATAAAATCTGGACCCCAGACACTGACCAACACCTTCCCTGAGGTAAGTACCCGGCGGAGTAAGAATATTAAATTTGGACCCCAGACACTGACCAACACCTTCCCTGACGTAAGTCCCCGGCGGAGTAAGAATATAAATTCTGGACCCCAGACACTGACCAACACCTTCCCTGAGGTAAGTACCCTGCGGAGTAAGAATATAAAATCTGGACCTCAGACACTGATCAACACCTTCCTGAGGTAAGTCCCCGGCGGAGTAAGAATATAAAATCTGGACCCCAGACACTGACCAACACCTTCCCTGAGGTAAGTACCCGGCGGAGTAAGAATATAAAATCTGGACCCCAGACACTGACCAACACCTTCCCTGAGGTAAGTACCCGGCTGAGTAAGAATATAAAATCTGGACCCCAGACACTGACCAACACCTTCCCTGAGGTAAGTACCCGGCGGAGTAAGAATATAAAATCTGGACCCCAGACACTGACCAACACCTTCCCTGAGGTAAGTACCCGGCGGAGTAAGAATATAAAATCTGGACCCCAGACACTGACCAACACCTTCCCTGAGGTAAGTACCCGGCGGAGTAAGAATATAAAATCTGGACCCCAGACACTGACCAACACCTTCCCTGAGGTAAGTACCCGGCGGAGTAAGAATATAAAATCTGGACCCCAGACACTGACCAACACCTTCCCTGAGGTAAGTACCCTGTGGAGTAAGAATATAAAATCTGGACCCCAGACACTGACCAACACCTTCCCTGAGGTAAGTACCCGGCGGAGTAAGAATATAAAATCTGGACCCCAGACACTGACCAACACCTTCCCTGAGGTAAGTCCCCGGCGGAGTAAGAATATAAAATCTGGACCCCAGACACTGACCAACACCTTTCCTGAGGTAAGTACCTGGCGGACTAAGAATATAAAATCTGGACCCCAGACACTGACCAACACCTTCCCTGAGGTAAGTACCCGGCGGAGTAAGAATATAAAATCTGGACCCCAGACACTGACCAACACCTTCCCTGAGGTAAGTACCCTGCGGAGTAAGAATATAAAATCTGGACCTCAGACACTGATCAACACCTTCCCTGAGGTAAGTCCCGGCGGAGTAAGAATATAAAATCTGGACCCCAGACACTGACCAACACCTTCCCTGAGGTAAGTACCCGGCGGAGTAAGAATATAAAATCTGGACCCCAGACACTGACCAACACCTTCCCTGAGGTAAGTACCCGGCTGAGTAAGAATATAAAATCTGGACCCCAGACACTGACCAACACCTTCCCTGAGGTAAGTACCCGGCGGAGTAAGAATATAAAATCTGGACCCCAGACACTGACCAACACCTTCCCTGAGGTAAGTACCCGGCGGAGTAAGAATATAAAATCTGGACCCCAGACACTGACCAACACCTTCCCTGAGGTAAGTACCCGGCGGAGTAAGAATATAAAATCTGGACCCCAGACACTGACCAACACCTTCCCTGAGGTAAGTACCCGGCGGAGTAAGAATATAAAATCTGGACCCCAGACACTGACCAACACCTTCCCTGAGGTAAGTACCCTGTGGAGTAAGAATATAAAATCTGGACCCCAGACACTGACCAACACCTTCCCTGAGGTAAGTACCCGAGCGGAGTAAGAATATAAATTCTAGACCCCAGACACTGACCAACACCTTCCCTGAGGTAAGTCCCCGGCGGAGTAAGAATATAAAATCTGGACCCCAGACACTGACCAACACCTTCCCTGAGGTAAGTCCCCGGCGGAGTAAGAATATAAAATCTGGACTCCAGACACTGACCAACACCTTCCCTGAGGTAAGTACCCGGCGGAGTAAGAATATAAAATTTGGACCCCAGACACTGACCAACACCTTCCTGACGTAAGTCCCCGGCGGAGTAAGAATATAAATTCTGGACCCCAGACACTGACCAACACCTTCCCTTAGGTAACTACCCGGCGGAGTAAGAATATAAAATCTGGACCCCAGACACTGACCAACACCTTCCCTGAGGTAAGTACCCGGCGGAGTAAGAATATAAAATCTGGACCCCAGACACTGACCAACACCTTCCCTGAGGTAAGTACCCGGCGGAGTAAGAATATAAAATCTGGACCCCAGACACTGACCAACACCTTCCCTGAGGTAAGTACCCGGCGGAGTAAGAATATAAAATCTGGACCCCAGACACTGACCAACACCTTCCCTGAGGTAAGTACCCGGCGGAGCAAGAATATAAAATCTGGACCCCAGACACTGACCAACACCTTCCCTGAGGTAAGTACCCGGCGGAGTAAGAATATAAAATCTGGACCCCAGACACTGACCAACACCTTCCCTGAGGTAAGTACCCTGCGGAGTAAGAATATAAAATCTGGACCTCAGACACTGATCAACACCTTCCCTGAGGTAAGTCCTCGGCGGAGTAAGAATATAAAATCTGGACCCCAGACACTGACCAACACCTTCCCTGAGGTAAGTACCCGGCGGAGTAAGAATATAAAATCTGGACCCCAGACACTGACCAACACCTTCCCTGAGGTAAGTACCCGGCGGAGTAAGAATATAAATTCTGGACCCCAGACACTGACCAACACCTTCCCTGAGGTAAGTCCCCGGCGGAGTAAGAATATAAAATCTGGACCCCAGACACTGACCAACACCTTCCCTGAGATAAGTCCCCGGCGGAGTAAGAATATAAAATCTGGACCCCAGACACTGACCAACACCTTCCCTGAGGTAAGTACCCGAGCGGAGTAAGAATATTAAATTTGGACCCCAGACACTGACCAACACCTTCCCTGACGTAAGTCCCCGGCGGAGTAAGAATATAAATTCTGGACCCCAGACACTGACCAACACCTTCCCTGAGGTAAGTACCCGGTGGAGTAAGAATATAAATTCTGGACCCCAGACACTGACCAACACCTTCCCTGAGGTAAGTACCCGGCGGAGTAAGAATATAAATTCTGGACCCCAGACACTGACCAACACCTTCCCTGAGGTAAGTCCCCGGCGGAGTAAGAATATAAAATCTGGACCCCAGACACTGACCAACACCTTCCCTGAGGTAAGTACCCGGCGGAGTAAGAATATAAAATCTGGACCCCAGACACTGACCAACACCTTCCCTGAGGTAAGTACCCGGCGGAGTAAGAATATAAAATCTGGACCCCAGACACTGACCAACACCTTCCCTGAGGTAAGTATCCGGCGGAGCAAGAATATAAAATCTGGACCCCAGACACTGACCAACACCTTCCCTGAGGTAAGTACCCTGCGGAGTAAGAATATAAAATCTGGACCCCAGACACTGACCAACACCTTCCCTGAGGTAAGTACCCGGCGGAGCAAGAATATAAAATCTGGACCCCAGACACTGACCAACACCTTCCCTGAGGTAAGTACCCGGCGGAGTAAGAATATAAAATCTGGACCCCAGACACTGACCAACACCTTCCCTGAGGTAAGTACCCGGCGGAGTAAGAATATAAAATCTGGACCCCAGACACTGACCAACACCTTCCCTGAGGTAAGTACCCGGCGGAGCAAGAATATAAATTCTGGACCCCAGACACTGACCAACTGGACCCCAGACACTGACCAACAACTTCCCTGAGGTAAGTACCCGGAGGAGTAAGAATATAAAATCTGGACCCCAGACACTGACCAACACCTTCCCTGAGGGAAGTCCCCGGCGGAGTAAGAATATAAAATCTGGACCCCAGACACTGACCAACACCTTCCCTGAGGGAAGTCCCCGGCGGAGTAAGAATATAAAATCTGGACCCCAGACACTGACCAACACCTTCCCTGAGGGAAGTTCCCACCTCAGATAAAAATTCTATCACTGCCTCTCAGTTACTGTACAATATAAATTAAATAAATGGTATTATTTAAAAGACAACCAATCATTCTCTGATATGCTCTTACTGTGAGAAAACTTTGACAGGAGACTGAATAAAATACACTTTTTTCCCAGAAAAAAATTGTCCAGTGCCTTTTTGTATTACTAGTAACATTTTGCCCCATGCTCACTGACAACATTTATTCATTTGGCATCTTCACATCCTCTGCTACATGTACATGTATATCATACATCACACACTTAAGTTGTGAAAATGTATTCCAAATTACGTTTTTAAGGTTAACAAATATGTTTTACATTTCACTATTAAAACCAATTTAATACAATAATACCAAAAAACATTACCTTGACTCTCTAATCTGTTGATAACTGTTCTTTTTATGAACTTGCCACTTTTTAGTCAAAAGTTCTGAAATGTATAAATAACAATTTTTTTTTTTTAAATACGTTACAGGGAATATACTATTGTTTCTTGTTAATGCTTCTTACAGTTAAATCAATATACTTACTTCTGTCACTAGATGGCAGTGTTGCTTCAAATGTGAAATTTTTTTCTCCGGTCAATGACAACATTGTGATCACTTTAGATGGCGGCGAACCACTTATGTCAAAATGGTGGACAGCCCTTTATATCTGTTTTTAGGAGGGTCAACCACAATTATAAACAAAACATGTTCCGGGATCTATTTTAAAAAATAAGACAAAACGTGACTAAAAGTATATTTTAAATTGCAGTTTGAAAATGGCAAGTGACCTTCTTTGAAAGGTATTTCTGCCATCTTGCTTGTGGAAACGTTTGTAAAGGTCACAGAAAGTGACGAGAGACAAGCGCACACATTACTTACCTGGCATTGGTCAGTTAAAGAAAAGGAATATGTTAATAACAATGGAATGTGAGGAATGGGCCGTTTTATGTGATTCATTCCAGCAATAATAAGCAGCGTGGTAAAAAGCAGCGTGATAAATAGCTGCGTGGTAAATGTCAGCGTGGTAGTGGCTCATGCGTAGTAAAGTATGCGTTGTTCTGCCATGCGTGGTAATAAATTACGATGTAAAATCATACAACCGGGAGTTACACGCCGAAGATAACCCCTGCTCACCCCCTTGGTAGCTTGGCCCAAGCAGTTAGGCCTATCCGGGAGGCAATGTTTAAAGCGTTTGCGCAACACGCACACAGCAACAACATACTAGGCACACCACAAAAGGAACTCCACACAAGGTTATATCAAAAATAGCCTTTGTATTCTCATAACACATTAGAATAGTATTCACATAATATACATTGTGCCACCTGGCACTTGGTAATATCCACTAGGGATTATTTACACCTGACAGGGCCATCTGGACCACTGTCAGAACCATCACAAAGTGAACTTAGTAAATGTAGGACATATCATAAACGTAGAACACAACCAGTAATCACTGGCAAACACTGTACTCAGCATCATCCTGTAACATAAACCATATTATGCACAGTATCACATTTAGGCGTGAAATACATTCTCCGCCAACCTCACCAGCATAAACACATTATGCAATCATCTCATAAGTCTAAACGCATTAGACAATAACCTCCTAAGCATAACTCACATTAGGAGCATAACTCACAGTAGAGAATAATCTCACTAGCATAAACCACTGTATGCAAATAACCTCATTCATAAACCACAGTTAGAGGCATAAAACAGGGTACGTAAATCACAAAACAGGGTACGTAAATCACAGTACATGAATCACATTTCCTAGCACCACATAAATCACATTAGGGCCTGGTGCCCTACAAACCCAACAGTCCCCCTGGCCAACAGGCCTTCTCAATGGGGCTCAAATGCCCTTGGTCCAAATGTCAGGGTGGCTGCCAATGCAGCAGTATCCACGTGTGCAATCGCGCTGGGGCAGGAGTGCATCTCACTCCTATCTCAAACACAGAATGCCCCCAAAGAACTAACAGCCTAAACGTAGCAGCTGACGCTAAGTGCCATGCAGCTGTGAATCAAATAAAGGCACTGGCACTCACTGTGCCTCCTGAGCCCCCACTCAGGGACTTCTAACACCTATGCCCATCTTGCTGCAGCTGCCCGCGCTGGTGCGGCGCAGCTGGGAATCGGGTAAAGGGGCCCTGGCACATCTGTGCCTCTTCAAATCAACTTGCCCCATCGTTGCAGTTGCCCACTGTCAAGCGGGGCAACTGTGACCATCTCTGCAAAGAGGCCCGGCACCACGGTGCCCTCTGGGCCCCCATGGGGCTTTTAAATAAGCTTGCCCCCATGTTGGAGCGGCCCGCAGCGGCGAGACCGCTCAGGCACCGACAATGTGCCTCGGACTGCACCAACAAGGCGCCCCTGGAGCCCCCACTCACCGGGACTCTCTGGGCGTCTGCTCCTCTTCTCCCCTCACGCTGGAGGCGGCGAAGCAGCATGCGGGGCTCTCTCTCTCATGAGAGCCTCGCCTGGACTCCTGCTGCACTTATGCCGCTTCCACATAGGCGGGGTGGGCTCCCGCCTGCCTTCATCCTCTGCTTCTCCTCAGCATACTCGGGGCTTCCCTCCGCTCACGGGAGCCCCGCTCAGCATCTGCTGACTTCCGCCTCAGTCCGGCCGGCACTTCTCCCTACTTCACCCGGGCCCCCTCCTGGGACCCAGGACTTCAACATGGAGCCTGCAAGGCTCCGGGACCTCACACACGCAGGGCTTCCCTTTCCTCCCGGAAGCCCCGCCCACGGACAGGCACAACCTTGCCTGACTTCCAGGTCGCGCTGAGCAGCGGCCCGGAGAAGATTTCTTTAGCGGCTCGGGCCGCGGCGGTGATTTTCACAAGTAGAATGCGGGGTGGGCTCCCGCTAGGGCAGACAACGCGGGGTGGGCACCCGCATTAAAAATAAACCTAAAGCGGCCATGTAGGGTGTGCACCCACTATTTAAATATCAAAATAAGCGGGGTGGGCACCCGCCGCTTTAGGCATCACGGGGGAATCCCTCACGCCGGGATTCCCTCCATCAGGACGAGCAGCTCAGTGCTGCAGTGCCCTCGTGCTCCTTCTCTCGGGGGATTTTAGGATATAGCGCTCCCCAGGCACTAGGAGCCCTTAAGTCCTTGGAAAATAAAAAGAACAGCGCTCCCAGGGCGCAAGGGTTCCCAAAAAGTCCTTAGGCCAAGGGGGCAATGCTGGGCACAGGGAGGCAAGCCCTCATGGCAGTTCCTCCTGGGCCCCAGCAGCAGCACGCCCCAGCAGGATTCAGGAACAGCACAAGAACAAGAACTGAACAATTTCATGGGGTCCAGCCCCTATATTTATACCAACATTCTCTTTGTCTGTAGTGCAGGGCATGGGGGAACCAGATGCAACTGGTTCAGGGGGGATTTGGCGCACTTTGTTTTGCAAGCTCCTCTTCCCCTTTGTCAGGTGGGGGCTAGGTGATCAGACACCCCACAGGGGGTGGAGCCAGCATTGTACAGGGCAGGCACACTCCTATTCAGAGTCAGGGGATTACTCCTCCCACTACTCCCAGCACAGATGTCCTATTCAGCCCAGCGCTGACTCACCCTGCCCCTCCTGGAGCCACACACACCTCCCAGCCCCTGTCACTCACAAGCCAGACATGCAATTCACATCAGGCAGGCAGACACATAGAACACAGAAATGCCAACTTCTAAAAGTGGCATTTCTCCCATAGTCATAATAAATATGCGCACACCATTGCGCAGCATTTATTCTCACAATTTCATACATACTAAACTCGACCACTCTGCTCCTCCCATACAATGAATTACCACTGACACACACTGATCAGGGAATCCCCAATGCATTGCTATGGGAGGGCAGGCCAATCTCACCAATGTAACACAGAGAGCGCACGCACTTTACACTGGACCACAGTGCTAAAGTGCCCAGAGGCCTAAAACCACCAACACCAAGTCACAGAAAAGGCAAAAAGTTTAGGGGTGAACTTGCCAAAAGGGCCAAGTCCAACACCCCCTGAAAGTCTGAGGACTCATATCATTGAGTCTGGTCATGTGGGGCAACTCAGACAAACAGGTGCCAAAAGGAGGATTCGTGGAGTTTACTGGTGGCCGTCAATGGATCATCAGATTGAAGAGATTGTCAAGGGATGTGTGACTTGCTGTACCAGTGACAAGGTCATCAAAACGGTTACTCCTCCAATTCAGGTGGTTGAACTTTTCATTGGTCCTTGGATGAAAGTTTCAGTTGATTTTGTGGGGCCATTCCATATTCTATCAAACAAATATAAGTATGCCTTGGTGGTCGCTGACTATTACAGCAAGTGATGGGAGGTCATTTTCATGGTAGATGCTAACACCCAAGAAGTCATCAAGTTTTTCAAAGCTTGTTTGCTAGGGAGGGTTGCCCCAAAGAAATCATGTCAGATAATGGGGTCCAATTCACCTCCAAGGAAATGTCCAGTTTTCTAATTCAATCTGGCAAACTACATCGCCGAGTGGCTTATATCACCCACAAGCCAATGTTTTTATTGAACACATGAACCGTGTGCTGGTTGAGTCCATACAATGGGCAGTAAGCAACAAAAGGGGGGTGAAGGAGGCGGTGCAGAGCACAACACCTAATGACGTTTTTAATCGAAGTCCTTTTGGACTGTTACGAGGGAGAGTGGCAACTTTTGATATGTGCCCTGCTTGAATGAGGAAATGAGGTTTGCGTGTGAAGACTGGATCTGGGGAGGAACTAAGCGGCATATTCACAAGGAGCTATCGCCAAATTAACGGCACTTTATCGCAGCCAAAGTCGTGATAAATTTACCCCCCCATTCACAAGCCGGTGTTAACAGCCCACAGCACCAGTTTACCTGCGATAGCAGCCGAAAAAACATCTCCACAGAGGACCCTCGCAAATATCGCTAATGAGATGCAGAGTAGGTGTTCCCGTGACTAAAGCCGAGACAACAGCACACCTCAACATTCACAATGACCAGCCACATCCGCGATAAAAACACAAAACAGGCGATAAGGCGCGTTAGCACCAGGAAATCTACACCTGCTCTGACCTGGTGTAAACTTGGATGGCAGCCAGCACCACAAAAGGGAGCACAGCCCAGGGCCATATCCGAAGGGCAACAGATGCCATGGAGCCACACATCATGCGGCCCGGACACCCAAGAGGGCCACAACACCCACCGCACCACCCCAGGACCACCCCTCCCTGGCACCCCCCCCAACCAAAGACATGCCACATCAGCCATACCTAAACATGTACAAAATATTCCGCTTGATGCCGCACAATCACAACTGGTGACATGGATGTGTCGTCACAGAAATGACCAGCACGCATTCACTTTTGAAGCAACAAATGAAACTTTATTAAAATGAACAACGAAATGAAATGAAGACACATGGCCGCTCCCCTCCGGACAATACGTAGGTCACAGCCTGTAAGACAAAAAACATGATGAGAAGGTGTGTCCTGCGCACATCAGGGGACAGAGAGAGAGTGAAGGAGAGAGAGAGGAAGAGAGGGAGGGAGAGAGAGAGGAAGGGAGGGAGAGAGAGAGGAAGAGAGGGAGAGAGAGAGAGAGAAGAGGAGAGAGAGAGGAAGAAAGGGAGAGAGAGCGAGAGAAAGAGAGGGAGAGAGAGAGAGAGGAAGAGAGGGAGAGAGAGAGACAGGGAGAAGAGGAGAGAGAGAGAGGAAGAGAGGGAGGGAGAGAGAGAGAGAGGAAGAGAGGGAGATAGAGAGAGAGAGAGAGAGAGAGAAGAGGAGAGAGAGAGGAAGAGAGGGAGAGAGAGAGAGGAAGAGGGAGAGAGAGAGAGAGGAAGAGAGGAAGAGAGGGAGAGAGAGAGAGAGAGAAGAGGAGAGAGAGAGGAAGAGAGGGAGAGAGAGAGAGAGAGGAAGAGAGGGAAAGAGAGAGAGAGGAAGAGAGGGAGAGAGAGAGAGAGTGCCACCCCTGCGCACCCAGGCCACACTGCTCACCTGCTGCCACCGGTGTGTCTCCAACCACATGCCGGTATGTAGGGCAGTTCACCAGGTCACACATCTGATTCAGAGCCGTCAGCTGAAACAGAGCCCAGATACATGACTGGCACAGTACACACACTTGCACAAGACAACATCGCCTGCCCGCCCATGCACACACAGGCAGAGGCACCCCAACCTCTCCCGACGCACATCGGAGCATGCCAGCCCATGCACACCCAGGCCTCAATGCTCACCTTCCGCCACCGCCGCATAGACAGGAGGTCCCACCATGTGCCACTGCAAGCCACAAGCCCGGGGCCTGCGGACTTGGCACCCTCCACATCATGCAGCCCCACTCCGCAGGCCACCAGGTCTCACGTTTGGTGCTGGGTCTTGATTACTCCATGGCAGAGGACATAGCAGTGCACCCGGCACCATCGCAGGCTGCACACCCGCTCAGCAGCTCAAGGTACCACTGACTCAGTGCACCCAAAGTCACCGTCCCGTGGCGGGGTGCCTGTGCCGTCTGCAAGGCCTCTGGTGCCACTAACCCTGTGCAACCCCAGTCTGCGCCACGTGGTGGTAGGCCCGTGCCTTACTCAAGGCCTCGGATGCCACTAACCCTGTGCAACCCTGTGCGCAGCAACTCATGGGCCCTATATGATTGCGAACCGTGGGGCGTCCGTCATCCAGTCACCACCGGAAGAGGGGAATGTGACGTCGTCGGACCCTTATGTTGGCGGAGTCACATGGCCTGTGACGCCTGTGCCAGATGGGTGTGGTGTGTGTGAAAACCTGCCCTCAGGGAGTGGCTGTGACATGCTGACAACTAGACCAGTGACCTGCACACCACCAGCGAGTATGGCTGCGACGGGTAGCAATGAGGGCCCCCCTCAGGGCGTAAGCGGAGTGGACTGGCCTGCCGTACGCCGGATCAGCGCAGGGCTTGCAACAATGACTCGTGGGCTCTGGGCGTGGTCCAGTCCATGTCCGGACAAGGAAGTGACTGATGCGTGTGTCCCTGCTGCAGTGTTCACGGAACCCGCTACACAAGATGCAGTGTCGCACCCCCTTACTGGCATCCCACAGGATGAACATCATTGATGCAAGGGAAGCACTGTCCCCACATTCATCCACACATCCACACAGGAATGACGTAAGACATTACACAGCAGTGCGTCACTGGATGTTTATTTGCACATCCAGTGCAGTCATGCAGCTGGAGCGGTACAGGGCAATGCCAAGCACACCACACAATATGGGCCCGTGGAGGGCCAGCCAGTGTCCATCCCAGGATGACCTGTACTGCGGAAGAGGAAGGGTACAGTCCGCAGTCTGTCCGCCGTGTCATTGGTCATCAAACAGCATGTGGCAGTCCATGTCGCTGTCCGGGGTGAGTGCCTCGGAGTGTATCGGGGGTCAGTGGTAGGTCTTGAGGCCATGTGCGGCAACAAGGAGAAACAGGCAAGGTGGCGGTAATGGATGCTAGTGCGTGGTCCTCCTGACCACAGTCCCATCCACGTCCTCGTCCCCGGGTGTGTGCCCTGCCCCACCTGTGGGTGTTGCAGTACCGGCTGCGGCACTGTGTGCCACTGACTCATCAGGGGCCAGAGGAGGATTGTCGGCCGCACTGTGTGGCAGTGACACATCAGGTGCCGAAGTGGATACGCCTGCCTCACTGGGAGGCACTGACACACCAGGGGGCGGAGATGTGGATGGTGTTGGAGCAGCAGCATTCATCATCGCCACACCTTGTGGCAGCAATGCCATGATGAGGACATGCAGGGCACGGTAGATCCCAGCTACATTTCGCTGATGTGCAGCGGCGGCTGCCATCCTTTCCGCCTCCATCCGCACCATGTCCTCCATGAGCCTTCGCATGTGTGCCAGCTCAAGGCTGGCATTGCTGGGGCCACTGTGAGCGGTCAGGTATTCTTCCCTCCGCGTCATGACTCCAGAGATGTCAGTCAGGGCTCGCTGGAGACCATGGGGCGGACATAGACACCCAAGGATGGCGTCCAGTTTGTTAGCCATGAGCTCGAACCCCACCCGCACCTGCTCGCCCGTCTTCCTCTGGCCCTCCAGCACACGGCGTTGGAAGGCCATTTGTTGTTACTGGGGGTCTTGGGAGGGTGCCGGGGCTGTGGGTGCCTCCTGCTGGGCGGTTTGGGTGGTGGGTGGGGTCTCATGGATGTGGCTGGGCTGCTCTGATCCTGGAGGTGAGTTGCGGAAGTGGTCAATGAGGTCTTGAATGGTTTGGATGTCGATGCTGGTGTTGTCCACCTCCTCGTCATCAGTGAAGAGTGGCTGTGACTGCTCTGCAGGAGGTGTTGAAGATGCCCCTGCGATGTGAAGGGGAGATGATGTATTACAATGTGTCCACATGTATGTAGCCGCATGGTACAGGTTGACATTTAGACAGCATGGCATTGTACATTGTGACAGTGTGTGGGTCTGGACGAGGACCCAGAGTGATTGTGGGTGTGCACTGTGCCCTGCTTGCTTGTGCATGTGTGCCATTGTGGCCATCTCACCCCGTCCCCCCAGTACCTGGTGGTCACTCACCCTGTTGCGGTTGTGTTGTGTCCTGTCGAGCAGTGTCCGGTCCCCCGACTCCGGCCACAGTCTCCACACTGATGACTGTCGACACCAGCTTCTCCATGTCATCCAGCTCCAGCTGTGGCGCTGGGCCCCCACCTCCGGTCTGTGTTGCTGCCTTCAGGTTGGCGGAGAGTTTATCCTTGGTCTTCCGCTTGATGTCATTCCATCGCCTCTTGACCTCGTCCATTGTCCTCTTGTGCTCTCCGACGGCATTCACCTTGTCAACGATGTCCCGCCATATTCCATTTTTGGTGCCCAATGACACGTTGGAGGTGGCGAAGAGTTGTTGATGGTGTTCCATCACCTCCATGACTATGATCCTGTTCGCCTGCGGACTGAACTTGGTCTTCCTGGTCTTCTTGTCCTTGCCCTTCCCTGTCCCCGAGGTCCCAGGCTGGTCGTCCGGGGTGCTTGTGGGGTTGTGCTGGTCCTCTGCGTCTGCTCCGGCTGCCTCCATGGTGCTTGTGTGTTGGTCAGTTTGTGTGTGGGTTTTTTTTTCTGCTTTTATGGAGGTTTCTGACGCCTGCCAGGTGTGTGTTGCAGGCCTGGCGCTGCTTGTCGCTGGTTTCCTCATCGCGCTTTGGCCCATCGCGTGTTTTTTGGTGTTGTGGTTTGTGTTTTTATCTCCATCGTGGTGGTTGTATCGCGGACTTTGTCCGAGGTTTCGGCAGGCTATCGCATGGTACCGCCTTGTTGTGAATTCCACGTTGACACTGGGTTATTTTCCCGTGATAGGCTGCGTTATTGAAAGTTGCGTTACGCTACTCTTGCGGTAGTTATCACACGTTCTTGTGAATATACCCCTAAGAGTAGATTTACTGAGTCATCTAATGGCAGAGTTGGAAAACCTAACGAGTGTTCTGAGATGGAGTCTAAGGTCCAAGTGGGTGAGTGGGTGAGGATCAAACTACCTCACAGAGTGGCAAATGGTTTGTCGAAATTTGGTTTGCCTACTAAAGTGGATGCTACATCTTGCTATGCAGTGAGAGTCAATGGTAGAAATCGGTGGAACATGTCCAGAGTGTACAAGATTCATAGACATGTTGTGCTTAAGATGAACCTTGAAGGTAGTTCTGGTAAGGATGGATGTAGGCAGATGGATAAGCATGGATCAACACCATCAGAACAACATCAGATGGGGTTTACTAATACAAGGTCAACATGTGATGAGGAAAATAATTATCCTCAGCGATAAAAGCCACGTAGGAGTGGTATGAAAGTAAATCCACCTAAATGTTTGGACTTGTAGTTTTCTCATTTCATGTACGGTGTTATATATGCAATTTTTCCCATGTAATGCTTCTCATGATTCGTTTTTGGGTTTCTATTACTTGCATTATTTTTATGCTCGTTTATTGTTGTTTTCCAGTGCTTTATTTCTTTTTCTTTCTTTGTATATTATTCTCATGGTTTCCTTCTTTTTCCTCCTTTGACGTTTATCGCTAAGTTCTTATTCTTCTATAGAAAGGAAGGAGATGTTGTAGTAGACAGCATGTAAACCAGGCTATCCTTTATGATGATGTCATTCCCTTGGTTACAGAACGTTGTTATTTGAATGCCAAGGGTTGTTGATGTTAGTCTCTGGAAGCTATGGACGGTCATTAAACATAGGGCTCTTACACTTACCTGTCTCAGTGTAATCACTACAGTGAGGCACTGCCAAGCCCTCATTGCATGTGCACTGAATAGCTGAGCAGTGCACATGCTCAATTTTGTACATGCAGAGTGCCCCGTTCAGTCCTGACTGCTTGGTAGCTTCTGAAGACAATACAGTCACAGTAATCACTGCGTTCAACCTTACAGGTGGAGGGCAGACAATGATAGTTAGTAAAAGAACATTGCTTACTTAGGACAGAGTGCTGGAACTGGGAAAATAAATGACTAGTGGGTTGTTTGTTTCTTTTTATACAAAAAAATAGGTAACTTTAACAACTTCTTGGGGTCGCTAATGCACAATTCGTCCTTATTGTAACCAGGAGTAGGAATGGTTATCTTTATGAGACCATGGAAACTGACCAGAATCTTGGAGAACAAGATGTTTCTCCACAGATTGGGATATTGAGAAAGGTGGAACTCGAGTAACTGTTATTTACAGCACTGAGGTAGAGGTAGATGGGCCAACAAATTAACAGGGAGAGCCGAGTCAAGGGTCTGTCTTGACTCTAAGAGCCCATCTTGGGTCTCAGAGCCCAGGCATGAGCTGAGCCATGGAACATTTGGCATGGAAATCGTGCAACAAATATTATGTAAAAATATGATAAAATGTCTTCAAAATTCAAAAAAGTAAATTTCTTTGATAAGTGTTTCACCTTAGTACATTAGCTCATATGACTGCATTGAAAGGCATTTATTAAAAGTGAACATAGAAACATTCATGCCCCGCACCCCACTCCGACCACAATACCATTAGTGAACTAAGAGGCAAATCAGCTGTCATGTCATGTACACCCTTTTTGTGGACTATATATATTCTTATTTTATATGGAGCAACATAATAGCCAATTAAGTCAAACACAATAGAGATTTTTGTACAGCTCTAATCCTCACATATTTCAAGGTTTTCTCAAATGAAGTAATAAAAACATTGGAGGCACAATAAAGTAAAATAACTGCCTAGGATCACACAATTTGGTCACATGGCCAAGCCGGTGTTGATCCCAGGCTTTCTGATTTCACATTGTGCAATTCAGCCACTAGATTGGTATCCCTTTCTAGCTCGTGTTTGTCATCAAAGTTTAATACTTTGTTTTTTATTTTTCATGCATGAGGTTCATGCATAAGTAGCAGGCAGAAGCCTCAAGAAAACTAAGCTAAGTTTGTGCTCGAGGGCTCAAGAGAGGACCACAAGCTGAATCAAAGCCTAGCACTTGGCTTGAACATTGAGTGGCTCATCCACCTCTATACTTTACACTGGGTATTCTGTGCCTACAATAAGCCTAGATGCTGCTGCCAGTCTGAAACCTGTTTTGTATATGATGATATCTTAGCTTCCACTGTTGATGATGATCTTGTACCTGTGATGCATGTCGGAGGAACATATACTGCTACCAAGTACTGCACATTGTGTGTGTGTGTGTATACACATAGGCTTGGACTGCTATTGCAGATGCTGTCCATATTCTGTGCATGCGAGGGAAGCTTGAATTGTTTCTGAACAGATCAATGTGTTCTATGGGTTTGAGGAATGCCTATACTCCTGCCCAGTGAGGTACCTGTTTTGTGTGGAAATCTTGCTATGCATGTGAGTCAAGATTGTACTCATACACCCCAGTGCTGTTCCTTACATTTGTACCAAATCCTCCTGGTCAGGGAAACTGCTCTCCCCTCGGGCAGCTCCGTCATTGCGTCTCTGCCCCCAGCACCTCTCTGGTCTCCAGGTAAGTTGTTCGAGGCCCTCCTCCACCCGCAGGCTGCTGCCTGCGCCTCAACCCTCGTGGTCCAGTGGGAGAGCCTTGCTCTTCTGCAGGTCCACTCTGCCAGCCTTTCGGTTGTTTTTCTGTCTTTTTCTCTCTTTGTCTATTTGTGCCTTTTGTCTGTCTGCTGCCTTTTTGTCTGTCTGTGCAGTTTTTCTGTGGCTGCTTTCACTATTTTGTCCTTTATTTTTACAGTTGCCTTTTCGCTCCCTTTTCCTGCCACTGCTGCCCCCGTGGCCCATCCCCTTCCTGCGTGTTCCCGCTCTTGCCTCCCAACTGCTCTCCCTCCCCGACCCCTACTTAATGGTGGCCTCTGTGTACCAAAGGCAAGCCCATCTGCACCTGTCCGCGACCCGTCAGCAACCTGTCCTTGACCCGTCCGCAACCAGTGCCAGCAAACCTGGTCCTCCGCCCTCCCACCGCTACGAACCAGCAACCCTCCACGCACTCAACCCCGGACACAACAACAACTGCCAGCTCTTGATGCCGAGCATGACGAAAAGCACGTTCTGCTGCCGACACTGCCACCGCACCTTCACCCACCTCCGAACTCCGACAGCCACTGCCAACCCACTGGACGCCAGCGCACCCAAACCCCTGAGCTGCATCCTCTTCAATGTACTCTCCTGCACAGACACGCAGTAGAAATCTGGGACCTGCTCAACACCCTCTCGCCCGACGTGGCTTTCCTCACAGAGACCTGGACCAACACGAACTCTGCACCCGACATCGTTACCACCATCCCCGACAGGTACAAGACCCAGAGGAAAGACTGCCCCAACCACCCCGGAGGAGGCCTCACCATCATCCACAAAAGCTCCCTCTGACTGATAACATCTACCTCAAATGACTCTGCACCCCCTATGGAACACATCCACTTCCAGATCCAGGTCAACCCCAGAACAACTCTAAGCGGAACTCTCGCCTACATACCTCCTGGACCCTGCGCCTTGTTCGCCAACACCATCGCAGACCACATCGCGCCTCATGCCCTCACCTCCACGGACTACGTACTGCTCAGAGATCTGAATTTCCACCTTGACAACATCAGCAGCCCCAACTCCACTGCCCTCCTAGACAACCTCGCTAACATCGGACTGAAGCAACTCGTCACCACCCCCACCCACAAGGCAGGACACACCCTCGACCCCATCTTCGCCGGAGGAATCAACATCCGCTTCAGTCACACCACTCAACCCCTCTGGACGGACTACCACTGCATCCACTTCTCCTTCTCAAAACACACCACGCACAAGCCAACGCCACACCCCCGTGCAGGAACTGGAGAAAGATGACCGAAGAGCACCTCGCCTCCGCCCTTAGCCACACTCCTCCCCCCACCACGACCGACGCCAACTCTGCAGCCAACAAACTCCACAAATGGATCACCGACTGCGCCAGCATGCTCGCACCCCTCCAGAAATCCGACAGACAACACACCACAAAAGCCACCTGGTTCACCATGGACCTCCCAGAATCAAAGCGCTCGTGCTGATGACTCGAGAAAGCTTGGAGGAACAGCAAAATGTCTGCAGCACACACCGCCTACAAGACAGCTACTACAACTCACCACCAACTCATCAGATTTACGAAGAGGAACTTCATCCAGGACAGAATCCACTCCAACTCCCGCAACTCCAAGGAATTCTTCAACATCATACAAGAATTCACCAGACCCCCCAGCAAAACCTCAGACGTCCCTCCCTCCCAGGACCTCAACAACAAACTCGGCTCCTTCTTCCACCACAAGATCAGTACACTCTACGACAACTTGGACAAACAAGACCAAGGCACCAACCCAACACCTTCCACCAGCAACTCCACTCAGCCGACCATCCTCGCCTAGACCCCTGTCACCACAGAAGTCACTGCCAAGACCATGAGGAGCATACACTCCAGACCACGCACTGACCCCTGCCCGCCGCGCATCTTCCACAGGGCCGCCTCCATCATCGCACCAGAACTACGATGGATAATCAACTGCACCCTCGAAACAGGCACGTTCCCCAACCATTGGAAATGCACAGAAGTTAAACCCCTCCTCAAGAAGCTCTCTGCAGACTTGACGGACCTCAAGAACTACAGGCCCACCTCCCTCCTCCCCTTCACCGCTAAAGTCACAGAGAAGATCGTCAACACCCAGCTAACGAACTTCATAGAAACCAACGACATCCTCAACACATCTCAATCCAGCTTCCGCAACAACCACAGCACCGAGACCGCCCTCCTAGCAGCCACGGACGACATCCGCACACTACTCAACCAAGGCCACACTGCAGCCCTCATTCTACTAGACCTCTCAGCAGCCTGCGACACCGTCTCCCACCACATACTAGCCCCTAGACTCCACAACGTCAGCATACAGGGAACTGTCCTAGACTGAATCCGCTCCTTCCTAGCTGGCCGAACTCAAAGAATCAGACTCCCGCCCTTCCTCTCCAAACCCACAGAGATCAGGTGCGGAATACCCCAAGGATCCTCCCTCAGCCCACACTCTTCAACATCTACATGGCCCCCCTCACAGCCATTGTCAGAAAACAGGGACTCAGCATAGTATCCCACAGCGATGACACCCAGCTCATCCTCTCCCTCACCAAGGAACCCGACATCACAAGGCACAACTTCCAGGAAGGAATGAAGGACGTCGCAACCTGGATGAGCATCAGCTGCCTGAAGCTCAACTCGGAGAAAATGGAAGTCCTCATCCTCGGATCCACCCCCCCAGCGTGGGACGACACCTGGTGGCCCCCCACCCTAGGCCACCCCCCCACACCCACGGACCACACCCGTAACCTCGGCATCATACTCGACAGATCAACTCCGTATCCTCCACATGCTTTAACACCCTCTGCATACTCCGCAAGACCTTCGAATGGATCCCCCCCAAATCCAGGAAGACCGTCACCCACACACTCATCACCAGCAGGCTGGACTAAAGAAATGCCTTCTACGCCAGAATCAACAAAACTCTGCTCCACAAACTCCAGACCATCCAGAACACCACAGTCAGATTTGTCCTCAGCATTCCACTACAAGACCACATCACCCAGCACCTATGAGACCTCCACTGGCTCCCTGTCGAAAGAGAGAGTGACCTTCAAGCTGCTCACACACACCTACAAAGCCCTCCACATCTCCAGACCCCAATACCTCAACGAAAGAATCTCCTTCTACGCCCCCAAGAGAAACCTCTGCTCCGCTGACCTAGCCTTAGCTGAAATCCCCTGCATTCACAGAGCCAGAACGGGAGGCAGATCCTTCTCCTACATCGCGGCCAAGACCTGGAACGAACTCTCCCTCAGCATCAGACAAAGCCTCACACTGCAAGCATTCAGGAAGAGCCTCAAGACCTGGCTTTTTGGATGACCGGAGCTGCCGGAACACCCTCCCAGCACCTTGAGACCCTCACGGGTGAGTAGTGTGCTCTAAAAATCCCTGATTGAGTGATTAATTGAAATACTGCTTATTCATTGAATCTACGGGAGGTGTAAAATGGTGCTTCCCAGTGCCACACTTGCTCAATGTCTTTGAAGTAAGCTTGCAGTGGCCCTGCAATATCACACTTGTTGTGTGTCTTCAAAGCAAACTTGCACTGGCCTTGAGTATCACACTTGTTCCATGTCTTTGAAAGAAGCTTCCACTGGTCCTGCAGTCTCACACTTGTTCCATGTCTTCCAATGAAGTTTGCACTGTGGACAGGGATCCCCCGAGGGCAGGAACGAAGCCTCCCATGAAGAGTGCCTTGCGGACTGTGGTGCAGAACTTGGGGTTGCAGGATGCCTGATGGTCATTAAACCTCACGCACAGGGCCTTTACATGTTCCTCTTTAACTCACAATACCCATAGTTGACTAGATAAAGTGTTGGTTAGAGGGTACCTGACGCTGGAAGGGGTCTCGGTCACACAGTTGGCGTGTTACCTGTCTGATCATGTGCCTGTCTCTTGTCAGATATCATGGGGAGATCATGTCAGAGAGATAGATTCTGGAGGCTGCCTGCAGACATATTGGATGATCAATTGGGGCGGGAGGCACTGCCTTGAGCTCTGACTGATTTTATGGACATTAACTGGGACACTGCAGCCCGTAGGGCCACGGAGTGGGAGGCCTAGAAAGTGGTGTTAAGGGGAGTGTGTATGAGGCTCACTTGTGGGGTGGGCTGTCAACTTAGGGCGGAACTCCAACAATCTGAAGCCAGCCTGGCAAGATTGCAAACAGAGCCTTCGCCGGGTGCTGACATTTCAGTTAGGAAATTGGCACTTAGGTAGCGGGTGGATGAAATCTGGGACCGCCTGGATAAATATACTTTACTTTACGTCAGTATAGACAGTGATTGCATAGAGAGGGCGACAAGGCTGGTGAGCTCCTAGCCTGGATTTTAAGCCCACCACTTGTGACACACTTGAGGACACCAGAGGGCTGGATGGTTACATCTAGAGCGGACATTCAACTCACTTTTTAGACGCATCTGCAACAAGTATACATGGCAGACCCAGGTGTTGATGCACAGCGTTACACACCCTATTTGACTGGGCTGGGTCTCCCTCATTTGGGGTCGGATAAAGTGGAGGCTCTTGAAGCTCCTTTGGACCCAGAAAAGATTAGAGCTGCGATTCGTGCTCTCCCTTGTTCGAAAGGCCCCTGGAAGCAACGGCTTCCCGCCTGAACTGTAGCAGGCTTTTCAGAACCAGTAGCTAATCGGCTTCTGGAGGTCTACCTAGAAGCTTGGGAGGTTGGAATTTTGCCTTCGACAAGGGGAGGGTTGCCTAATGCTTAAACCAGGGAGAGGAATCAGACCTAGCCACTTAAAGGCCCCTAACAATGATCAGCACTGACATGAAGATACTCTGTAAGGTGTTTGCGACGCGTTTGGCACCCTTTATGCCGAGTTTGGCACATGAAGACCAGTGTGGATTTATTTCTGATCTCAATACCGGGATGAATCTGAGGAGACCGGCTCATGTCTTTCATGAAGTGCAATACAGGGATGAAGAATTAGCGCTAATGGCTATGGATCTTTCAAAGGCCTTTGATACGGTGGACTGGGGTTATCTCTTGGAGGTTTTCCGAGCCATATACTTTGGACCACGTTATTTTAAGTGAGTGCACTTATTGTATACTGAGCCAGGTGTCAAAGTCAGCGTGAGCAGATTCCAATCGGAGGCTTGTCGGTAGGTCAGGGGACGTGTCAGGGATGCCCGCTTTCGCCTCTCCTTTTTGCACGTGATGGAGCCATTGAGTGTCTGGGTGCAAAGGGAGATGCGGGAAAGGGGAATTGTCAATGCAACGTAACAAGGACCCCCTGTGAATATTCTAGACTCCTAGGACAGGGTAATAATACAATATGAGGTAAAGTTCCTAGGCAGTTAAATGGCTTGAATTAGATTAAACACTCATCAACAAAAACAAGAATGATAAGAAGAACTCAGCGTGAATAAAAAAATGCTACATTAAAATATATTTAAAAATTGCTTTATTCATGATTGTAACAGATAGTTATATATATAAAAAAATATAATAAGAACATTCATTCTAATGATATGGTGGACATAATATGATTCTAATGCACATTTGATATTAAATAGCCAAACAATTGGTCTCAAATAGACAAAACATTAATATATATACATGGACAAATTAAAAAACAAGATGACATGAACAACAGCAAGTAGTGTGGGGTGGTTAACAGATGATTCTTCTCTAGAGATCGGCCCTGGTCATTTGCTGCAGAATGCCGGATTAAGGCGATGCTGCCCACTTACCCAAAGGCCCCCAGCTCTACTCAGGCTCTGGGCATTATGTTGACATGTGGGAGGGGGTCGGCATTTGATCACACTGGTGTATATATTTATGCGCAAAGTCACAGTGGGGCCCACTCCAAAAGCGCGCTTGGCCTGGGATATGGACTTAGAGACACCCCTCACTGACAGGGACTGGGACAGAGTTAATGACCTCACACATGTGGTATCCTGCAATGCACGTTACAAATTGATACATTACAATTTTTTGTACAGGGCCTACATTACACCATGGGGACTTTGGTGCTGGGATCCTACCTGCTCAGCTCTATGCCCTCGCTGCGGAAGGAGTGGATTTTTTACACCTGGCCTGGCGGTGTGAAGAGTATGGGGGTACTGGGTGCAGGTGGTACGGAGAACCACAGGTTGGCACACATCACCTTCGATCTTACTCCACCATGTTGTCCCCTGGGTGGTATAGTAAGACCTAAGGTCAGGAAGATGTCCTATATTTTTTTGCATTTAGCCCTAGTTCTGGCCAGACGAAGTGTGGCCATCACTTGGATGGGACAGGGAGCCCTGAACACGACCGGTGGTGTAGGGATGTCCTGGAGTGGGTGGTAGCTGAGGAAACTCACATGAAACTTAGTAGGCAGGATGATAAGACAGAAGAGGATATCGCTGCGTGGAGTGAATTTTGTGCTAGGTTTTTTAATCCGGACGTTGACACTGATATCGAAGATGCTGAAAGTGATGGAGGTTCCTGAAGTGAGTGATCAGCTATGTGGGGGACATGGATTTTGTAAGAAGGAGGCATTGCTATTGCAGAAGGATTATATAGGGGGGGTGCAGTACTCCTCATAAGAGGCCGAGGAGAGATGGAATGACTGTCTCAATATATTGATTTGTCAAATTGAATCATTCAATATAATATGTTTTGTGCTTATTACTCTTCTTTCCCCGAAGTGTTGTATTGTTGATTGTTTTGAAAACGTAAATAAAAAGTATTTAAAAAAAATAAGAAACAAATGAAGCTTGAACTGGCTCTGAAGTACTATATTTGTTCCATGTCTTTGAAGGATGATTCCACTGACTGGCTCTGCAGTACCACGCTTGTTCCATGTCTTTGAAGGAAACTCGCAGTGGTTCAGCAGTGCACTTGTTACATGTCTTTCAGGGAAGATTGTGATGTTCTTGACCAATGCTATATGTCTTATACGTGTGAGCCAAGGACCTGCTGCTCTCCTGCTCCCTTTGCTCTATTTCTGTGAATTTTAGGTGTGACCAAAAGACTGTTTGTGCTTTCTTACCCGCCTCTTGTTTTCTTAAAAATAATACATAATCTTGCATAGAGAAACTGGGCTATAAGTAAGCCCACTTCAGTTATTCAACAGAGTGTCATTCACATATTAGCTTGGCCCTTCCGAACAGCATATATACAATTGGGCAGTGGATCAGCCCTCTTCAGCCATTGGCTTTGTGGGCAATGTTTGGTTCTGTCTAGTAGATATCTGTTGGTCTTTTGGATGTCAGGTACTCTAAGTAACAGTTTTGTGCCTGTTTACCCTGTGTTAATCTGCATCAAAAGAAGTCCGGCCTACTGAGATATTTTCTATAGTTCATGCCAAGCAATTCACCTGCAAATGCAGACTAATGTTACTTGAGTAATGAGGGTACCAGCAGCTTTGCTGCCATTACAACTAGACCCCAACTTTCTAATGCAGAGAACCAGGCATTGAATTGAATTGAGTTAGGTTGCATTTATAAAGGTCATGGCTGCCCAAACAGGGTGTCCCAACTCTAGTGCAAACACACTATAGAAGGCACTGGCAGAAACTTAAATAGCCAGGTCTTTACCTTCTTTTGAGATCGTTCTAAAGAGGGTTGTGGTTCTTACCCCCAGAGGTAGCACATTCCATAGTTAAGGTCCGCAATATTTAATAGAACGTCCCCCCGCCTTGCCAATTTCACTCGAGAAATGACAACGAGGTCCAAGCTACATGAACATAGGAGATGATTAGGAACATACGGGGTGACCAAGCTAATTAGATATTTAGGGGCATGTTGATTCATAGCCCTGGCTGTGAAGCATGCATCACTGCTGTAAGCTTCAAAACCATGCCACCATCTTGAAACAATATTCTGCATACTCTATTGTTCTTTACTGTTCCACGATGGCAGACCAGTGAAAAGCTTTACTTTTTAATATTTTTATTGAAGCACATGCGCTCCACATTTAGTTGACATATTTTTTCTTTTGTTTTTCTTTCTCTGTCTGTGTCTCCTAGACCACTATCTGTCCAAACTCTGCTCCTTCCTAGTGAGGGGTGTACCTGTGTGTGAGCAGTGTGATTGGTGAGTGCAGTATAGTCACCATGTTTTGTGAGTGCATTGTGAGGGATGTGCCTGTGTGGATGTAACATTCACATTGTCTTTTGTGAGTGCAGGGTAAGTGGTCTACAGGTTGAAAGTTGTGCCTGTGTGAGTGCAGGGTGCGGCATGTGCGATCCACAGGTTGAAAGTTGTGCCTGTGTGAGTGCATAGTGATACATATGCCTTTTGTGAGTGCAGTGTGAGGGATGTGCATATGGGAGAGAAGTAGTGTGAGTGTGGCTCCCTGCATGTTATGAATTAGTGTGCATGCACTTTACAACAGCCAAACTATTGTCTTTGGTAATGCTTTTTAGGATTATGGCCTTGATTCGCAGAAATCCAGTGCAGGAAATGGAAATAAAATATTGTGTATATGAGAATGGTAGTGAGTTTTGCTATTGCAGATTTAGACTCTGTTGAAGGAGGTTAAAGAGTGTCAAGGACAGCTGGCAGACTGAATTGTCACCCTAGTGAGGGGGACCAGTTACTTTGCTTGCACTAGGGCCCATTGCAACCTAGCTATGCCACTGTGGCAAAGGTTCTAATGTTACTTATTGAGCCTTCAAGGATTTGGCTAATAAGAAGGATATGACCAGCTGATTTGGGAGATTCTTTGCTAATAAACTAGAATTCTTATAGCAATGGCTACTAACTCTTCCTTGAGGTGAACATAACATGTGGCAACATCCACTATCTAATATTAACAACATGGTTACCTTGCTTAGGAATGCCGAATGGTTTTCGACAATAGACCTTTCGACTGCATCCTTCAAATTGAGTTACATCTGGCACCATGCCATCTAAGATTATTTATCACACCTTTTGATGCATGTCAATTAAAGTGGATGCCATCATCTTGTGCCCTTTTTTGTAAACAGGAATGCAAGGTTTAATCAGCGGAATAGTTGAGGTTTGATTTTTCCAGGATGACATTTTGGTCTATGCAGAAACAGAGGCTGAGCATGACAATAGGTTAGATTAGATCTTGTACATTTTGCATGGGAAGAGTGGCCAAAGGTAGGTTACAGGTACATAGCCTTACATATTTAGGACAAGTCATTGACGAAAAAGGTATTAATGCTAAGGACAAGCTGGTAGACACCATTCAGAATGCTGCCACGTCAGAGGGCAAGGATGATTTGAAGACATTTTTTAGCGTGATTGAGTTCTACTTGAAATTTGTTAAGAACCATTCGGACCAAATTGAGACGATGCACCAGTTATTGAAGAAGGGAATTAAATATGTATGGTGCAGCCTGAGCCCAGAGGAACTTAATAACAGAAAACAAATGCACCTTTGATCATGTTTGCTCTTAAAAGTAAGACTATCCTTACTACTTATGTGATGCTTGTGAGCTTGGTGCTGTGTTGAGTCAGGTCCAAATGGTAAGGAGCGCATGTGCTTCAATAAAAATATTAAAAAGTAAAGCTTTTCACTGGTCTGCCTTCGTGGAACAGTAAAGAACAATAGAGTATGCAGAATACTGTTTCAAGATGGTGGCATGGTTTTGAAAGCTTACAGCAGTGATGCATGCTTCACAACCAGGGCTATGAATCAACATGCCCCTAAATATCTAATTAGCTTGGTCACCCCGTATGTACCTAATCATCTCCTATGTTCATGTAGCTTGGACCTCGTTGTAATTTCTCGAGTGAAATTGGCAAGGCGGGGGGACGTTCTATTACATATTACGGACCTTAACTATGGAATGTGCTACCTCTGGGGGTAATCACTCATGCATCTTATTTGCTTAACAGTGCCGCTCAGCTATAGAAAGAGTAGGGCTTGTGGTTTTTTGGGCAGTTAAACATTTCAAAACTTATATGTGGGTATTGGCATTTAAGATTTGCACTGATCATAAAACCTTGGTAAATGTGTCAACCACAAAGAGCTCTGGATTAACAGTGCCTAGAATTGCTAGGTGAGTTGTGAATTTGGAAGAATATAAGTTTGTTGTAGAGTACGTGGCAGGGCGAAACAGGGAGTTTGCTGACAGTCTTTCAAGATTTAATCTGGAAAAGGCCTATGGAGGTGACAAATATAGAAATTTGAGTAAGAAGAAGGGTTGGTATCAGTCACTAGAGCATTATTCCAGTCTGTGAGTCAGGATTTAGAGTTGTCAGCGGCATTAGCCAAGTGGATCAAGGAGGGACTGCTTAAATGCCAAGATTGTTTTAAACAATAAAATTGTATAAAGGCTGATTTGAGCGAAGGCGTGGGGAGTGTGAGTGTTGATGGTCTAATTAACAAATTAAGAGGGTCGATGTGTAAGATTGAGTCTGTCTGAGCCTTCATAAAACGTTGTGAGTCTTTGTAAGATTTAGTTCAAGGTTAATGAACAAACCTGAGTGTGACAAGATTCCACGATAAAACCTCATGGGTTTATTAAACAAACATGATCACTAAAGAAAGCAAAAAAGCAATTAGTTAGTTAATTAGAAATTCGCATAGACAAAATAATCAAAGTATATTTCTGCAAGAGGACTAACATTAGGTCTGCCTCCTAAGAAAACCCAAGGAAAGATTAAATATAAATCAAATGGACCGACTGACATAGTGTCTGTTCAGTTGGAAAGCCAAAGAAAGACTAAGTATAAATCAATAAACAGCCATGCTCAGAGTCTTCCTTCTATGGAAACCGAGATAGAACTACAGTGACATAGAGTCTGTTGCAAAAGAAGGCCCCTAAAAAGGTGGTTCTTCTCCAAAATAGAGAAGCTTTTATTAGGTTTCAGGGTACAGAATCTATATGCATTTCATGGAATGATATGAAATAGCAGGGCTGGACCAGCATTGTTGCAAACACATAAACCAATCAGTATTTTGGTACACAAGATACTTCTAGAGGCATCTACTTCCTAATGCATTTAATTGGCTAGGTCATGCATGACTAAATAAGGAAACACATTCACATTTTATGTAACTCAGCAATGCAATGATTTGTTAACTAATGAATGACAGAACATTGACAGGAAACCCTGAAAAGTTACAAAGAAAAGAACATCCTGAGCTTTGCTTCCTTGGAAGACCACAAATATTACATTACAAACACCACAATTGAGGCTTCACTTTCTATGAGTGCCTGAAACGGCAAAAAGCACAATCACACAGAGGGAGAGTAAGGCTTGCTGATGTAAAATAAATTTGACTAAAATTCTGCAAATGTGAATAGATGTATAAGCAAACTGACTATGGCCTGGTCAAGCTAAATGAAACATGTATAAGCATTTAAATCAAGCATTATTGCTAATTAGTAAAACTACATGAGGAAGGGGAGTACGTTAATTCCCTTTGGTGTTTTAGGAGGAAAGATTGCAGAGGCAGCCCACCAAGGATATATGGGACAAAATAGGACTAAAGGATCAAAGAACTGTTTTGATGACCTGGCATGGATAGTGAAGTTGAGAAATTGGTCAAAGAATATCAATGGTGCTGCAGCAGTGTTGCAAAGTCATATGCCGTTAGTTACTATGTGTGAAATAACTGTTGTGGTCTCTTGCACATTTAGTTGATTTGTGTGAAAGCAATTTGGTTGATGTGGTAAATAAGTTGCTCTGGTTCCTTATGTATGGAATTGTTTTGTGTGAATGAGGTGTTGTGGTCTCCTTTAGGTGCAGCTGGTGTTTTCTAATATTGTATCTTGGTACCGTGCTGTCACATGGCTGTGTAAGGCTCAGGAAGAAGCACTGCCATTTTACATGCACACCTTTCTCAAGTTGCCTTGTTTTCTATACGATGCCTTTTGACACACATCTACCTGCTTGACAGTGCAGGATTAGTTTCTCTGAAATCATATTGCTACCATTTCCACTTCATAAGTACACTATCACGACATCTTGAACATTTAGTACAAGGCCTAAACATACATTGTGCAAATGTTATTATTTATTATACATCCGCAAGGCGACAACAAACAATGACAGCCTGGCTGAGGCCTCAGCATGGAAGCATGGATATTGTTCAAATCAGAGGAGCACTTTTCTGTCATTGGGAGGTCGCTGTTGTCAGAGTCTCAGCCCCACTGCGAGGAGGGATGTCCAACTTGTGACCAAGATGGGGACCTGCATACACTTACCTTCAGGTAATGGGGAGTTAGATCATCCAGTGAGGGATTTTGGCAGATCACCCCCCTAGGTATCTAGGTTAAGGAGCTCATAGTAGGAGTACACTATACACAGTACTTACATGCCAGGATATATATACTGCTTTAGCCAATGGTGGAATTGTTTATCCTTTTCGCTATTCGCTCATTGCTAATCACTTTCATCTGCTTCAGTCTATTAATCCTTGCAGCGCATATATTTTATACAAGAATAACAATGGTTCAATAAATATTGAAACGCCTGTTTGTGGATTTTTTGTGTATCTCTCTGGGCATGTATGAGTGCCTGAGCAAAAAGGTTCTAGATCTGCTACCACGATTCCTCGGGGAGTCACGGTTGTCTTGTTCTGAGGTTGCCCAATCCATTTGTTATCTTCCTAGGCTTAGGGGTACTTATGGTGGTACTGTGATCTAGCAGGACTACAGGCCAATATATCCTGAGGGTGTGCATAGAATCAGTCTGGCACAATACCAATATTTATGTTCTACAGAAAACGCACAGTTCCTACCGAGAGGTAGAAACCGCGCAACAGTGACTTTAAGTTATATTATTAATTTGATACTCTGCTTTCTTGTGTGTATGATTGCCCTGTGAATTAGGTTTTCTTCATCATGTGCACAGTTGTTCTGTGTGATTGAGTTGCTCTGGTTCCATATGTGCACATTTTCTGTAGTATTAGGTTGTTCTGGTCCTCATGCATATAGTTAGCTCTGTGTAAAAGGGATCTATATGATTTCACAGAATCATTTTTAATTCTAGGGAACAACTTACCTTAAATTGTTTAATCAAAAGGTTCTTGATTACTGTCCTTTATCATTTAGGAGAAACCAATTTACAGAATGCCTTTTGTTTTGAAATTGCCTTTAAATAATTTTACTGTAAGGGTGCAAAGCAATTAATCTTGAAAATGCGTTTTTTTTGTTGGTAGTTGTGCAAAGTTTTCCTGGAGTATTTTTCACTTCACCCCCCCCCACCCTCTCTTCCCACACCCTGTCTTCGGGTGACTTTTCAATTTAAAATAAAAATGGTTTTACCATTGCCAAAACGTCTTCCTCTTTCCACTGTTCCCCCTTCCACATTCCTTCTCGCTCCCTCCTACTTTACCTTCTCCTTCCTCCCCCACTGCAATTTTTGTTTCGTGGGGGTCACCACCCACCAACATCCCACTTTCCTTTAACATTTTTTCAAATTAGTTTAATCCCCCCTTCCTCAGAGTACATCCTTTGTTTATGATCTTTATGTAGGAGCCACATTATGTCCTTTTATTCATTCTTGTAACTCTTTCCTTCCTGGGCAGAATCTGCCTTTCTTTCCTTACCTCCTTTTCCACTTTACGGTTAAAAATATGTTCCCTAACCAGGCTTCACTCTGAAAGGCCTTCATTGTATTTTCTTTGAAAAACTGCTTTAAATAAATGAATACCAATGTTTTTATTGTTCTTGAGGGGAGAGGTGAGGGTTCTACTGTGTTAGACCAAACTGTAATTCTATTACCTTTTCCACTAAAAGGTTTTTCAATTAATTGGGTTCTCAGAAATGTATTTTGGTTTTCCTTGAATTTAAATATTGCATTGTGAATGAGGTGCCCTGTCCCCTTATGAAGGGAGGTCCTCTATGCCAAAAAACACTCTGGTCTCTTGTGTGTATAGGTGCTCTGTGAGTGAGTGTATCTTTTTAGCTTTTCTACTCTTTTTGGAAGTAGATGATTATGTGATAGTTGCTCCAAGAAGCTGATGTATTTTACAACTTTGCATGGGTGTCATATTCACAGTTATGCTGTATCCTTGAACCCTGTCCAGTGACAGGTAAAGAGCGAGGTGTAGTTGAGTGGGGCTTTAGGGAAGCAAGTCTAGAGATAGCCCATGCATGGCAAGGATAAGGTCTATTAATGCAGGATATGCACCACTCCCCACTACCCCCAGGTCCTAGTCTAGCCTTAATATGCATGACACATTTCTACTTTGTTTCTTTCCAGGAGTCACTCAGTCAATTCTCCTTCCTCATCTTCGTGGGCATCCTTGCAATTTCTGGAGCAATTCTTTATTTTTACCAACCAGAGACAACGGGGCTCTCTACCATGGAAATAACTGAGCAGTTCTATGAAATGAACTTCCAGGGGAGTAAAGAGGCACTCGTAAGTGGTGCCCAAGCCGAGCAGCATGAACCCAGGTACTGCAGCATTTTCTGATACAAGGCAGCCTGGAAAGAGCAAGGAGCCCCTGGATTGGGTTGAGTTGTTACATGATGACTACCAAGAACCAGAGAAGAGTCAATGTTCAACCTTGTCACAGACTAAAAACACTAAGGTTGGATCATTTTCAGGTTCACTAATAAAATAAAAAATATTTTGACACATAAAAATGTGGGGGCTCACCATCAACCACACTCTCTCACTGGATAGGTATATATTTACACTAGCATTTGTTTCTGCCACTTGAAAACCTTATGAAGAATCCTACTGTACTTACAAGTAACCCTGGGTGGAGAAGGCGTAGTGCCTCTACGCGAAGTTCCACAGAGTTGGAAAGCAACTCCGTGGAACTTCACCCCGCTCCGCGCCCTCCCCCCTCCCAAAGGGACATATGTATCAATGAAAGGTTTTGCGATTTCCAAATAGCGATTTTTAGAGAATCGCTATTTCAGAATCGCAAAACGAGATTTAATAAAAAAATCGCAAATATTTTGCAATTCCCTCATATTCCTTAATTGCGACTCGCAAATTGCGAGTCGCAATTAAGGAATCCCTTCCCATTCATTCCTATGGGCCATTGGGCCCATAGGAATGAATGGAAATTGCGCACGCAATTTCAAGGGTGCAAGGGTTCCAAAAGGAAACCCTGTTGCACCCCTGAAATGTGCATATGTGCACATGTGGCACACATACATGCCCTAAGGGCATGTATGTGTGCCACTTGGCACTTTGAAAAAAGCAAAAAAGTGCTTTTTTCAAAGAATTCGCAAATTACCACCAACTGTAAGTTGGTGGTAATTTGCGATTTCTTATGCCAAATTCGCACAACTTAGGTGCTTTCTACATCGCAATTTGCGATTCCTTAAATGCATTTGCAAAATACGGAATCGCAAATTTTGCGATTCTCTAATTTGCGATGCCCTTTTGGGATGATACATCCCAAAGGTCTTTCCAGTTCGCAAACGGGCCGATTCTGAGAATCGGCCCGTTTGCGAACGGGAAAAGGGCTTGATACATAGGCCCCAAAGTAATTAAAAGTAATTATAAAGGCACTTACCTGCCCCGTGGTTGCCTCCTCCTCGACATGGCCGCTCTCCTGCCTCCTCCTCGCCGTCCTTCTTCACTAATAACCCCTATGTTGTACGTCTTGCACGTGCGCATGTGCGTGGAGGAGGCAGGAAAGTTGCCATGTCGAGGAGGAGGCAGCCACGGGGCAGGTAAGTGCCTTTTTAATTACTTTTAATTACTTTGGGAGGGTGGAGGGGCTGGCTATCTACGCTCCGCCATGGAGTTGTAGTTTTGCCTGAACTCCGCGTTCGCAACGGAACGTGGAGTAGGCAAAACTACGTCAACTCTGCTGGCGGAGCGCAGTTACCCACCCGGGCATACTTACAAGCCCACCTCCATGTGTGAGTGGCAAATGTGCTAATTAAATATTGCCTGGACTAAGGAAAGAGCATCTTTGTGTCAGCTTCATGTCTCAGCTACAACTACTCCAGAACTCAGCCACAGGGCTTCTACGATGACTCCACAAATAAAATAAAGTCTGGATCAACTTAAGGGCCCTTTGTTGGCTTCCAGTAACGAAAAGAGATCTTTCACTAGTTATAGCTCGCCACATCATATTTTTAACTCCTCCTTTTCTAGTATTTAAATTTAGGAGATAATTAACTCTTTTCCCTCTCAGATCCACACAGCAGGAATCCTTGGTGGTTTCTCCCAGCAGATTGCTCAGCCAAACTATCTTTTTGTGCTGCATTCCAATTCTGTGCTGCTTTCCAATTCTGTACTTTTTGAAAGAAGGATCTTGGTTACTCAATCAATAGAATGCAACTTTTTCTTCATAGTTTGTCAGTGCGTTTTGTCTCTGCACCAAGAGGTTTCTGTGAAAGTGCTTTCAATAAATTATTATAGCATAGTATAACACATATGTACAATACAAAGAAGTATCAGACCAGACAATAATCCCTTATTCCTATTTATATTTGAGTCCTTAAAAAATCCCAAAAACCTAGGAAGTATTCCACAGTAGGTTTAGGGAGATAGTAAAAATGTTTGGGTTGTGTTCCTCTTTAATGATATATAGTTCTTTTCGGACTTTTTTATTGTTCCAACGGAATTATATCTTAGAAACATGCCTTAGAGAACCTATCAATTTCCAAAAAGAGAGATAAACAGTGTAAATTGGATAGCTCTATAAATGTTACTCTTTATTCTCTGAGTAGGACTGTATATAATGGGGCCTCGTCTAGAATCAGGCAAGAGACATGTGCGAATGCATCACCCCACCTGAACTCAACTTAAATTCTGCAGTCTGCTGTAGTGGAGAAACTATCCTGTACACCAGCCATGCACAGGCGTACCTGCTGAGTTCGCCATTACAACTTCATTCAGAGTAGGACTGGTCTATAGGGCAATCAGGAAGTGCCTCAGAGGCTTGTCTGATAAGATAGTGTGTTGGCTGGTTTTTTGGAGGGGGTAGGTCTGTTGTATGGTCTGGTGGGCTGATTTTTACTGCTGATTTTCCAGATTTTACCAACAAACTTTGCTTGTAGCAAACACAATTGCATGAATACCTTGCAAAACACCTATACAACATGTCTTTACAAGTTGAAAACTGTCCTATTTGCAAATGTGGTCCACTTTTTTAGCTATCTGATGTGCTAATAGAGGTCACTTTTATTTTGGTGCCCTGGCATATTTTCTGTCCCAGTCGGACCCTGAGTCCATTGCAGAATCCTGGCATCGAGGTGACAGAGCAAGACAGATATGCCCAATTGGCTAATGAACCTTCTGCTTTTGGGAAATGTGTTTTTCCTTTCCCGGAAAGATGAACTGTGGTGCGAGGAAGATTATCTGCCAGAATATGGATAACAAAAGTATTGTTTACACAAATGTCACTCCATTAGGTATAAATTTCATATTATCATACTATTAACTCCAATGGATGAATATTTTTCTAAACAGAATTTAGGACACAATATTTTTATCAGATGATATTTACGCTACAATATTCTGGCACCATGGTGCAAGGAGTGGTGGGACTAGTAAGGAAGGGCTGTGGTTAGTACCATTGCCACAGCCTCTGGCAGCCATCTTCGAAACTATATGCACTCTGAGGCTCGGGTGAATGATGGAACCTTTTGGAAGGTGTGAGGGGGATGGCTCCTGGAATAGAGGCAGTCTGTGGGTGGCAGATTCAATTTGGTTGATGTGGTAAATAAGTTGCTCTGGTTCCTTATGTATGGAATTGTTTTGTGTGAATGAGGTGACTTCCTACACTTTAGTACGTAGACACTTGGGGTCTCGTTTATGGGGAATTGGCGTAGGGCAGCGCTGCAAGTCTTCTTACAGCCTTTTCCTACACAATTGTGAAAGGAAAAAATGCACTGTATTTATGAAATTTGGTGCATTCCTGTCCTTTCCCCCTGTGCTGGCTCACAATTTGCTGCCTAGCGCCAACACAGACGCCCTTGCACTCTGCGTTCATGCTGGATTGTTTTTTTGTGAAGGTTGGGGCACTTTCCTGCACAAAAACAATCCAGAGATGTGTTTTCCACATTGTGAGAGTGCTGCAGAATGCAGCACACATGGAAAAAGGAAAAAACAAGGAGAAATAAAAATATTTCTCCTCGTTATGCCTGCTCTGGGAAGGTGCAAGGTTTAGGCGCAGCCCCAGGTTTACGTGAATAAGTAAATCTGGGTCAACGTCAAAATCCATGGGCGTTGCGTGGGAAAACCCACAGCAACATCCATGGAACACCTCCCTGGCACAGAGTAAGGCAGCGCAGCGGCTTGCGCTGCTTTGCTTACTCCATATCTATGAGGCCATGCAAAGCCACGCAAAGTGGCCGGAGCATCAGAAAAAGTAACGCTCCGGTGGCACAAGTCTTTCATAAATGAGCCTTTTGGAGCGTGAATTGTAAAATCTCTGATTTGGTGGAGCACTACAGAGAATGAGCAGAGGTGCAAGGAGACGTGATGAGAGTAGGCCTATGGCCCAGGAAAGGCAGGTTGTGGAGGAGGGAGACATTTGTGGATCACTTGGGCACACTGAAAATAGACTCCTTCATCTGATTCTGAGGGTTAGTCCTGTTAATGTGCTAAGGCAGGATCTCCCCTGAATGTACATTCAGCCTGGAATATTGAAGGGTAAACAGCGGTGGCTCCTCCATAATGGCAGAGGAGCATCGCCCCACTGCAGATGAAAAATAAAACGATAACAAAACAATTTTATTATTGTTTTATTTTTCACTGACATGGAAACACAAAAGAAAAGACAGGCAAAGCCCGCCAGACATGAGTTTTACTCGTAATCTGGTGGGCGGTCTCTGCATGGCTTTGGCAGAGCTGAGCTGGCGCAGCACTGCCAAAGTCATAATCGGCCCACAAGATTCAATTTGATAAGGACATTCTTACACTTGACTGTACTTGGCTCTAGTGAACTTCAAAAAGAGGAGACTGGACAGAATGCAATTGCAGTGGGAGAACTAAGAACCACTGACAATAAACGTAGGCAAAATGTACTTTACACAGGCATAATCTCATGTAATCCCTGTCATTCTGCATTATGAATGTGATGTGTGATGCCTGAGATTACGCCATTATGACATGGCATGTAAATGAGATTTTGTTCAGGTAAAAATCCTATTACAGGAACAGAAAGAAGTCTTTACCGAACATGAAAGGCTGATGTTTTTAATGCAGGCAAGATAATCAACTGAAATTCTTTTCTAATTAAATTTTTACCCTTGTAGACTGTTCAGGTAGCTTTTATTTGTGTGAAATTCAGCTTTTTGTTCTTTTTTTCAGACTAAGGGGGTCATTACGATGTCGTAACGTTCACCACCGCCGAGCCGGCAGTGGCGACCGTTACGGCATCGAGTAATACCCCCGCCATATTATGATGGCGGGGAGGTATCGCGGCGGACGCAAAGTGCGCCCGCCTATTTTCCGCTGGTCGGCAATCGTTCCGATTGCCGGCCGGGCGGACTTGGCCCCTGATATGGTGGCGGTGCCTAGCAGGCACCGCCATCCATATTAGGATGCTTGCGGTTAAAGGCCTTTCCATGGCGGCGATGCCGCCATGGAAAGGCTGGCGGGGATTTGCTTTGGGGGCCCGTTGCGGGCCCCCAGGGGGGTGGGGGGATGGTGGGTGCACTTGGGGGGTACCCATGGTACCCCCCTCCATTCCCATGTACAAGGTGGCAGGCACCGCGCGGTGCCTGCTACATTGTGCATGGAAATGCACAACATGTCATTTTGACATTGCGGCGGGTGCTGCTGTGAGCAGAATCCGCCGCAATGTTAAATTGCAAAATGCGACCACCAGGGTGGCGGTTGCATCCTAATCAGGGCTGCGGGACCGCTGCATGTCTGGCGGCCGGTCCCGTTACCACTGGGATGGTGGGTGGACTAAAGTCCGCCCGCCATCCTAATCGGCCCCTAAGTGTCACAGAGAGTGAGGCTACAGTACATACAGTACCAACTTCCTTTTCCTGTCCTGAAGGCTTGTCATTTTGGATTTGGATCCTGGAGGGAAAGTATCATTTATCCTTTGCAATCTTTACTCCATCATCTACCCTTGGAATCTTTTTTTTTTTGTTGTAAAAATAAATAAGATCAGTGCAGTACTTTGCAAAACATTTGATGTTTGAGGGACGTCAGGTACCCCAATGCTTTTTTTTTTTTTTTTTTCATTTTGTTTGTTTCTGGATGACCTGGAGCTTGGACCAGGGGTACAAGGCATACCCATGTGGTATTAGAGGATATGAATATAAGGGCAATGGGCAGTTTGGCATTGTGGAGGCCTGGGGTTATATATATTTTCCCCTTTTCCTTTGGCTGTGTCCAAATTTGTGATTACACTATGGTATTTTATTGTTTGCTGTATTGTCTTCTACAGGCCATTGTTTTTTAAATATATTTTTGCATTCTCACTGCTGCTATGATAGAGATTTTTTAAAATCTTTGTAGGGACCTGTGGTTGGCCTTGAATCCATGCCGGATTTAAGTGTTATTTTGTCTGTATGTGCCTCTTGGTGGCAATGCGTTCAAGCCCATATAGCCAGATATTTTTCTTTGTTCTTAGCCACCTTCTTTTCAAAGTGCTTGCTCATAATCTTGTGTGTGTTTGAGATAGTTAATTAATGTGCATTTTCTGCAACTTTTAAAAGTCTTTCACTGGGGTAATTGTTGCCTAGGTTATTTTTGTTTGGCACATTTTTAAAGTTAATTTTAAACACATTTTGTCAGTTTCCATATTATTATTTATTGGCTGATTTTTACATTCTTATTGCTTCTTTAATCACTGGTGGTGCACATGCCCTTGGATAGGCACATTTTGAGTTTATATAATATATATTTTTTATAACTCTTTTTATTACAAAAATAAACAGAGCTGTGAAGTGACAATACGACATATAACATAGATTAACATCCCTGATCCGATCTGAAAGAATAGGACAACAAATACTAACAATAGCATGTCTGTCCTCTACCACCCACCAATAGGTCTTCTTCCTCTATTTGAACATTTTGAAAGCGACCCGTGAGGCCCCGTTACTCCACCGGTGCACAGATCATCCCTTGGTATGCATTCCACTTCCCCACACCTTAGTCCACTTATTGGGGCAGCCTTGGCTCTCATAAACAGCCCTCTCTGCAAGCATGCACCAGTCCATGTCTGTTTCCCATTCATTCAGTGTAGGGGCCAGAGTGGCCCTCCATAGTTTGGCAATGTTTCTCTTAGCAACCATAAATCCTAGTGCGACCCAGAGGCGTTTTGAGTTATTTAGATCTAACTCGTCCCACACATTTGGAAAACACCCCTAGGCAACTTGGGTATCTTAATAGTGCAGACCTTCTGAATATCATACATCTCCTTTTCCCAGTAGTGTTACAACGCCGGACATTGCCACAACAATGGAAGTAGGTACCCTCCCTCTCGCATCCCTTAGGGCAGAGGGCCGATTCGTACTTCCCCATTTTAAGTAGAGTAGTGCAGGCAAAGTATGTTCTGTGTAGAATTTTCAGTTGTATTAGTTTAAAACAGGATCTAATTGCAACCTCCAGAGGGAGGCAAGAGCCTCCTGCCATTGTTCATCTTCCAGTTGTCCCACGTCTCTCGCCCAATGTTCCTGGAGCGCAGTCAGAAGCTCTGGGGAATTATTAAGGATTTTGCAATAAGTAAGAGATATTGCCTTTTTCTCCATGCAGTCATCAAGTAGTCTGTCTTCCAATGGGGAAGATTCTGGGAGTTTCTCCCCTTTCGGAACTACACTCCTCAACGCATGTCTGATTTGGAGATATCAGAACCTTTCCAAATGTGCCAGTTGATAGTCTCTTTGAAGGTCAGTGAAAAGAAGCACATCTCCCCCCACCCATAAATTCCCGACTTTCGAGATGCTGATCAGATCCCACTTGTCAAAGCCCCTTTGTTTCACCAGGATACCAAATTGTGCCGAGTCCCACAGTGGGGTGGCTTGGGTTATTTTGTTCCGCCAACCCAATTCCCTGATGCCTCTTGCCAGACCTTTATTGTGGTAGAAGTTGGGCTGGGGAGTGAGTTACTTCTGCCCCCTCCATATAGCGCCCTGTGGTATCCTCCCGGTTGCATGTTCCGACGATCCATTCTGTAGGCCGGCTCATTAAGGGGGGGTAAAAGTACCCAGTGGTCGACCACTGCCAGTTGGGCGGCCCAATAGTAGTTCTGGATCGCCAGGAGAGCTAGCCCACCATTGTACCAACTTCTCATCAGCTTTTGGAGAGCAATCCTAGGGGACCCTCCCTCCCAGAGCAATGAACGGATTATGCCTTCCACTGTTTACAAAATATGTGGCTGGCACCAGATAGGGAGCATTTTGAAGAACATAAAGAAGGCGGGGTAAGGCCATCATCTTGAAAAGAGACGCCCTTCCCAACGGAGACAATGGGAGTGCTCTCCAATGTTGAGCGTCAATTTTCAGGCGCTTCCGGAGGGGGGGGTTTCCAGATTTTGATCGTAAATGAGTTTTGGGTCCTTAGTAACATATATCCCTAAGTAACGAGAAACCCTCGGTGACCATCCTTATTGTGCAGCCTCTGGGGAGATGCAGGGGGCTCCCTCAGAGTATATATATATCAGTGATTTGTCCCAATTGATGGTATAGCCAGAGTATGTACGATATAAGTAAAAAATGTGCAGGAGTCTGTGGAGTGCTTTATTTGGATTTGCAATGTACAGCAGAATATCGTCTGCGTAGAGGGAGATCCTTTCCTCCCACTCCTCAGTTTTTGAGTTTATATTTGTGCTAATCTTTCCCTTCAGTATTGCAAGTGTTTGTTGGTGGAGTAGGAGAAACATTTCAGCCAGGGCAGGCAGCCTTGTTCTCATTGTCCTCCATGTCTTCTGCCTTTCAAGGCTATGTGCTTGATTATAATTTTGATAAAAGAGTTTGTGCCTCATAGGTGGCAATTTAGTCTTTGTTCTTCATGTTATCTGCCTCTCTAGGTCATGTGCTTGTCCACCATTTTGTGTTTACCAGTCCTGGGTCTGGTGGCCCACTGGACTAATGCGACCTGTACAGGAATCTGCTTTGGCCTGATGGTCACTAGTTCGAATTTAGGCAGATCCACTCAGCCTTTCGTCCTTCAGAGGTCGAAATAACAAGTACCACTGAGCTGGGTAACAATAAACATTTGTTATTCCAGTGCCAAGAGACCCGAGAGTGAATGTGCACTTTACAAATACTTTGCATGTTTATTTTAAACCAGTGTATGTCTCAAAGGCAGCCATTTTGTCTTTGTTCTCCATGTCTTTTGCCTTTCCAAGTCATGTTTGTCTACCATTTTTTTAAACTAGTGTGTGTGTTTCTGTGTCTGTGTGTGTGTGTGTCTGATCATTGATTATTAATCATGTTATGCCGCTTTTAAAAGTCTTTTGCTGGGAGCATTGTAGGTTATGGACTTTTAGGAGCCAATGGATATTTTTACAAATTTAACTTTTTTCATATATTTTTCCTTTTATATATTGTGCTTCTGGGTAACCCTGGGCGTAGTTCGCGTAGTAGCGCTACGCGTAGCTACGCGAAGTGCACTTCGCACTACGCATGCTACGCGTAGCTACGCGATCTGCGTAGTGCGGTAGGGAAATGCTGTTCGCACTGATTGACAGTGCCGGATGCTTGTCCGCACTGTGCAATCATTGCAAACGGCATCTTGCACAGTGCAAGCGGTCGTTTTCTGCTGCTCGAGTAGATTTGTACTCAAGCGGCAGCTTTCTCAACGCGGACTGGTAGTTTCTCATCGCGAGCGGTCGCGAGCATACGCGACCACTCGCAATGAGAAACCTGACCTCCCCACGTTGAGAATCTCACCGGGAGGTTTATTTTCCACGCTCGTGATCGGCAACTTGATGTTGCTGATCGTGAAGGAGGAAAATGTCTCGCCGGGATGTTGATTTTGCTCGCTCGCGGTCGCCAACTTGACGTTGAGGACCGCGAGCAAGCAAAAAATGCCCGCTACACTACGCTACGCGTTTTTGCACTGTGCTACGTGCAATTCACGTAGTGCGTAGTAGCGCAAACTACGCACGCTCCGCGAGCGTAGCTTAGTACTACGCCCAGGGTTACTTCTGGGCTGCTTGTAGTAGTATGCAGTGCATGGATGTAATTATTTTTAAGTTTTGTAATCAGTTTTTGCTGGTATTTGAACAAAATATTGTGTGTTAAATATCGAGTTCCACAAATATCAGTAAAAAAAAATTCTGTGATACAAAAATATTGTGATGCAGAAATATTGTTGTCAAGAATATCTTTGTTGTTAGGTTCGTTTTAAATAATATAGTAAAAAAAATATTGTTTTTTAATTATCTTTATGTGTTTTAGTTCATATAATAATTTTGTGTTATTTTTTGTATAATTGCTAATAATATTTTTCAATATAGTTTGAAATTTTAAGTAATTTATTATTTTTAACTTAATTGCTAATAGTAATTTACGAGTGGGTTGCTAGGTTTGGAGAGATATATGGTGGGACGTGAATTAAATATAATTAATTAACAATTAATTATTAATTTAGTATTAATTTTTTAATTGATTAATAATTATGTAAAGCGTGTTATCATTATATTTTTAAAGTCAGAGATTAAGTGTGGGCTGTTGGGTTCGTAGGAGTATAGAGTGGGAAGTAAATTAAGTAATAATTAATTAACAATTAATTTTTTAATAATTTTTTTAATGCTTATTAATCATCTTAATTGATTTATACTTATTTTATTTGAGTTATATTTTAAGTGTGGGGTGCTAGGGTTTGTGTGTAATAAATAAATAGAACAAATGTAAAATTGATAATTAATTCTTAAATTGTTTAATAATCATTTAAATTAATAGGGTTATGCAAATATACAATGTGCTTGAAGTGAAGTACTTTCCCTACTGTTGCACAGAATGGAGTGGGAATGGTAATCGGATTTTATAGGTTGTTTTATGTTTAATTAATTTGGTAATTTATTTAATGTTTTGCAGTTGATTTGTTGATATATATATATATATATATATATATATATATATATACACATGTATATACATATATACGTGTGTGTATATATATGTGTATATATATATATATTCACTGAAAAAAACACAGCTTTCAGGGACGTTATAGTTAGTTGGACATTTCACTCGTACAAAACCAGAGAAATTCGGCTGTTATAGTTAGTTGAGCTAACTATAACTCGCTCCCCCGCAATGCACTGCTGATGACGTCACATATTACATCATTCATGACATGGTCAGTGACATCACTGATGACATCACTGATGAATTTAGCCAACATCGACCTATCCAAAGCTGAGGAACAACTTCTTAGTCTGGGCTTATCATATTGCCCCGAGAGCAATTTCGATTATGCGACGACAAGGATGGATATTTATCGGTGTGTAAGGAAACTTGAACTAAAAAAGTATCATACATTGCTAAATACAGAACAGAAGAAGCTGAGCGATGAAGAACTCATCATGCTAGAACCAACCACCAATCTATCCATGTCAGATATGCCGCTCCTGAGGGACTTACAAGAACTGTGGGGAGAGGGTGGCGCACCAGGTTCACAGGATGTAGAAGCCAATGAAGGGATTGATATGATTTTAAATACTGTGCCTGCATCATTAACAACTGTGAGCACAATTCAACGAACACCCTTTAAATTAAAGTCTACATTCAACCCCATCACCCCAAGAGATTCTATAGATATCTTCCACGAACAAGTTACATCTCAAATCAAACAACTGAATAGAAAAGTACAAAATATTAAGATGAAATACAACAGGCGCAACCATCAATATCATGTACTTATGAAAAGGCTACACAATGACAATCGGATCATAATCCGGAACTCCGACAAAGGAGGAAACATTGTTATCTGGTCCAAAGAAGATTACACAAAGGAAGCGCTATCCCAACTTAATGACAGGATATGTTACATCAGAAGCAATGTATCCAATCTAAAAATGATGTACAATGACTTTTACTCTAAACTACTGGCCTGGTAAAGAAAGGGTTTAATCAATATGCAGGAATACAAATTCCTGAAAAAGGAGAGCCCCACAATACCCTCTATCTACTTTATTCCGAAGGTGCACAAAGATCCAACAAAACCACCGGGGAGACCGATCATTTTGGCCAGGGACAGTCTGCTGGAACATACTTCACAGTATGTGGACTATTTCTTGCAGGAATATGTGCAATCCCTACCATCATACATAAGAGACACCAGTGACTTTTTAAATAAACTGCACAATTTTGAATGGAAAAATGAGTACCTCCTCATAGCACTCAACGTGACATCTTTGTACACGAGTATAAAACATAAAGACGGAGTCAAGGCATTAGAACATTATCTGAACAAAAGACCGGAACCACTGTTGAAACATAGCAAAATGTTGGTGGAAATGGTTGAATTTTGTCTTGAAAATAATGTATTCATGTTCAATAACGTTCTTTACCAACAAACAAGAGGGATTGCGATGGGAGCCAGCTTCTCCCCCAGCTACGCATGTCTTCACATGGGCTGGTGGGAGGAGCTGGTTCTTGGGGCCACACACAGCCAGTATATACATAGCAACATCAAGCTTTGGCTCCGCTTTATTGATGATTTATTTGTGGTTTGGGAGGGCACACAGCACCTAGCAACAGAGTTTGTGGCAGCAATCAACAACAATTAAATCAACTTACATTTCACTGCTACTATCAGTGATGTCACAGTGAATTTCTTAGATACGCAAGTGTACATACTGAATAACAAAATTGAGACAAGGTTATATCGCAAAGAGACGGCTGGCAATTCAATATTGCATGCCAGCAGCTCCCATCCCAGGCATCTGGTGAATAGCATCCCCTACGGGGAAATGTTGAGGCTCAGAAAAGTTAGCAGCAATATCACGGATCTTAAGGATGCACAAGAAGCCAGTAAAGCTAGATTTTTAGAACGAGGGTACCCTCACAGGATAATAAACAGGGCAATTATGAAATCTATGACCCATGAGAGGGAAGAGGTACTCAGAGATAAACAAACCAATTACCCAAGGTATCCAGAACAACTTGAAAATAAAATGAAACAGGAAGTCATGGAATTCAGGATAATCATAGGTTTTAGCAGGCAAGAAAGGAACCTGTAGTCAATAATCATACACAATTGGCCCCTAGTACTAAGTGACCCAGTGATAGGACCCCTGCTGCCGCAAAAAGTGTCAATTACTCACAGCAGGGGACCATCCATGAGTGATAACCTGGTAAAAACCAGTCCCGAAGTTATAGAAGAGACTAGCTGGCTGTTGACACACAAAGGCTTTTACAAATGCAAAACCTGCAAGGCATGCCAGCAGGGCCTTAACAAAACTACATACAAGACCCCTTTCAGCTCAAGGGAACACAAAATCACGAAGCTACTAACTTGCAAAACTGACCATGTGGTATATGTTTTACTATGCCCATGTGGTTTACAATATATAGGGAGCACCAAACTCCAAGCTCACAAAAGTGTGCTCCAACACATGCGAGCAATAGTAAACCAAGACAATACATACCCGGTGGCACGGCATTTTACCACGGTACCACAAGTCCAGTAGTCAAGATCTCAGATATTACTTAATTGACCCAGTGCCCCCCAGCAGGAGAGGGGGGAACAGAGAGACCAAACTCAGAAAGTTAATGACGCGTTATATCTTAGAGATGGATTCTAAACACCCCGGTGGACTCAATACATCAGAGGATTTGTACACATGCTTATAACAGTTCAATATTTTAACAACACAATATTTTAAATACTCTATTTAACATTTTATATTCAATATTTTATATTCAATATTTAATATTTAAAGTTTTATATTCGTATTTGAGATTTTGCACCAGCCTGTTTATTCGGGTTAAAGGGTAGAACAAGTAGAAAAAGTGGAGAGTAAAAAGAGCTAAAAACCCTAATTTCTAGAACTGAGGGATACCACGTACCAACTAACAGACACATGATAATTGAAGTATGTCCTAAAAGACATGGCAGGGATTGACACATTGTGAAGTGTAAATAAATACAGATCTGGGCACCTTCAAGCAAAATGCCCAACCATAACGGTATTACACCGTGGATCAATACTTGAAAGTGTGGGGCCAATGGGTATTTAGACCAAAGATTTGGCAAAGTGAATGAAAACAAACAGCTGCACCATTAGAATTTAAACTAATGAAAAAACCAGTAAAATAAAAGTGACCACAACGAGGACCACATCAGTCGATATAGCTGACATATCTGCAATAATGCGAACATCATATAATATGGGTCCAAATATTAAAAAGCACTTAGGCACTTCAAACACATTAAAATCAAATTTCACATATGAGCACTTTAAGGTGGTTAAGGCATATATAGACATAAAACCATTAAGAGTATATCCCAGGATTGGGGGAACATTTTACTTGACATGGTGGATACAAATGTATTATACAATGATTTCCATGTACATGATTGCATAGATATTATCATCCACGGAAAGTTTGTCAGGTATTAAATTGTGAACAATGGCAAGTGATTTATGAATCAGATGAAACGTTCATAGTTTTAAACAAACTAATTTATATTGATTGAAAATATTTATTCATAATAATACTTATTAACAATGTTCATTTTAATTCATTTTAATTCATTTGAATTAATATGACTTTATTGTACTGTTTGACAAATCGATTCTGGTTTCTTTTATGTCTATGATCGCAAACTCATTGCATGCTGCACGTTGCACCGAGCACTTGTCACTTTAAAATAAATGGTTGAAGCCGCAGAGCCATGTCATGTGATCAAGGCTCGTTCCGAGCCGAAACGAGTAATGGCGACACCGCAATAAATCAACTTTAAGCACTTATCTGGTGGTCCGTGTCCGTGTGTGGGAAGTATCCAGGAGGCAACGGAATCTCTGACATATATATACATATATACGTGTATATATATATATATATATATATTCACTGAAAAAACCGCAGGTTTCAGGGACGTTATAGTTAGTTGGACATTTCACTCGTACAAAACCAGAGAAATTCGGCCGTTATAGTTAGTTGAGCTAACTATAACTCGTGCCCCCGCAATGCACTGCTGATGACGTCACATATTACATCATTCATGACATGGTCAGTGACATCACTGATAACATCTCAAATGACATCACTGATGACATCATCCAGTGACTGTGTGTTTCTGTAAAGTTTAAATATGTTTTTTACATATATATGCCATGGTGTATTGAAGAATGAGTGGGTGTATGAGTGTCTGAATGGATGATTTAGTAGGTGCGTGACTGACTGTATAAGTGAGTGATTAAACGTGTCTTACTGAATGCATGAGTTAATGACTAAGCTGTGTGAATGTCTGTATCAGTCTTTCAGTTGGTATGTAAGCAGCTGCATGGGTTGGTGAGTAGCTACATGAGTGTCTATATGGGTTATTGATTGGTTGTCTGAGTATCTGTATGGGTGCCTGAGTGTCTGTGTGGGTGGGTGGGGGGTGTGACTCTGTGCATAGATGTGTGAGTGGGTGAGTCACTGGGTGTATGGGTTTAAGACTGCATGTGTGAAGGGCTGTGTGGGTGGGTGAGTGTGTGTATGGGTGTGTTGGTAAGTGAATGGATGTCTCAGTGGTACATGTGTGAGTAACTACATATGTGAAAGGCAGTATATCTGAGTTTTGGAGTATATAAATGACTATATGTGAGAGTGATTGATTGTGAGAGTGGCTGTATGGATGAGTGTGTGCTTGTATCAGTGATTGTATAAGAGAGTAAGTATGTGTTAGTATCTGTATGAATAAGTGAAGTGGTATGTGTATAACTGTATAGGCGAGTAAATGGGAGTGTGATTGATTCTTTGCATGACTGGCTAGGTGTGTGAGTAACTCTATGGATGAGTGGCGGTGTGTGTGTGTCTGCATAGGTGTATGAGTGCATATGATAGTGCTGTATTGATGAGTGACTGCATGCATGAGTGACTGTATGGGTGAATGAGTGGATGTGTGTGTAGACCTAGGAATCAGTGAGTGGGTATGTAGTAACTGGTATTGGTGTGTCTATGGTTTCGAAAATGGTAGTCTGTATTTTAGAGTGGGTGTATCAAAGGTTATATTAGGGTGTGAGGAGGTGCATCAGATTATCACGTGAATGATGTCATCAATGATGTCATCAGTGATGTCATTTGAGTCTCATCAGTGATGTCATCAGTGATGTCACTGACCATGTCATGAATGATGTAATAAGTGACGTAATCAGCAGTGCATTGCGGGGGCGCGAGTTATAGTTAGCTCAACTAACTATAACAGCTGAATTTCTCTGGTTTTGTACGAGTGAAATGTCCAAAAAGAACAATTGATGGACAGAATGCAGAACAATGTCATACAGTCACCCCAGTACAGAGATCTGGGCCTTAATCCATCGTTTTTTTGCTCACCATGCCATTCCAGTTTGAACCTAGCCATATGCAAATCAGTCTTGACCCTGTGCCTCATGGGAACAGTCCAGCCAGAACTGCCAGGCCAGGTTCTCCCTGGACTGGAACCATCCTAGGACCGGTTTCGGGGTTTCACCCCTCATCAGCCAGGATAGCTTGACTCCAGTGGCATGGAGAGCACAGGACCCACGTCTGGGCATACCCGTCCCTCTCTGGGTGACAAATGCAAAAAGAACAATTGATGGACAGAATGCAGAACAATGTCATACATTCACCCCAGTACAGAGATCTGGGCATAAATCCATTGTTTCTTTGCTCACCATGGCATTCCAGTTTGAACCCAGCCATATGCAAATCAGTCAAGTGAAATGTTCAACTAACTATAACGTCCCTGAAACCTGTGGTTTTTTCAGTGAATTTCTAAGGTTTTTTAAATGCTAATTTCTAACTATAACTTCCCTGAAACCTATGGTTTTTTCAGTGAATTTCAAAGGTTTTTTAAATGCTAATTTCTAACTATAATGTCCCTGAAACCTATGGTTTTTTCAGTGAATTTCTAAGGTTTTTTAAATGCTAATTTCTAACTATGCCTACAGAGGTAGGACATGTGCAGAAAGAGGAAGAAAGGTGCAGAAAGAAGCAAGAGAAATGCAGAAAGAGGCAACAGAAGTCCAGAAAGACGAATAAAAGTGCAGAAAGAAGCAAGAGATATGTAGAAAGAACCAACAGAGGTGCAAAAAGAGGCCTTGTTGCAAAGTCATCCTGTGCCCCCAACTTTTTACTGACTGGTACTGGTCGTAACTGACTAAACAGGCCCGGTGCCAGTGCTATGCTGAAAGACACTTAGAATACAGTGAAAACACCTACATACACTAGAGTAGACAATGGGTTGGGGTACCCCTGTGATTGGCATGACCTCCCCTGTAAAGCTCTAGTACATAATAGGGCAGTGGGATTAAAACTACCTCTAAGTCAGAGGTGCAGAAAGAGGAAAAAGAAATACAGAAAGAAGCAACAGAGGTGCCGAAAGAGGCAAGAGAGGTGCAGAAAGAAGCATGTGAAGTGCAGAAAGAGGCAAGTGAGGTGCAGAAAGGGGCAAGAGATCTGCAGAAAAAAGCAACAGAGGTGCTGAAAGAGGCAAGTGAGGTGCAGAAAGGGGTAAGAGATCTGCAGAAAAAAGCAACAGAGGTGCTGAAAGAGAAAAGTGAGGTGCAGAAAGAAGCAAGAGAGGTGCAGAAATAGGCAATAGAAGTGCAAAAAGAGGCAAGAGGGGTGCAGAAAAAAAGTAGGAGAGGTGCACAAAGAGGCAAGACAAGTACAGAAAGAGGCAGGAGGGTTGCAGAAAGAAGGAAGAGAAGTGCAGAAAGAAGCAACAGAGGTGCTGGAAGAGGTGCGAAGGGTGCAGGATGAGCAAGAGAAGTGCAGAAAGAAGCAACAGAGGTACAGAAAGAGGCAAGAAAGGTGCAGAAATAGGCAGGAAAGGTGCAGAAAAAAGGGAACAGGGGTGCAGAAAGACGCAAGAGAGGTGCAGAAAGAGAAAAAAGGGGTGTAAAAAGAGGCAAGAGGGGTGCAGAAAGAAGCAAGTGAGGTGCAGAAAGAGGCAACAGAGGTGCAGAAAGACGCAAGAGAGGTGCAGAAACAAGCAAGAGAAGTGCAGAAAGAGGCAAGAGAATTGCTGAAAAACAACAGAGATATAGAAAGAAGCAAGAGAAGTGCAGAAGAAGGCAAGTGAGGTGCAGAAAGAGGCAAGTGACGTGCAGAAAGAGGCGAGAGGTGTAGAAAACGGCAAGAAAACAGCATAAAGAGGCAAGAGGGATGCAAAAAAGGGAAGAAGGGTGCAGAAAGAAGCAAGAGAGGTGCATAAAGAAGCAAGAGAAGTGCAGAAAGAAGCAAGAGAGGTGCAGAAAGAGGGAATACGAGTGCAGAAAGAGACAACAGGGGTGCAGAAAGAGACAACAGGGGTGCAGAAAGAAGCAAGAGAGGTGCAGAAATAGGCAATAGAAGTGCAGAAAGAGGTGAGGTGCAGAAGGAGGTAAGAGAACTGCAGAAAGAGGCAAGAGAGTTGCAGAAATAGGCAAAAGGGGTGCAGAAAGAGGGAACAGGTATGCAGACAGAGGCAAGAGAGGTGCAGAAAGAGGGAAGAGGGGTACAGAAAGAGGCAAGAGGGATGCAGAAATTTGCAAAAGAGGTGCATAAAGAAGCAAGAGCAGTGCAGAAAGAACCAACAGAGGTGCAAAAAGAGGCAAGAGAGATGCAGAAATAAGTAGGAGAGGTGCACAAAGAGGCAAGACAAGTACAGAAAGAGGCAGGAGGGGTGCAGAAAGAAGGAAGAGAAGTGCAGAAAGAAGCAACAGAGGTGCTGAAAGAGGCATGAAGGGTGCAGAAAGAGCAAGAGAAGTACAGAAAGAAGCAACAGAGGTACAGAAAGAGGCAAGAGAGGTGCAGAAACAGGTAGGAAAGGTGCAGAAAGGGAACAAGGATGCAAAAAGAGGCACGTGAGGTGCAGAAAGAAGCAAGAAAACTGCAGAAAGAGGCAAGAGAGTTGCAGAAACAGGCAAAAGGGGTGCAGAAAGAGGGAACTTGTGTGCAGACAGAGAGGTGCAGAAAGAGGGAACAGGGGTGCGGAAAGACACAAGAGAGGTACAGAAACAGGCAGGAAAGGTGCAGAAAGAGGGAACTCGGGTGCAGAAAGACGCAAGAGAGGTGCAGAAAGAGGCAACAGAGGTGCAGAAAGACGCAAGAGAGGTGCAGAAACATGCAAGAGAAGTGCAGAAAGAGGCAAGAGAATTTCTGAAAGAAGCAACAGAGGTGTGGAAAGAAGCAAGAGAAGTGCAGAAAGAGGCAAGTGAGGTGCAGAAATAGGCAAGAGGGGAGCAGAAAGAAGCAAGTGAGGGGCAGAAAGAGGCAAGTGAGGTGCAGAAGGAGGCAGGAGAACTGCAGAAAGAGGTAAGAGAGTTGCAGAAACAGGCAAAAGGGGTGCAGAAAGAGGGAACATGTGTGCAGACAGAGGCAAGAGAGGTCCAGAAAGAGGGAAGATGGGTACAGAAAGAAGAGAGTGGGGTCAGAAAGAGGCAAGAGAGGTGCAGAAAGAGGCAATAGAAGTGCAGTAAGAGGCAAGTGAGGTACAGAAGGAGGCAAGAGAACTGCAGAAAGAGGCAGAAACAGGCAAAAGGGGTGCAAAAATAACAAACAGAGGTGCAAAAAGAGGCAAGAGGGGTGCAGAAAGAGGTAGGAGAGATGCACAAATTGGCAAGAGAGGTACAGAAAGAGGCAGGAGGGGTGCAGAAACAGGCAGGAAAGGTGCAGAAAAAAGGGAACAGGGGTGCAGAAAGACGCAAGAGAGGTGCAGAAACAAGCAAGAGAGGTGCAGAAAACAGCAAAAAACAGCAGAAAGAGGCAAGAGGGATGCAAAAAAGGGAAGAAGGGTGCAGAAAGAAGCAAGAGAGGTGCAGAAAGAGGGAAGACGAGTGCAGAAAGAGACAACAGGGGTGCAGAAAGAGACAACAGGGGTACAGAAAGAAGCAAGAGAGGTGCAGAAATAGACAATAGAAGTTGCAGACAGAGGCAAGTGAGGTGCAGAAGGAGGCAAGAGAACTGCAGAAAGAGGCAAGAGAGTTGCAGAAACAGGCAACAGGGGTGCAGAAAGAGGGAACAGGTGTGCAGACAGAGGCAAGAGAGGTACAGAAAGAGGGAAGAGGGGTACAGAAGGAAGCAAGAGGGATGCAGAAATTTGCAAAAGAAGTGTAGGAGAGTAGGATCTGCTTCACATGCGTACCCCCACTTTTTGCTGAGGCTTCACTGTTTTTCGACTTTTGTCTGGCTGGGGCCCTGCTAATCAGAACCCCAGCCTAGCTGCTTCCTCTCTAAAATGGTTTCCAGGTACCTTAGATACATCTCTGATTGGATTCTGGAGTGCCCTTATAAGTCCCTAGTATATGGTATACTATGTACCCAGGGCATAGGTACCCCAGAGGCCTACCAGGGGCTGAAGCATGTATTGTGCCACCCCTGGAAGGCCCTCCAAAATGACACCACAGGTCTGCTACTGCAGCCTGGGTAAGGTGGTGCATGCACCCCTTACTGTGGTATAGGCTACCTATATCACTACCCTTGCACACACATATGAACCTATAAGTCACTCCTATGGCAGGCCTTAACAATCCTGAAGGCAGAGTGCTTGGTTTTTATGTGAGAGGGTGCCCCTGCATGAGCAGAGCCCCTCTGCAGCATTCGGAGCCAATCCTCTGATGCTGTTTGTGGTACAGACTGACCATATACTCTTAAGTGCATTATATCCTCGCAGTAAAATGCTAACTTTGGACTGGCTGCAACAAAACATGTCGTGTTTGGTATCAAACACCTTGGAATACTACCCCCCCGCCAGTCCTGGCGGCGGGGGTAGCATTCCACCCTTCTAGAGGGAGAGACATGTAACCACCGGCCTGCCCGGTATTAACTTTACAGAGCCCTGGCATCACAAAATGGATGCCGCTGCCACAGACACGGGTCTGGCCTCCTGCTGCTGACCGAAACTCCGGCAGGGGAGGCCTGGACAATAGGTTTCCTGTCACAGGGAGGTGTAACCACCTCCGCAGACAGGATAGTGTGTATTGGGGCTGGGCGGGAGCACTCTCTGGTGCTTTGAAGTCCTGCACTGGGGGCACATTTGGTGTCCCTGTGCATAGTCCAGTTCAAACCGGTTGCAGGGGCTACCTGCCCCTGCTCTGGTGCGAAACTGGACAAAGGGAATGGGTGTAACCACCCCTCTTCCCTGACCCTCCCATAGGTGGGTCCCCAGAGTATGTCCAACCCCCTAACTTAGTATAAGTATGGGACCCCAGTCCTTAGGACTTTAGATTACCCTGGATGAAACTCTGAAGCCGAATCCTGGACCTTCGACGCTCTACTTGAAGATTAGAGGACTGAAGAATCTCCCTTGGGGTCAAGGAGTGACTCCCCTGCTTGGCAGGCACCTAAGAAGCATTTGTCCAGTCTGCATCGCTGAAGCTCCTGCCGGACGCTGAAGTCTTTGCAACACCAGAGGTGGATTTCCAGACTTCCTGGAGGCTGCCCTGAGACTCCAGCGAAGCTAAGGCACGTAGCTGTCGTGGGTAATGTGGAACCGTGACCCCTGGACACCAAGAACATTTGCAAGTGCGTCCTCTTCCTGGTCTTCCACGAAGTTGTGCTTTGGGTTCTTAGTAGCCCCTACCTCCAGCACCAACTGCACTGAAGATCACTGGCCTCCACTCCACGAGTGTCCTGTGAGCCAGCTCCAAGAGCGTCCACTTGAGGCTCCTTTGCGGTTGCTAGTCCGTTGGCGAGTGGGCCCTCCCGAAGGCAACTCTTCTTCTGCTTGGGCTTTCCTGGTTGCTCCAGATGTGCCCTGACTTACTTTTGCTGGGTGAGTCCCCCAGACCTTGCTGGTCTGCATCAACGTCCTTTCTTTGTTTCCACATGACTTGCCGTTGCCAAGGCTTGTTGGGTCCAATTTGGTCGCCAATACCAAAGCAATCGACAAACGTCATGGGACAGCTTGAATCCAGCTCCTGGTCATCGTCGACACCTCCTGGACCTCGTGGCTGAAGAGTCAAGGCGACCGTCAACCTACCTGAAGCACCCGACATCGGTGGGCATCTGCTCATCGCCTTCCTGGTCACTGGCTAGTGACCCAGACTCTGTCCCCTCTGCTTTCAGGTCCTTCAGATCTTCGATCCACTCTTGGATCCACCCGGACACTTTCGACTTGGTCGCCAGCAGCCTGCTGCAGCAGATCGCCATTGAAACCGACGACGAAACCCGGCGACAAAAGACACCTATGCACCCGGCTTCCCTGGGTGAGGTAACTCGAGTACTCCAGTGCTCCCGTGGGTATTGACTCTAGAACTGCCTAGTTCTAAAGGGATTTACTCCAAGTCCTCCTCTAAGTGTCCTTTCCTTTTAAAAATCCAACCGCGACTTTCCCCATAGAAGTCAACGGTGGCTCGCAGCTGTGTTCTCACACTGCACGCGTCCCCCGTGGGTCCCCTGTGTCTCTACCTTGGCTGGTTCCTTGGGGTCCAAGCACTTCTACAGGCTCTAGGCCTTGTGTCTAGCTCAGTTGTGGTTCTTATACCACTTTATTGGTATATGGTTTGGTACGCCCCTAGGGCTCATGCGTGTATTGGTGCTATTACTGTTGATATTTGACTTGTAAACTATGTACTTCGAACTCTAGCCTCATAAAGAGACTAGAGGGGTGTGTTTAAGACTAAATACATATATTTTATATATATACCTGGTGTGGTCCTCTTTCATTTGGTCACTCAAGAGATTATAGACTGGTAAAACAAGCTGCTTTACATTCCTTCAAGACTTAGCCTGAAGGCTGCTCTCCATAGCTACCACTAGGATAGCTTTCAATAAAGGTTGTCTTTAACCTATCTGCAATAAGGGGTTGTTTGGACTGGTGCAAGGTGCCCACTACAAATAGTGGACAGCATATACCAGGCCAACTTCTCACATTGGTGTGCAGCTTGTGGGATTCCAGCTTGCTATTGTTTTACCAGATAATCTCAATTGAATTGATCAACTGAAAACCACTAAGGGTACCTTAGGTATATATAAAACAAGCTTAGTATACAGTAAGTTCTACTGAACTTAGAGTTGTGTGTTAAGGGCTAGCACACCCTTTCTACAACTCAAGAGAGTTTAGTAGGCCACACTAGAGTAGGTAGTGCATACACCACACCTCACTAGTAATGTCTTCACTACCAGGAACCAGTGGGCTCCTGCCATCCAAATATGACAACCTCCCATTCTTGGAATTGAGAGAGTTGTGCAAGATTAGGAAGTTGAAGACAGGTAAAAGTGCCAACACCCAACATCTCCTGGAGATGCTTCTGCTAGATGATCTTAGAAGACCCATAGGGTCTGCAAGGGTAGGCAGAGAGGGTGGGGCAGAAGAGGAGGAAGGGACCAGCGATGAAAATCCCCAGGACCTGACCTCTGAAACTGGCCAGGAAGGTGACAATGACCTTGCCCTGGAAAATGCAGCTCCTCCTGCAGATGAGGAGGAGGATCAGGATGACCTCCCCTTTGTCCCCCCAGGAAGAGTTGTGAGTGTGCCCAGAAGGTCTAGATCTCCTTCTCAGGAGTCTAACCACTCTGACACCTCAGTAGGGACCTCTGTTTCCTCTCATAGGAGGGAATCCTCCAGTGAGAGGAAAGAGAGACTGCTCAAGTATGGGGAAGCTCAGTTGAGACTCAGAAGAGAGCAGTTGGCTATGGACAGGGAGTCCCTAGAGCTTCAAAGACAAAGAAGAAAGTTGGGACTAGAGTCCCATGGTGGCAGCAACTTCCCTAGTGGTAGGGAAAGGTCTTATGACCATAGAAACCTGAGCAAGATTGTCCCTCCCTACCAGAGTGGGGATGACATCCACAAATGGATTTCTGCACTGGAGAGGGCCTGTAAAGTACAGAGGGTCCCTCAGGAGCAGTGGGCAGCAATCTTGTGGCTCTCCTTTGCAGACAAAGGTAGAGATAAGCTCCTCTCTGTTAGAGAAGAGGATGCTGATAATTATCCAGTCTTAAAAAGTGCATTGATTGATGGGTTTGGCCTAACAACTGAACAATACAGGTTAAAGTTCAGAGATACCCAAAAGGCACAAAATCAAGACTGGGTGGACTTTGTTGATTGTTCTGCTAAGGCTCTGGAAGGTTGGTTAGTGGGCAGTAAGGTATGTGACTTCAAAGGATTGTACAATCTTATCATGAGGGAGTAGATTCTTAATAACTGTCAAAATCAGCTGTTGCATCAGTACCTGGTGGACTCTGATCTGACCTCTCCCCAAGAATTGGGAAAGAAGGCAGACAAGTGGGTCAGAACCAGGGTGAGGCAGAAGGTACAGAACCAAGGTGGTGACCCAAAGAAGCAAGATTCTAAGAACTCTGACAAGGGTGGGGAGAAGGGTAAAGACCAGAAGTCTTCAGAAGGCCCCCAAAAATATTCTTCAGGTGGGGATTCACAGTCTAACAAAGGGAAAGGCCAAAAGAAACCATGGTGCAAAGTCTGTAAGCAAAAGACACACTGGACCAGTGATTGCACCAAGTCCAAAGACTCTATTCCAGCCCCCACCAATGCCCCTAAGGCACCTGTTCCCCTAGTGCAGTTACAATTGGTGGTGGGAGTACACAAGCCAAGGGTTTAGTAGGGTTGACCCTGGGTAATGAGATGAGCTCTGGCCTAGTCAGAGAACTCACTCAGGCTGTCCTAGTCTGTGATGGAGGCATGGATGTGACCTCCTCTGTGAGTCCCAGTAATCTGGGCAAGTACAGGCAACAGCCATTAATAAATGGAAAAGAGGCTTTGGCATTTAGGGACACAGGAGCAAGTGTCACCATGGTGACACAAGGTCTTGTGGATCCTGGGCAGATTATACTTGGTGAAATGTACCAAGTGACCAATGTTAGCAATGTCAGAACAGACCATACTCTGGCAGTTGTTAACTTCTCCTGGGGAGGGGTAACTGGCCTTAAGAAGGTTGTGGTAAGTGCAGACCTACCAGTTGAATGCTTGCTTGGCAATGATCTAGAAACTTCAGCTTGGGCAGAAGTGGAGCTCAGGACCCATGCAGAAATGCTGGGCATCCCTGCAGATGTGTTTGCTGTGACCAGGTCACAGAGCAAAATGTCTAACACTGAACAGGCCTTGGACCCTGGAATAAAGGACCAAGTGCCATCCAAGAAGAGGAGTAGTAGGGTAAAGGCAGTGCCTTCCCCCTTGGCTCAGAAGGAAGATCAGTCTCTTCAGGGAGATGATCTCAGTCCTGAGGAAGGAACTGTCCCAGAGGAGCTTGAGCCTGATCAGGTTGAGTTCTTAGGGACAGGGGCCCTTCCAGGGCAGATCTGAGCCAGGAGCAGCAGAGCTGCCCCTCTCTTGAACCCCTCAGACAGCAAGCTGCTGCTGAGGCTGCTGGGAATGCTAGTGGTCCCCATAAAGTGTATTGGGATGATTGACTCTTGTACTGAGAGTGTAGAGACCCCAAGCCTGGTGCCACCAGGAGGTTGGTTATACCTCTGAAGTTCAGGGGCTTCCTATTGACCCTAGCCCATGACATTCCTCTAGCAGGTCACCTGGGCCAGAACAAGACTTGGGATAGAATTGTCCCTCACTTTCACTGGCCCCACATGTCTGAAGACACCAAGGAGTTTTGTCGCTCCTGTGTAACCTGCCAGGCCAGTGGCAAGGCAGGTGGCACTACAAAGGCCCCCCTGATACCACTACCTGTGGTGGGGGTTCCCTTTGAAAGGGTGGGGATTGACATTGTTGGTCCTATGGATCCCCAAACAGCATCTGGGCACAGATTTATCCTGGTGGTGGTGGACCATGCCACCAGGTACCCAGAGGCTATTCCCCTTAGGACCACTACAGCACCTGTGGTGGCAAGATCCCTCCTGGGAATTTTCTCAAGAGTGGGCTTCCCTAAGGAGGTTGTATCAGACAGGGGTGCAAACTTTATGTCTGGATACTTGAAGGCAATGTGGAAGGAGTGTGGAGTGACTTACAAGTTCACCACACCCTATCACCCACAATGCAATGGTTTAGTTGAGAGATTCAACAAAACCTTGAAGGGCATGATTAAAGGGCTCCCAGAGAAGCTTAGACGAAGATGAGACATACTCTTGCCCTGCCTTTTATTTGCAAACAGGAAGGTGCCTGAAAAGGGGGTTGGCTACAGCCCTTTTGAACTTTTGTTTGGTCACCCTGTCAGGGGTCCATTGTGCCTGGTGAAGGAAGGATGGGAGTTACCTCTCAAGCCCCCAAAGCAGGACATAGTGGACTATGTACTTGGTTTCCGCTCCAGGATGGCTGAGTACATGAAAAAGGCAACTAAAAACCTTGAGGCTAGCCAGGAACTCCAAAAAGCCTGGCATGACCAAAAGGCTGTACTGACTGTTTACCAGCCAGGGCAGAAGGTGTGGGTGTTGGAGCCAGTGGCCCCAGCAGCTCTCCAAGACAAATGGAGTGGACCCGATACCATTGTTGAGCAGAAGGGTGAGGTTACCTATTTGGTAGACCTAGGAACACCCAGGAGTCTCCACAGGGTTCTCCATGTCAACAGATTGAAACCATATGTGGACAGGGCAGACATGGGCTTGCTCATGGCTACTGATGAGGGACAGGAGGAAGAGAGTGACTCACTCCCTGACCTGCTCTCACAGAACCCTGATGATGGGTCAGTGGATGGTGTAGCCTTGGCAGGCAGCCTCACTGCCCAGCAGCAAACTGATTGCAGACAGGTGCTCAATCAGTTCAGGCATATGTTCCCTCTGACTCCAAGTCAGACCACCTGGTGCACTCATGAAGTGGACACTGGGGACAGTCTGCCTATTAAAAATAAGATTTATAGGCAACCTGACCATGTCAGGGACTGTATCAGGACAGAAGTCCAGAAAATGTTGGATTTGGGAGTTATTGAACCCTCAGATAGCCCTTGGGCTAGTCCAGTGGTCCTTGTGCCACAACCTCACACCCGTGGTGGGAAAAGAGAGATGAGGTTTTGTGTGGACTACAGGGGTCTCAATGCAGTCACTAGGACTGATGCCCATCCAATACCCAGGGCAGATGAGCTAATAGACACTTTGGCCTCAGCCAAGTATCTAAGCACATTTGACCTAACAGCTGGCTACTGGCAGATCAGGCTAGCTGATGATGCAAAGCCAAAAACAGCATTCTCAACCCCTAGTGGGCATTATCAATTTGTGGTAATGCCCTTTGGTTTGAAGAATGCACCTGCCACTTTCCAAAGGTTGGTGAATACAGTTCTCACAGGTCTGGAAGCCTATAGTGCAGCATATCTAGATGATATTGCTGTCTTTAGCTCCACCTGGGAGGATCACCTGGTCCACCTAAGGAATGTTTTGGAGGCCCTGCAAGAGGCAGGCCTCACTATCAAGGCACCAAGTGCCAGATAGGGCAGAGTCAGGTTGTGTACCTGGGCCACCTTGTAGGTGGAGGCCAGGTTCAACCACTGCAGAGCAAAATCCAGACCATCATGGACTGGGTTGCTCCAACTACCCAGACTCAGGTGAGAGCCTTCTTAGGCCTGACTGGGTACTATAGGAGATTTGTCAAGGGGTATGGATCAATAGTGACACCCCTGAATGACTTAACTTTCAAGAGAATGCCCAAAAAGGTTCAGTGGACAGTTAGCTGTCAAAAGGCATTTGATGACCTGAAGCAGGCCATGTGCACTGCTCCCATTCTACAGAGTCCTGATTACTCCAAGAAGTTCATTGTCCAAACAGATGCATCTGAATTGGGGGTAGGGGCTGTCCTGTCACAATTGAATGATGAAGGTCAGGATCAGCCAGTAGCTTTTATTAGCAGAAGGCTGACCCCTAGAGAGAAACGTTGGTCAGCCATTGAGAGGGTGGCTTTTGCTGTGGTCTGGGCTCTGAAGAAGTTGAGGCCATACCTGTTTGGTACTCACTTCCTTGTTCAAACAGACCATAAGCCCCTCTTATGGCTAAAACAAATGAAGGGTGAAAACCCCAAACTGCTAAGGTGGTCCATTTCCCTACAGGGGATGGACTTTACAGTGGAACATAGACCTGGGAGTAATCATGCCAATGCAGATGGACTCTCTATGTACTTCCACTTAGAACATGAAGACTCAACTGATCAAGGTTAGTTTAATGTCCCTGCGTTTGGGGGGGGTTGTGTAGGAGAGTAGGATCTGCTTCACATGGGTGCCCCCACTTTTTGCTGATGCTTCACTGTTTTTTGACTTTAGTCTGGCTGGGGCCCTGCTAATCAGAACCCCAGCCTAGCTGCTTCCTCTCTAAAATGGTTTCCAGGTACCTTAGGTACATCTCTGATTGGATTCTGGAGTGCCCTTATAAGTCCCTAGTATATGGTATACTATGTACATAGGTACCCCAGAGGCCTACCAGGGGCTGAAGCATGTATTGTGCCACCCCTGGAAGGCCCTCCAAAATGACACCACAGGTCTGCTACTGCAGCCTGGGTAAGGTGGTGCATGCACCCCTTACTGTGGCATAGGCTACCTATATCACTACCCTTGCACACACATATGAACCTATAAGTCACTCCTATAGCAGGCCTTAACAATCCTGAAGGCAGAGTGCTTGGTTTTTATGTGAGAGGGTGCCCCTGCATGAGCAGAGCCCCTCTGCAGCATTCGGAGCCAATCCTCTGATGCTGTTTGTGGTACAGCCTGACCATATACTCTTAAGTGCATTATATACTCGCAGTAGAATGCTAACTTTGGACTGGCTGCACCAAAACATGTCGTGTTTGGTGTCAAACACCTTGGAATACTACCCCCCGCCAGTCCTGGCAGCGGGGGTAGCATTCCATCCTTCTAGAGGGAGAGACATGTAACCACCGGCCTGCCCGGTATTAACTTTACAGAGCCCTGGCATCACAAAATGGATGCCGCTGCCACAGACACGGGTCTGGCCTCCTGCTGCTGACCGAAACTCCAGCAGGGGAGGCCTGGACAATAGGTTTCCTGTCACAGGGAGGTGTAACCACATCCCCAGACAGGATAGTGTGTATTGGGGCTGGGCGGGAGCACTCTCTGGTGCTTTGAAGTCCTGCACTGAGGGCACATTTGGTGTCCCTGTGCATAGTCCAGTTCAAACCGGTTGCAGGGGCTACCTGCCCCTGCTCTGGTGCAAAACTGGACAAAGGGAATGGGTGTAACCATCCCTCTTCCCTGACCCTCCCATAGGTGGGTCCCCAGAGTATGTCCAACCCCCTAACTTAGTATAAGTATGGGACCCCAGTCCTTAGGACTTTAGATTACCCTGGATGAAACTCTGAAGCTGAATCCTGGACCTTCGAAGCTCTACTTGAAGATTAGAGGACTGAAGAATCTCCCTTGGGGTCAAGGAGCGACTCCCCTGCTTGGCAGGCACCTAAGAAGCAATTGTCCGGTCTGCATCGCTGAAGCTCCCGCCAGACGCCAAAGTCATTGCAACACCAGAGGTAGATTTCCAGACTTCCCCGAGGCTGCCCTGAGACCCCAGCGAAGCTGAGGCACATAGCTGTCATGGGTAATGTGGAACCATGACCCCTGGACACCAAGAACTTTTGCAAGTGCATCCTCTTCCTGGTCTTCCACAAAGTTGTGCTTTGGGCTCCGAGTAGCCCCTACCTCCAGCACCAACTGCACCGAAGATCACTGGCCTCCACTCCACGAGTGTCCTGTGAGCTAGCTCCAAGTGCGTCCACTTGAGGCTCCTTTGCGGTCGCTAGTCTGTTGACTAGTGGGCCCTTCCGAAGGCAACTCTTCTTCTGCTTGGGCTTTCCTGGTTGCTCCAGACGTGCCCTGACTTACTCTCGCTGGGTGAGTCCCCCAGACCTTGCTGGTCTGCATCAACGTCCTTTCTTTGTTTCCACTTGACTTGCCGTTACCAAGGCTTGTTGGGTCCAATCCGGTCGCCAATATGGCAGCAATTGACAAACGTTGTGGGACAGCTCGAATCCAGCTCCTGGTCATTGTCGACGCCTCCTGGACCTCGTGGCTGAAGAGTCAAGATGACCGTCAACCTACCTGAAGCACCCGACATCGGTGGGCATCTGCTCATCGCCTTCCTGGTCACTGGCTAGTGACCCAGACTCTGTCCCCTCTGCTTTCAGGTCCTTCAGATCTTCGATCCACTCTTGGATCCACCCGGACACTTTCGACTTGGTCGCCAGCAACCTGCTGCAGCAGATCGCCATTGAAAACGACAACGAAACCCGATGCCAAAAGACACCTATGCACCCGGCTTTGCTGGGTGAGGTAACTCGAGTACTCCGGTGCTCCCGTGGGTATTGACTCTAGAACTGCCTAGTTCTAAAGGGATTTGCTCCAAGTCCTCCTCTAAGTGTCCTTTCCTTTTAAAAATCCAACTGCGACTTTCCCCATAGAAGTCAACGGTGGCTCGCGGCTGTGTTCTCACACTGCAAGCGTCCCCCGTGGGTCCCCTGTGTCACTACCTTGGGTGGTTCCTTGGGGTCCAATCACTTCTACAGGCTCTAGACCTTGTGTCTAGCTCAGTCGTGGTTCTTATACCACTTTATTGGTATATGGTTTGGTACGCCCCTAGGGCTCAAACGTGTATTTGTGCTATTACTTTTGATATTTGACTTGTAAACTATGTACTTCGAACTCTAGCCTCATAAAGAGACTAGAGGGGTGTGTTTAAGACTAAATACATATATTTTATATATATACCTGGTGTGGTCCTCTTTCATTTGGTCACTCAAGAGATTATAGACTGGTAAAACAAGCTGCTTTACATTCCTTCAAGACTTAGCCTGAAGGCTTCTCTCCATAGCTACCACTAGGATAGCTTTCAATAAAGGTTGTCTTTAACCTATCTCCAATAAGGGGTTGTTTGGACTGGTGCAAGGTGCCCACTACAATTAGTGGACAGCATATACCAGGCCAACTTCTCACAAGAAGTGCATAAAGAAGCAAGAGCAGTGCAGAAGAACCAACAGAGGTGCAAAAAGAGGCAAGAGAGGTGCAGAAATAAGTAGGACAGGTGCAAAAATAGGCAAGACAAGTACAGAAAGAGGCAGGAGGGGTGCAGGAAGAAGGAAGAAGGAAGAGAAGTGCAGAAAGAAGCAACAGATGTGCTGAATGAGGTGTGAAGGGAGCCGAAAGAGCAAGAGAAGTACAGAAAGAAGCAACAGAGGTACAGAAAGAGGCAAGAGAGGTGCAGAAACAGGTAGGAAAGGTGCAGAAAGGTAACAAGGGTGCAAAAAGAGGCAAGAAAGAGAGGTGCAGAAAGAAGGAAGAGGGGTGCAGAAAGAGGCAAAAGGGGTGAAGAAAGAAGCAAGTGAGCTGCAGAAAGAGGCAAGAGAACTGCAAAAAGAGGCAAGAGAGTTGCAGAAACAGGGAAAAGGGGTGCAGAAAGAGGGAACAGGTGTGCAGACAGAGGCAAGAGAAGTGCAGAAAGAGGGATACAGAAATAGGCAAAAGGGATGCAGAAATTTGCAAAAGAGGTGCAGAAAGAAGCAAGAGCAGTGCAGAAAGAACCAACAGAGGTGCAAAAAAGAGGCAAGAGGGGTGCAGAAAAAAAGTAGGAGAGGTGCACAAGGAGGCAAGACAAGTACAGAAAGAGGCAGGAGGGGGACAGAAAGAAGGAAGAAAAGTGCAAAAAGAAGCAACAGAGGTGCTGAAATAGCGCGAAGGGTGCAGAAAGAGCAAGGGAAGTGCAGAAAGAAGCAACAGAGATACAGAAAGAGGCATGAAAGGTGCAGAAACAGGCAGGAAAGGTGCAGAAGGCGGGAACAGGGGTGCAGAAAGACGCAACAGAGGTGCAGAAAGAGAAAAAAGGGGTGCAAAAAGAGGCAAGAGGGGTGCAGAAAGAAGCAAGTGAGGTGCAGAAAGAGGCAACAGAGGTGCAGAAAGACGCAAGAGAGGTGCAGAAACAAGCAAGAGAAGTGCAGAAAGAGGCAAGAGAATTGCTGAAAGAGGCAAGTGAGGTGCAGAAAGAGGCAAGAGAGGTGCAGAAAATGGCAAGAGAACAGCAGAGAGAAGCAAGAGGGATGAAAAAAAGGGAAGAAGGTTGCAGAAAGAAGCAAGAGAGGTGCAGAAAGAAGCAAGAGAAGTGCAGAAAGAAGCAAGAGAGGTGCAGAAAGAGGGAAGATGAGTGCAGAAAGAGACAACAGGGGTGCAGAAAGAGACAACAGGGGTGCAGAAAGAAGCAAGAGGTGCAGAAATAGGCAATAGAAGTGCAGAAAGAGGCAAGTGAGGTGCAGAAGGAGGTAAGAGAACTGCAGAAAGAGGCAAGAGAGTTGCAGAAATAGGCAAAAGGGGTTGCAGAAAGAGGGAATAGGTGTGCAGACAGAGGCAAGAGAGGTGCAGAAAGAGGGAAGAGGGGTACAGAAAGAGGCAAGAGGGATGCAGAAATTTGCAAAAGAGGTGCATAAAGAAGCAAGAGCAGTGCAGAAAGAACCAACAGAGGTGCAAAAAGAGGCAAGAGAGGTGCAGAAATAAGTAGGAGAGGTGCACAAAGAGGCAAGACTAGTACAGAAAGAGGCAGGAGGCGTGCAGAAAGAAGGAAGAGAAGTGCAGAAAGAAGCAACAGAGGTGCTGAAAGAGGCATGAAGGGTGCAGAAAGAGCTAGAGAAGTACAGAAAGAAGCAACAGAGGTACAGAAAGAGGCAAGAGAGGTGCAGAAACAGGTAGGAAAGGTGCAGAAAGGGAACAAGTGTGGAAAAAGAGGCAAGTTTGGTACAGTAGGAGGCAAGAGAACTTCAGAAAGAGGCAAGAGAGTTGCAGAAACAGGCAAAAGGGGTACAGAAAGAGGAAACTTGTGTGCAGACAGAGGTGCAGAAAGAGGGAACAGGGGTGCAGAAAGACACAAGAGAGGTGCAGAAACAGGCAGGAAAGGTGCAGAAAGAGGGAACAGGGGTGCAGGAAGACGCAAGAGAGGTGCAGAAAGAGAAAAAAGGGGTGCAAAAATAGGCTAGAGGGGAGCAGAAGGAAGCAAGTGAGGTGCAGAAAGAGGCAACAGAGGTGCAGAAAGACGCAAGAGAGGTGCAGAAACATGCAAGAGAAGTGCAGAAAGAGGCAAGAGAATTTCTGAAAGAAGCAACAGAGGTGTGGAAAGAAGCAAGAGAAGTGCAGAAAGAGGCAAGTGAGGTGCAGAAATAGGCAAGAGGGGAGCAGAAAGAAGCATGTGAGGTGCAGAAAGAGGCAAGAGAGGTGCAGAAAGACACAAGAGAGGTGCAGAAACATGCAAGAGAAGTGCAGAAAGAGGCAAGAGAATTTCTGAAAGAAGCAACAGAGGTGTGGAAAGAAGCAAGAGAAGTTCAGAAAGAGGCAAGTGAGGTGCAGAAAGAGGCAAGAGAGGTGCAGAAAATGGCAAGAGAACAGCAGAAAGAGGCAAGAGGGATGCAAAAAAAGGAAGAAGGGTACAGAAAGAAGCAAGAGAGGTGCAGAAAGAAGCAAGAGAGGTGCAGAAAGAAGCAAGAGAGGTGCAGAAAGAGGCAGGAGAACTGCAGAAAGAGGCAAGAGAGTTTCAGAAACAGGCAAAAGGGGTGCAGAAAGAGGGAACAGGTGTGCAGACAGTGGCAAGAGAGGTACATAAAGAGGGAAGATGGGTACAGAAAGAAGAGAGTGGGGTCAGAAAGAGGCAAGAGAGGTGCAGAAAGAGGCAATAGAAGTGCAGTAAGAGGTAAGTGAGGTACAGAAGGAGGCAAGAGAACTGCAGAAAGAGGCAAAAGAGTTGCAGAAACAGGCAAAAGGGGTGCAAAAACAACAAACATAGGTGCAAACAGAGGCAAGAGGGGTTCAGAAAGAGGTAGGAGAGATGCACAGATTGGCAAGAGAGGTACAGAAAGAGGCAGGAGGGGTGCAGAAAGAGGGAGAGAAGTGCAGAAAGAAGCAACAGAGGTACAGAAAGAAGCAAGAGAGGTGCATAAACAGGCAAGAAAGGTGCAGAAAGAGGGAACAAGGGTGCAAAAATAGGCAAGAGGGGTGCAGAAAGAAGCAAGTGAGGTTCAGAAAGAGGCAACAGAGGTGCAGAAAGACGAAAGAGAAGTGCAGAAACAAGCAAGAGAAGTGTAGAAAGAGGCAAGAGAATTGCTAAAAGAAGCAACAGAGGTGTAGAAAGAGGGAAGACGAGTGCAGAAAGAGACAACAGGGGTGCAGAAAGAGACAACAGGGGTACAGAAAGAAGCAAGAGAGGTGCAAAAATAGGCAATAGAAGTGCAGAAAGAGGCAAGTGAGGTGCAGAAGGAGGCAAGAGAACTGCAGAAAGAGGCAAGAGAGTTGCAGAAACAGGCAACAGGGGTGCAGAAAGAGGGAACAGGTGTGCAGAAAGAGCAAGAGAAGTGCAGAAAGAAGCAACAGAGGTACAGAAAGACTCAATAGAGGTGCAGAAAGAGAAAAAAGGGGTGCAAAAAGAGGCAAGAGGGGTTCAGAAAGAAGCAAGTGAGGTGCCGAAAGAGGCAACAGAGGTGCAGAAAGATGCAAGAGAGGTGCAGAAACAAGCAAGAGAAGTGCAGAAAGAGGCAAGAGAATTGCTGAAAGAGGCAAGTGAGGTGCAGAAAGAGGCAAGAGAGGTGCAGAAAATGGCACGAGAACAGCAGAAAGAAGCAAGAGGGATGAAAAAAAGGGAAGAAGGGTGCAGAAAGAAGCAAGAGAGGTGCAGAAAGAAGCAAGAGAAGTGCAGAAAGAAGCAAGAGAGGTGCAGAAAGAGGGAAGACGAGTGCAGAAAGAGACAACAGGGGTGCAGAAAGAGACAACAGGGGTGCAGAAAGAAGCAAGAGAGGTGCAGAAATAGGCAATAGAAGTGCAGAAAGAGGCAAGTGAGGTGCAGAAGGAGGTAAGAGAACTGCAGAAAGAGGCAAGAGAATTGCAGAAATAGTCAAAAGGGGTGCAGAAAGAGGGAACAGGTGTGCAGACAGAGGAAAGAGAGGTGCAGAAAGAGGGAAGAGAGGTACAGAAAGAGGCAAGAGGGATGCAGAAACTTGCAAAAGAGGTGCATAAAGAAGCAAGAGCAGTGCAGAAAGAACCAACAGAGGTGCAAAAAGAGGCAAGAGAGGTGCATAAATAAGTAGGAGAGGTGCACAAAGAGGCAAGACAAGTACAGAAGGAGGCAGGAGGGGTGCAGAAAGAAGGAAGAGAAGTGCAGAAACAAGCAACAGAGGTGCTGAAAGAGGCATGAAGGGTGCAGAAAGAGCTAGAGAAGTACAGAAAGAAGCAACAGAGGTACAGAAATAGGCAAGAGAGGTGCAGAAACAAGTAGGAAAGGTGCAGAAAGGGAACAAGGGTGCAAAAAGAGGCAAGTTTTGTACAGAAGGAGGCAAGAGAACTGCATAAAGAGGCAAGAGAGTTGCAGAAACAGGCAAAAGGGGTACAGAAAGAGGGAACTTGTGTGCAGACAGAGGTGCAGAAAGAGGGAACAGGGGTGCAGAAAGACACAAGAGAAGTGCAGAAACAGGCAGGAAAGGTGCAGAAAGAGGGAACAGGGGTGCAGGAAGATGCAAGAGAGGTGCAGAAAGAGAAAAAAGGGGTGCAAAAATAGGCTAGAGGGGAGCAGAAGGAAGCAAGTGAGGTGCAGAAAGAGGCAACAGAGGTGCAGAAAGACGCAAGAGAGGTGCAGAAACATGCAAGATAAGTGCAGAAAGAGGCAAGAGAATTTCTGAAAGAAGCAACAGAGGTGTGGAAAGAAGCAAGAGAAGTGCAGAAAGAGGCAAGTGAGTTGCAGAAAGAGGCAAGAGAGGTGCAGAAATAGGCAAGAGGGGAGCAGAAAGAAGCAAGTGAGGTGCAGAAAGAGGCAACAGAGGTGCAGAAAGACGCAAGAGAGGTGCAGAAACATGCAAGAGAAGTGCAGAAAGAGGCAAGAGAATTTCTGAAAGAAGCAACAGAGGTGTGGAAAGAAGCAAGAGAAGTGCAGAAAGAGGCAAGTGAGTTGCAGAAAGAGGCAAGAGAGATGCAGAAAATGGCAAGAGAACAGCAGAAAGAGGCAAGAGGGATGCAAAAAAGGGAAGAAGGGTGCAGAAAGAAGCAAGAGAGGTGCAGAAAGAAGCAAGAGAGGTGCAGAAAGAGGCAGGAGAACTGCAGAAAGAAGCAAGAGAGTTGCAGAAACAGGCAAAAGGGGTGCAGAAAGAGGGAACAGGTGTGCAGACAGAGGCAAAGAGGTACAGAAAGAGGGAAGATGGGTACAGAAAGAAGAGAGTGGGGTCAGAAAGAAGCAAGAGAGGTACAGAAAGAGGCAATAGAAGTGCAGTAAGAGGCAAGTGAGGTACAGAAGGAGGCAAGAGAACTGCATAAAGAGGCAAGAGATTTGCAGAAACAGGCAAAAGGGGTGCAAAAACAATAAACAGAGGCAAGAGTGGTGCAGAAAGAGGTAGGAGAGATGCACATATTGGCAAGAGAGGTACAGAAAGAGGAAGGAGGGGTGCAGAAAGAGGAAGAGAAGTACAGAAAGAAGCAACAGAGGTACAGAAAAAAGCAAGAGAGGTGCAGAAACAGGCAAGAAAGGTGCAGAAAGAGAGAACAAGGGTGCAAAAAGAGGCAAGAGGGGTGCAGAAAGAAGCAAGTGAGGTGCAGAAAGAGGCAACAGAGGTGCAGAAAGACGAAAGAGAAGTGCAGAAACAAGCAAGATAAGTGTAGAAAGAGGCAAGAGAATTGCTGAAAGAAGCAACAGAGGTGTAGAAAGAAGCAAGAGAAGTGCAGAAAGAGGCAAGTGAGGTGCAGAAAGAAGCAAGAGCAGTGCTGAAACAACCAACAGAGGTGCAAAAAGAGGCAAGAGGGGTGCAGAAAGAGGTAGGAGAGGTGCACAAAGAGGCAAGAAAGGTACAGAAAGAGGCAGTGAGGTGCAGAAGGAGGCAAGAGAACTGCAGAAAGAGGCAAGAGAGTTGCAGAAACAGGCAAAAGGGGTATAGATGGAGGGAACAGGTGTGCAGAGAGAGACAAGAGAGGTGCAGAAAGAGGGAAGAGGGGTACAGAAAGAAGCGAGTGAGGTTCAGAAAGAGGCAAGAAAGGTACAGAAAGAGGCAGGAGGGGTGCAGAAAGAAGGAAGAGAAGTGCAGAAATAAGCAACAGGTGCTGAAATCGGCGCGATGGGTGCAGAAAGAGGAAGAGAAGTGCAGAAAGAAGCAACAGAGAGAGGGGCAGAAACAGGCAGAAAAAGGTGCAGAAAGAGGGAACAGGGGTGCAGAAAGACGCAAGAGAGGTGCAGAAACAAGCAAGAGAAGTGCAGAAAGAGGCAAGAGAATTACTGAAAGAAGCAACAGAGATGTAGAAAGAAGCAAGAGAAGTGCAGAAAGAGGCAAGTGAGGTGCAGAAAGAGGCAAGAGAGGTGCAGAAAATGACAAGAGAACAGCCAAAAGAGGCAAGAGGGATGCAAAAAAGGGAAGAAGGGTACAGAAAGACGCAAGAGAGGTGCAGAAAGAAGGAAGAGAAGTGCAGAAAGAAGCAAGAGAAGTGCAGAAAGAGGGAAGACGAGTGCAGAAAGAGACAACAGGGGTGCAGAAAGAGACAACAGGGGTGCAGAAAGAAGCAAGAGAGGTGCAGAAAGAGGCAATAGAAGTGCAGAAAGAGGAAAGTGAGGTGCAGAAGGAGGCAAGAGAACTGCAGAAAGAGGCAAGAGAGTTGCAGAAACAGGCAAAAGGGGTATAGATAGAGGGAACAGGTGTGCAGAGAGAGACAAGAGAGGTGCAGAAAGAGGGAAGAGGGGTACAGAAAGAAGAGAGTGAGGTTCAGAAAGAGGCAAGAGAGGTGCAGAAAGGCAATAGAAGTGCAGAAAGAGGCAAGTGAGGTGCAGAAGGAGGCAAGAGAACTACAGAAAGAGGCAAGACAGTTGCAGAAACAGGCAAAAGTGGTGCATAAAGAACCAACAGAGGTGCAAAAAGAGGCAAGAGGTGTGCAGAAAGGGGCAAGAGAAGTGCAGAAAGAGGCAAGTGGAGTGCAGAAAGAAGACAGTGAGGTGCAGAAAGAGGAAGAAAGGTGCAGAAAGATGCAAGAGAAATGCAGAAAGAGGCAAGAGAGGCACAGAAAGAAGAGAGGTTTGTGCACCATTAGTACCAATTTAACACCCACATTTAGCAATAAGTAACACGTGACCATTCCAGATTTGCAAAGGGCCTTCCACCACGCTGTAACACGTAAAGCTGCATTTTTGGGAACATTTGAGCCATTTGAGCTAGAAACAAGGCTTTTTTTGTTCAAATCTGCAGATTACGCAGCAGATGATGGAATATTTGGCAAATGCGGAAAATGTTTAATTATGTGACAATTGGTGCAGCCGAACAGTCACATAATTCCAGTGCCCTGCTCATACCTCTGACTAGGTCCAGAAGTGCTCCTCAGTGGTTCCTTCTTTTTTTGTCTCATTGAGTTTATACTTTAGCTTTTATGGAAACGAGGAAGACTAAACCTGAGGTTACAACTTCACAACACAGACTACAATATCCCATAATTACTCTCCATAACACATAATCCCACTCTACATAACTCCTATACACTAAATACCACATACTTTCTATCCACATAATTTCACTGCACAACATACCACATAATTCCACTACACACAACTTACAGCCACTCTACACCAAAACACATTAGTAAAAAACTTTTACATTTATAACGCCAAAAGCTCTAACTCTCGCAAATGCAAAACCAATTACATTGTGAATGCTTCTTTCAGTAGTAGTCGCGTTTGCAGAGGGGTGGAGAAAGGGGGCTGGGCCTCTGACCAGCGCTCAGGAATTCCACTATGTAGAACTTACAGGAGGTGCCAGGAGGGCTTCTTGGCCCCCAAAGTCCCTTAGGAATAAAGTGAACTTCATCCCCCATCCCATAGTCTGCCTGGAGGCGTGTTTGCAGAGTGGTGGAGAAAGGGGGCGTGGCCTCTGAAGACGTCTTAGCAATCCTACTGTGTGGCACTTACTGGAGTTAGCTCAGGGCTACATTTATGTTGCCTCAAAAAGGTTTTTAAATTGTGTATAGGTGTATTACCTTCATATCTACTATTTCTTGTTGAGAGTCTACAAAATTCCTTGTCTTGAGAAAGATGGCAATATAGGAGTCCATCGAAACGCGTCGACGCATAACTGAAATATACACAATCTGTCTAGTGGCTAGACCAAAGAGTATTTTATAAATTGGACAATACCTGGCACTAGCTTGTAATAAATTGTTTTTCACGGATGTGTATGCCACTGAAGACATAGGATAGTGTGTCTTGTGATATGTACACTCTCTTTCTTTATTAATTTTAAACTTTTTATTATTGTTTTTTTATAACATGTAATTAGGCCTGTCTTTTGACTTTGATAAAGTTGTATGTTAGATATAAATGATTTGATTCTTAATTGTCTTTTGTACTATTTGTACTTTTCAATCAATTTTTATCAATAAATTGATTTTGTACCTCTTTACATCTTGTGTTGTCTAGATTATCTATTGGAAATATATGGTCTCACTTCCAATGAATGTGGATGGTATTAGTGATTTAGGATGAATGGAATAGATTAATTTAATAAGTTTTTCTTTCTCCAAAGGATACAATTTTTTGTGATATTTTGACTTACTGGAGGTAACAAGAGGGGTAGTTAGCCCCCAAGGACATCCTTGGGGGCCAACTACCCCTCCTATTACCTCCAGTAAGTACCACACAGCAGGATTGTTAAGTTCTCATAACGGGCCACGCCCCCTTTGCCCACCACTCTGCAAACGCGCTCCCTGGCGTGCTCTTGGATGGGGATTGAAGTCCCCTTCGCTGCTAGGTGTCCTTAGGGGCAAACTAGCCTACCTCTTACCTCCAGTAAGCCCCATACAGTGGGATTGCTGAGAGGTGGACACAGGCCACGCCCCCTTTCTCCACCACTCTGCAAACGCGCATCTTGGCACGCTCTTGGTTGGGGGATGAATGCCCCTTTCCTCATGAGGGTCCCTGGGGGCCAACTAGCCCACCAGGTACCTCCAGTAAACCCCACACAGTGGGATTGCTGATAGGTGGTCTGAGGCCATGCCCCTTTCTACACCACTCTACAAACACAGCTCCTGGTGCACTGCTGCTCGGGGGATGAAGTCCACTTGTGTCCTGAGGTCCTCAGGACACAAGAGGACCTCATCGCCCCACCAGCAGTGCGCCAAGAGGCGCGTTTGCAGAGTAGTGTAAAAAGGGGCGTGGCCTCGGACCACCTCTCAGCAATCCCACTGTGTGGGGCTTACTGGAGGTACCTGGTGGGCTAGTTGGCCCCCAGGGACCCTCAGGAATAAAGGGGACTTAATCCTTCAAGGCAGAATGCGCCAGGGGTTGCATTTGCAGAGTTCTGCAGGGAGGGGGCGGGGCCTCCGGCGAGATGCCGGCTTTTCTTTTTTAAATTAATTAAATATTTGGGAGCTGGGTCGCATGGCCCCCCTTCCCTGGGCCACTTCTGGCCCCGGGGACCCCATCCCCTGGGCCTGGCCAGCCTTTACATTTTTTTTTTATTTTGGAGGGGGGCCGCGTGGCCCCCCTCCTGAGGCGTGGCCCCCCTCCTGAGGCCAATTATGGCCCCGGGGACCCCATCCCCCAGGGCCTGGCCAGCCTTCTTTTTTTTTAAACAAATTTTGGGAGGAAGGCCGCCTGGCCCTCCTCCTCAGGCCAATTATGGCCCCAGGGATCCCATCCCCCGGGGCCGGCCTTCCTTTTTTGTTTTTATTTAATTATTTTTCCGGGAGAAGGGGCTGCGTGGCCCCCCTCCCCTGGGCCACTTCTGGCCCCAGGGACCCCATCCCCCGGGGCCTGGCGAGCTCATTTATTTTTTTGGGGGGAGGGGGCAGCGTGGCCCCCCTCCTGAGGCCAGTTATGGCCCCGGGGACCCCATCTACCAGGGCCCAGCCTTATGTTTTTTAAATATCAAAATGGAGGGGGGCCGAGTGGCCCCCCTTCCGGGCCACTTCTGGCCCCGGGGACCCCATCCCCTGGGGCCGGCCCTTAGCATTGGGGGCCATGGGGGGAGCCCCAATGCCCCCATGGTCCAAGCCAGCTGCCCGCCTCCTGCGGGAGCCAGCATTGGTTTTGTACAAGGGGAGCTGCTGACATGCAGCTCCCCTTGCTCAAAAGCAATCCTGCTTTGCTTCATTGATGCGAGAGCAGGTTTCCTGCTCTCGCTTCAAGGACGCAAATCAGAAGTTTGCTATGACAGGGCGGGAGCCGTGCTCCTGCCCTGCCATAGCAAACAGCAATGTCCCGGGGGTGGGCACCGTAGGACATTGCAGGAGCCGGCCCTGGGGGTGGTGGTCCCCAGGGCCATCAAGGGCACCAGGAGGGGGGCTGCGCGGCCCCCATCCCAGCATTTTTAAAGCCCCGGGGAGGTGGTGGTCCCCTGGACCCGTAACGGTCCCCCTATGTTACTAATTAGTGCCCCAGGGAGGTGGTGGTCCCCGGGGCAGTGTGGGGGGGATCAAGCCCCTCCACACTTTAATTTTGAATATAGCCCCGGGGAGGTGGCAGTTCCCGGGGCTTGGGGGGGCCCTCAAGGCCCCCCAAAATAATTAAATGCCCGGGGAGGTGGCGGTCCCCAGGCTTGGGGGGGCCCATGAGGCCCCCCACATAATTAGGAATGCCCCAGGGAGGTGGCGGTCCCCGGGGCAGCCTGGGGGGCAGGAGCCCCACCCACGCATTTTATATGAAAAAGCCCCGTGGAGGTGCCGGTCCCCAGGGCTGTGAGGGCCCCCACGGGCCCCCACACCATAATTAACAATTGCCCCCGGGACCTGGCCCACCCAGGGGCTTGAAACAAACGAAGCGCGGGAGACAGCGCTTCATTTTTTTCAATAATTTCGTCCGAATTCGCGGACCCAGCGTGAATTTGGCCGAAATTATTTAAAAAAATGCTTTTTTGGGCCCTGGGGGTCCTTGTGGGACCCCCTGAGCAGGCCCAGGGGGTCAGGGTGTTTCTACCCTGCCCCCTTTTCTTTTTTTTATCCTTTTTTCTACTGATTTCTTTTGACTCGGTTGCCGAGTCACAAGATGGCTGCCAACACATTCTGGTTTGGAGTGTTGGCAGCCAATCAGAAGTCAGCTCGTGCTCGGGAGGAGTCGCGACTCCTCCTCGGTGCTCAGATATCGATATTTCTCTTTTTTTAATTTCTCAGGGACTTCTGAACAAATTTACACCATTTAAAAAAAAGGGCGCTTTCTGAACCAAGCTACCTTTTTGCCAAATTTGGTGTAATTCCGTTCAGCAGTTCGGGCTGTAGCCGTGTCTAAAGTTTCCTATAGAAATTAACATGGGGGATTCACCCAGAAACTTTCAAGACAGGAGCTGACCTAAGTGAACCTTTTTTTGAACATTTTGCGAAGATTCGTCAAACGGCGCCAAAGATATTGGCAAATCAAAAAACGCTTTTCCTATGGAAACTAGGTCCTAACTATAACTACCTACTGGCGACTGCAGAAGCAGGTTGGTTGGAAGTCTTTTATGGCACTGAGCATTCAGATCAGGAGGATATCCACCTAGCCCTAGGAGTCACTCTGGGTTCAAGAGATGCAGGTCCAGTCCCCTCACCCAGGTAAGAGGACAGCAGGCAGCAGGTCCGCACTACAAGGCAGGAATTCAGCAAAACAGCATTCCAGCAGAGTGGCAGTCCTTTCAGCAGACAGCAGCCCTTCTTCCTGGCAGGTTCTTCACGGGTCCAGAGGTTTACTGAAGTGGTGCCAGAGGTCCAGTAATTATATCCCGTTTGGGCTTTAAAGTGGGGGAGACTTCAAAGACAAAAAACAGGCCTTTGAAGTGCACAGAGGTCCTGCCCTTCCTGCCCCAGGCTCACTACTGGGAGGTATGCAGCCCTTTGTGTGAGGACTGGACACAGCCTATTCAGGTGTAATTAAGGCTGGGTCCAGCTCCTCCCTCCCATCCTGTCATGAGGGCCCTTCAAGGTACACCTAAGCTCCCATCGTGTGTAGCTGCCTAGGGGAATACACAAAGCCCAGCTATATATATATATATATATATATATTACCTACTGGCGGTTGCCAGTAGGTAGTTATAGTTAGGACCTAGTTTCCATAGGAAAAGCGTTTTTTGATTTGCCAATATCTTTGGCGCCGTTTGACGAATCTACACGAAATGTTCCAAAAAAAAGATTCCCTCAGGTCAGCTCCTGTCTTGAAAGTTTCGGGGTGAATCCCCCATATATATGAATGCATTTTGTGAGTTCATGCTTGCTGGAAGTGGAGTATTTTCTGTAACTTGGCGGGAGTGGTAAATCTCCCGCCAAGGCACAGCAAACAGCAATGTTCCAGGGGTGGGCACCGTGGCACATAGCAGGGGCCGGCCTTGGGGGGTAGTAGCCCCATGGCCATCTATGGCTCCAGGAGGGGAGCTGTGTGCCCCCCCTACTTTTTTGTTGTAGGGCCTAGCCTGGGGAGGTGGTGGCCCCAGCCCGAGAACAGCTTGGGAGGGGGCCCGCATGAGCCCCCTCCCATTTCAGAAAAAAAAGGTGGCCCCAGGAAGGTGGTAGTCCCTGGGGTGGGGTCCCTGAGGCCCCCTATTATAAATTTAAAAGCCCCATTGAGGTGGTGGTCCCTGGGGCACAGGGGGTCCATGAGGCCACCCGATTTAGTTTTAGAATGTGGTCCCGGAGAGGTGGTGGTCCCTAGAGCATTTATAAGCCCTAGGAGAGGGGGCCCCTGTGTTCCTACTCCTTTTTTTTCCAAAGCCCCCCGGTACTAAGCTCTCCCGGGGGCTGATTAGTAAAGGAGTGCGGGAGCCCGTGCTTCTTTTTTAAAATTTTCGGCAGGAGCCGCGGGTCCGGCACAGCTCCCACCAAAATATCTTTTTTAAAACACGTTATTTTGCCCTGGCGGGGTCCATCTGAGACCACCCTCAAAAAAGCCTAGTGAGTCAGGGTAAGTCCATTCAGCAGTTCGGGCTGTAGTCGTGTCTAAAATCTCGATCCAAAGTACCATGGGGAATACCCGTTTTGGGACCCCCCACTTTTTATCTGCCCCACTTCATGGATCACCACAAAACTTTCAAGACAGCAGCTGGAGTGAAACAACGTTCAACCTATGGAAACTACATCATAACTATAACTACCTTCTGGTGAAGGCCGGTAGGATATATATATATATATCTCATGCCATACAAGCACCAACAATGCCTTCACCCCCACCCTGTACCACATGCCACAGCAAACCCATAACCCACTCGCATGCATGCTTCTCAACACACGATTACTCAGGAAACACACAACCGAAATATGGAACCTCCTGAGCAGTGAAGAAACCGACATCCTCTTCCTCACAGAGGCATGGCTCAACCCGTCATCGGCTCCTGACATCGCCATGGCAACCCCAGAAGACTACAAGAATGCTCAACAGTTCTGCCGTCACAGGCCATGAGGAAGACTCACTATCATCTTCAAGTAATCCATCAAATGCACATCATCCACAGAGAATGCCACCCCACTCATGGAACACCTGCACTCAAAGCTGAAAATCTCCAAAACCTTCATCCTGAATGAAACCCTCGTCTGCCGACCACCCAGACCATGATCCACCTTTACCAACCTCTTCGCCGACTTTGTTGCTCCACTCACCATCGACTCCAGAGTATACATTCTCCTCGGTGACCTCCACTTTCACCTGGAAGACCAAAACAACCCCTGCTCCACAGCATTCATTGAAAGCTTAAGCAACTTCAGACTGGTCCAGCTCATCTAAAAACCAACACACACTGCTGGACACATACTAGACCCCATCTTTACCACAAGTGACAGCATCAAATACAACTCCACCACACTGCTCACATGGACCGACGACTCTATCATCAACTTTCAAATCAACACACCTCAAGTCAGCACCCCTACCAGGTTCAGCATTGTAAGCTACAGCTCAGGCAAAATCACAGAAGCAGATTGCCTTAGCAAAATCAACCTAGCCTCAAAGATAACCTCGACAAGGACATCAATAACATCAACAACTAGATCAAGAACTGCATGGACTCCTTCGCACCCATCAAACCCAAATACCTTAGTATATCAAACAAGAAGGCCAGCTGGTACACAGAAGATCTTAGAGACACCAAACAACACTGTAAACAGCCTGAAAGGAAATGGAGAGCCAGTCATGACACCACCGACAGAACTACCTACCTACAAGGCTGCACTCAGATCCTATCAATAGCAAATAAGAGACACCAAGAGAAATGCATTAGCGGACCACATTGAAGGAAGCTCCAACAGCTGCAAGGATTTCAGATCACCCTCAGCCACAGTCAACAACATCGCTGCCTCCCAAAACCTCTGTGACAACCTGTCCAACTTCTTTCCCAGCAAAATCAAGCATCTACAACAACTTTGCACACCTTCCCATACTCAGAGAACTAATCGCTAACCTACCCACCATGAAGCAAGACAGCAGCCTGAGAGGATGGACAACCCTCACCAGAAACGACACAGTGGTAATCATGTGGACCAACCACTCAGGGGCCCCAACGGCCCCATCCCCCCTCATCTACAACCTGGGAACATCACCAATCAGCACCATCCTGACCCACATCATCAACACATCTATCATGTCTGCCACTTTTCCAAATAAACAGAAGCTTGCAGAAATCAACACCCTCTTCAAGAAGACAACAGCTGACCAAAATCAACTGAGCAACTTCTGACCCATCTCCCTGCTCTTCTATCCAGCCAAAGTGTTTGAGAAGCTCTTCAACAAGCAACTCACAACCCACTGCGAACTTCACCATCTTCTAGACAACATTCAATCAGGATTCAAAAAGAGCCAAAGCACCAAAACAGTACTCATTGTGGCTACCAATGACATTCAAATCATCATGGACTGAGCAGAAACAGTGGCCCTCATCCTGCTTAACCTCTCTGCGGCCTTCAACACTGTCTCTCACAACACCCTCATCAAAAGACTCCATGTGATTGGCATATAAGGGCCCGCTCTCAAATGGATCTGTTCCATCCTCACGGTAAGACCCCAAAGGGTCTGGCTGCCACCCTTCAGAGATCAACAAACTGATATGTGAGGTCCCGCAGGGACCATCCCTCAGCCCCATTCTTTTCAACATATACATGACACCGCTCACCAAAACCATCCGATCTGATCACAAGACATCACCATCATCTTCTACACTGATGACACCCAACTCATTCTCTCCCTGACGGACAAGACAACCACCACCAGAACCAACTTCACCAACTGCATGACTATGTTAGCAGACTGGATGTGAACCAACTGCCTGAAGCTCAATTCTGACAAGATGGAAGTACTGGTCTTTGGCAACAAGAACTCCCCATGGGACTCCACCTGCTGGCTGTCGGAGCTAGGGCCAACTCCATCAGACTACGCAAGAAACCAAGGTATCATCCAAGATGACAGGCTCAACATGATGGCTCAAGTCAACACAGTGTGCATCTTCTTTTTCCACATCCTGCACATGCTGCAAAAGATGTTCAAACGGTTGCCTCAGAACACCGGATGGAACGTCACGCAGTCACTCATCACCAGCAGGCTGGACTACAGTAATACTCTCTATGGTGGAATCTCCAAACAACTCCTACACAGGCTCCAGACCATACAGAACACTGCTGCAAGACTCATACTTGACCTCCAATGCTCCACCCACATCACACCGCACCTCAGGAAGCTTCACTGTCTCCCCATTCACAGCCAATTCAACCTTCTCACATGCAAAGCCCTACACAACAGAGGACCAGACTACCTGAACAGCTGCATACACTTTCACCAACCCACCAGACACCTACGTGCTTCCTCACTCTTACTCACACACACTCCTCACATCCACAAAAGTAAAACTGGAGGATGCTCATTCTCCTACATTACACTCAAGACATGGAACGACCTTCCTCAACACATCAGAGTCTCCTCCTCACATCTTGAGTTCCACAAGAAGCTGAATACATGTCTCTTCTTATGAGTCCATGCAACGTCCATTGTTATTTTGCACCACATGTCACCTCAGTTTTTATCCAGCTATATGCACCTCACTTGCCATACTACATTAACTACAGCTCACCCCTTCTCCATGCACTAACTATACCCTTGGATATTTCATAAGTTATATCACGTGAAATCATTGCATTAATTAAAACACTTATGGCATCTGAAATTATGTGATTTTCCAGAACACAGTGCATGGTACAGTGGCAAGTTATAGTTAGTGGAGTGTGGCGAATGAGGTGACAAGACTGTGTACGGAGGTGTGCGAAAAGGTATAAATGTGAGTTATAAGTATGACTTTTAGTAATTTTAAAGTGGTGCATAAATGATAAATTCAACACATAAGTATAACTTTTGAATTTGTTATGTTTGTGTACTTTACATTGGGTTTGTCACAAATAAATAAGTACATATGTGGTGCATAAATCATAAATTTAAGAGATAACTATAACGTTATAATTTTTAATGTGTGTGTAGTTTAAGTTGGTTTTCTATACCAAACATAAATACAGTTTTCATAACTATATCTTATCTTTAACCTTTGATTTTTTTGTGAATTTCAATGGTTTTTATAATGTTAGTAACATATTTGTAATATTCGTCTAGTTTAGTCATGTAGAGTGATTAGTGAAGTGTGGTACAATATGGTGCAGGATAGTGCTGCAAAGTGTACTTTAGTACATAGTACATTATATTGTGATATAGTGGAGTGAGGCAAAGTGCAATGAGGCATACTGGAGTGGCATACACTGGAATGGCATACAGCGGAGAGACGTTGAGTGGAGTCGCATACAGAGGAGTGTCATTGAGTAAACTCAAATACAGTAGAATGGTGTATACTAGAGTGGCATAGAGTACAGTGCAGTGGCTCTTCTTATGAGCACTTGGGTACCACACACATGCCCAAGCACCTGGATACTCACTTGAGTGATTAGTGCACTGTACAAATCAGCACAGCATGACATAGTTTTGACTAGAATGGTCAAGTCTGACTGTCTTTCTTTTTATCTTTTACTGCCTTCAGGTCGACAGGACTGAGACTGAGGCAGAAAGAAGTCTGTGAATTAACTGCCACAGGAGTCCGGAGACCTCTCTACTAAGGGCTAGGGGTGGGCAGAATTTGCGTAATTGCGTTACGCAAAGTTCAGCGAAACGGTAAAAATGTTCCGCGAGCTACGCAAAATTCCACGAACACGCGGAATTGTTTGTTCTGCCCATTTGCGATGTGTTTTTCCAGTTCGGGGACGCTGTTTGCGTGCTCGCGGGGAAATATCTTGTGAACTTGCCCATGCGGTAGCTAATGGGCGCGGCCATTTTGTTTTCCACTTGTCCCGCCCGTTCACGATGCTTATTTCCTGTTCCGGGTCACGTATTGCTTGCTCCCGCCCGTTCGCGATGAGTATTTCCTGTTCGGGAACGCGTATTACGTGTTCGCGATGCTTTTTGCGTGCTCGGGGGGAAATATTGCGCAAACTTGCCCATGCAGTCGCAAATGGGCGTGGCCATCTTGTTTTTCACTCTATTGCATGGTTCTGGGCCTGCTTTTTTCTATCCTGACTCTATCTTTGCAATCCTTTGTCTCTGTACACTTTTTTAAAATCTTTTTTATTTATTATCTATCTCTCTATTTTCCTGATTCTATATTTTGAGTTTTTTCCAACTTTTTTTGTGTTTTTCACTCTTTTTCTATAACTTGCTTCTTTCATTTTCTTTCTTACTTTTTTAATTCCTATTTCGTACCTTTTTGTTTTCCGCCTACCCTACCACTTCTTCCAGACCAGAAGACCATGCCAAAGGCGAAGGGCAAGGCGGCTCGCCATCACAGCCGCAGCCAGAGCCGCGACCGCCTTCCCTGCGGAAGGCGGCGACCAGATGGGGTGCAGCCACGGGCCTTATTTGATGAGGCGGAGGTGGCCGCACATGTTTTTTTTGTGCAGCGCCACCTCCCCTTAACCCTGGCAGAAGGCGGCAAGCCTGGGTCCGGGTACCGGCTCTGGGAGCGTCAGCAGTGGTGGGCGAGGGTGCGCCGGGCAGTGTTTCGCTGCTCTGGGGTCCGGCGCACCCATAACCAATTGACACACCGGTGGTCCGATATCCTGGACCGGGAGCAGGACCTGCTGGGCCTGCTAGGAGTTGAGGTCCCGGGGCTTGGTGAGTAGCTATTTAATATTACTACTTTGTGTTCTTCTGCTCCGTGTTATATATTGCGAATATATTTTGTTTCCGAACAGCAAGAATGCTGCTGCTTACATTGCAGGTAAATTACGTTTAAAAATCTTCTGTGATTGTTATGAGTATGACAGGTGCTCGGCGCTACTAATTTTACTTGTTTGCAACTTTGCGCTCGCTTGGCCTGATTATGTAAGAGTTTACTTTAGAGAACTTAAGTTAGGTAATGCTAGAGAGACTCTAGTCCTTCCTTTGTCCTCCTGCCACTAAGAAGAGATAGTGGTGGATTGATAGGTTTAGTTACTTATTAGTATTAGTTGGTAATTTGTTAGTGGTCTGCGTGACTCATCCTCTGTCACGTCACGTGCTGCTGAGTGCTGCTTACCCCAGTCCTTAGTAGAACCTTTTGTAGTTTGTTTAGTGAGTGGTAAAACTGGTAATAGGCTTATCACTAGCAGATCATCAGCAGCAACCAAACAACAATTTGGTGTATGCAAAAATGTATGCATGTGTCCTCCATCTATGCATGTTTGACGACTGAAATAAATGGAAATGCAGACTTAGTGAACAATTGGCCCGTCTGGAATAGGTGGGCTAGGTCAGGTGGTACTTAGGCTTAGTTAGTATTCTGGAATCAGAATGGAACACTGGATTAGTGTTGATAAATAATAACTAGACGGTCCGCGAATCCCCCGATACTACTAGCCGACCAGATTAGATAGGTCAATTTTATTACAATTGTTGTTTCCATAAATGTTTTTTGGACCATTTTTAAAAATGTTTTATTTGTTTCACACCAATCATCAATGTTTGTCTCTTTCTTATATCTTTCATGATCAGCATCCAGGGGCAAGAAGACGGGGTCGGAGTCGGCGGGAGCAGTTGCAGGAGAACACCAAGGACAGGACCAGGACCGCTCCTCTACCGAGGGCTCTGCTGCTGGCCCCAGTAAGTCTTGCTGTTGTTAATATTAATAATTAATTCCCTAACTTTTACGGCACCATATTTTTTCAGAACTATAGTTTCCTTTTCCTAATGCTATTTTTTACCAATTCTTCTTCGATCTAGACTATCTGTTTCTAAATTCTTGTTATCCCTGCCTCTAACTGCCTGTGCTATGACTCTCTGTACTACTACTATTAGTCTGTCTGTAGCTAAGCTTTCCCAGTTGGCCACTCTTTATTTAAAAGGTTTTATTAAAACTCAGTTTCACCAATAGCTCTAGCCACTGAGTTCAGTCCTTTGGGTTGTCCACCAGTTCTAGCCTTCTTAATCTCGAGGCTTTTCGACAATTCCCACCAACAAAATGCAGAACCAGATATTTTACTATTTTTGATAGGATAGGACATACTATTACTGTTGTAGGAATTCTGCACATACAGAACTATGCACAAGAAAATAGGACATTGGCGATAGGAGGTTGGACCTTCTTCACACCTCACCCACAATCCCCTGACCGACTAGCTATAGTGTCTCTCATTAGCTCCCCGAACCCCCCGAAGCTACCCAATGATTAGACAACCCAGAACATAACACTCAGAGTCCTGACCTCTCAGAGTCGCGGAAGCAATGATGCACACCCTTTCGCTCACTCACTCGTGTAAGTCCACACCAAAATACCACAGAGTCTATGTAAGTTCAAAAGGTTTATTTTCAACTAACAAGCTCTGTACGTTGTTCTATAATGCAGTATACGAGCCAGCACCAACAGCAAAATGCATAAGATTAAAACAATAAACATTGTAACATAATATAATAAACATAATAGCATGTATGACACATAAAGCCATTCATCACAACGCACCCAGCTATCTGGCACAGAAACTGGCGCCCTCATGTGGGATCAGATCTTCAAGAAGTGCTAAAAACCTTTTACTGAAATCGCAAAGATTCAACAAGAAGAAAACATACAACCGAACCTTTTCAGGGATGGCGCCCAGAATTTGGAATGCTCTGCCCCCAGAAACTAGACTTAATCCCTCTACTGCATCTTTCAAAAAAGAAGTGAAATCGCTTCTCATGGCTAAATTCACTTGAGCATGGACTACTGTTACTATGAGACCCAACTTATGTTCTACATGGAACTTTATAGTGTTTACTGTCCATCCATGTATCCTAGATATTGTATCTATATTATGCTTGATATACATGGAACGTTTTGTTATGCACCATATACCTATGTATCTACGATAGGGTGTTTACACTATCATTGACCAGCATGGAACGTTATGTTATTTACCTTGTACCTATGTATCTAAGACACTTACCTTGTAAAGCGCTCTGATACCCGCAAGGGTCTTGTTCGCGCTATATAAAACTTTCAAAATAAATCAATTGTTACACAACTACAAGTCCATAGAAGACAAAAGGGGAAATCATGATAACTGAACAGTGGTGGAAGAACCAACCTCCCCTTGGTAGGAATATAGTTAATATAAAATTATAAATGAAGATCTCTAAGCGAATTTTGGCGGACCCCTCACCTTAGAAGAACCTATAAGTACTGGTTACATCATAAGCTCTGCAAAGCTCTGGTTCGTAGAAGGGAATCTTCCGCCTGTTAGGAGAAAAATGGTGCGCGTTAGTATAATGCAAGCATTTCTTAGTCGTGCCAAAAAGTGTAGCATGTTACGGCTAAGCAATACGGACTGACCAGAACTCCATAACAAAGCGGCTTGTTTGTCAACCTTGTACTCAGCACTCAGACAGTAGCAGTATGAGCTCATGTGGACTCAAAGGCATCTTACACAACAAGCTGCGAGGTAACGTGCGCAAAAATAAAAGACACAAAGCTAACATGGTTGCATGGCTCAGGCTAACTTAGCAAAGACTAGAATGACCCTAGGGACCATATAACACTACTAGTGTCTACTCTACTCTAGTACCCGATTTGTACTAGTGACGTATGTTGTATATGTATGTATTACATTTTTTTTCAATCTTGCTAGTGAAAAAGAATAAATAGGGGGAGGTGTATATGGCATCTAAAAAATGTGTAATGTTTTTTCTAGGTGTACTACCGACCACCAATGCCGGGGCCAGCGGCGATGTGGGCACTTCCGAGGGAGCAGGAGGAGATGCGACATCTGCAGGAGCTGGAGGGGGTGTGCCAGCAGCAGTGGCGGGCGGTGGTAAGTTATATTCCTTACTTATTGACATTACACTCGCTGCAAGGGTGTACACTGTACTGTTGAGACTTAGTAAGTAAGAAGTTGTTGTGAACAACGGTTGAAGAAGACACCCTTTACTTAGCATTAGCATTAGCGGCAGGAGTTGAGTAACCAAATGGCCTCTTCTATCTGACTTCAACTCAGCTGTGAAAGTTTTATGGAGAAGACTAAAAGTTAGATCAGATGACCTTGATGGATGGGTTGAACGAAAAGGGAAAGAAGGGTGGAAGGAGGAAGGACGTGCGAGATGTAATATTTATACTGGCAGAGAATGATACGTGGGATGCATGCATAGGTGGCTGATAGGAATCAGATGCATGGGTGGTTGAAGGATGGGTGGAAGGTGAAAGAAAAGATGCCTGCCTGGGTGGATGAAACTGTATGGGTGGATATGGATACTGGATAGCAAGAATCCTCCAGGGTGTTTGGGTCAAACTCAAAGCCAAGGCAAGCAAGGAAGGAAGGACACATGGGTGGTGGTTTAAAATAAGAAGAATAAATGTTTGTTGTTGGTGAAACAAACTAAGGTTTGTTGAGAGATTAAGAAGAATGATAGACATTTTTACTTTGAATGGATGGATGCCTGGATGGTATTCATCATAGATAGCATAGGTGGAGACTGTGACTGGATGAAGAGTCTTACTTTGAAGAGAATGTAAAAGAAACTGCGCCAGAGTAGCAAAGCCAAGGAGAATAGAAGTTGTATTTTCAGAATACACCCTTGACTCACAGTAGTTTGCAAGCACAGCATATATATTGTGTATGTATGTTGTTATGAAGCGCCTCCCTCCGATTCAGAGGCCCACTCCCTACCTGTGTTAATTTATTTTCGACTGTGTCAACCTGCCATGGGTGGCCTAGCTATCGGCTGCATGGTTACACAATCAATCCAAACAAAGTACCTCATGTCGTCCCATATATAAGCAGTGATCATTTAGATCAGATATCATCTGCCTTTTTGTAGTAGTCGGGCAGGGGGAAAGTGAAATGGAGCAGTTGCCCTTGATGATCATGTAACAGAGTATGGCCAGTGTCACCCGTAATAGAAAAATACGATGATTGTGTAGTCAGCTTCCCCACCTGCAGACAGTAGTAAATAAAACTAACGTGAGTCTGCATCACGAGTAGGTTTATCTTGGGCGCAAGCTGACTGAGCTGGCAGGCCGGCTACAACAAGGTTACGTAATTTTGCTAAACAAGAGAGAAGAAGAAGACTGGTGTACTGTGTACTCGAGTCCATAGTCCTAGTATAATGCCTGAAACTCCCACAAATGTTAGAGGCCGAGGAAGTGGGAGGATAGATTAGATACATACATACCACAAATGTTATGTACTGTGCTTGGTAGTGCTTCTGTGCCACTCTGTGTCAAATTAATTTGTCTTACTGTTTTGCCAAGAGTATATTGTTAGTTTTTTACAATACACTTTTTCTCCTTGATATAGCTACTCCTTCCCAACCCAAAGCCAAACCGGACAGGAAGGATTTGGCAGCCATGGCCCGGCGCCGGAAGCTTGAGGCCATCCAAAAAGAGTACCGGCGGCTGGTGGTTCTGCCGGAGGAGGATGCGGCAGCAGCTGCAGCCTCCTCCAATGCCCCAGCCAGGCCCCTGGTCCTCAAGTAGTACGGCACCACGGTCTGGCAGCCACCCGCTGCCATACTTCCAGCACTGCTGCCCCCCCCTGTGGATGCAGCTGCCGGAAATTCCAGCGCTGCATGCTCCTCCAAAATGCCCGCCTAGAGGAGCGGATAAAGGTCCTGGTGGAGAAACTTGCCCGCCGATAGAGACTGAGACCCTGTTGGCTTGCCCCTTTTTTATTCCTTTTTTTGGTGGGTGGGACTTGGGCATTGGGGTTTATGGACAATTGGACTTTTTCGTTTTGGACATTGGTTGGGGTTAGGGAGGGGGTGGGTCAGGTGCTGTTGTGGGATTTTTTACATAGTTTATTTTTGTTAGGGGATTAAATTATATTTATACTTTACATACGATGTTAATGTTTTGTTGGGGGTTACTGTTTTATGTCACACTGTTTCCTTGCTGCTGCAGGGCCACACAGCCAGTGTTTGATTTAAATAATCTGCGGTTTTTGTAACACACAAACAGATAGATGCGGTACCCCTCTCTGAGTGACTAGTCCTACTTGTACTGTCAGTCTCTCCTCCTAGTCTATGCATTGTGCAACTGGACTCAAGGGGTGTGTGAATTAATTAATTAATATTATTAATTATACCTCCCCCAAACTTCTTCTCTTACCTGTGATTGATGTTTAACTTAGGCACAGCAATGGCTGCATGGCGATGATGGTTTGGTTTCCCAAGATGCCATGGTTGTGGTGGGAGTAGTAGACACTGGCAGTAGCATTTGCAAAAAAAGAAAATGAGACAGTCAGTCGCCTGAGAGAGACTCTGGGAGGAGTAGTAGAATGAAGTACAGTAGGCTGCCAAACAATAATAATAATGCTTATTAGCAATGCTAAAGTAAGATAAAACATAATGGTGGCGGGGATAGCCTAGTTCAACAAGTTACAAACTGTAGTTATTATTATGCCGAGTCATGCGGCACAAGCGTAACCTTTAGTGCTGCTGTGTAGGAGGATGATGAATTCATCAATTCAATTGATGCCGGCAATAATTATGATGGATAAGGTTCCTTTGAAAACAAAATTGACTTGACAATATACTACTGAGCGTGGGTGGGCAAGCAGAAGAAGATCCTAGCCCTGTCTTGAAATTGAATTAGTGTTGCTTTTGCCACATCCGCCCCAGCAAGCGTGTGATCAATTATTGGTGTACATTTAATTTAGTCACACCTCAATAAATCACACAGCCTGGGGGAAGAGGGTTAGGGTTTGATGAATGGTTGGGAAGGGGTTTTGGGGAAAGGTTTGACAAAGAAAAACAGTACGCATGGACAAACATAAACACAATCTTGGCAGACGACCATATCCATAAATCTGTTAAGGGAGAAAAAGGAAATGCATGCATGATGATGATAACTTGATGGTTAATGATAAGCAGTACTTACTAACTACTACTAGACAATTAGACAGTACAGGGCAGCAGTATATTATGCAATTTCCCTTGCCTGTCTGCCCTCAGAGAGACCCGAATTACATACAGTTTCTGTTCTGTTGTACCGGGCTTACTTTTAAAGATAGCAAAGAAAATTCAAAAATAGCTGTAGGGATGAATTATAAGCAGAGAGCAAACATAATAATAACAACAACACACAGTATTAATGATTGAAGACAAAAAATGAATCAAATTATTTAAAAGATGATGAAAGTTGATACTGTTACTGTATGTTATCCTGGTCAAAATGGGGAGTTGCATCTCGGCATTCCTCTTGGTCCTCCCTTCCATGGACGCTCCGTCCATCAATCTTGGGTGACGCCACTGCCTGCCTGGCAGATGTAGATTCATTGGTAAGGTAAGTGTGAGTTGTTTTTCCCAGTATAGCACAGGGTAAGGGCTGGTCTGTAATTGTAGATGGAAAAACAAAAGGGATATTGAAAAATCAAGTAGAAAAAAAATGCATAAATTACGGTGGAGTGCAACAAGAAGAACACTTTCAGAGGCGGCATGGATACATCATGTCTACTCTAGTCTGTTTCCAGCATTAACCTACAACAACAACAACAGGACAGAGCAGGCCCACGGCACCTATGACCCATCCTCCATTTAGCGTACATTTTTGACAGAGGCAGACAAAGCACATATACAGCATTTTACAAATTAAGTGACTAAATCAATGCACCGCTGTCAGTCATACCACTACACTCGACTCCACCACTACACAGACATGTAGGTCTGCTGTGGTTGTTGTTGACTTGTTTACCTTTTATGCCACTCATGAAACGCCCTGACTTATTCTATCAATCATCTCCGATCCTACTGAGTGACTGCGAAGATATTATGTCACTGTGGTCATCATCATGGTGTTGTCCAACTCAGTGTGCAGTGTACAGATTGAGTCCCCTTTCCATATTCAAAATGTAATGGATCGGCCTGCAGTAGAAGTACAAATTTGTTATTAAAAAACAAGAAGGGAAACATTGCCTTGAGTTACTTTTAGTGTGTAGATTAGATAATAGTACACAATGAATTAACTTCATGCACAACAAACAACAACAACACAAATCACTCAGTCAGCGTCCAATGCATGGCATCATTCATTACCTCTTCCTTCTCATCTTCAGTTAATGGGCAGTCTCTCTCGCCTCGGAAAGGAGGATAGCTATAGTAGTCATCATCATGTTCCACTTCTTTTGGAGGGACTCAACGAGGCAAGATTTTCTTTTTTCTTCTATTATGCTACATCCAATCATCATCTGGCTTGAGGGCAATGGATTTAGGGCGATTCAGGAGGATGGAGGAGCAGGACTCGGAAGAGTGGACTGAAATGCAGACAGCTGAAACTCATATATTGCAATAAAAAGACTAGAAGACGGTGGTGATGGATTTGTTGTGATTCGAAGTTTCGAACCAGAAAGACAGACACACAAATAAAAGTAAATAAGGGAGGAAGACAGTAAGAAGTGCAAGCCTAGTTGTCAGGGAAGTATAGCTCATCCTCAAACTCTGGGGGTTCAACCAGAAGTAGGTAATCATCATCACACTACTTCTGTCACCTGAGCCACTGTCCTCATATTCCTGCGTTGATTCATGTATTGTGTAATTCGGTGGTATAAAGTGCTGATTCATTTTGATCATGGTTAACCTCTCCACGTTTTTGGGCGAGAGACTGGTCCTTTTCACTGTTACAATGGAACCAGCAGCACTGAAAACACGTTCAGAAGAGACACTTGCGACAGGGCAAGCCAGATAGTTTATCGCCAGCCTGCTGAGCACTGGCCATTGGCCCCTTTTCCCATACCAATACCGCAATGGGTTTTGATCAATCTAGACCTTTGTTGGGTCATCCAGATAGACCTGGACCTTCCGCTCAATGTTCAGGGGTGGTACACTTTGTTCGGCCTCTTTTGTCTGTGCATCAGCACTGGACCTAGCAAGTCCTTGCTGTAAATACCAATCCTTTGCCGTTTTTACTGGGGCTGATGATCCGGTTCTTGCTGTTGTCGATCGTGTTGGTGACAGCTCTGAGCCAAACACACTGCCCTCAGGCTCTGAAGTTGAACTTGACGCCGGATGCCCTGCTGCAGTACTTGTTGTGGGTTTGAGTAGCGGGCCTTTAATTACCAGCCGTTCATTTTCAAAATTACTGGCTGCCTCAGCTATCCAAGTTTTGTACCGGGCAACATCCTGTTGTAGGGATTCTGCACACATACAGAGCTATGCACAGGATAATGGGACCTCGGAATATAGTGGTGAGCCAACCATAAACCTTAGCACCTAAAACCCCAACCCGACTAGCTTTAGCGTCTCATTGGCAACAATGCTGCCAATGATTAGACAACCCAGAACACGGTATCTCTCTCTCTCAGGACTCGCAGTAGCAAGAACACCCTTTCATAACTCACTCATACCTGTCCACAACGCGCGTAAGAAGAGACACTGTATAGTTTAAAATGTTTATTTCAACTAACGTGCTCTAAGATAGAGTACACGTGCCAGTACTATCAGCATAATGCATAAGGATAATATAATCAGCATTGTTACAATTCCATAGAATAGAAACGGGGAAAGCATTTCATAAAGCAGTGGATATAGGGCTAAATGACCTTACCACCCTCCCCGTGCTAGTAGCTAGTTTATTATAAAAACAGAAGACCTCTGGGCTTTGACTAGCGAACCCCCATACCTCAAGATCTAGATGCAAGGTTTACATCATCAGACAAGCACAGCTCTTCTCTCGGGCAAGGTTTTTCTCCAAGTGCTCTAAACGTGAAAATCACCATATTAAAAGCACCCGAATTTCTACATGGCAGCTGTACATAGTGTTGTGTCTAAGTGCGAGGGACTGGCCAGATCAGCAAGAACAAGGGACGTTGTTTTTCGACCTTGTACATGTTGTGCAGACGTAGCCCAAAGGGAACAGGAGAAAAGGTGAAAGACAGAAATGCAGACAGTTCTAAAATAGCCGGGCAGAAGCAGAGGCTGGAAAAACAATGGCACTAAGTAACGTGCGCAAAAAGGCATCATGGCAGCCAGGCCTAAGTCAACGTAGCAAGGCAGACCAGGAGGCCACAAACCACAAGACACCCTCCCCTGGGCAGTCCATCGGCCAAGACAGGACGAAGACAGAGTTCAAATTGACCGAGCAGAACAGTCCCCATGAAGGACAACGAATGGAAGAGGAAGAAAAAACATTGTAGAGGAAAAAAAAAATCCAGCTTGGAAGGTCGCAGAGAGCGAAGGCCTTGTCAATCCAACAGAGTGTAAGTGCAGAAAAACACCACACCTTCCAAGAGGACATCATTGGAATCGTCGGAAAACAGCGACGCCAACCAGTCCAATAAATCAAAGCTGCAGGCATGTTCCTCGCAGGAGGGAGCAGCAAATAGCAATGCAGGACAACTTGCGTGGTACTCAATATAACTTTGTTGTAGGAGATATCCCATTGTGCCAAAATCCCCAGTGCAGCCGCACGTGCCATGTAGCCTGCTGCGGAACAGTCCCGTTCATGGGCCTCTAAGGGACCCACCAACCGAACAAAATCCGGAACAGACAAAGACGTATTGGAGAGGCAATAATCCATGGTCCACGAGAAAGGACATCTGATGCAAGACATCACAGGTTGCACGCAAGTGAAATACGCAAAGCGAAAGGAAAGTGTATAGGACACACTCAGTGTCGCCAACGGCAGGACGCCGAAGCCAGCAAGGATACGCTCACGTAGCATCTGGAGTCGACCTGGGTCGAGAAGGGCCCAAGGTGGTGCAGCTATTGCGTAGTAAACAGACCAACAGCAGTATTCCAGCCGCTAAGGCGAGGATCAACGGAAAGCCACCAAAGACGCTGGAAAAGATGGAATGAATAAAAGCCGGTATTACACCAAAAATAGTTTGAAAAGAGGTCACAAGGCCAGAGCCCACAACTTTAAAAAAGTGCACCAGACCTTCAGTGTGTGATGCATTAAAAACACGGTGAATCAGTTCACCGAAATGTTGTGGGAGGTTAGTGTTTAAAAGGGCCTGTATTTCACTGTGGGTACTTGCCACCTGGAGAATGAATGTCTCCCGGCGGGGGTATGCCCAGACGTGGGTCCCTTGCTCACTTTGCCACTGGATTCAAGCAGCCTGGCTGATGACGGCTGGAATGCCAGAAACCGGTCCTAGGATGCTTGTTTCCGGTCCAGGGAAGACATGGCTTGGCAGTTCGGGCTGGACTGTTCACATGAGGCACAGGGTCAGACTGATTTGCATATGGCCATGTCTGAACTGGGGTGGTGGAGTGAGCTAAAGAATGATGATGGATTAAACCCAGATCAGTTGACTGGGGGTGAGTGTTTGATTGGCTCAAACGTTCCGTCCATCATCCCCTTTTGTATCGCTTTGTTCGCCCTAAGTTGGCGGGGGTATGCCCAGACGTGGGTCCCTTGCTCACTTTGCCACTGGATTCAAGCAAGCCTGGCTGATGACGGCTGGAATGCCAGAAACCGGTCCTAGGATGCTTGTTTCCGGTCCAGGGAAGACATGGCTTGGCAGTTCGGGCTGGACTGTTCCCATGAGGCACAGGGTCAGACTGATTTGCATATGGCCATGTCTGAACTGGGGTGGTGGAGTGAGCTAAAGAATGATGATGGATTAAACCCAGATCAGTTGACTGGGGGTGAGTGTTTGATTGGCTCAAACGTTCCGTCCATCATCCCCTTTTGTATCGCTTTGTTCGCCCTAAGTTGGCGGGGGTATGCCCAGACGTGGGTCCCTTGCTCACTTTGCCACTGGATTCAAGCAAGCCTGGCTGATGACGGCTGGAATGCCAGAAACCGGTCCTAGGATGCTTGTTTCCGGTCCAGGGAAGACATGGCTTGGCAGTTCGGGCTGGACTGTTCCCATGAGGCACAGGGTCAGACTGATTTGCATATGGCCATGTCTGAACTGGGGTGGTGGAGTGAGCTAAAGAATGATGATGGATTAAACCCAGATCAGTTGACTGGGGGTGAGTGTTTGATTGGCTCAAACGTTCCGTCCATCATCCCCTTTTGTATCGCTTTGTTCGCCCTAAGTTGGCGGGGGTATGCCCAGACGTGGGTCCCTTGCTCACTTTGCCACTGGATTCAAGCAAGCGTGGCTGATGACGGCTGGAATGCCAGAAACCGGTCCTAGGATGCTTGTTTCCGGTCCAGGGAAGACATGGCTTGGCAGTTCGGGCTGGACTGTTCCCATGAGGCACAGGGTCAGACTGATTTGCATATGGCCATGTCTGAACTGGGGTGGTGGAGTGAGCTAAAGAATGATGATGGATTAAACCGAGATCAGTTGACTGGGGGTGAGTGTTTGATTGGAACTGGGGTGGTGGAGTGAGCTAAAGAATGATGATGGATTAAACCCAGATCAGTTGACTGGGGGTGAGTGTTTGATTGGCTCAAACGTTCCGTCCATCATCCCCTTTGTATCGCTTTGTTCGCCCTAAGTTGGCGGGGTATGCCCAGACGTGGGTCCCTTGCTCACTTTGCCACTGGATTCAAGCAAGCCTGGCTGATGACGGCTGGAATGCCAGAAACCGGTCCTAGGATGCTTGTTTCCGGTCCAGGGAAGACATGGCTTGGCAGTTCGGGCTGGACTGTTCCCATGAGGCACAGGGTCAGACTGATTTGCATATGGCCATGTCTGAACTGGGGTGGTGGAGTGAGCTAAAGAATGATGATGGATTAAACCCAGATCAGTTGACTGGGGGTGAGTGTTTGATTGGCTCAAACGTTCCGTCCATCATCTCCTTTTGTATCGCTTTGTTCGCCCTAAGTTGGCGGGGGTATGCCCAGACGTGGGTCCCTTGCTCACTTTGCCACTGGATTCAAGCAAGCCTGGCTGATGACGGCTGGAATGCCAGAAACCGGTCCTAGGATGCTTGTTTCCGGTCCAGGGAAGACATGGCTTGGCAGTTCGGGCTGGACTGTTCCCATGAGGCACAGGGTCAGACTGATTTGCATATGGCCATGTCTGAACTGGGGTGGTGGAGTGAGCTAAAGAATGATGATGGATTAAACCCAGATCAGTTGACTGGGGGTGAGTGTTTGATTGGCTCAAACGTTCCGTCCATCATCCCCTTTTGTATCGCTTTGTTCGCCCTAAGTTGGCGGGGGTATGCCCAGACGTGGGTCCCTTGCTCACTTTGCCACTGGATTCAAGCAAGCCTGGCTGATGACGGCTGGAATGCCAGAAACCGGTCCTAGGATGCTTGTTTCCGGTCCAGGGAAGACATGGCTTGGCAGTTCGGGCTGGACTGTTCCCATGAGGCACAGGGTCAGACTGATTTGCATATGGCCATGTCTGAACTGGGGTGGTGGAGTGAGCTAAAGAATGATGATGGATTAAACCCAGATCAGTTGACTGGGGGTGAGTGTTTGATTGGCTCAAACGTTCCGTCCATCATCCCCTTTTGTATCGCTCCCGGGCGGATGTGAGCATAACCTCCTGGTTCAATAATAGTGCCTTTATTCTGCTCAATTTATTGAAAACCGCCTTCAGAGTCGGAATGGAAGGCCAAACAGAACTATCTATGATGTCGTGCGGGGGAGGAAAAAGTACATTTTTTCAGCAGACAACCCTGTGAGAAACTGTAACAATATAGGGTATGCCGGCCAGCATGCCACAGCAGTCTTGGTTATTCAAAAGCAGATAGCTACCATTAGCAAGCACAGTGAAAGTAGGAGAAATAGCAGGAGCAGGAATACCCTTTAACACACAAGCAAGATTCAGAGCCGAAACGTTACAAGCTCCGTGCAATTTAATGTGTTTGCAAATAAGGGAATGACCCACAGTTGAATCGCATGACTCCCCCGTGAGAAAAACTTCCTTTCCGTCTCTAAGGCATTTATACATGAAAGGCAGGGACCACAGTTCATGCAGGAAGGCACTGCCCAAGGGCTGGAAACGGCCCACAGGATAATGTTTCATGCACAAACTAAATTCAAACAAAGAAAAAGGCAAGGCGATAACCCCATGAACTAGCCACACAGCAAAATCCAATTCCGCCACAGAGAATGGTAAAGGCTCTATTTTCTCGATATGTAACAGAGTGTATGCTGCATCTTTCATGGACATAAACTGCTGTTTGTCAGTTAAATTAAAAGGCAGGAATAAGGCAGAGGTGTTCAAAAAATGCCAAGGAACTTTACCCAACTTAAGTGTTTGCAAAGTCCATGCAAACTGCATAACTGAACGCAATTGATTCTGACCATGATATAACACAGAAACATCATCCTGAACAATATCAACAACAGAGGACACAATATTCTCTAACGTGTAAATGCGGGAAGACAGGGTATTAATACTATTGTCAACAACAGCAAGCACCTTTTCCAAATTTGCTTGATCTATTTCCCGTAGACGGGAAGCAGCTTTAATTTGCAAAAGCTTCCAGAGTTCATTATAAGTTTCATAAATGAATCTCTTAGGTCATGGACCATGAGGCCCCAGAATAAAGTTGGACAGATCAAGGTTGACTGATAGGAGGGATAAATGTTGTTTAACAAAATCTAGGGAAGAGTGCTGCAACCACTGTTTACATAATTTACCAACAGAATATGTTGTTACAGTATGAGAGTCAGAAAACCTTGGATCTGGCCTATCCTGTTTGTAACCAGGAACTGAGTCATGAAAACGCAGTTGGCAGGCATTAGATGCTATCGGCCAAGCCAACCAGGGTGACTGAACAAGCGTAGAGACATTAAACGAATTGTTCTGAAACAGAGCTTGCAAAATTGTAAGGGACACATTGAAATGCAAGCTCCCGTTGGGAGTGGAAGACAATGCATGGAATGGAAGGTGCATTCAATTGTTTGGAAGTAGCCAAACCCCAACACGTAGTTTGATAGATGGTATTATTCAGAAATAAAATCTGGGCCGGGATAAGGCAAGCACGGTGCAAGGCTTCGGTGCCTTGCACCTGCCATGGTTTTGAGCCCCAGATTGATTTCAGGTCAACAGTGTCCTTCCAGTACTCATAACCACCCACAGCTAAGGCGCTCAAAAAGGAACCCGAATATAGCAATTTGGTGTGGGTCAACATGACTTTCTGAGTGGATGGAGAGTTTAATTTAAAATAATAGGACTCAAGGTTCGATCTATCAAAGTCTGTGAAGTAAGTAAATTTATTTCTAAGAGTTTGGGAGCTACCTGGCAAAGGGGTTGGACAATGCTCCCATTGGGTGTAGTTAAAAGGACCACGCAGTGCACTTGGTTTATGGACAAAGTGGTTGCCCCAATGCTGGTAACAATATAAATCAGAATAACTTGCAGAATTCATGTACAAATCTTCAGCATTAAAAGCAGCATAATATTTCAAATCAGTAAATAATGCTTCAACTGCATGCACAGCCCAATCGTCAGAATGAATATTACTTTGTACGACATCACCCATCGAAACACGAAGGACATTTGGTACATTAATGATTTCGGTTGGTCCATGAATTTGGAAGTTTACCGCATCCCAAACGATGCCATCAGCGACTGGAAAAGCTGAAATGTTCACAAATGTGTGGTCTTGCTTCATGATGTGAGATGAAGAATGTGGAGCCAAAGTTCCAGTGACACAGTTCACTGCAGAGCGTTCTGGTAAATAGTGACCATTGATGAGTAGAAAAAACACTGTGACAAAGCCAATGGACATGAACAAAAAAATCAGGAATAGCACCAACCAGATGTATGTCCAAGGGGAAATCAGAAAATTGTCTCTGAACCAGGATACAAAAACACTGAATCGGGTCGGGACAAGTGATGAGGTGGAATCCGAGTCAAAGGAATAACGTGTTGGGCTCAGTGGTGTTGTTGGTAGGTGTACCACCGACTCGTTGGCGGGGTAGGTATACTCAGACTCGTCGTTGCAGGGGGAGTCCGGGTAGTCAAGTAAGCGATCAGGCAAATCTACCATCTCGATTGCAACATCAGTGACCGTTCGGGCAGGAGGGCCACGAACATTCGTCCGGGAAATGACAGGACAAGAGACCGCTGGTGTAACACTATTCAGGATCGGCCAGATGTTGTAGCTTGACATTTACCACTGAGATGTATCTGTTCTCTTTGCGACCAGGAAGCGGTGGTAAGATGACTGTACGAGTTCCCTTCAATCCCAGGACTGGAACTGGTGCACGATAAGAGGGGCCGAATTCTTTTTTGTTCTCCACCTTCTCTCGAACCAGATCTCCAATCTTCGGAAGCCAGCCGGCAACTGGAATCTGCAGCGCAGCGTCTGTGGCTGAAGGTATATGTGCGATTGCAAGTTTGTCTCGGGCTTCTTGTAAGTCCTGCAACATAGTAGAATGGTTATCTACATCAAAGATAGCGGACTGCGCCGCCATGTCTAGACCATCAAGGTCTGGCACAAACATTCGTATGCCAAAGAGCATTTCGTATGGGGTCCGCCCACCCAGAGGTCTTCTAGGGAGATTATTAAGTGCACGTTGTACGGTATACAAGTGGGCCAGCCAGTTCCTGCCAGTACCTAAGACTCTAGCTGTCAAGGATTGCTTTAAGTCACGGTTCATTCGTTCAACAATCGAGTTGCCCTCAGGCCGATATGGAGACGAAAATTTCACCCGCACCCCCAGTGAACCCATAGCGTCCTTGTAAGCCTTAGAGGCAAACGCTGGACCTTGGTCAGAATGGAAGGTGGCACAGGCGAAAATTCCCACAAAGACACGCAAATCCCTTATGACATTTCGAGCGTCAGCACTTTGTTGTGGCCAAACCCAGATGAAACGTGTGCACGAATCCACTGCAACTAAGATATATTTATACGCAGTGTCTGAGGAAAATGGACCGCAGTGATCCAGGTAAACACACCCGAAGGGTCTGTTAGAAATGCAGAGCTGTGTATGTGGTGGCCGTGTAACCGTGGAAGGCTTAATCTGCTGACAAACGTCACAAGAAAGCACATAAGTACGGGTTTCTTTGTACAACCCATGCCACCAGTATCGCTGCTGCAATATGGAAACAGTCGCAGACACTCCAGCATGAGCCGAAGCCATGCCTTCGTGTGCTGCCGTTATCAAGGAAAGTCTGCGGTCCGCGTTGGGAATCAGCCGATCACCAACGTCTGGTATTTTTACATAAGGAGCCTGTTCGGGACCTAACTGATAAGAATATTTGGAAGGAAAACCCCTAGGGTAATTAGCACCTTCCTTTGTTGCAGCAATAGCTGCTAAAATGTCAGTATCTATTTTAGACATGGATCTGGTAACTGCTGCGACTGAGCACGTGACTACTGCTGATTTGGCAGCTTCGTCTGCCAAACCGTTACCAACAGTGTGTGCGCCCACACGCTGGTGGCCAAGGGTGTGAACCACCTGTGTGAGGGGCAGACGTTGTTGCAAATCTGCCACTCGAACCCAAAGCATTTTATGCTTAATTGTGCTAGCTTTGGCGTCTCTGTAGTCGTTTTGCGACCAAAAGAACAGATTGTCATTGTAAGACTGAACACAGTAGTAAGAATCGCATACAACTAGAGTTGTCACATCCGGATTAGCGAACTCAAGTGCGAGCACCAATGCGCGCAGCTCGGCCAATTGTTCAGTACTGTCTCCTAGTGCCTGAGTATGCACTACAGTTGATTTGAACTTTCCGTTCACAAAGGTACCTGCAACAATAGCACATGCTGCTGAATAAGCATGCTTGGAACCCGTGGCCGGTTGTGCCGAACCATCGGTATAAATAACACATTCGTATTCCTCAAGCGGTAGCAAGGACAGAGGAGGAGGATGAACGAATTCATACTGTAAAAACTCCTGAGTCTGAAGAGAAGAATCAAAGATAAAAGTGACATCCGGAGACGTCAAAGATGTTGACCATTGTATCCAACGGGGGTGCAAAGCTTTAGAGTTCGGAACACTTGCTTTAGTCACTGCCTCTAGGGCAGGATATGGTGTTACCACCAGAATTCGTTTTCCCCGTGCCAGTGCACGTTCCTTTAGAATCGCCATTTGCACTGCAGGCAAAACTTTCTCCACAGATGAAAAGCGCATTTCTGCAGAAGTGTAAAGATGTGACTTGTATGCGATGGGTACTGTGTCACCTTCATTAAAGGTTAAGTATGTGAAACCCACTGCCCCTGGAATTATTCTAATCACCAGGTTTGTGTGGTTGTCACGAGTCAACAAGAATTTAGACTCAAGAAGGTCTGTCTGCAAAGACTGCAGAATGGAGGAATGCTCCGGAAGCCAGCATGACTTCGAAAAGTTAGGTTGCATCAAGGCCTACAGTGGCTTGATACGCTGGGCATATTCGGGAATGTAAGTACGCCCGAAGTTCAAAAAACCCAGTAAAGACTGGAGTTTCTTCAGAGTAGTAGGAGGGCACAAAAGTGCACATTTCTCTAGGAAATGGGGGGCTAAGCCCTTACCTTCATTATTGAGCTCATAGCCCAAAAACAAAACGGTAAATTCAGCAATGTGAGATTTGGCAAAGTTAAACTTGTAACCTAAAACCGCAAATTCTAGAATAATGCGGTCCACTCGGGAAAGATGCGGGAATAATTCGTCGTCTGTCAGATAAATGTCATCGACATACGAACAAGCATCTGGGTCTATGCCGTCTAACAAAGAGACAACACGGGCAGCGAATACACCTGGACTGTTCTTGTAGCCCATAGGTAAACGCCGGAATTGAAACAATTTACCACCGGAGGTAAAAGCGCTCCATTGGCTACTCTCCGGGGCTAAGTTGTGCGTGTAGAATACATTGGATAGGTCAAGTGTAGTTTTATATTTTTTACGAACAAGACTGTCTACAAGCGCAGAACTGTGGGTGTTTTGCACCGCAAAGGTCCGACAATGAGAGTTCAAATGTCGGTAATCCAAAACTAAGCGGTACGATCCATCGGGTTTAGAAACCGCGAAAAGGGGATTATTCATTGGTGATACGCATGTTTCAATTACTCCCTGATATTCTAACTGAGTCAGAATTTCGGAAACTGGGCCTTTTGCTTCCCGTTTGATGGGACATTGGGGTTGTGGCTGTGGCAGCGACCGCAGAGGTATTTCATGGGGGAGAGTCCTCATCCCAGCCCACGTGGTTGCGGTATAACGCTGGAGCCAGGGACACAGCCCACTCAGCTGCTAGAGCCTCCGCTTTGTCCTTGGGGACATGACGAGAAAAGCTCGGAAGGATTACCTCCTCCCCTTTACGCGCAGCAAGAACGAATGGGGGCGGCCAATCCGCCTCCGCTAACAGAATGTCGTAAGAAGAGGTCAGATTCTCCCAAAAAATCCCTTTAATAACACGCTGTATATCACCTTCGATTTGAATGACAGTATTATATAGTCTGTCAGGGGGTGCCACTCTGGTATCTGCTGTCTCGACAGTAATGAATGTTTCAGTTGCTGTCGCCTCCACATGAGGACGTAGCGCCTCCCGCACTATGGTAACTTCCGCGGCGCTGTCTAGGAGGGTCACTGCCCACGTCCAATTCAGGAGTCTCGTTCTCACCGTCTGTGGCATATCTCGCTGTTACAGCGGCAACCTTATTCTTCTGAAACTGTGGGCGAGAGCGTTGAAATTCTTCTGCTTTCCCTCTGACCTGTTGTCGAGGTTGGTCTCGTCCCTGTGGAGCCTCTCGACCCCTTCCTCTATCCTGGCGATCTCCTCCACCAGCCTGCGAAGTTGTCGGTGCCTGTGAAGAACAAGGAGAACGCGAATCAGGGACTTGAAACCTCTCTGGAGATTTAATTCTCGCCCTATCGCGCAAATCATATGTGCGTTCAGAAGAGACGGAAACCGGGGATGCGCCTCGCGACCCCGGCTTCTTTTGTTGCTTACCCTGTTTTTTCAACCTCCAGCTCTTTTTAGTAAAAACTGGTTTCTCATCTATCTGAGATTGAGTTTTTGGTTGTTGTTGCGATTGTGTTTGCGATTTAGCAAAAGGCTTAACTCCCAGGCTATTGCGGCCAATTGTTTTGTAAGCCTGAGCAATAATTTTTGGTAATTTGCGCGGCTTGTCCGGATCTGGGACCAAAGCCAAAGCATTAGCTACTTGAAAGTTAACTGCATCGCCCTTGACATTCGCAAGGATCAAATCAGCTACTACGTCGAACACTCCCACCAGTCTCATCCCTAATTCCACAGCCGCTTCAGGGCCATGCTCATCCTGCACGCGTTTAATTACAGAGGGGAGAACCGTCATGGAAGGAGTGCCGAAACACTTCGCATATACTGCTGCGAACACCCTACCCCAGTTGTTGCATTCTGCCAACTCGGGGATTAAGTCTTTGGGCAAACTAATCGTCAGATATCCTGTGTTTTTCCACGGGCGAGGTATTTGGAAAAACCGCCTCCAGCTGGTCAAATTTTTCTGCAAGCCAATAAGGAAAATCATCCTGATTTTGTGGGTGCTTGCCCATCACCGAATTCACCATGACAGGACTTATGGTTACACCGCCTGCACCAGCTGGATGGGCCGCAACTCCAGGCGGGGCTCCCTGGATGTTGCCTGTAACATACTGTACTAAAGCTCGATGCACTCGTATCAAAGACGAATGCATATCACGCAGTTCAGCGAACTGCCACCGTCATATAACGCGGATGTGGGGTATACCCGGCCAAGACAGGCCAAGTGGCCCCTTCAATGGATTAGGGGCCTAAACGAACTATCGGTAACCAGTTTGGGGAGGGCGCCATCAAACCAAACACGGTGTTGCCAAGCCGTGAGCAGTACTTCAAGATTCCTATACGGTCTATAGTGATTAGGAACAACGGTGGCTTCATATTCATGGAACAAATTATCAGTCCGCATCCACCGACGGAAAGGTGACCCAAGAGTAGAACACCTCAAAGTGGTAAGCTGGATCTGCTTGTACCACAAAGATCAGATCGACACCCGCGTCAGGCACTCCATACACTGTTAAGTGAGCCCGGAGTGCTGCGCGGCTATGTGCCGCAATTTGAACAGCCATTTAAGGCTAGAAGTTTTCGACAACCTAATGTGAGGCAGCACAATAGAGGGTATTAGTTAAGAAACCTTTTAACAACTTCAAGCTTGAAAGAACCTATAAAAACGTCAATATAGGAGGTATCGCCATCACACACGCTTCCGGAAGCGTCTGCGAAGGAGTTGTGGACAAGCACAAATACTACTCAAGCGTCTCGCAGATAAGCAGCCCACTCGTTGGTTGCGCCATGTTGTAGTGATTCTGCACATATACAGAGCTATGCACAGGGTGATAGGACCTCGGAATATAGTGGTGAGCCAACCATAAACCTTAGCACCTAAAACTCCAACCCGACTAGCTGTAGCGTCTCATTAGCAACAATGCTACCAATGATTAGACAACCCAGAACACGGTATCTCTCTCTCCAGGACTCGCAGTAGCAAGAACACCCTTTCATAACTCACTCATACCTGTCCACAACGCGCGTAAGAAGAGACACTGTATAGTTTAAAATGTTTATTTCAACTAACGTGCTCTAAGATACAGTACACGTGCCAGTACTATCAGCATAATGCATAAGGATAATATAATCAGCATAGTTACAACTCCATAGAATACAAACGGGGAAAGCATTTCATAAAGCAGTGGATATAGGGCTAAATGACCTTACCACCCTCCCCGTGCTAGTAGCTAGTTTATTATAAAAACAGAAGACCTCTGGGCTTTGACTAGCGAACCCCATACCTCAATATCTAGATGCAAGGTTTACATCATCAGACAAGCACAGCTCTTCTCTCTGGAAAGGATGTTCTCCAAGTGCGTCTAAACGTGAAAATCACCATATTAAAAGCACCCAAATTTCTCCATGGCAGCTGTACATAGTGTTGTGTCTAAGTGCGAGGAACTGGCCAGATCAGCAAGAACAAGGGACGTTGTTTTTCGACCTTGTACATGTTGTGCAGACGTAGCCCAAAGGGAACAGGAGAAAAGGTGAAAGACAGAAATGCAGACAGTTCTAAAATAGCCGGGCAGAAGCAGAGGCTGGAAAAACAATGGCACAAAGTAACGTGCGCAAAAAGGCATCATGGCAGCCAGGCCTAAGTCAACGTAGCAAGGCAGACCAGGAGGCCACAAACCACAAGACAATCCACTTCTGAAAAAGGAAGTAATGTCTTACTGTTCAGTGCCGATTTGTACCGTGGATCCAGAATTGTGGCACAAATGTAATGTTCTTGGGACAAAATCCTTGTATTTTCAGCTAAGCGACGGGATAAGCTCTCCACCAACTCATATGCTTCTTTTTCTTCCTCCACACCTATGTACGCTTCAGACACCTCCTTCAACTGTTGCTGTATCATGTGCAACAATGGGATAGCTTTGCCCATAGTACAGTCCTCCTTGCTGACTTCACGTGTGAAGACCTCGAAAGGAAGAAGCATGTCTGTCAGGCATTTAACTAGGCACCATTGGTCCATCTGAAGGGTCATGCCTTTCACAGTAGCATCCCCTCTTTGCATGACATATTCATTGATTGGTCTGTACTGCTCAAACAGACGGTCAAGCATGTAATAAGTTGAGTTCCAATGTGTTGCCACCTCCTGGATGAGTGCTTTGACTGGCATTCTATAGTCACGTTGAATGATCCTCAGCTGCTTCCGGGCTTTAAAAGAATGGCTGAAATAAGTGCATATTCTTCGGCAGGTGGTCAGTAAGTTGCTGAATATGGCTTCTTTTTTCAGAAAGTCTTGAACTATAATGTTGAGGCAGTGTGCCAAACACGGGACCCTGAAATAGCCACCATCCTCCATGGCCTTAAGTACATTACTGCCATTATCCGTGGCAACAAAACCAATGTTAAGCCCTCTTGGGCGCAGCCATTCAAAGACCTTGCTGTTAAACTCTTCCAAAATGTTTGCAGCAGTATGAGATTTCTCCATGGCGAACATGGCTACAGTTGCATGTTTCCGAGTAGCATTAAAAATCTCAGCTGTGTCAACAGCACCTACTTCAGATAGCTTTTCTCTAACCCCCACAAAGAGACCCAGTGTGCAGTGATGCACATGTAATCAGTGGCTTGGCAACTGGTCCACATGTCTGTTGTCAGGTGGATATTGTGAACAGCACTCTGCTGCAAAGCTTGTCCAAGCAATTCCAGCACATCGTGATGTAGTGCTGGAACAGCAACTCTGGCGAAATAGGTCCGGCTGGGAACCTTCCATTTAGGGCAGATGGCTGACACAAATTCAAGGAATATGTGAAAACAAGGGACCCCCTCTATCAAACAATGAGGTCTAGGAGTAAGAGGGGAAAAAGCAACCATATATTATTACCAAGAAATACTCCCCTTTGACCTGTATTTCTTCTGCAATGATTTAATCCACTCTGGGTAAAAACCATACGAAATGTATCAAAAGCACATATGATTCTTAGAATTGATTTATTATTCTTGATAACATCTTATTTCTTTATGGGAAAAGGTTCTTTGTAAACATAATATTTTACATTACTTACAAAAACTACACCAATATTTTTAATTTCTATTTTCTTTTTTACAGATAAAACATAAAATCATGAATACAAAAATAAATACATTTAGTAGTCCCCAGACAACACACCTAATATTATACCCCAAACATTCACTCTACACAGTCGTTCACAATCATACAAGACACATGTACTCATCCGGATAAATGGGAAAACAAACAGATGTAAATAGTTTTCACAGCTGAACAATTTAGAGGTCTGGACACACGAGATCGACGCGCGTTTCGGTGGGTTAACACAACTTGTGAACCACCTTCATCAGGGCCTTGTCCAAATGGGGTACAGAGTCACACAGTCAACTGAGCCAAGGGGACCCAATGTCTGCATAATTATATGAAAGCTTCACATTCTCTATTCGATGTTGGAGCGCCGCCACTTCGCAAGGTTGAGTCAAACCAAATTAAAAATCCAATGTTATGTGTAATATATGTTGGTTCTCTCAGTACCCCAGGATCGAGACGGATGTCCTCACCCTGGACAGAGGAATCACCCCAAGGGGGTCATTATCCTTCAATTTGTTTCCAATTCGTATGAACTCCCTGCTGTGTGTGTGATTTAGAGCCTCTTCTTTAAATTAGATGACAAAGGCGTCGCTCATGTCGCTGACCGTCCGGTTTCTTAAGCAATTCTTCCATGCATTATGTTCTGGCATGTGGCTCTAACTGATCCGGTCCAAATTCAAGGAATCCCACCCCTTCCACAAATGAAAAAGGGAGAAGGTCCAGCGCTAACATTTTAGCCAGCTCCGCATTCTACAACCGTGCTGTTGGGTGGTTGCGTTGGTACTGCCCTTCCGACCTAAGCATGCTGTCAATGGTAGGCTGGATTATTTTCGTTTGAGGTGCAGCTGTATTCTCGAACCCAGTTAGGCTCAACGACGCACTGCTTTTCATTGCAGTACTCGGTTGCCTTGGTGTCTCAGTCTGATTCTGAGTCTGACTCGTCTTACTACGGTGCCACTGAGATGTTGCTGAGGATGTGGGCGGTACCACTACACTGCTGGGGACAGGGCTAGAAATGTCTCCCTCTTGTTGACCTTCCACCGCGATCATATCTTCTTCTACTTCTTCATCCCCACCAACAGCAATGGGTGCAGTCTTACTTTTTTGTAAGCGAAGTAGGTGAGCCTCCCACTGGATGATGTGGTGTTTTTTGAGATGACTTGTTTGGCCTCCGGTACCATAGTTTGTACCAAGCTTACCCCGCCTAACAGCGTGTCAACAAATTGAGCATATAGCAATGTTCTCCTCCTTACTGCTAACCGAAAAGAAGTCCCAAACTGGGGCGGAGAACTTTCTGGCGCTGCTGGAGGTGCCACTTTCAATACCAGATGAACTGGAGGGTGTGCATGGAATTTGACTCTGTGCAGTTACAGTACCACTACCTACTGAAGTGGTGGTTGAGCTCGATGTAGGTCCCTGCCAGGCCTTTGCAAATGCAAATATGGAAGCTGGAGGTCATGTTGGTGTTACCTGTGTTGGTGGTATCTGTGCTACATCCCTCGCAGCAATTTTGGATAGGGTAATAATGTTGGTCTCTATCTCCTCTGGGCCGGGAGTGATGTTCATGATGACTGGCTCGTCATCATCATCCCCCTCTTCTACATCTACCTCCATAACTCAAAGGCTTTCTGGAACCTTCCTTTTCACTAGCCTTGTCTTGTGGCATGCATCACTCTCAGACTGAGCTGGTGGCTTCCAAGTGGCATCTCGATCATCAAAAGCCGGGCTTGAAGAAGAAGTTGATGGACTAACCCTCCTTTTCCTTGCTGGGGGTCTGGAAGACAATGGATCTTCTGAAACAGTGGCTGCTCTGTCTTGTGGATTGTTACCTGCCTTGTTATGTTGGCCTAGGCCTGGCTGCCATGCTGCTTTTCTTTGCGCACGTTACACTGAGCCGGGCCTTCCTCGCCCTTTGCTCGTGCCAAGTTCTTTTGCACTGTCTGCATTTTCTGTTGTTCACCTTTTTGGGCTCAGTCTGCACAAACATGTACAAGGTCGCATAACAATGTATTTCGGTTCTTCCTGATATGGCCAGTCTCGCGCACCCAGACATAACATTATGTGCAATTGCCATGAAGAATTTGGTATGCTTTTAATACTGTGGTTTACTAGCGCTTAACTCACTTGGAGAAATCCCTTTCAGTGAGAAGAGCTATGATGTCCTGCTGATGTAATTCTGCATCTAGAGACTGAGGTATGGGGGTTCGCTAGTCAAAGCCCAGAGGTCTTCTATTATTATAATAAACTATCTTACTGCAAGGGGAGGGTGGTAATGTTATTTAAACGTTTATCCACTGAGCTCTGAGATGCTTTCCCCGTTTGTATTCTATGGAATTGTAACCATGCTGCTTATATTAGTCATATGCATTATGCTATTAGTACTGACACGTGTACTGTACATTAGAGCACGTAAGTTGGAATAAACATTTTAACCTATCCAGTGTCTCTTCCTACGCACCTTGTGGACAAGTACGAGTGAGTGACGAAAGAGTGTTCTTGCTTCTGTGAGTCCTGAGATAAAGATACCGTGTTCTGGGTTGTCCAAACATTAGTACTTGGGTGCTAATGGGATGCTAAGCTAGTTGGGTTGGGGTTTTTGGGTGCTACGGTATATGGTGGCAAACCACTGTATTCCGGGGTCCCATTTTCCTGTGCCTAGCTCTGTGTATGTGCAGAAACCTTATGACATGGCGCGACCACCGTGGGGCAGCTTATCTGCGAGACGCTTGAGTAGTACTTGTGCTTGTCCACAAACCCCTCGCGTACGCTTCCGGAGGCGTATGTGACGGTGATACCTCCTATATTGAATGTTTTATAGGTTTTTTTCAAGCTTGATGTTATTAAAAAGGTTAGTTAACAGACCCATTTTTGTGCTCCCTGTTAGGTTGTCGGATATAATTGTTTAGTAATGGCTGGTGTGGCGATAGCTGCACATAGTCGAGAGCACTCCGAGACCACTTAGCTGTGTATGGAGTGCCCGATACAGGGGTCGAGTTGGTCTTTGTGGTTCAAGCCGATCCGGCTTATCACTTTGAAGTGTTTTACACTTGGATCACTTTTGAAGCGGTGGATGCAGGTGATAAGCTGTTTCATGAATATAAACCCACCGCTATTCCTGCTGCCTATCGACCCTATACTGCTCTTGAAGTGCCTCTCACGGCTTGGCAGCACCGTGTTTGGTTTAATGGCGCCCTACCACAACCAACTACCGCAGTTCGTTTAGGCCCCTTGTCAATTCAGGGGGCCACTTGGCCTGTATTGGCCGGGTATACCCCGCATCCAAATTATCTGGCATTACCGCTTGCGGAACTGCGCACTATGCATACCGGGTGGTGCGAGTGCATCGAGCCTTGGTGACATACGTTACAGGTAGCCTCCATGGAGCTGCTCCTGTAGTCGCAGGCCAACCAGCTATTGCAGCTGGAGTGACTATAAGTCCTGTCATGGTAAATTCTGTGATGGGCAAACGTCCACAAAATAAGGACGACTATCCTTACTGGCTTGCAGAAAAGTTCGATCAGATAGAAGCAGTGTTTCCCCATACATCCCCAGTAGACAAACACCGCATCCTCACGATAAGTTTGCCAAAAGACATAATCCCCGATTTGACATCATGTGAAAACTGGGGTAAGGTATTCGCAGCAGTTTATTCAAAATGTTTTGGAACTCCTTCCATGACGGTTCTACCCTCTGTAATTAAAAAAGTACAGGATGAACATGGCCCTGAAGCGGCTGTGGAATTAGGGATGAGACTAGTGGGAGTGTTTGATGTAGTAGCTGAGCTGATCCTTGGAAATGTCAAGGGCGATGCTATGAACTTTCAAGTAGCGAATGCTTTGGCTTTGGTCCCAGAGTTGGACAGGCCTCGCGAATTACCGAAAATAATAGCCCGGGCTTATAAAACAATTGGAAGAAATAGCCTAGGCAACAAGCCTTTTGTAAAAATGCAAACTCAATCGCAAACACAAGTTATACAAACAAAAAGTGCATCTGAGAAAGATGATAAACCAGTCTTCACTAAAAAGAGTTGGAGACAGAAAAAACAGGGTAAGCAACAAAAGAAGCCGGGGTCGAGAGGCGCATCCCCAGTTTCGGTTTCTTCTGAACGTACTTATGATTTACGTGATAGGTCGAGGATTAAATCACCAGAAAGGTTTCAGAGCTCTGATACGCGTTCTCCTCGTTCTTCACAGGCCCAGACGTCGTCACAGGCTGGTGGAGGAGGACGGCAAGATAGAGGAAGGGGCCGAGAGGCTCCCCAGGAGCGAGACCAACCTCGACAACAAGTCAGAGGTAAAGCAGAAGATTTTCATCTTCCTCGACCGCAATTTCAGAAGAAAAAGGTTGCCGCTGTCACAGCGAAATATGCCTCAGACCGTGAGAACGAGACTCCAGAATTGGACGTGGGCAGTGACCCTCCTAGACAGCGCCGCGGAAGTTACCATAGTGCGGGAGGCGCTACGTCCTCATATGGAGGCGACAGCAACTGAAACATTCGTTACTGTAGAGACAGCTGACACGAGAGTGGCACCCCCTGACAGACTATATAATATAGTCATACAAATTGAAGGTGACATACTGCGTGAAATAAAAGGGATTTTTGGGAAAATCTAACCTCTTCATATGACATTTTGTTAGCAGAGGTGGATTGGCCACCCCCATTCGTTTTAGCTGCACATAAAGGAGAGGAGGTAATCCTTCCAAGCTTTTCAAGGCATGTCCCAAAAGACAAAGCTGAAGCACTTGCAGCTGAGTGGGCTGTGTACCTGGCACCAGCGTTATACCGCAACCATGTGGGATGGGATGAAGAATCACCTCCCCATGCAATACCTTTGCGGTCACTACCGCAGCCACAACCCCAATATCCCATAAAACGGCAGGCAAAAGGCCCCGTCTCCGAAATTCTGACACAGTTGGAATATCAGGGAGTAATTGAACCATGCGTATCACCCATGAACAATCCCCTTTTCGTGGTTTCTAAACCCGATGGATCGTACCGCTTAGTTTTGGATTACCGGCATTTAAATACTCATTGTCGGAACTTTGCGGTGCAAAATACACACAGTTCTGCGCTTGTAGACAGTCTTGTTCGTAAAAAATACAAAACGACACTTGACCTTTCAAACGGTTTCTACACGCACAACCTAGCCCCGGAGAGTGGTCAATGGACCGCATTCACATCCGGTGGTAAATTATTCCAGTTCCGGCGTTTACCCATGGGCTATAAAAATAGTCCGGGTATATTCGCCGCCCGTGTTGTTTCTTTGTTAAATGACATTGATCAAGACGCATGTTCGTACGTAGATGACATCTATCTGACGGACGACGAATTATTTCAGCATTTGTCCCGTGTGGACCGCATTATTCTTGAATTTGCAGAGCAGGGTTACAAATTTAACTTTGCTAAATCACACATTGCTGAATTCACAGTTCTGTTCTTGGGCTATGAGCTCAACAACGAAGGTAAGGGCTTAGCCCCCATTTCTTGGAAAAATGTGCACATTTGTGCCCCCAAATACTCTGAAGAAACTTCAGTCTTTGCTGGGTTTCTTGAATTTCGGGCGTACTTACATTCCCGAATATGCCCAGCGTATCAAGCCTTTGTATGCTTTGATACAACCTACTTATTCAAGGTCTTGCTGGCTGCCTGAGCATACCTCAATTCTGCAGTCTTTGCAGACAGACCTTTTGGAGTCTAAATATCTTTTGACTCGTGATAACCACACAAACCTGGTGATTAGAATAATTCCGGGGCGGTGGGATTCACATACTTAACCTTTAATGAAGGTGATACAGTACCCATCGCATACAAGTCACATCTGTACACTTCCGCTGAATTGCGCTTTACATCTGTCGAAAAAGTTCTAACTGCAGTGCAAATGGCGATTCTAAAAGAACGCGCACTGGCACAGGGTAAGCGAATTCTGGTGGTAACACCCTGTCCTGCTCTAGAGGCAGTAACAAAGGCAAGTGTACCGAACTCAAAAGCAATGCATCCCCGTTGGATACAATGGGCTACATCTTTGACGTCTTCGGACGTCACTTTTGTTTTTGATTCTTCTCTTCAGACTCAGGAGTTTTTGCAGTATGAATTCGTTCATCCTCCTCCTTTGTTTTTACTACCGCTTGAGGATTACAAATGTGTGATCTACACCGATGGTTCGGCGCAACCGGCCACTGGGTCCAAGCACGCTTATTCAGCTGCATGTGCTATTGTTGCGGGTTCCTTTGTGGATGGAAAGTTCAAATCCTCTGTAGTGCATACTCGCACACTTGGAGATAGTACCGCACAATTGGCCGAGCTGCATGCATTGCTACTTGCGCTTGAGTTCGCTTCACAGGATGAGACCACTCTTATTGTATGTGATTCTTTTTACTGTGTACAATCATACAATGACAATCTGTTTTTCTGGTCGAAAAACGACTACAAGGACGCAAAAGGGAGCACAATTAAGCATAAAATGCTTTGGGTTCGAGTGGCAGAATTGCAACAACGTCTGCCCCTCACACAGGTGGTTCACACCTTAGGCCATCAGCGGGTGGGCGCACACGCTATTGGTAACGATCTGGCAGATGAAGCTGCCCGTTCAGCAGTAGTCACGTGTTCAGTAGCAGCAGTTACCAGGTCCATGTCTAAAATAGACTCTGTTATTCTAGCAGCTATTGCTGCAACCAAGGAAGGTGATAATTACCCTACAGGTTTCCCTTCCAAGTATTCTTACAAATTAAGTCCCGAACAGGTTCCTTATGTAACAATACCTGACGTTGGAGATCGGCTGATCCCCAACGCGGACCGCAGGAGTGCCTTGATATCAGCTGCACACGAAGGCATGGCTTCGGCTCATGCAGGTGTGTCAGCTACAGTTTCCATCTTGCAGCAGCGTTATTGGTGGCGTGGATTATATAAAGACACCCGTGCTTTTGTGCTTTCTTGCGACGTTTGTCAACAGATTAAGCCTTCCACGGTAACACGTCCACCACAAACACCGCTCTGCATTGCTAACAGACCCTTTGGGTGTGTTTACTTGGATCACTGCGGTCCATTCTCATCAGACACTGCTTATAAATACATCTTGGTGGCAGTGGACTCGTGCACACGGTTTCTCTGGGTCTGGCCACAACGGAGTGCTGACGCCCGAAATGTAATCAGGGATTTGCGTGTCTTTGTGGGAATTTTCGCATGCGGCACCTTCCATTCGGACCAAGGTCCAGCGTTTGCCTCTAGGGCTTACAAGGATGCAATGGCTTCGCTTGGGGTGCGGGTGAAATTTTCGTCTCCGTATAGGCCTGAGGGCAACTCTATCGTTGAACGAATGAACCGTGACTTAAAGCAATCCTTAACAGCTAGGGTTATAGGTACTGGCAGGAACTGGCTGGCCCATTTGTATACCGTTCAGCGTGCACTTAATAATCTCCCTAGAAGACCTCTGGGTGGGCGGACCCCATACGAAATGCTCTTTGGCATAAGAATGTTTGTGCCTGACCTTGAGGGTCCAGACATCGCGGCGCAATCCGCCAAGTTTGATGTAGATAACCATTCTGCTATGTTACAGGACTTACAAGAAGCCCGAGACAAACTTGCAACTACACATTTGCCTTCAGCCACAGATCCTGCGTTGCAGATTCCGGTAGCCGGCTGGCTTCCGAAAGTTGGAGAACTGGTTCGAGAGAAGGTTGAAAACAAAAAAGAATTTGGCCCCTCTTTTCGTGCACCGGTTCCAGTCCTTGGCCTGAAGGGAACACGTACAGTCATTTTACCACCGCTTCCTGGTCGCAAAGAGAACAGATACATCTCAGTGGAAAATGTCAAGCTACAGCGCCTGGCCGATCCTGAATAGTGTCACACCAGCGGTCTCTTGTCCTGCCATTTATCGGACATATGTTCGTGGCCCATCTACACGAACGGTCGCTGATGCTGTAATTGAGATGGTCGATTTGCCTGAATCCTCTATTTTGCCTGAAACTATAATTGATCCCCAACTCTCCACCAACATCGACGAGGACGAGTATACTTATCCTGCATCTGAATCGGTGGCACATCAACCAACAACGCCACTTGGCCCGACTCGTTATTCTTTTGATTCGGATTCCACCTCTTCAAAAGTCCCATCCAAGTTCAGTATTTTTGTATCCTGGTTTAGAGACAATTTTTGATTCCACCCTGGACATACCTCTGGTTGGTACTTTTCTTGATATTTTTGTTCATGTCCATTGGCTTTGTCACAGTGTTTTTTCTACTAATTAATGGTCACTATTTACCTGAACGCTCTGCTGTAGACTCTGTTTCTGGAACTTTGGCTCCTCATTCCTCGTCTCACATCATGAAGCGTGACCACACATTTGTGAACATTTCAGCCTTCCCAGTTGCTGATGGCATCGTATGGGATGCAGTGAACTATCAAATCCATGGTCCGACGGAAATTATTAATGTACCTAATGTCCTTCGTGTTTCAATGGGTGATGTAGTACAAAATAATATTCATTCTGATGATTGGGATGTGCATGCCGTTGAAGCATTGTTTGCCGATTTAAAATATTATGCATCTTTTAATGCTGAAGATCTATATATGAATTCTGCTAATTATGCCGATTTGTATTGTTACCAACATTGGGGTAATCATTTTCTTCATAAGCCCAGTGCCCTGCGAAGTTCTGTTAACTTCACCCAATGGGAACATTGTCCAAACCCCTTGCCAGGTAGCTCTCAAACTCTTCGAAATAAGTTTAATTATTTTACTGATTTTAATCGGTCGAACCCTGCATCCTATTATTTTAGACTTAATAACACATCAACTCAGAAAATTATGTTGACACACACCAAATTGCTTTATTCAGGTTCCTTTCTGAGTGCCCTAGCTGTGGGTGGTTATGAGTACTGGGATAATACAGTGGATTTAAAATCTATTTGGGGCTCCAAGCCATGGCAGGTACAGGGAACCGAGGCGTTGCATCGTGCTTGCCTCATCCCTACCCAAATTATGTTCCTAAATGCTTCCATTTATCAGACTACATGTTGGGGCCTAGCAACCACTAAACAATTGAATACGCCATCAATACCATCCCTATCGAGTTTTCCAAATGAAAGCTCACGATTCAATCTGTCCCTCGTGTCCCTGCAGGCAATGTTACAAAATAATTCGTTTAATGTTTCTGAGCTGGTTCAGTCACCCTGGTTAATATGGCCTATATCATCTAATGCATGTCAAATGCGTTTTCATGATACTGGTGCTAGCTACACACAGAATAGGCCTGATCCGAGGTTTACTGATGCCCGTACTGTCACTACATACTCTGTTGGTAAATTATGCAAACAATGGTTGCAACATTCGTCCCTTGATTCTGTTAAACAACATTTGTCCCTCCTTACAGGCAATATTGATCTGTCCGACTTTGTTTTGGGACCTCGTGGTCCCCGACCTAAGAGATTCATTTATGAAACGTATAATGAACTCTGGAAGCTATCACAAATGGAAGCTGCTTCCCGTCTTCGGGAAATAGATCAAGCAAATATGGAAAAGGTGCTTGCTGTTGTTGACAATAGTATTAATACCCTGTCTTCTCGCATTTACACTTTAGAGAATATTGTGTCCTCTGTTGTTGATATTGTACAAGATGATGTTTCTGTGTTATATCATGGTCAGAATCAATTGCGCTCAGTTATGCAGTTTGCATGGACTTTACAAACACTTAAGTTAGGTAAAGTGCCTTGGCATTTTTTGAACACCTCTGCCTTATTTCTACCTTTTAACTTAACTGACAAACAGCAATTTATGTCCATGAAAGATGCAACTTACACTCTATTACATATCGAAAAGGTGGATCCTTTGCCGTTCTCTGTTGCAGAACTCGATTCTGCTGTATGGCTAGTTCATGGGGTTATCGTTTTACCTTTTTCCTTGTTTGAATTTGACTCGTGCATGAAACATTATCCTGTGGGCCGTTACCGGCCATTGGGCAGTGCTTTCCTGCATGAACTCTGGTCCTTGCCTTTCATGTATAAATGCCTTCGGGACGGCAGGGAAGTCTTTCTCACGGGGGAGTACTGCGACTCGACTATAGGTCATTCGCTTATTTGTAAACACATTAAATTGCATGGCTCATGTAGCGTTTCCTCTCCTAATCTTGCTTGTGTGCTGAAAGGTATTCCTGCTCCTGTTATTTCACCTACTTTCACTCTCCTTTCCAATGGTAGTTATTTACTTTTAAATAACGAAAACTGTTGTGGCCTGCAGGCTGGCATTCCTTACATTGTAACAGTTTCGCACAGGGTTGTCTGCTGCAAAAATGTGCTTTTTCCTCCCCCTCATGGCAAGGTTGATATCTCTATTTGGCCTTCCATCCCTACCATGGAAGCAGATTTCAATAGACTGAGCAGAATAAAGGCACTATTATTAAACGAGGAAGTTATGCTCACGTCCGCCCGGGAGACATTCATTCTCCAGGTGGCGAGTACCCACAGTGAAATACAGGCCCTTTTAAACACTAATCTCCCCCAACATTTTGGGAGTTAATACATCGTATTTTTAACGCATCTAACACTGAAGGCCTAGTACACTTTTTTAAGGTCGTTGGGTCGGGCTTGGTGTCCTCCTTCCAAACTATTTTTGGTGTCATCCCGGCTTTCATACATTCTATATTTTCCAGTGTCTTTGGCGGTTTCCCATTGATCCTCGCTTTAGCGGCTGGTGTCTTGATCTTAATTTGCTTTCTGCGCAATGGCTGCTCCCCGATGGGACCTGCTCGATCCAGAACGCCTCCAGCTGCTCCGTGAGCGCCTTTTGGCCGGTTTTGGTGTCTTGCCATTGGCGACACTGAGTGTGTCATATACTCTTTCATTTCGCTTTGCGTATTTCACTTGCGTGCAACCTGTGATGACTTGTGTCCGCTGTCCTTTCACCTGGACTCTGGATTATTGCCTCTCCAATTCGTCCTTGTCTGTTCCGGATTTTGTTCAGTTGATGGGTCCCTTAGAGGCCCATGAGCAGGACTGTTCCGTTGCTGGCTGTATGGCGCGTGCGGCTGCACTGGGGATTTTGGCGCAATGGGATATCTGGGCGGCTGCCCAGGATCTCCTACAACGAAGCTGTTTCAATTATCACGCAAGCTGTCCCGCATTGCTTCTGGATGCTCCCTTTGCTGAGGAGCATTCCTGCTCTTTTGATCTCATGGATTGGATGGCATCTATGTTTTTTGACGATTCCAATGATGAACTCTTAGAGGGTATGGCTTTTTTCTGCACTTACACTTTCATGGATTGACCTGCCCTTCGCCGTTTGGGCGCTCCCTGTGCTCCAACGGCTGTGTTTTTCCTCTGCTGCGCCTCTGTCCTGGCCGCCGGACTGTCCAGGGGAGGGTGTCTTGTGGATTGTTACCTGCCTTGTTATGTTGGCCTAGGCCTGGCTGCCATGCTGCTTTTCTTTGCGCACGTTACACTGAGCCGGGCCTTCCTCGCCCTTTGCTCGTGCCAAGTTCTTTTGCACTGTCTGCATTTTCTGTTGTTCACCTTTTTGGGCTCAGTCTGCACAAACATGTACAAGGTCGCATAACAATGTATTTCGGTTCTTCCTGATATGGCCAGTCTCGCGCACCCAGACATAACATTATGTGCAATTGCCATGAAGAATTTGGTATGCTTTTAATACTGTGGTTTACTAGCGCTTAACACACTTGGAGAAATCCCTTTCAGTGAGAAGAGCTATGATGTCCTGCTGATGTAATTCTGCATCTAGAGACTGAGGTATGGGGGTTCGCTAGTCAAAGCCCAGAGGTCTTCTATTATTATAATAAACTATCTTACTGCAAGGGGAGGGTGGTAATGTTATTTAAACGTTTATCCACTGAGCTCTGAGATGCTTTCCCCGTTTGTATTCTATGGAATTGTAACCATGCTGCTTATATTAGTCATATGCATTATGCTATTAGTACTGACACGTGTACTGTACATTAGAGCACGTAAGTTGGAATAAACATTTTAACCTATCCAGTGTCTCTTCCTACGCACCTTGTGGACAAGTACGAGTGAGTGACGAAAGAGTGTTCTTGCTTCTGTGAGTCCTGAGATAAAGATACCGTGTTCTGGGTTGTCCAAACATTAGTACTTGGGTGCTAATGGGATGCTAAGCTAGTTGGGTTGGGGTTTTTGGGTGCTACGGTATATGGTGGCAAACCACTGTATTCCGGGGTCCCATTTTCCTGTGCATAGCTCTGTGTATGTGCAGAAACCTTATGACAGCTCCTCTTTGTCTGCAGGAAGCTCAATTTCCTGAACTGCCCCTACTTCAGGAGGAACAACTACTATTGTGGGCTGTTGTTGCGGCTGTTGTTGCGGCTGTTGTTGCGGCTGTTGTTGTGGCTGTTCTTGCGGCTGCTGCTGCGGCTGCTGCTGCGGCGTTTGCTGCAGCTGTTGTTGCCCACTTATCTGCTGAGTTTCCGCCTGCGTTGATTCGGTACTACTTTGCGATAATGACATTTCAACATCACTGCTCGTTAGTAGACTGGCTACCTCTGCGACACTCATGGGCTTGGGCCTAGGTTGGTGGGGTTGGCCCGCTGATGCAGAGGTGCTGCTCCCAGCTTGGTCCCCGGGCAATGCAGCTGCAGGCGTAATTTTTTGTTTCTCAAAAAACATCTGGGGCGGCACACCAGTCTTGGTAAGTGCCACTTCCTTCTTCTGTTCCTTCTTCTCACTGACAACTTTCTTGGTACTGGAGGACCTGTTACCTTTCTTTGGGGCCATCTTCTTCAGATGTCAGCAGGACGCAGGTGCACAAGTTGCAGAGATGTCTGTGGTCACTCGTGGACGTGACGTGGTGCGCAGCAGGACTTCTGTCTGGCAGTACAACGGGTGATGATGACACCTCCTCCTCTGTCTTTTTGTGCACCTAAAAGCAAAGAAGCCAGGAGAAGAACATCAGTGAAATGTTGCATTTGTTGTTGTGGTTCAATTACTACTAGTACAAACAAACAAATAAAATATATAACTTAGCGTAGCCATTTCTGAGACTTTGTCAACAAGGGCTTTCATGGTATACTGTGTACACTCTCAGGAAGGATAGGAAAGAAGAACAACAACAACAAAAATACAAATGTAATGGAAGTGGACCCTGTTTGGCATTAAATTATTTGCTCATCACATCATTCAGGGAACTGGAGCTGGCAAAGGGGATGGATGGAAGCAGTAAGCCAAGAGGAAAACCATGCAGGCCTATATGGCAAAAGCAGCACACTTATAACTCCCACCAGAAATGGCCACCAGCCACATTGACACTCACAAATCACAAGCAACAAGCAGGAGGCCTGGAAAACAATGTACTGAAAAAGGCCTATAATAGCCAGGCAAAGGATGCATGCTAAACCACACTGATTTGCCTTTAATGCCATAAAATGCAAAAACGAAAATCCACAGGGCTAAAAAAGGTCTGCAAGGTACACAACACACCACACACAACAAAGGCATTTATTTAACACACACCCAAAAACTGAAATACCCCCAAAAATACACATTTTGCAATTCAATCCAATGCCATCCATGCCCTAAATGCTGTTTAAATTCAACAGAACACACAGAAACAGTTGTTTCATGCACCCGTGACTACCTCTGAGCCTACTGGATTAAAGGCCTGTTGGCAGACTAGGCCACAAGCTTGCAGGCCTATTGCAAAAGCACACTACCGGGCTTCAAAATGGCCACCAGCCACATGGCCAGGCCCACAACTACAAGAAAATGAAGACAGACAATGCAGGCCTATGGCAAAAAGCACACTGCCTGGCTTCAAAATGGCCGCCAGCCTCATGGCCAGGCCCACAACAACAAGAAGCCTAGGCCACAAAGGAAACACATGCAGGCCTATATGGCAAAAGCAGCACACTTATAACTCCCACCAGAAATGGCCACCAGCCACATGGACACTCACAAATCACAAGCAACAAGCAGGAGGCCTGGAAAACAATGTACTGAAAAAGGCCTATAATAGCCAGTTAAAGGATGCATGCTAAACCACACTGCTTTGCCTTTAATGCCATAAAATAAAAAAACGAAAATCCACAGGGCTAAACAAGGTCTGCAAGGTACACAACACACCACACACAACAAAGGCATTTATTTAACACACCCAAAAACTGAAACACCCCCAAAAATACACATTTTGCAATTCAATACAATGCCATCCATGCCCTTAATGATGTTTAAATTCAACAGAACACACAGAAACAGTTGTTTCATGCACCCGTGACTACCTCTGAGCCTACTGGATGAAAGGCCTGTTAGCAGACTAGGCCACAAGCTTGCAGGCCTATGGCAAAAGCACACTACCGGGCTTCAAAATGGCCACCAGCCACATGGCCAGGCCCACAACTACAAGAAACTGAAGACAGACAATGCAGGCCTACGGCAAAAAGCACACTGCTTGGCTTCAAAATGGCCGCCAGCCTCATGGCCAGGCCCACAACAACAAGAAGCCTAGGCCACAAAGGAAACACATGCAGGCCTATATGGCAAAAGCAGCAAACTTATAACGCCCACCAGAAATGACCACCAGCCACATGGACACTCACAAATCACAAGCAACAAGCAGGAGGCCTGGAAAACAATGTACTGAAAAAGGCCTATAATAGCCAGGCAAAGGATGCATGCTAAACCACACTGCTTTGCCTTTAATGCCATAAAATGCAAAAACGAAAATCCACAGGGCTAAACAAGGTCTGCAAGGTACACAACACACCACACACAACAAAGGCATTTATTTAACACACACCCAAAAACTGAAACACCCCCAAAAATACACATTTTGCAATTCAATCCAATGCCATCCATGCCCTAAATGATGTTTAAATTCAACAGAACACACAGAAACAGTTGTTTCATACACCCGTGACTACCTCTGAGCCTACTGGATGAAAGGCCTGTTGGCAGACTAGGCCACAAGCTTGCAGGCCTATGGCAAAAGCACACTACCGGGCTTCAAAATGGCCACCAGCCACATGGCCAGGTCTACAACTACAAGAAACTGAAGACAGACAATGCAGGCCTATGGCAAAAAGCACACTGCCTGGCTTCAAAATGGCCGCCAGCCTCATGGCCAGGCCCACAACAACAAGAAGCCTAGGCCACAAAGGAAACACATGCAGGCCTATATGACAAAAGCAGCACACTTATAACTCCCAACAGAAATGGCCACCAGCCACATGGACACTCACAAATCACAAGCAACAAGCAGGAGGCCTGGAAAACAATGTACTGAAAAAGGCCTATAATAGCCAGGCAAAGGATGCATGCTAAACCACACTGCTTTGCCTTTAATGCCATAAAATACAAAAATGAAAATCCACAGGGCTAAACAAGGTCTGCAAGGTACACAACACACCACACACAACAAAGGCATTTATTTAACACACACCCAAAAACTGAAATACCCCCAAAAATACACATTTTGCAATTCAATCCAATGCCATCCATGCCCTAAATGATGTTTAAATTCAACAGAACACACAGAAACAGTTGTTTCATGCACCCGTGACTACCTCTGAGCCTACTGGATGAAAGGCCTGTTGGCAGACTAGGCCACAAGCTTGCAGGCCTATGGCAAAAGCACACTACTGGGCTTCAAAATGGCCACCAGCCACATGGCCAGGCCCACAACTACAAGAAACTGAAGACAGACAATGCACGCCTATGGCAAAAAGCACACTGCCTGGCTTCAAAATGGCCGCCAGCCTCATGGCCAGGCCCACAACAACAAGAAGCCTAGGCCACAAAGGAAACACATGCAGGCCTATATGGCAAAAGCAGCACACTTATAACTCCCACCAGAAATGGCCACCAGCCACATGGACACTCACAAATCACAAGCAACAAGCAGGAGGCCTGGAAAACCATGTACTGAAAAAGGCCTATAATAGCCAGGCAAAGGATGCATGCTAAACCACACTGCTTTGCCTTTAATGCCATAAAATGCAAAAACGAAAATCCACAGGGCTAAAAAAGGTCTGCAAGGTACACAATACACCACACACAACAAAGGCATTTATTTAACACACACCCAAAAACTGAAATACCCCCAAAAATACACATTTTGCAATTCAATCCAATGCCATCCATGCCCTAAATGATGTTTAAATTCAACAGAACACACAGAAACAGCTGTTTCATGCACCCGTGACTACCTCTGAGCCTACTGGATGAAAGGCCTGTTGGCAGACTAGGCCACAAGCTTGCAGACCTATGGCAAAAGGACACTACCGGGCTTTAAAATGGCCACCAGCCACATGGCCAGGCCCACAACTACAAGAAACTGAAGACAGACAATGCAGGCCTACGGCAAAAAGCACACTGCCTGGCTTCAAAATGGCCACCAGCCTCATGGCCAGGCCCACAACAACAAGAAGCCTAGGCCACAAAGGAAACACATGCAGGCCTATATGGCAAAAGCAGCACACTTATAACTCCCACCAGAAATGGCCACCAGCCACATGGACACTCACAAATCACAAACAGGAGGCCTGGAAAACAATGTACTGAAAAAGGCCTATAATAGCCAGGCAAAGGATGCATGATAAACCACACTGCTTTGCCTTTAATGCAATAAAATGCAAAAACGAAAATCCACAGGGCTAAACAAGGTCTGCAAGGTACACAACACACCACACACAACAAAGGCACTTATTTAACACACACCCAGAAACTGAAATACCCCCAAAAATACACATTTTGCAATTCAATCCAATGCCATCCATGCCCTAAATGATGTTTAAATTCAACAGAACACACAGAAACAGTTGTTTCATGCACCTGTGACTACCTCTGAGCCTACTGGATGAAAGGCCTGTTGGCAGACTAGGCCACAAGCTTGCAGGTCTATGGCAAAAGCACACTACCGGGCTTCAAAATGGCCACCAGCCACATGGCCAGGCCCACAACTACAAGAAAATGAAGACAGACAATGCAGGCCTATGGCAAAAAGCACACTGCCTGGCTTCAAAATGGCCGCCAGCCTCATGGCCAGGCCCACAACAACAAGAAGCCTAGGCCACAAAGGAAACACAAGCAGGCATATATGGCAAAAGCAGCACACTTATAACTCCCACCAGAAATGGCCACCAGCCACATGGACACTCACAAATCACAAGCAACAAGCAGGAGGCCTGGAAAACAATGTACTGAAAAAGGCCTATAATAGCCAGGCAAAGGATGCATGCTAAACCACACTGCTTTGCCTTTAATGCCATAAAATAAAAAAACAAAAATCCACAGGGCTAAACAAGGTCTGCAAGGTACACAACACACCACACACAACAAAGACATTTATTTAACACACACCCAAAAACTGAAATACCCCCCAAAATACACATTTTGTAATTCAATCCAATGCCATCCCTGCCCTAAATGAGACACCAAAGGAACAGTTGTTTCATCATGCACCCACCCATGACTAGCTCTGGGCCTACTGGCTACCCACAACAATTTTTTTTTTTTTAAATGATGAAAAGTACCAAATTGTAGTTGCAGCAACTGCAATGGCCCAATCAAACAAACAACAACACCAACTTACTTGTGAAATCTCAAATCCAAAAGTCCTCAAATCCAATGATAATGATGCAGCAGACACAAAAAGTGATCCTTCCAGCACAAAATCCAAATGAAATATGAACATGAGATGGACAAAGCACTGGGAGGCGCCTGCTGGACAGGAACAGGAAGTTGGAGACTCTGTGGCACTTCCTCCCTCTCCCAAAAAAAGAGTTAAAAAAAAAAAAGGACTCCTTGCACAAAAAAGGACAGCCAAATGTCAATCTGTGGTCTTTTTTTCATCCAAATCATCATTTTATAGAAGGTTTTATGCTGCTCGAGATATTCTTCTTCTCCAGATTGAAAATTTTGCGTGTTCGGGATCGCGAGCTTCACAAAACGTCCGCCGGATGTCCGATGGCTCGTCCGAATTACGTGTTCGCGATCGCATGTTCTCTCTTGCGGTGTCCGATGTTGCGGCGAATGACGTGTTCGTGGTCGCACACGTGGTGTCCGATGGCACGGCGAATGATGTGTTCGTGATCGCACACTCTCGCGGCATCACGCGGCCGGCTACCAAAATCTCATGGCGCACGCGAACGGATAGGAAAACTCGTCGGCGAACGCAGGGCTACCGCACGCGCGAGAACGCATTTTTAAAGCGCGAACAAGAAAATAATTCCGCTACGCCGCGGATCGCGGAATTTTCGGCAATTCCGCGTTCTCCGCGGAACGCGAAATTGCCTAAATTCCGCAAATTCCGTGAGCGGAGAGGAATTTACCGCCCAGGCCTACTAAGGGCCCGATTATAATGCGGTTATAAAATCATTCCGACCGAATCGGTTTGGGAATGGTTTCCAACTGACTCGGATCAGGAGAGTCCGACCGACCGATTACGATGCATCCGGATGCTTCCAAATACGATTCAGTCGGACTCCCATTGACTTCAATGGAAGCCTATGTTCCGACCAAATGCATAGGCTCCCATTGAAAAAAGGGGTGCCTGGGGAAAATCAGGCACACTGTGGCAGGCACCCCCTTGTGCCTGCCACACTGTGCATGGCTGGTAAGCCCCACACGCCCGGTTGGGAAGGCTATGGGTACAAGGGGACCCGTTAAGGGCCCCCAAAGTCTGATTCGACTGCCAATTTGAGTCGGACGGCAGGATTCGGAAAGGCTGTCCGAATCCAGCATTGTAATCGGTCATTCAGAAATGCGGCCCGTAGAGACGTACGAGTCTGCTCCGTACAGCTCGGTCATTCCGAATGCCATCGAGTTCAGATTAAGATATTCCTAACACCTAACTTACATCGTAATCAGTCGGTCGGAAACCTTTCCGATTCGGTCGGAAAGACACGTTCCCGATCCGATTCGGACTGAGCAAATGCCGTTAGGAGACCTTCCAAACCGCATCGCAATCGGCCCCTAAGTGTTACTGCTCAAGCTGCTGATCAACAAGAAGTGAAGAAGATGGTACCTAATAAAGATGCCCCTGCAAGAAAGCAGCCAATGAGAAGATGTTCATTGCCACCGCTGGCATCAAGCCCTCAACCTTTTTCCACCAAGGTGCACAGTGTGGCGTAGCTGCTGCACTCTTTTGGACAGGAAGACTTTAGGAAGAGGATCACCCTGGGTCAATAATGGTACCACCACCACCAAAATCAAAGCAGTTGTCTCTCAATGTTGAAGTGACTGCTATCATGGCTGAAACCAGTGAGTCCAAAATGTAATTGCCCCAGCAAGTCAAACATTCCCAGGAAACTCAACAGCAACAAGGGTCACCTACACCTTATATTCCTAACGAAGGAGCAGTGGAGGAAGTTGAGCTTGCTGCAGAGTAGGATGGTATGACTGCTAGAAACTGGGTTACTGGTTGACTGGGGCATAAGTCATTGTCAAGCAATAACTATAATTCTAGTTGGGGTAAGAGGCAGGCAACCCTAAATTAACCTGCAGTCACCCTCTGGTAGCTTTGGCACAGAGCAGTCAGACGTACCGCTGCGGTGAGAGTTCCTGATGTTGAGGATGCGAGGCTCAGCTGAGATGATGCATTGGTTCCAATGAGTGGTGAAGCTGTGATGCGGAGGTTCCTTATTGTCTTCTAGGCTGCTGTTGAGAGGGATGCAAGGAACTTGTGCTGGGAAAAGCGTTGGAAAGTGGCAGTTCTGAAGGCGATACGTCAGTCCCAAGTTGCAAGATGCAGCAGCAATGATAGTCTTTTGTGAAGGGTCCAATCCATGCAACAGCGGCGATGTGTCTGTTCTGCTCAAAGATGCACTGCTCAGCCGAGGAGATGCATCGGTTGGACTCAGGGATGCGTCGCTCAGCAAAGGACAAATCAGTTCCACTGGAGAAACACCTTAGGCCTGGATCCAAGGGTCCAGGACTGGGGTGGCAACACTTGGCAAGGCAGACTCAGAGGTGGCAGAGTCCAGGTGCAGAAGCAGGTTGGTTGGAAGTCTTTTATGGCACTGAGCATTCAGATCAGGAGGATATCCACCTAGCCCTAGGAGTCACTCTGGGTTCAAGAGATGCAGGTCCAGTCCCCTCACCCAGGTAAGAGGACAGCAGGCAGCAGGTCCGCAGTACAAGGCAGGAATTCAGCAAACAGCATTGCAGCAGAGTGGCAGTCCTTTCAGCAGCACAGCATCCCTTCTTCCTGGCAGGTTTTTCACAGGTCCAGAGGTTTACTGAAGTGGTGGTGCCAGAGGTCCAGTAATTATATCCAGTTTGGGCTTTAAAGTGGGGGAGACTTCAAAGACAAAAACAGGCCTTTGAAGTGCACAGAGGTCCTGCCCTTCCTGCCCCAGGCTCACTACTGGGAGGTATGCAGCCCTTTGTGTGGGGACTGGACACAGCCTATTCAGGTGTAATTGAGGCTGGGTCTAGCTCCTCCCTCCCATCCTGTCATGAGCGACCTTCAAGGTACACCTAAGCTCCCATCGTGTGTAGCTGCCTAGGGGAATACACAAAGCCCAGCTGTCACCCACCCCAAGCAAGTGTTGAGAGACAGGCAGTATACAAAAAGGACTCGATTTTTATATTGGGAGGAAATCCATCTGACAGCTTGTCAGAGGCTTTCCGTCCAACATCGATGGTTTCCCTCTGATAGCCGAATTACAATGCCGGCGGTCAGAGGGAACCTAGCGGGGGGATTCTGCTGCGCTTCCGATGGGCCCTAGCACATGCCAGGGCTTCACGCTCCACTGTGGGGTAGTTACATGCAGCATCCTTTAGTGCCCTGGAGGCAAAAGCCACAATTCTCTCCTTACCATCTACTATTTGAGTAAGAGATGCCCCAATCCATTTACCACTCGCATCAGTGATCAACATCGTTTTGCGTTTTGAGTCAAAGTTATCCAATGATGGTGCATCTATGATGGCTTTTTTAGTGGACTCGAAAACATTTTGGTATTCCGAATCCCACTCAACTGCATTCCTTTCTTTAATAAACTTCTTAATGGAACAGTGATATCAGCAAAATTCATACGAACTTAGTCATGTATCCAATAAAACCTAAAAAAGATTTAAATTCCTCTTTGTTTGTGGGAGGAGGTGCCTCTCTTACAGACTTTACCAAATCCAACTTAGGCTTTATGCCATGTTTTGAGATTGTGTGCCCCAAATAATCAACAGAATTCACATCAATTTTGCATTTATCTCTCCTGATACTTAGCCCTGCTTCCATGAGTGCCTGTAACACTTCTCTTAGAGTATCATTGTGATGTTTTTTTGATGCCCCATAAATCAGAATGTCAACCATGGAAGCAAAGTAATTTTTTTATCCCTTTAAGTATTTGTTGCATAACTCTTTGAAATACTGCAGCTGCCGATGCAAGGCCAAAAGGTATTCTCCTGTACCTGAATGCACCAAAGGGTGTTATGAATGATGTAACTGATTTGAAGTCAGGGTGGAGTTCTATTTGATGGTACGCAGAGGAAAGGTCAATAACACTAAAGTGTTCAGCTTCTCCAATCACACTGATCATTTCACTTATTCTGGGAAGTGGGAATCTGTCCACCCAAATATTTGCAGTTAGGTCCCTCTAGTCAACACATAAACGTAGACCCCTCCCCCCAGATATTTGGGTGACCACAATTGGAGCTAGCCATAGAGAACCCTCAATGGGTTCAATAATACCCTCTGTAACTAATTTGTCAAGCTCTCCTTTAAGAGGCTCCTGCATCAAAAGAGGTATTGGTCTAACCTTGTGTATCACCAGTACTGCATTGTCTTTTACTTTAGTTTTATGGTGGAATTTTTTCAAATGGCCTATTTCCTCACTGAACACCTCAGGAAATGTGTCGCCCAAACTTAGACTACCATTACTTCCTACTATTGCTAATACCGGTTCAACACTAGTGGGATCTAGCTTGATTCCTAATTCTCTCTGATGTGCCCAGCCTAACAAGCTGGGCCCCTTTTTTGTTAAGTAAATCTTCCCTAGAGTTGTACGATCTTTAAATGTTATGTGCATGTTTAACATTCCAACTAAAGGTATAGGGTCCTTATTGTACCCTCCTGGTTCAATGTCTGCCTGTTGAATATTATAACACCTCCCCCAGATTTTCTCTTGAAAAACATCATAATCAATCAAAGTTTACAGAGAACACGATTCTGCATAAACTTTTAATTTTACACCATCTAAGGCTATATTGCATGTATGGTAAATATCCTCTTTCCCCGTAACACTAGCCATAAACTGAAATACAAATTTGTTCACACATTCACCCTCTTCTTCAATCATGTGTACATTTTTTTCTTCTTACCTCACAACAAGGTCTCTAACGGAGGAATTATCACCATCCACGGTACCACTCCACTATATAATACACACAAAAGGTAACCGGATGGTAGCCTAACTAGAATGTAGATATGAATGTGCAAAAACAAAACCAAGAAAAGGGCATTTGCTTTTTAAAGACGAGAACCCTCACTCACCTTTTGGGTGACATGCTTCATCATTGGGTTCCCTCTTACACACAGTGCCCGCAAGGTGCACTGTGTGGGCTACAACTCTCCCGCAGGAGAGGAGCGTGAGGTGTTTTACACTCCAATGTCTAATGTGAGTGAGGGGCAGAGTGCAAAAATAATATCAAAAGTGAATTAAAACCATCTCATAAGGGGAAATATTTTAATAAGTGTCCCCTATGGATAGAATTAAAAACAGTGTGAACGATAGGGGTAAGGATGTTCCCTATCTGACTAGGTCAACATGTTTCTGCCCAGATGACCAGAGGTTCGTGGCATTCTTCAGGACCAATGTCTTGTCACTCTGCTCAATTTGTGATAAAAGAAAAAACCATACTTAATTCAATGGATATTTCTCAGAACCAACTTCAATTCTTGTCTGTTTTCTGTAACATACAAACACATAATTATTTCAAGCATACTCACAATCCATGCCCAATGGCTAGTAACCAAGTGTAAGTGAGAAGCAGAGTCAAATCACCACACACGTGAAAAAACACAGGTGAATTAATTAATTATCTCACCAGTATCAGACCAATTATGTGCCTCTACCTTTATCCAGTCCTCTATTTTTGGGGAACCTAAAGGCAACATCAAGGTCATAGGAATAACCATTATATATCAACAAATCAACGGTCCTTACAAAACATATATTGACAGAAAACACACTCATGGCCAGGTACCTATATAATTATTCATCAACATTAACTATGTACCAAGCTGATCATAATTCTCAAATGGTTTATGTCACATGGCTAGCTGTTTATATTCTAATTTTTCTCATATGGGAACATAGTTCTGTGTGTCCCCTTCTCCAGACACTCATATCAAAAAGGCTGCTTATGTATGAAAATCAGCCTGATGTCACACCCTTGTTGGCATCACACGTAGGGCTAATCAATGTTCCATGAAAACCAATACCCCATGGAAATTGAGCACCACATCCAAATCGAAAACCCAGTTGTCATCAGCCAACTCACTGTTATTACAGAGGAGCTTAACTCGTCTAAGAAAATGAAAAAAAGAGGTACAAGAGGATGGCGGAAGGACACAGATGAATTGACCTCTAACTCCGATGAATGGAGTGACTCGAATGATTCAGATCCTGAATATGCGCCCCCACATTTTGGGAGAAGAGGAAGAGGACGAGGTAACATACATATGTATCCTCAACAGACATCATGGTGGCCACCACAACCTTGGTTATATCCACCACACCCCTTTAATCCCGGTCCATCTTTTGGAGGCCCTATTTATCCTCCTTTTTTTGGCCAGACCAGAGGGAGAAGAGGACGCAGAAGAGACAACAATGGAGGCCGTGCTACAGGCAGACAACCACAAGTGAATTGGGATCCATTAATAGAACAGAGAGTGACTCGGAGTATGACAGCGTCCACAAGCGACCAGAATGTTTAGTTGTTAACCTCAGCTCTAAAACTCTTACGACTTTAGAACATAATGTATTGTCTAAAGGACTTGGTTTTGTTCCCACCAAATTAGGTGATAATTTTATGATCCATAAAGAGCTAGCGGATTTTTTTCGGAAAGTACGACTACATTTTTTCTTCTCTAATTTAGAGAAAGATGATGCTAATGTTGTTCCCAATACTGGTCTGAGGAACAAATCTACTTTTCTTCCTTCCCTGCAACAAGGACCTTCAGAAGTAAATACTTTTGAGAAGGCAGTACTCAAAGAATATGAATCCAGTTTAGACCTTCCTAAGAAAACATTTTGTAACATCTCTAATGTTGAAAGAAAATGTATTGAAGAATTGGGCAATGACACTAATATTACGATAAAACCGTCAGATAAAGGCGGGGCTACCGTTATTATGGATACTGCAGTTTATCGTAATGAATGTCTTAGACAATTGAATGACCCTAAATTCTATACCCATATCCTACAAGATCCCACATCGAGATTACAACTAATGATTAAATCTCTAGTGGAGGAAGGGAGAGTCTCTAATTGGATCACTAGAGGTGAGGCAGAATTTTTGATCCAGAAACATCCCAGAGTGCCGGCCTTTTATATTCTTCCGAAAATCCATAAAGAAAAAAGTCCGCCACCTGGGAGACCTATAGTGTCAGGTATTGGGTCTATTTTAGAGCCGTTATCTAAGTTTGTGGACCATTTCCTTCGACCTATTGTAGCGGAGATGCCATCTTACCTACAGGACACTAAACATGTTCTTTCTCTGCTTGAAAATGTACCATTCAATCCTGTAGTGAATATGATGTTTACATATGACGTTGAGTCATTATACACAAATATTCCGCAGGATGACACTCTTGAAATTATAGAACAGCTACTTGAGAGTCATCCACGCGAGGATCAGACACCTAACACTTTTGTCATGCAATGTGCCAGTATGGTCTTAAAAGAAAACTATTTTAGTTATGAAGGAGATCTATATTGGCAAACAACTGGCACTTCAATGGGCAGTACAAGTGCCCCCAGTATGGCTAATTTGTATATGTATGGTTTTGAAACCAAATTCATATTTGCTATTGACAATCCCTTTGTGCAACGCCTCAAACTTTGGAGACGATATATAGATGATATCCTGGTCATCTGGGAAGGTGACCAGGATTCTCTAGATGCTTTCTCCAATTGGCTGAATAGCCAAGATTCCAATCTCAAGTTTACTGGTGAATCCAGTAATAAGACAGTGTCATATCTAGACTTAAGATTGTACCCCAAGAATGGGATGATTCAGACTGAATTATATCAGAAGCCTATGGCGAGGAACTCATTACTTAGTTATCATAGTTTCCATCCACGTGCCTTATTGAATAATCTACCGATAGGACAATTTTTGAGGTTACGTAGAAATTGTAGTGAGGTCGCCAGATACAAAGTACATGCAAAGAATTTAAGTGAGGAACTTTTGGTAAGGAATTATCCGATCAGATTAGTGCATGGAGCACAAAAAAGAGCCCGTAATAATCATAGAGGGGCACTTCTTGAGTCATATGAGAAATCTGAGAATAAAAGGATGGTTTGTGTGACTACCTTTAGCAATTTGACAGACAATGTTAAAAGGGCAGTTAATAAATCATGGCACATTTTGAATACAGGAAAATTGTCCTTAGAAAGACCCTTGTTTGCACTGAAACGAAGCAGTAATCTCCGAGATTTATTGGTGCATACGAGACCAAGATTGAAACAACAAGAGATTAGACAAACCACATTATGGGGTGCTTTGCCAGTGACAGGGCATTTCCCGTGTGGGTCATGTTCTATGTGCCCGTTCACTAAACACGTGACACAATTGGACCTGGGTCTAATGACACCCTGGGTATTAAACTCACATACGAACTGTAATACGAGTGGTGTCATCTATATGATTACATGTCCGTGTTTATTAGTATACATTGGGATGACCACCCGTAAGGTTAAACAAAGGATGGTGGAGCATCGTAGTGCTTTTCGATGCAAAAAGACCAATACCCGCATGACAAGACACTTTTTGGAAATGGCCCACACGGAGGATGATTTTGTGTGGGTGGTCATTGACAAACCTAAATATGATACTAACATGGGGCCCTTAGCTAGGGTACTTCTGCGAAGGGAACAGAGATGGGTGTTCCGTATGAAGAGTCACATTACAGGATTGAATGAGGAGATTCCATGGAGTATTTTATAATCTTGTACTCCCATACGTGTGTTTCCTAGTGGTTAGGTTGTTTGACTGTACTGGAAATGGTGGCAGGTGACCTAGTTTTGATTGTGTTGTTTCGGTTTTCTGTATCTAGCAGTAAGGTTTACCTCAGTATGGAGTAATACTGTTTTACTGTTTCACGATGTCTGTGCACGTGGGATATAAGTTAAACTACAAATCCCATGATGCATTTGTACGGACATTAGGTACATATAATTCTTAATCTGTGTGACGGAAGGCATTTTTTGTCACTTTCATGGCGTGGGTTATATAATATAATAGCGGCGCCATCTGAATGGAATGCTTGACTAACTGACAGCATTTAAGTTGCTATATGCCGAATCTCCTGTTTTACGCGTTGAGTGAACCGGAAGTAGTTGGTTTGACTTCCGAGTTCGGATACGCGGAAGTAGTATTTTAAACAGAAGCGGGAGCTGCGCGATCTCCCTTCGGCCTCTATTTACAGGAGTATATGCTGGGACAATCGGTGAGTCGGGGGAGAGGCTAGTAACGTGCCGCCGTTGCGGTGGTTCTTGTTATGGGGATAGATAGAATGGGGGTCTGACCGCTTTAGACGAGTTAAGCTCCTCTGTAATAACAGTGAGTTGGCTGATGACAACTGGGTTTTGATTTGGATGTGGTGCTTAATTTCCATGGGGTATTGGTTTTCATGGAACATTGATTAGCCCTACGTGTGATGCCAACAAGGGTGTGACATCAGGCTGATTTTCATACATAAGCAGCCTTTTTGATATGAGTGTCTGGAGAAGGGGACACACAGAACTATGTTCCCATATGAGAAAAATTAGAATATAAACAGCTAGCCATGTGACATAAACCATTTGAGAATTATGATCAGCTTGGTACATAGTTAATGTTGATGAATAATTATATAGGTACCTGGCCATGAGTGTGTTTTCTGTCAATATATGTTTTGTAAGGACCGTTGATTTGTTGATATATAATGGTTATTCCTATGACCTTGATGTTGCCTTTAGGTTCCCCAAAAATAGAGGACTGGATAAAGGTAGAGGCACATAATTGGTCTGATACTGGTGAGATAATTAATTAATTCACCTGTGTTTTTTCACGTGTGTGGTGATTTGACTCTGCTTCTCACTTACACTTGGTTACTAGCCAATGGGCATGGATTGTGAGTATGCTTGAAATAATTATGTGTTTGTATGTTACAGAAAACAGACAAGAATTGAAGTTGGTTCTGAGAAATATCCATTGAATTAAGTATGGTTTTTCTTTTATCACAAATTGAGCAGAGTGACAAGACATTGGTCCTGAAGAATGCCACGAACCTCTGGTCATCTGGGCAGAAACATGTTGACCTAGTCGGATAGGGAACATCCTTACCCCTATCGTTCACACTGTTTTTAATTCTATCCATAGGGGACACTTATTAAAATATTTCCCCATATGAGATGGTTTTAATTCACTTTTGATATTATTTTTGCACTCTGCCCCTCACTCACATTAGACATTGGAGTGTAAAACACCTCACGCTCCTCTCCTGCGGGAGAGTTGTAGCCACACAGTGCACCTTGCGGGCACTGTGTGTAGAGAGAAGCAATGATGAAGCATGTCACCCAAAAGGTGAGTGAGGGTTCTCGTCTTTAAAAAGCAAATGCCCTTTTCTTGGTTTTGTTTTTGCACATTCATATCTACATTCTAGTTAGGCTACCATCCGGTTACCTTTTGTGTGTATTACATTTTGTTTCTGCCTTCAAAGTCTTACATAATCTGGCAAAATGCCCCCTATTATTACATTTTCTACAAACAACAGAACGAGCAGGACAATTAAGGTTGAAACCATTTCCTATGCTGATGATACACAATTGATCATCACCATGGACCAAGACCTCCCCCTGACCAAAGCTAGTTTTAAGCACTGTTTGCTGACAGTAGCCTCGTGGATGTCCAAGAACTGTCTTCAACTGAACGTGACCAACACAGAGATTCTTCTGTTCGGGAAGGCACAGACAGCTTGGGCAGTGGACTAGTGGTCTCCTGAGCTAAGCTCTCCACCTATACCCAATAAACGTGCAAGGAATCTGGGAATAATGATGGATGACAAGCTCTCCATGAAGGAGCATGTCAAAACAATGTCTGGCACCTGTTTTGGCATTCTGCGAACCCTTAAAAAGGTTTTTCAATGGACTCCTCTGCAGGCTAGGAACACACTGGTACAAGCACTAATAATGAGCCGCCTGGATTACGGCAATGCCTTCCTGGTGGGGAGTAGTGAAGGCCTTTTGGCTAGGCTCCAGGTGGTGCAGAATTCAGCTGCTAAATCTTCCTCCTCGCTCCCCCTCCGAGCCCTCTGTATATTCCCTTCACAGGCTCCCGTTAAAAAAATGTGCCCTCTTCAAACTTCTCTGCCTGGTATGTAAGACCCTGCAGGGGAAGGGCCCTCTCTATTTGAGGCAGAAACTACAACCATATATCCCAGCGCGGCAGCTCAGGTCGAGTGATCGACTGCTTCTATGCCCAAAACGCATCAGAACAACGAGGCACGGAGGCAGCGCCTTGTCATTCCGGGCCCCCTACGATTGGAATAGGCTACCTTCATCTATTCGAGCATGTACGGACTTCACCACATTAAAAAAACTCCTGAAAACCTGGCTTTTCTCTCATTAGTCGAATTTCCCTCTACTCCCACATTGCAATGGCACCTAGAGATCCCTGTAGGGATGATTCGTGCACCTAACAAATGTAACTAATAAATAAATAAATAAGGTTATTGGCTATATGGTTGAAGTTCCCACAGCGATAGCCCTTCGTCCTTTCCCTTTTTCATCCCCTGTTTTTTTTCTGAGCGCAAATTCATTAAGTTTCTTCCCCTCTTCAATATCTCCCATATGCTCTTCTTTGTCTGAAAGTTTTTTTACTACATGAACTGTGTCAGAAATGTTACTCTGCTTCATTTCTCCTATGCATTCTGCTGTATGTATTTATAGCCTCTTTCAAATCCGAATTACTAGATAATCATTTTTCTTGGATTTTAGGGTTGTTGGTACATCTCACTAATTGATCTCTGATTAGAGAATCACTTATTGGTCCAAAATCACACATGTTGGCCAAACCCAGTGAAACTGCTATGTAACTTGTTACTTTCTCATTTTACCCTTGTGCTCTACAAAATAATGTGTGTCTCTCTTACACAACATTCACTCTCAGGCCAAATTGTTTCTCCAACTTAGGAACTGTCGACTGAAATACATCTGTGTCACAAATTCCTAGGACCACAGGGGTCCAAGGCGGGTAGAGAGGTCCTCGATCACGAGGATAGAAAGGACATGTCCTCCCTCTTTTATACACTTTTACCAAACAAAATGTCCTTCCCGTGGTCTTTTTTGTGTACCCCTCCAATAATGGGGGGACATCAAAAAAAAGAAGAAGACAAACAAACTGGGTGGGGGATTCCCATATGTATAACGGTGACTCTCTCAAGTGCAAATTCACTGAGAGGATCAACAAGATAGGCGAAGCCAACCCGCTGCTGCGGATGGGAAGGGAAAGAAACCCTTTTCTTTTAATTGCCCTCACTCACTCTAATAGTGACATACTTCATCATTGGGCCATCCCGACTCCTACAGGTCGGGGTGGGCTCAACCATTTTTCAGGGAGCACTTAGAGATATTTTGTAAGGGGGCGTGCCATTAAAGATAAAATTCCTCACCCACTCCTAAAGACCCTAAAATCAGCACCAACATGTTTCAGCCCTTCTTAACTGGCCTCAATAAGTCCTGGGCTTTCGTCAGGACGTAATGAGGTTACTTCCCCCAATGGTGCTGATTTTAGGGTCATAGGACCATCACATCCTAAACACCCGTTTGTAAATATTTTAACCTTCCTTCCCACTCCATCATTAAAGATTTCTTTAGGAGTGGGTGAGCAATTTTATCTTTAATGGTACGCCCCCTTACAAAATATCTCTAAGTGCTCCCTGAAAAATGGTCGAGCCCACCCCGGCCTGTAGGAGTCGGGATGGCCCAATGATGAAGCATGTCACTATTAGAGTGAGTGAGGGCAATTAAAAGAAAAGGGTTTCTTTCCCTTCCCATCCGCATCAGCGGGTTGGCTTCACCTATCTTCTTGATCCTCTCAGTGAATTTGCACTTGAGAGAGTCACCATTATACATATAGGAATCCCCAGACCGAAATACATCTCCTTGAAATTCCTCTCTCTCTGAATCTGCAAAATGTTCATAGACTTTCCTGCCTTGAATACCTACATTGTGCAATAATATATGTTGTTTCCTTAGAGGGGAACATTTCTCCCCTCCAATTGCAATAAGATATGACATAAACAACGTTTCCCATTCCTTCCAAGGTATAATTGGTTCTCCCACCTCATCTAAAATGGAGGAGGCTGGGTCATATTTTCTGCAGCCATTATACTACTAACTATAAATAGAACGATAATACAAAAATATAATATTAAAAGACCAGAGGTTCTCCTAACTATGACTCATACCAGTGTGATAAAAAACTTATGTTACATGTATGCTATAAGGATACGCTCAAAATTAGAGAACAAGCAGTACTGATACATTAGCTACAAGCAACACTAGTCACAGTCCTGTTTTTGTTTCTTCCACACAAAGCCTGTGGGTGGAGTAAGACATAGGAAGAGGCCCGGGATTTCAACTTGAACTGTAGAAATAACACGACGACAGACAGCCCTTGTAACAGTTCCCATAATGTTACAATGTGAGCTTCAGATGATAAATGAAGATTCCTCAGCTGTGCCTGTCAGCGTGTTTGAATGCGTGAGCTTCCGATGATAAATGAAGATTCCTCAGCTGTGCCCGTTATCGCGTTGACTGGCCGCATGGACTCAAGCTGTGCCCGTCAGCGAGACAAGCTCCTCAAAGATGAAGCTGTGCCTGTCAGCGCTCAAACGGTAAGCCAAACACCGTATCAGATATAGCACACAACAGGCAAAAGAATATATTATCTGTGCCTGTCAGCGTGTACTTCTGCTTGTAGGATAATCTGAGCTATGATCGTGTTTGTGGGCCCCCAGGGGGAGTAGGATCGCAGACCAGTCTTCCCCCGGGGTTCTTCGTGCATAAGCGGAAGGACAAGCTGGGGAGGGGATCAAGGGGTTGGTCAATGGGAGGGATTAGGGTGTTTATAAAGGTGCAGGAGGGGAGGGCTCTTCCTCTTCCTGCACCTGGCACCACCGGGGAGGTTTTGGAAAATTTAGTCCACCCACCCACCCTACAAGTTTTAGGGTAAGGGTTATGGGTCGGTTGAGCGCGCCAGTTTAGGACAGGTTGCAGTTTCTTTTTGGGTTTGGCAGTACTTTGGTGGGTGGTGAGTCACAGACGGGCAGATCCACCCCTCAGGGGGGGGACAGGTGAATGATGGGGGGGTGCGGGATGCAAGAGAGCAATGGCAGGAGATCCAAGAGAGGATAAAATGGCCTTTTACACTTCAAGTAACATCATGGAGTGTAATTATTGCGTGATTAGCTGTGCCCGTCAGCATATCCATTTCTCGCAGAAAACTGGAGCAAGGAGAGTGACACTCTTCCTACCCAGAATGTGAGTAACGGACGTCACAGCAGAACGGCTGGTTACGTTGCATTAACACCGGCAAGCTTTTACGGATAAAACCACCGACATCTAGATATCGGCAAGAGAATAAAGGCGTTTGCAGGCCCAGGGAAGTTATGCCCCAAGGGGAGGGGCTGGTTATCAATGAACCGGCCCAGCAGCACGCTGGAGCCGGCAAGAGACATGACAATGAGGTTTCCCAGGGAGAGGAGGCCCCTATGGACCTCACGTGAAGGCCTCTCCCTGGGAACACACAACATGCTGAAGGGAGTGGGGTATCCCAGCCCACAGTTAAAAAATCACAAAGGGCAGGGAACACAGCAGGCACCCCCAGTAAAAGACAGGGAGTTGGGGTTGGGCACATTCGGGGAAGAAGCCCCCCACCCATCCTCCCCAGATGGGCAGGGCTGGATTTGGAGGCCCAGATCCGCGAACAGCGCCAAATCATACAAGAGACCGAAAAGAAGTGGGGTGCCATGTGTGCAGACAGGGAGGGTAGGTGTTTTGACTCCTGGGGCAGTGGGCCGCCTACCCCAACGGAGGAGGAGGAAGCATTTCAAGATCAGGACATTAGGGTGAGGGGGCTCAGGGCAAGTGGGTGTGGGTTGAGGAGACACACCATCCAGGGAGTGGGCTAGGGACAGCCGGGACGGTGGAGAGACCCGGTGGTGCTGGGGACCCCTTAGGTTGGAGCAGCCTGGCGGGGGCACAAACCGACAGCGGAGGTGGGTAGAAGTGGGGTGGCACCAGTGGGGTGCAAAACGGCTCCGAGATGCTGGCAAGAAGCAGCATGGGGGTACACGGCGGCCTACCCTCCATCGAGGGATCAGGCACCAGCGGCGAATTCAGAGGAACGCAGTAGTGTGGTTTCAATGAGTGGGAAAGGACAGAAGAGAGGGGTGCATGAAGTGATGTGGGCACCTGTAGAGGATGAGACGCAGTTGCTGCTAGATTATGGTGATGAGAGTGAAGAGTTGGAAGAGGGCGAAGTGCGAGATGAGGATGAGTTGACTGAAGGGGTCACTGGGGCACTGGAGAAGGCAACCAGAAAGGTTGGTGTTTTGCAGGAGGCAAATGCTGCCAGCCAGAAGAAGACAAGCAACAACGGAAAGGACAAAGAGGCCCAGGCAAGTCTTCAGGTGAGGGTGACTGGTGGACCGTTTGGGATGGGGGACCGAAGGCAGGGAGGAAAAAAGCCTGCCAGTGAGTGGGTGTGCGGGGCGGATCTGTGAGAAACACAGGGGTTCACGCAGGTGCAGCAGCGGCTCCCGCAGCAGGTGCGAAGGCCAGCGGGGCAAAACTGTTAGTTGGCATGAGTGTCCAGACGGACAAAGTAGAAGGAAGTGAAGGGAAAGAAGAAAAGGGGGACGACAAACAACACAAGAAGCTGCCCTACATGGGCCTGGCAATGCCTTTGGGGTCACATCTCTCAGACAAAACGAGGAACAGGATATGGAAGCACGAATACGTGGATGTATTTAAACTGCTCCATAGGGAGATCCAGGCAAAAGAGGGATCAAAGGAAGAAGAGTGGGAACTGACGAGAAGGCCCAGGGTCCCCATCCACATTGAGAACTGGACCTCAGCTTTCCTTATATACGCCAGTATTTATTGCAAAAATCACCTGGACAGGGCGATAGCATTATTGAAATACATGGATATCATTCAAAAGACGCAGATGCACTTCGAGGGGTTTGCATGGTTGAGTTATGATGAGGAGTTTAGGGCCAGAATCAGCATTAACCCTGACAAGCAATGGGGGGAGGTAGACCAAGAACTGTGGATGCAATGGATGTCATCCACCCAGTCATCGGCATCTACCCATACGGCTAGCGGCCTACCGGTGTTGTATCGGTCCTTTCCAGCATGTCCCGCCCAGGCAGGGGCAGGGGGGGCTAATGCAAGCGCAGGCAGTTCAGGTTCAGCACCAAAGCAAAGGGGGCATGCTGGAATTTCAACATGGGTTTCTGTTCAAGACACCCTTGCAAGTTTAAGCACGAGTGCTCCAAGTGCGGTGGGCGACACCCACTCCTGCAAAGCTTTACATTGTCCACTCCAGCCGAGCAATGGAGGGCCACTAAAGGCAGGGAACAGTCTGGGCCAAAGGGCTCCTACCCCAGTTAGGGTCAAGGCCATGGGCGCGTGGCTTTAAATTTACCTTGGCAGAGAGGCTGCGCTGAGGATCCAATGGGGTTTGTTGAAGGTTTTCGGGTGGGATACCAAGGTCCCAGAGAACGAAGGTGGGCTGAAAATTTGAAGTCAGCCAGAGAATTGCCAGAAGTAGTAGCAGGAAAGTTGCAAAAGGAGGTCAAAGAAGGAAGGCTAGCGGGCTCATTTGAAAGTTGGCCAGTGGAGGACCTGATTATATCACCTCAAAGGGTGGTACCGAAGAAAGAGCCGGGGGAGTACAGGATGATCCATCATTTATATTGGCCCCAAGGGAGGTCAGTCAATGACTTCATTGCGGAAGAGGACTCAAGAGTGCTGTATGCTTTGGTGGACGATGCGATCCGCCTAGTGCGGTCGTGTGGGCAGGGAGCGGAAATGGCAAAATGTGATGTGAAATCGGCCTTTCGATTACTGCCTATACACCCTGCAGGTTTCTCGCTGCTGGGGATGAAGTTTAAGGGGGCCATCTCTGTGGACAAGGTCCTGCCGATGGGCTGTGCGGTTTCTTGTGCACTTTTCGAGATGTTCAGCACTTTCTTACAGTGGGCCTTCTTGAAGAGTGGTTGTCACCGGGAAGTGTCACATTACCTGGATGACTTTCTTTTCATAGGAAGGGGAAATTCAGGGGATTGCGTGAGGGCTTTGCAGCACTTCCAGGAAATGACGCAGTACATTGGGGTCCCCTTAGCGCCGGAAAAAACAGCTGGGCCCAGCTGTAGATTGACTTTTCTGGGCATTAAATTGGACTCGGTCCAGTGGGTGGCCAGGCTACCCAGTGAGAAAGTGATGGACATACAGGTTTTCCTGCTGTGGGTGGTGGGGGAGAAGGAGATTGACCAGAGAACGGTTCAATAACTAATGGGTTTCCTGAACTTTGCTTGCCGGGTGGTGAGAGCGGGGAGAACATTCTGCTGATGCCTCAGCATGGCCATGTCTGGGGCAGTGCTACCACACCAGAGGGTCCAAATTTCGATGGGAGTCAGGGTGGATTTGAGGGTCTAGCAGTCCTTTTTATCAGAATTCAAAGGAGTGTCATTGGACTTTGTGGAAGACAGGACGATCTGGCAGGTTCACATTTTTCTGATGCGGCAGGGGCCTCTGGCTTTGGTCTGCTTTGGGATGGACGATGGTGCGTGGAACAATGGCCGGATCCCTGGCTGAGGCCGGGATGGAGCATAGCTTTCCTGGAGTTTTTTTCCACTGTTGGTGGCACTGGTGATGTGGGGCCCGGAATTTCAGAATAGGTCGGTGTTGTTCCATGTGGACAACATGACGGTGGTGGAGTTAGTGAACAAGCAGAAAGCAAGAGATTTGAGGGTCTTGCGGCTGTTGCAGAGTTTCATGTTGAAATGCTTGAGGTTGAATGTAGTATTTTGGGCAAAACACGTTCTGGAGACAAGTAATGACATTGCGGATGCCTTCTCTAGTTCGCAGTGGCGGCGATTCTGGTGACTGGCACCTGGAGCGGAGGCATGCAAGACAGAGCTGCCGGACGGCATCTGGGCCTGGGGGGAGTGAGAGTGATAGGCCTGGTCGAAAAATCTCTGGCGGAATCTACGAGGCAAAGTTACAGGCTGGCATTGGCTAAATTTGGAGGTTTCATGGGACAGTACGTAGATGTATGGAGTATGTCAAGAAAGGACACTGAGCAGGGAGTTATGTGTTTCGTTTTAAGTTGTATAGATAAGGGTTTGTCGCAAACGACAATAGCGGGGAAATTGGCAGGGATCTCATTCTATAGCAAACTGTACCTAGGTTTTGATCCTGCGAAGGTTGAGATTCTGAGTAAGATGTTGAAAGGTTGGGGACGTGAATGGGGAAGAGGGGGGGAGGGAGCTCCGAAGGAGGCAATAACGTTTCAATTGTTGCAAAGTTTGCTGGGGGTTTTGCCCAATTGTTGTTATGATGATTACGAGGTGTCAGTATTTCGTTTATGCATGGTATGGATGTTTTTTGGGGCATTCAGGGTTTTGGAATTGTTGGGCACGGGGCAGCAGTCAGGAAGAACGTATGATGAGGTGAGATTGGATGAAGGTCGACTATGGATTTGGCTGGGTCATTGCAAGACGGATCAGGCTGGGAGGGGTAGATGGGTTTGGATGAATGAGAGTGGATGCAGTGGTGTGTGCTGGGTACAACAATGGCGGGATTTCCTTGCAAGGGCAGGGAGGCTGTCGAGAGGAATCTTTTATCATGCGTCAGGGGATAGGCTGACAGTGTTTCAGTTGCTGGCGGTGTTGCGCATGGCATTAAGGCATTTGGGAAGGGATCTGGCTAGATATGGCACTCATTCTTTCCGCATTGGCGCAGCTACAGCGGTGGCACATTTCGGTTGGTCCTGGGACAGAATACGGCAAATTGGGAGATGGAGGTCTAGGTGCTGCAAGAGATATGTGCACAAGTAGAAAAAGTGGGCTTTGAGGGGGGCAGAAGTAGGAGAAAAAGGGGGTACTATTTGTGCACTAATATATTTTCTCTTGTCGCAGGTTGTGTGTGCGGCCCAGGAACCAAGACGGTTACCTGGATTGTAGTACATTCTTTCGTACATTGGGCAGCCAGATATGCAGATCAGCAGGTCTACGGTCATAACCTGGGTCTGAAGAGCAGCCATCATGAGGTGCATTGGTGGGGTAAAGGAGGGATTCGTTGGGGGGGCTCTATTGCCGTGGCTGACAAAGATAGTATCACAAAGAGGCTGTCCCGAAATGTTGGTCATACACTTGGGCGAAAATTACTTGATACGATTATCTGGATTGGCAATTTTGCAGCACATGCAGAGGGACCTGGAGGTGATAAAATGTAATTTGGCGGGAACGTGCATAATATGGACAGAATGTGTGCCGCGCAAAGTGTGGAAAGGGGCGGTAAAACATGCAGCCGCTGAAAAAGCCAGCAGAAAGTTGAATAGGGCAATGAGGGTGTTCTGCCAAACCAGAGACATTAAGGTGATTGCTCATGTTGGGCTCAAATTAGAGGAACCATTGTTGTTCAGGGACAATGGAGTGCACCTTTCGCAGCTTGGTAATGCATATTATATGATGGAGATGCGCAACGTGATCAGTAGGTTGTGGAACAAATCTATCTGGTGCTGCAGTAAAGACCAGGAGTGATGCAAAAGGTGCACAGGAGCAAGGGTGGGGGTAGGTAACCGCCCTACGGGGGTTCCCTGGTTGGCAGTACTTTGGAGGGGTGGTGAGTCACAGACGGGCACATCCACCCCTCGAGGGGGAGGAAACAGGTGAATGATGGGGGGTGCGGGATGCAAGAGAGCAATGGCAGGAGATCCAAGAGAGGATGTTAAATGAAAAGTGAAGACGAGAATGGAATGATGGAGGAGGTCGCAGAGTGAAACGGAATGAGCGCAACAGGTGTGAGGGTTGAGGATGGACAGAGTGAATGAGGGGGTTGCTGATGGGAAATGTTATAGTTATTGATGTTTTTGTTAATGTGATTTGTTACAACCTTGTCCTAATAAAATGGCCTTTCACGCTTCAAGTAACAGCGTGGAGTGTAAGTATTGCGCGATGTCGGCCCCCAGGAGAAGTAGGATCGCAGACCAGTCTTCCCTCAGGGTTCTTCGCGCATAAGCGGAAGGGCAAGCTGGGAAGGGGGTCAAGGGGTTGGTCAATGGGAGGGATTAGGGTGGTTATAAAGGTGTAGGGGAGGAGGGCTCTTCCTCTTCCTGCAACTGGCACCACCGAGGAGGTTTTGGAAAATTTAGTCCACCCACCCACCCTACAAGTTTTAGGGTAAGGGTTATGGGTCGGTTGAGCGCACCAGTTTAGGACAGGTTGCAGTTTCTTTTTGGGTTTGGCAGTACTTTGGAGGGGTGGTGAGTCACAGACGGGCACATCCATCCCATGGGGGGGGGAACAGGTGAATGATGGGGGGTGCGGGATGCAAGAGAGCAATGGCAGGAGATCCAAGAGAGGATGTTGAAAGAAAAGTGAAGACAAGAATGGATTGATGGAGGAGGTCGCAGAATGAAACGGGATGAGCGCAACAGGTGTGAGGGTTGAGGATGGATAGATGGGAAATGCAATAGTTATTGATGTTTTGGTTAATGTGATTTTTTACAACCTTGTCCTAATAAAATGGCCTTTTACACTTCAAGTAACAGCGTGGAGTGTAATTATTGCGCGATTAGCTGTGCCCGTCAGCATATACATTGCTCGCAGAAAACTGGAGCAAGGAGAGTGACACTCTTCCTACCTAGAATGTTAAACATCCAGAATGTGAGTAACGGACGTCACAGCAGAATGGCTGGTTACATTGCTCTAACACTGGCAAGCTTTTACGGATAAAATCACCGACATCTAGATATCGGCAAGAGAATAAAGGAGTATTACAGTTTAGAGCATGAGGTAAATGCGGCAGCCTGTGTTGCCTCCACAATGCTGTGCCTGTCAGCATGACAAGCTGTGCGAAACAAAAGTACAGCGCGGAAAATATGCTGAGCAACAGCCGTTAAATTTCTTTACTATTTATTAGTGCCTGTAGGCTATTCCAGACATGTGCTTTTCTGCCGCTCTCATGTGGCAAAGAACTGCATCATCCAAAATGATAAAATAGTGTTCCACTGAATGCTGGTAACAGGCGAGATCAGATATTGTCCAAGGTTCAAGCCTGAGGGACTATCCCCCCCCTTCCACACCTCACCTTCATCTCACAGGCCATGAGACATAACAGCAGAAACAAGATGAATTGTAGAAGTTTCCTGAAGAAAATAAATGTCACTGGAAAGCAGAGCTTGTACCTGTTGGTGGCAGTGGCGGCTCGCATAGGGCGTGCTGCGGGGCGGTGAGGCAGGGCGGGGGATGGGCACGATGGGGGGTAGTAAACTCAGACATACGATGGAACGGAGGAAAGTAATTATTACATTCCTCCGTTCCGTCGTATGTCCGAGTTTACTACCCCCCACCCTGCCCCTCCCCCGCCCCACCGCCCCGCAGCATGCCCTATGCGAGCCGCCGCTGGTAGGTGGCAATAAAGAGCAGGGGAAGAGGCTGTAACTGCTGTCCCCAGCCAGCAATTCATTGCCATTATTACGAAGCAGGACCTTCCATAAGGATTCTCAGAAGACTAGCTCGAAAGCAGATCGGAGAGCTACAAAGATTTCATAGTCTGCCTCCCCTCAGAGACACGTACTTTCAGAACAGTAAATGTAGAAGAAAAACCTGATCAGTTGTACATATACCATCTCTGAAGATGGCTTGCAACGGGGTCAGAACGCCTGCATCTGCCATTCAATTGCTCAGCCTGTCAAAATAATACGATGAACAATTTTTGTGCACTATTGATGAGGCTAATTGGTCTGTAATTAGCAGGAGAAGATCTACAGCCCTTTTTTTAAATTGGAATTATCTCCACCCGGTCCATGTTGGTGCCATAGGAGCAACAGTCAATAGGGCATCAAAGAACAAAACAAAATAAGAGCACCATATATCCTTAAACAACTTTTAAACAGGTCACCAGGGACTTGTTAGGTGTAATCATGTCGAGGGCTTTGGAAATCTCTATGCCCAATATATAAGGTACCTGTTGTTGCACTAAATTAATGAGGGAATCAGCAGGGGCCTCATCAAGGGGGTTGCCACCACTCCACATAGCTTTCTCAACGGCAATTGTAGTCTGGGATAATATCTCGGCTACCGTCGAGTCCTGTGCATTATCTATCAAAGGCGGATTGCTCAATTCATAGGCTTCTTCCCCAGCATACAAATGGGAAAAGTGCTCGACCCAAGCCTCTGCTGCAATATTACTTTCAAGTGCAACATGAGTTCCTGAATCGCCACCTGCAACTAAGCGTCAAAAGGTGCAATGATCTTTACTTTTAATGGCATTCAGCATTAAAACCCATCTTTCACTCACACGCTCTTTTTGCTTTAAAGATCGTGGCTTTATAAAGCAATCTAACTGCCCAAATGGCAACTCTGGACCCCTTCTTATGGACCCTAACAAGGCGAGTCTAGCTTCTTTTCATGACTTAGTGTACCAAGTGGCTTCTGTTTTTTCTTATCTTTGTACCTGAAGATTCTTTTGTGAGTAGGTTCCTGAGGGAGGCAAACATAGAAATATGTATTACCCATAAATTTGCCAGGAAATCTACATGGTCACTGGACACATTCTCAGCTACCATGGCTTCTAACCTTCCAGTCACAACCTATAACATCTTCTTATGGGTTTCCTTTGACTCAACCACCACACTCCACTTAAACCTACGCTGATTGATGGCAACCTTCAATCTAAAGACTCATTTGGGGCTTTGTAAAGGGAAACCCCCCCAGGGCTACCAGTATTAGACTCAAGGTGTTATACCCCAACTACCTTTGTCTTATCCAATCAGAAACACTCTTCAGGAAGGCCCTGAAAACTTGGATCTTTTTAGCCTCTGACGCACTATGCAGAGCTCTTATTTAATTCATTCCTTTCACCCTCAGGTACCTTGTTCAACCCAGTGATCCGCTTAGCGCCTTGATGCTCCCCGGAGTGATTTTTGCCCTCTACAATTGTTCACTAACATAACATAACATAACATGATCGCTCTCCTTTCTTGAGATTACCATCATATCGACCAAGGCTGGCCACAGCCTAATATCTGAAAGGATGTAGTCGGTTAGATTGGTACAGTGTGGACGGTTATACGTGTATCTCCCCTCATTGTCTGATTTAGATCTCTCTTTACATGCCTGAAGGCCATTGTTAAGGGTAAACACATTCAACTGCATTACTGAATCAGACCATCTCTTCACAGGGGGGATTGTGACTCCAAGGACGTTCCAGGCATGGTCTTCATCATTACTAAAATCCTATTAAGAAGCTGACAATTAAAATCCATCAAAGACTACGAAGGAGTGAGAAGGCTTTTAGTGTCTGGGTGGGCCCTCAGCTTCTCAAAACTCTCAATTCTAAATTACAACAAGGGAGGGTACACCCCATGAGTCCTCTATATCACCTATTGTATTGTGGTGTATGTGAACTATTCAAATATCACAAGTGAGTGTGCGAATAGCACACAGGTAAATTAGTGCCCATGCCACATTTCTCGGATATGTGTTTTAATATATATATATATATATATATATATATATATATTGGGTCCTCACCCACAGGTACCTCCTGTGGTTTGCTTCATCATTGGACCCACACCCAGATCACCTAATGTGACTGGGCGGGCTCAGCGTGTTTGTAAGCGGAGGTCCTTTGAATCCCTGTATTTCCTAACATTCGGGGATATAGGGAGACAGACAGGTCGATAATAATATTTAAGCCATCAATGACCATATTGGAAAGAGTCTGTCAAGTATGGTCTGTATTTACTGTGCATGCTTCTTATAATATTGAATTGAGAGCATAAAGAATAGGTTTAAAAAACCTCACAAATCAGGGTAAAAGATACCAAGCAAGGTCCTGAGGGAAGCTGCCTGACTTTTATGGGCAAATATACAGCTGAAACATTTCGACCTATAGATGTTAAAAGATCATAGTACCCTGAAACACATCTGATTTTTTTTCATCTTGCCGTAGACCCTAGTCATTAAAATTGGATAATAGGATCTGTAGGCATTTTTAAACCTCACTAACTCCCTGCAAATTCAAAAGAGCTCCGCTTACAAATGCGCTGAGCCAGCCCACTCACATTAGGTGATCTGGGTGTGGGTCCAATGATGAACCAAGCCACAGGTGGTACCTGTGGGTGAGGACTCAATATATATATATATATATATATATATATATATATATATATATATATATATATATATATATATATATATATATATATATATATATACACAAAGTGCCCTGTTGCAAGGACGCACTCAAGGACAGCCAGATCCTGTCATTTGTGGCAGCAATCTTTATTCTTTAAAAACCGGCATTCACAATGTCCAAATTCAATAAAAAGCCCAACGCGTTTCAAAGCATCTTGCTTCTTGTTCACGGGCAACATGCATGCGTTTCAGACAGAAGGGAGTGAAAGTTAAAGTCACTTAATTAATACCTTTTATCGCCCCCTGGTGGGTGGGTCTAATTACTTGAACCTTCAACACAGCTTTCTGGGACTTATAGTTCTCTCACTCCATAATTAATTCCTCCAGTGGATTCTGTCATCTGCGCAAAAAATACAAACACAATTTACACTCTCCAGTGAGCTTCAGGCAAGGAAATCCGGTTTAGTTTTCTCCAAAACTGTCCTTCTGCACCTCAAGTACAGACAGTCTGTACGAGGCAGCCCACTTGTTCCTTCCGTGACGGTGCAATCCTCCCGGCCTGGGCTGGCCGGATTGAAACGCACCACGGAGCACCCCATGCAATTTTCCATAGGAACCTTTAGTCGCAGCTACAGCCCGAACTGCTGAACGGAATTACACCAAATTTGGCAAAAAGGTAGCCCTTGGTTCAGAGTCGTGCCTTTTGCTTAAATTGTGTAAATCTGTTCAGTAGTTCCTGAGAAAATCAAAAGTAAAATCACATATATATCTATGGCCGCGTAGGAAGTGTTGGCAGCCATCTTGTTCCTCGGTAGAACCGAGGAACAAGAAAGCAGTAAAACAACTGCGCAAAACGCAAAAAGGGGGCAGGGTAGAAACACCCTGACCCCCTAGGCCTGCTCAGGGGGTCGGCAAAAAACGCGCTGGGTGCGCAGATCCTGCCGATAAAAAAAAAAACAAAGCGCGGGCTCCCGCGCTTCGTGGTTAATTGGCCCCCGGGTGGGCCAAGTCCCGGGGGCATGCGGGGGTTTAATAAATAACATGGGGGGCCTCTAAGGCCCCCCAAGCCCTGGGGACCGCCACCCCCCCGGGGCTTTATAAAAATAATGGTGGCGGGGGGCACACGGCCCCCCCGCAGCCCCGGGGACCGCCACCCCCCCGGGCTTCTTTTTTTTATTTTTAAATTACCTGTGTGGGGGGGCTCGAGACCCCCACAAGCCCCGGGGACCACCACCTCCCCGGGGCACTAAATAATAAAATGTGGGGGTCTGTTTAGGACCCCTGAGCCCCGGGGACCACCACCTCCCCGGGGCTGTGCACAGGATGGGCCTCGCGACCCCCCTCCTGGAGACCTTGATGGCCCTGGGGACCGCCACCCCCCAGGGCCGGCTCCTGCAGTGTCCCGGGGTGCCTACCCCCGGGACACTGCTGTTTGCAATGGCAGGACGGGAGCCTCGCGTCTCCCGTCCTGTCATTGCAAACTTGCTGCTTCATTGAAGCGAGAGCAGGGAAACCTGCTCTCGCTTCAATGAAGCAAAGCAGATTGCTTTTCCATAAGGGGAGCTGCATGTCAGCAGCTTCCCTTATGGAAAGCAATGCCGGCTCCCGCAGGACGCGGGGAAGCCGGCGGGACCGTGCGGGGATTGGGGACCCCCACGGTCCTGATGGAGCAGAGAAAAAAAAAAAAATTTAACCCCTAACAAATTTTATAAATAATTAATAAAATGTTCGTTTAAATGTATTAATCAACACTGTACGTGTGGGAAGGTTAATACGCAAATGTATGTGCTAAATAATCTACTAATGGATGTCCGTGTGTCTAATTATAACGTAAAAGTAAATGCGTACTAATTTAAAATAAATGCATGTTTTTGTGCTTCATAGAAATAAAACGTGTCGTTGCAAAAACAATAGTGATGGTAAGTAAGAAACATGCTTAAATGTTGCTTTCTGCTAGGTAATAACTAATTGGGGTACGTAGATGACGGGAGGGAAACGAAAAGGCTATTTTTCTCTATTTTAATTATGTTTTGTTTACTTCAAATTAGTGCTTCTAAAGTATAACCGAGTGACGATATAAAATGGCTGCCAGTGGGTGATGTGCGCAAGCGCAAGGGAGACATGTGACACGGGAGAGAAGTCGGAGAAAAACTAACCTCGTGATGTTGATGAGAGGCTAGGATGCGAGAAATGGTCAAGGCTGATGTGACCTAATTGAACTGATAGTGTGCCGTGGTGATCAGCAGAGACCCGTGGGAAACCAGTTTAAGAGAAAGGACAATGACTGCAGAGTTCTCGAATGTATCGAAAGAAGTTACAAATGTACTGATCGAAGCGGATGGAAACATGTCTTGAACTGTGAGAAAGGAAATGATCCAAGGACCATTGGATCCAAGAGAACTTGATTAAAAGAATGAATAAGATGACATGCATGGACCAATGAAAGAAAAGCGTGTTATTAATGTTGCAACAATTAGTTAGCAAAGTTAGAATTAGGGTATAAGAGGGCCTACTCTTAGTGGGAGGGGGTCAGTCGCAGTCACAGTCAGGAGCGGAGTTGGAGAGTCGTGTTGGTGTTGGTGGCTTCCAGTGCTGGGTGGTCCTGATGATCGATCCCTTACTGAGCGGGAGATGCTGAAAGACTGTTAGATGAGACGGGTTGCAGGTAGCTGATGCTGACGAGCTGAAGTTTCTGTTGCTGTCTTAATTTTCCAGTTGAGTATGAGAATCAGGTTATTTCTAATTCCTAAACTTAGGTTAGAAATCATTAGGCTAAATTAGGAAGGTAGGCAGGTAATTAGGGTTTTGCTTCATGACGAAAATTTTCCTTTCTGCAATAAATTGATTATGCTTAATAAATATTTGAATTAATAATGAATGAATAATTGAATAAAAGTTTTAAATTCTTTCTCATGCTTTTAAAATTATATAAAATTTAAGTTTCTTTAAATCAAATGACTCAGTGGTTATTTTCCTAAATGATTGTGACATCAGTAATTGGTTATTGTGATTTAGCTGGTCTTAATCACTATGAACTAATTTCTTACATGAATGATTCATCGACAAAACAATGAGCAGGAATATCTTAGGAAATAGCTAAAAGAAAGTGATAAGTTAAGGTAATAAGATATCCCGGCTCCTTCCAGCGGTACATAAATGGTGTTTTCCATTTAGTTCTCATGTTTCTCCTAGGAGTACATAATTTCATAAAGTTGTAAAGGAAATCCAGGTGTGCGTGTGTGTTAGGCGATGTTTATGGGCCCCATCGTCATGTGGATGTGAGAAAATATAGTTTGCCCCTGGATGACCTATAAGTGACCTAGGAGGAGAATAGTTTTTATTGTACGCGCTGCATCAGATTTCTTGGTAGCAGAGTTAAGGTTTTCTATAAATAAGTTTAGTGATTATTGTTTATTGATTATTGATTATTTTTGATGACTAACACTATGGGGTCGATTCCGATTCGGGCCGGAAAAAGCACCGACCGACTCGGATCCGGAAATAATACCGACCGACACGTACCCGTGGCGCACGACACGCCAAGTACGATGCAAGGCGCGAAAAATCCGACCGACACGTACCGAAACCAAGTCGACCGACCGAGCCGCACGGAAAACAGCAATCCGGCCGGAAAAACACGTGAATCCAAACGACAGACACGCACCCGGAACAAATCCGACCGAAACGTACACGCGAACTCCAAACCGCAAAGTACGATGCAAGGCGCGAAAACCACGAGCGAGTCGGACGGAGGACAAGCCGTACGACCGACACGCATACAAAACCGAGCCGAAGCAACACAATACACCGCGACCGACGCGTACGCAGCATAGAAAACTGCACAAACACAGCGTGAACGAAACGGAGAACACCGTACGAGACCAATGCAGGGTCCGACTCGGTCACAAGAACGTTTCCAACATACACAAACAGCACAAAGGAAAAATCACCCAAAAAAAGGCCAAACAAGCAATTACCAAGCCAATAAATACTGGGGGGGTGGGGACAGAGAACAAAGACACACCCACAACTCCACCTATATAAAGGACACAAATCACTACCATGAGCCTTTGCAAATGCCATTCCACTGCCAGCACCCAAGAGAAAGCAACCACACACCCACAGCTCATCCCTCACACAAGCCACACACCATCAGCACACCAACAAATACCTACCTCACATACACCCAGCAAAACACACACTCACACACCCACACCTGCACACCAACACACACATCACCCACCATCACCACCCATCACCATGCCCCCCAAGAAGAATCCCAAGTTCCTAGATAGTGAATTGGAAGTCATGGTAGACGAGATCCTCAGGGTGGAGCCACAGCTGTTTGGCACACTGGTCCAACAGACCCCCATGTCGCAGAAAACCAAGATGTGGGAGAGGATCATCAACAGGGTGAACGCCCAATCACCATGTCGGCGCACAAAGACCGACATCCAGAACAGGTGGTATGACGTGCGCAGGAGGGTACGGGACATGCTGAAGAAAGACTACATCAACAGCCAATACACCGGCAGTGGCCCTCCTGCCAAGCCAATATACCTCAGGCCCTGGGAGGAGAAGGTGCGGGCCATCCTTCCGCCAGTGAGCGTATATGGACTAGAGGACATCCCAGAGCCTGGTGAGTACACAACAAATGTACACAATATACTGCCACAAAACACACACATCACTGTCAAGGGGAGAGTCAAACCATGCACTCATAGCAATTACACAGCAACCAGAACAGAATCATCCCAAAATGTGTATGTCAGTCAGATAAACACAACACATGCCATCAAAAAAGTCACATCCAACTGTGCCAACACATGTACAAACACAACTACAACTACAGCTAGGCAGTGGCACAAATAGAACTAACAAACACATCCAGACATGTAGCCACCACAACAACACCAACACACAGTGAAGACCACTCAAAGGAAGGAATTCTGTGTATGCTGGCCAAGTCAGTGTAGCCAATAGCATCATGGGAGTCGCAGTCACACATATTGCCCCCCACAACTGTCCCATCAACACCACCATGAACCATGCGCACATCACAGGGAGTGGAGAAGGACTCACAAGATGGCTGACACTGGCAACTGCTGTGGGGAGCACAAGGCCCTGCTGGCAACTGTGCACCAACAAACAGCAGGACACCACTGACTGACATCCTGAGAGACAACTTCCACTCCCTGCAATGCAAGCACGTTCCATGGTGGGATAACTGGCTGGCTGGCTGGGTGGGAAGGAGGACTTGCAGCACTAACCATAGTCACAAGCACCTCCCCTCACACACACCCCAACACAAACTCCACAGTACCCACCTGGTAGAATGCAATGCCCCCATCCCAACACAAGATCCCACAAAGAACCACCACCCTGGGTTATGTCGTGTGAAGCACAGGGACACTCTTGGGACTCTTAGCCAAACAACTGCCAGGACAACACTCCCAGCCATCCTGTCAGCACAGCCAGCCCACCCCACAGGGAAGCAGAATCAAAAGGAAGGAAGCATGGGCATGCTGGGAAGGGGGGTGGAGGCAATAGCATGATGGGAGTCGTAGTCACTGATATTGGTCACCCCCACAACTGTCCCATCAACACCACCCTGAACCATGCTCACATCACAGGAAGTGGAGAAGGACTCACAAGATGGCTGACACTGGCTACTGCTGTGGGGAGCACAAGGCCCTGCTGGCAACTGTGCACCAACAAACAGCAGGACACCACTGACTGACATCCTGAGAGACAACTTACACTCCCTGCAATGCAAGCACGTTCCATGGTGGGATAACTGGCTGGCTGGCTGGGTGGGAAGGAGGACTTGCAGCACTGACCATAGTCACAAGCACCTCCCCTCACACACACCCCAACACAAACTCCACAGAACCCACCTGGTAGAATGCAATGCCCCCATCCTAACACAAGATCCCACAAAGAACCACCACCCAGGGTTATGTTGTGTGATGCACAGGGACACTCTTGGGACCTCTTAGCCAAACAACTGCCAGGACAACACTCCCAGCCATCCTGTCAGCACAGCCAGCCCACCCCACAGGGAAGCAGAATCAAAAGGAAGGAAGCATGGGCATGCTGGGAAGGGGGTGGAGGCAATAGCATGATGGGAGTCGTAGTCACTGATATTGGTCACCCCCACAACTGTCCCATCAACACCACCCTGAACCATGCTCACATCACAGGAAGTGGAGAAGGACTCACAAGATGGCTGACACTGGCTACTGCTGTGGGGAGCACAAGGCCCTGCTGGCAACTGTGCACCAACAAACAGCAGGACACCACTGACTGACATCCTGAGAGACAACTTACACTCCCTGCAATGCAAGCACGTTCCATGGTGGGATATCTGGCTAGCTGGGTGGGAAGGGGGACTTGCAGCACTGACCATAGTCACAAGCACCTCCCCTCACACCCCCCCAACACAAACTCCACAGAACCCACCTGGTAGAATGCAATGCCCCCCATCCTAACACAAGATCCCACAAAGAACCACCACCCTGGGTTATGTTGTGTGAAGCACAGGGACACTCTTGGGACTTCTAGCCAAACAACTGCCAGGACAACACTCCCAGCCATCCTGTCAGCACAGCCACCCCACCCCACAGGGAAGCAGAGTCAAAAGGAAGGAAGCATGGGCATGCTGGGAAGGGGGAGGAGGCAATAGCATGATGGGAGTCGTAGTCACAGCTCTACATCCCCCACCACATGGCCCAGCAAGCTCACACTCACGCATGCACATCCCAAAGAGAGTGGAAAGGCCCATCAAAGATGTCTGACACTGTTGCTGTGTCGTGGGGAGCACAAGGGCATGCTGGGTACTGCACACCAACCAACAGCAGGACACCACTGTCAGCCATCTTGCCATTGCTCTCACACCCACACACACTGAACTCCACACAAAAGCAAGTAAGTATGGGAATGCTGGGAAGTGGGGTGGAGGCAATGGCATGATGGGAGTTGTAGTCACAGACATAGCTCACCCCCACAACTGTCCCATCAACACCACCCTGAACCATGCTCACATCACAGGGAGTGGAGAAGGACTCACAAGATGGCTGACACTGGCTACTGCTGTGGGGAGCACAAGGCCCTGCTGGCAACTGTGCACCAACAAACAGCAGGACACCACTGACTGACATCCTGAGAGACAACTTACACTCCCTGCAATGCAAGCACGTTCCATGGTGGGATATCTGGCTAGCTGGGTGGGAAGGGGGACTTGCAGCACTGACCATAGTCACAAGCACCTCCCCTCACACACCCCCAACACAAACTCCACAGAACCCACCTGGTAGAATGCAATGCCCCCATCCTAACACAAGATCCCACAAAGAACCACCACCCTGGGTTATGTTGTGTGAAGCACAGGGACACTCTTGGGACCTCTAGCCAAACAACTGCCAGGACAACACTCCCAGCCATCCTGTCAGCACAGCCAGCCCACCCCACAGGGAAGCAGAGTCAAAAGGAAGGAAGCATGGGCATGCTGGGAAGGGGGAGGAGGCAATAGCATGATGGGAGTCGTAGTCACAGCTCTACATCCCCCACCACATGGCCCAGCAAGCTCACACTCACGCATGCACATCCCACAGAGAGTGGAAAGGCCCATCAAAGATGTCTGACACTGTTGCTGTGTCGTGGGGAGCACAAGGGCATGCTGGGTACTGCACACCAACCAACAGCAGGACACCACTGTCAGCCATCTTGCCATTGCTCTCACACCCACACACACTGAACTCCACACAAATGCAAGTAAGTATGGGAATGCTGGGAAGTGGGGTGGAGGCAATGGCATGATGGGAGTCGTAGTCACAGACATAGCTCACCCCCACAACTGTCCCATCAACACCACCCTGAACCATGCTCACATCACAGGGAGTGGAGAAGGACTCACAAGATGGCTGACACTGGCTACTGCTGTGGGGAGCACAAGGCCCTGCTGGCAACTGTGCACCAACAAACACCAGGACACCACTGACTGACATCCTGAGAGACAACTTACACTCCCTGCAACGCAAGCACGTTCCATGGTGGGATAACTGACTGGCTGGGTGGGTGGGAAGGAGGGCCGGCTGTCAACCAAACACAACCAATGCAGACCATGTTCACACCCCAGAAAATAAATACATAGAAATGCCCAAATAATGCAGGACAATGTGCCACACCAATATCAACCCCTGACTGTGACGACTTAGGACAATGCAATGTACAGGCCCGCACCCAGAGGCACAGTCACAACTGTCATGTGTGTCAACCATTGATGCCTGCAGAAACATAACATACATTGTTTGTGTCTCCCAAAAACAGGTGATGATGGGGACACAGCAGCAGACGCTGAGGAGTCCCAGTCCCAGGCTCAAGAGGATGCCGAGCTCACTGGCGTCGTACAGCCTCTGTCCTCCTCGGACGATGAAGAACAACCTGGCACATCCGGTGCAAGTCAACATGCAGCACCAGCAGGACCACCAGCTGCAGCACCAGCAGGACCACCAGCTGCACCCCCTGCACCCACCCCTCCAACGACTGTCACCACGAATACCATCCCTGCCGACATGGACAGAACAAGGAGCAACACCAGCACAGTGACCCTGGACCAACCTGGGGCCATGGACACCACCACCACCACCAACCCCCAAGGTGGACCAGGGTTATCTGTGCGTGCCACTGCACACACTGCACATGTCAGCAGGGGTGGTGGGAGGGGTGGGAGACAGAGGTCGCTGCTTGCAGACGTTGCTGGTGTGCATGATGACCCACAACTGGTACGCATAGCTGATGCGTACCAGTCCAGCACCGGAGACCTCAGCCAGGTAGTGGGGCTCCTCAGAGACATTAAACAGCAGCAGGCTGCCCATCATGCCCGCTTGGACTCCCACATGTTCCACGTGGAGTCACACATGTCCCGTGTGGACTCACTCATGTCCCGCGTGGAGTCCAAGTGGGATGCACTGCATGAGATGACGGCGGTGCACAGGGACATTTTACAATGCCTCCGCCAGATGAACAGCAACCAGTCCACACCTCCCTGTGTGCCAACAACATCTGGTGCCGAACAAACTGCAACTGCCACAGGGAGGGAGGAGGACTCTGGCGGAGAGTCCCCTGCACCGCAGCAGCCTGTACTTGAGGGCCCCCCCCCAAGAAGAGGGGTCGTCCGAGGAGGGAAAAGTGAGAGGCTGATGGCCAAGCGCAACTCCCAGGAAGCCTGAACCTGTTCTGGATGTCCGCCTTTGTGCACAGACTGTTCACCCTGTTGACGGCAACACTACTCCCACACATTGCATGGGGAGTACAAGTTGGACCAATGTGTCAGACAACTGTGGCCCCGATACTGGGGATCCTGTCTACCAGGACTTTCAATTCACCTAGGAACTTGGGATTGCAAGATTTATGTACAGCACTACCCATCCTATGCACTATTAACACAAATGTATCACAATAAACACACTAATACACCATACTTGCCTCTGTCGTGATTCCAACATGGGTGCTGTTATGGGGATGATGAACTGCAAAATTACACTGTGTATGCGAACTGCAACAGCAAGGACAACACAGGCATGTGAGTACAGGCAACGTGACACACATGAGGGAGACACACCACCAGGGCTACACAACACATACACACCTAGGCCATCTGACTCATTGCCTACACTGATGTTGCCAGGGAAGACGGTGCAATGCACAGACACCACACCCATTCCCAGTTGTAGTCAAGTAGCCCACAGGTGCAGTAAGCAAATGGCAGTCAAATGTGTGACCACAGACAACGCACAACACAAAGTGAAGCACAGGTTTATTACACAGTTGCAACATGCCGTAACCACTACAGATGCAAGGTAATCCCACCTGGCAGCGGGCACACAGTCAACAACTGTAGACGGAAGGAAGTCCATGGGTGTGGCGCACATCACCTGTAGGGACACAACAGCTACCAGCCTGGATGTGCAATCACGTCGTCGGTGGACACAGTTGACCAAACGAATCTGAAAGTACCCTGTGAAGGACAGAAATGACACACAGTCAAAAGCAATGGAGTACAGGACAGAACAGCAAAACTCATGCACAATACATGTTACAAGATACCCACCCAGAACCAAGTTAGCATGTCAACACTGTTGGGGAGTTCAGCCCACCTGTCACCACACATCGCAACACACATCCAGTCAAGTAGCCCATGGACACACTCCAACAGCACCAGAGCACCACCCACACATCATGCCAACTCACATCATTGACATGACACCTCAGGATACTCACATTCAGCTAAAGAAGTTGGTGATGAGCTGTGTGCGGACATCACCATCACCATCATCATCATCATCGTCACTGGCATCGTGGTCCAGGCCAGGATCCTCCACAGGTGGCGGATGTTGGTCATTGTCATCCTGGATGAGAGGCAACTCCTTCCGCACTGCCAGGTTGTGGAGCATGCAGCAGACGATGATAATCTTGCACACTTTCGCAGGGGCATATGGGAGGGACCCTCCGGTCTTGTCCAGGCAGCGGAAGCGGCTCTTCAGGAGACCAAAGGTCCGCTCAATCACTCTCCTGGTCCAACCATGTGCCTCATTGTAGCGCATCTGGGCTGGTGTCACAGGGTTCCTGAGGGGTGTCAGCAACCACGGCATGTTGGGGTATCCCGAGTCACCTACGGACAGACAAGTGCACATTAGCTGACTTGGAAAAGTGGGCGGAATACTACAGATCAGATCACACACAATGGCACAAAGTCAGTACACACCGACAAGCCAGGCACGCTGGTTCTGCATCTGTGCCATCATCCTGGGGATGCGACTACTCCTCATCACAAAGGCATCGTGTGCTGAACCAGGGAAACGGGCACACACGTGTGTGATGGTCATGTCTGCAAGACACACCACCAGTGCATTGACCGAGTGGTAGTGCTTGCGGTTCCTGTAGGCCTGCTCCTGGGTCTGTGGTGGTACCAAAGCCACATGTGTCCCATCAATGGAGCCAATTACATGCGGCATCCTCCCCAGGGCATAAAAGTCACTCTTCACGTCAGTGAGTCGTCGCAGTCTAGGGAAATAGATGTACCGGTTCAGGAAGAGCAACATTGCTGCCTAAACATCGCGGAGCACACGGCTGAACATGGTCTGTGACATCCCACCAGCAGTCGCCACAGTATGTTGGAAGGTACCAGTGGCAAAGAAGTGTAGGGCTGCCATCACCTTCACCTTGGGGGTCAGCGCTGTAGGATACGGCCGGCCAGGCTGCAAATGTGGGGACAACTGCACTGCCAAATCCTCAATCAGCTGCCTGGTGAAGCGGTACCGTCGGATGCTGTCCCGTTCCACCATCGTTGCCAGGTCTGGGAATGGTCGATGGACAGCAGGAGCCCTGCAGTGCAGAGGAGAAGTAAGCAAGATTGTCAGTCACCCCACATATGCGGCATTGAACACACTCAAGATCCCAACATACATCATTATGAGGCACAACTACATGAAGTGTGCAGTACCGGAAGGACATGTATGGTACATACATGGCCAACATCTGTCAACACGGTCCAACAGGTGGCATCAATTAGTCCCAGGTTGGCCCATTGGATATCATGAGGCCGTGTCACAGTTCCCATCTCCTGCTGCCGTGTCACAATAACCCCCCACAGTGACATGTGAGGACAGATGTGCCCCAGGCACCACAGCTCAACGACAGGTACATTACCAGGGACCCTGTAATGCCACATGGACACTGGCATTACATGGAGTATCATGTATACACCACAGCAAAACAACCATGACCCCCACAGGTAGTGGCCCCACTTGCCACGGCAGGACAGACATGGACGTCTGTGACACACACGCACAACATCAGAGTCCATGCACACACAACGTGTATGTGGAGACTGTCTCCCATTGTGCACATGAAATCAGAAACATTGTAAACACTACATGCACAAAGACTGTGGAGGACCATCACTATTGTGCCACTGGGACACCCTGGCTCAAACATACCGTCCCACATGGGACTCACGGGGTATGTGACATGACATACACATACACCACTGTGAAATGTGACCATGGCACATGCACAGATATGAACAGTTGCACATCACAGTGGTCATGTACACGTAACACCCAGGATCCTGTCCCCATGAACACGTGCACAGCCTGGGGGTGGCTGCCAACAGGTGACACCCACAGGACAACATGTACACCAACATACACACAATAGGAAATGCATCCTTACATGCCTTATGATAAAGTTTGGACAGGCTGTCATGATGTAGGTGTGCCCCTCACTCCCTGGGAGCTATCTGTGGCTGGCATATGTCCATCTGAGACAGGCATGCTGACATATGCCAGTCACATGTACAGTGATGCGTTGTACTGCAATGGACCGATCGGTGCCTCCGGCCGGCCCATTGCATTCAATGTGTGCGGGTACGCATTGTACCCCTGTGCGCGTTGAACCGCAATGGACCGATCGGTGCCTCCGGCCGGCCCATTGCATTCAATGTGTGCGGGTACGCGTTGTACCCCTGTGCGCGTTGAACCGCAATGGACCGATCGGTGCCTCCGGCCGGCCCATTGCATTCAATGTGTGCGGGTACGCGTTGTACCCCTGTGCGCGTTGAACCGCAATGGACCGATCGGTGCCTCCGGCCGGCCCATTGCAATCAATGTGTGCGGGTACGCGTTGTACCCCTGTGCGCGTTGAACCGCAATGGACCGATCGGTGCCTCCGGCCGGCCCATTGCATTCAATGTGTGCGGGTACGCATTGTACCCCTGTGCACGTTGAACCGCAATGGACCGATCGGTGCCTCCGGCCGGCCCATTGCAATCAATGTGTGCGGGTACGCGTTGTACCCCTGTGCGCGTTGAACCGCAATGGACCGATCGATGCCTCCGGCCGGCCCATTGCAATCAATGTGTGCGGGTACGCGTTGTACCCCTGTGCGCGTTGAACTGCAATGGACCGATCGGTGCCTCCGGCCGGCCCATTGCATTCAATGTGTGTGGGTACGCGTTGTACCCCTGTGCGCGTTGTACCGCAATGGACCGATCGGTGCGCACCCATTGACAATGGGCTTGCCTGGCAACGGACGCGTTTTCGAATTTCGAACGAGTCGGTTGCTGTAAATTTAGTTGGTCACCCACAACAATGTTGCAAAATCATGTATGTCATGAAGTTGAAGATTTGAAGGATGCTGTGGGCGTGTTTTGGTGCTGCTATTCCATGGATTGGCCAGATTCAGAAGATGCAAACGACTTGGACCTATCACTTTGGACACAAGGGACAGTATCTGCCTCTCCAGCACATATATATTGCTGGCTGTTCCCCTGAGAGCTCACTTGCCTGCACTACATGCTCCAGGACGACATCTGCCACTGCACTGCTGCTGTCTCTGCCCCTCTGGACCCTGCAATGGCACGTACTGTGGAGAGAGCCCCAGCCTTCAGCCTTGAAGAGAACCAGGCCCTGCTGGACAGCCTACTTCCACAGTACAGCAAGCTGTATGGGACACCAGGGGAGCAGGTGAGTGTTCTGTGCACTGCCTTTCTGAATGTGCATTTTGTGTGACTAGCAAGGCTGAGAGTCTGCACGCCACTGGCTAGCAGGCTCACTGAGTAGTTGTCACCCCCCATAGTGTGTAGTGACTTGCACTGGACAGGTATGGTGCAGTGACAGTGCATTTGAACATGGTTTTACTTCCCATGCAATGATACCATGTAGTGACGTCTGGCAAACTGTCCATGGTCAGCTTTGCACTGCCTGTGTACATCATGTGCCCCTGTGATTGAGACATGTATATACAACTGTGTCATGCACGGATATGTTGCATGTGTGGTAATGGCCTTTTCACTTTGTCATCCTGACAGGTTAATGCCCATCGGAAGCAGGAAATCTGGAAGGACATCGTCCGGGCTGTCCGGTCCGTGGGGGTCTACAAGCGCCGGATCCGCAACTGCCAGAAGAGGTGGCAGGACCTTCGGGGCTGGACCCGGAGGATTGCACGGGTCCAGCTGAAGCTGTCGCCTCCTCGCAGGAGGGGCGGAACACGGACCCTGACCCCCACATGCTCCAGATCCTGGCGGTGGTGTTTCCAGACCTGGATGGGCAGCTGAAGGCCAGACAGCAGCAAGGAGGGGTGAGTCAAAGACTGCACTGTGAACTCTGTATTACATGCTTTGTGCCCTCCTCTGGCCTGGTTCAACTGCCACAGTGCAGCAGTCATGTTGTCCAGGAGCCATGTCCCTCTATTGTGCACTGCCCACTGCTCATCTGATACCCAGGTGTGGCCCTTACATTCAGGGAATTGTGTCACTTGGGACTGTGTCCTTGCAGTTTGCTTCACTAAAGGTGGGGGACAGCATCTGTTTCCCTAACTCTGTTGTGGGCATCATGGGTGGGTCCATTGTTCACACAACGCCTGGGTTTGGACATGTGATCTGCGTGTTGCTTTGATATGCGGTCCACTTGCTGAGCTGAGCCACCACATGTGCCTGGGGTATGTGGCACACGCCCATGCAGCGGGTGGGAACAATGTTTGGGCCCCAGGAGTGTGCAGATTACGTGTGTCACACATACATAGCCAGCTATCCACTGTCCAGGGCACATCCCTCATTCATGTGGAGCAGGACAGTCAGGCCTACTCCAGGCCATGCAATGCACTCTGTACTCCCACTCCCGTGTATCAGCTGACACATTGTGCACAGTGATTTGACCCCTCAGGTGTCTGCCTCTGTGTCAGTGTGCTGTGGATTAGTTGCCAGGACTGCTGGGGTGTTTCTTGGTAGGGGCTCAGCATGCCCCTGGAGATGTGACCATAGGAGACGATACTTGTGTGTCACATAGGTGTTTGATCAGCTGCCCGTGCAGACTGGGGTATGCGAATGTGAAGTTCAGGCAGCTGTTCCCCATTCACAGCAAATTGTGAGGGGCTCAGGTTCAGAGGGTAGTGTCACAGGTCTCCCATATGTCCAATAGGTGTGACCTGGACAGATGAGGGTTAAGATGATGTGTTGTGTGGGGGATGTACATGTGCACTTGTGCAGCTCCAGGACTTGCATTCCCCATGACCTACTATTGTGACACATTGCATAGTGTTGTTGTCTGGCTGCCAAGTCATACATCACTGAGACAGTGATGTATGACTTAGCAGTCATGCCTCTGCCATGGCATGTGTCAACTTATTGGTGGACCTGCAGGGGAGTGACATGTGCTACATGCACACCATAGTGGCGCTGGCTATCAGGACATGGGTGCATCATGGTGTCTGTCGCTGGTATGCATCACATGCATTTCCTATTTGACTCTGGGCATCCCTTTCATCTGGAAACCTGTACTGACTCAGTGGCAAGAGCTGTGATGTGTGCATGTCCACATGCCACACCGTGTCCTCTGCACTGTCCAACTACTGTGTACTTGGTGCATGTGTCCACACTGGGGTGTTGCAATCCAACAGACACCAGACAGATGGGTGCAAGGCCATGTGGGATGTGAGTGCCATGCTTGGCATCAGACTGACAATTGGCTTCTCCTGTTCAGTTAGGGCACTTTTAGCAATGTACAACTAATGATGCCAGGGCTTGCTCTGTAATGTGCTGTGCTCACAGTGGTGTGTGCGTTTGGTGCAGGTGACTGATGTCTGTCTGTTTCCCCATTGTTTGCAGATACATCCACGGCCACGGAAGGGGACAGCTCCACGGACCAGGAGGAGCCAGAGAGCCAGACTGGGTCAGCAGCCGAGGAGTGGTCGGAGGGACCCAGTGGCACGGAGGGCGAGGGGAGCCACACCGAGGAGTCCTCAGCACCATCCACCTCAGCTGAGGACCAGAGCAACTCGGAGGATGACTCCCTTGTGGAGGCGGGTGTCAGCAGCCACCACACGCCAGCTAGTGTTGCTGTCCCCGCCACCACCACCACCACCACCGCCCTCCCATCGGCTCCCATTCCCCAGGTCCATGGAGGCTCCCATGTTCGGGAGCGTGTCTCCTTTGGCCCAGGCACCGCACCCCCTGCCCCTGTGTCCCCTGCTGCCCTGAGTGAGGAGTCTGTGTACCTCCTTCGCCAGCTCCATGTAGGGCAGACAGCCATGCTGAGTGTCCTCCATGCGCACACCGCACTCTTGACTCAGCTGGTGTCGTTCATGGAGGGCATCTCATCGGGCATGTCTGACCTACAGAGGGGCAACAGGTCCATGGACTCCTCCCTGACGGCAGCAGTGTCCCTCCTCAGACAGTCCCTCACCCCTCCTGCCTCTGCTCCATCCACACTCCCCAGCACCTTACCCGTCCCAAGCACACACACACCGGCACAGGCACACACCAGCACACACACGTCCAGCACACAGACACACACGCCACAAACTAAACGCACACGCACGCACAGTCAGGGGACTGAAACCAGACTCACAGGGGATGGGGCCCTGGTACACACACACGCATCCACAGGCACTGCGCAGTCCTCAGTTGCCTCTCCCTCCAAAGCACCCTCCCTTGCCTCACCTGCAACCCCAAAGACCCAGGGCCTCTTCCTCAGTGACCTCGGCATCTTCCCCTCCGATCCAGCTGCCCCAGCATCCAGGGGAAGAGGAAGCCCCCCACACAGAGCAGAGTGCCCCTCGCCCCCGGACACCCTCCCCCAGGCGCAGACAGACTGAGGCCCCCACCCGCAAGTCCCCCGGAGTGCTAAGAGCAAGACCCCGCCGCCGCCCTGCAGCTCAAGCACCAGGTCTCCTTCCTCCATCCCTCAGGCCCCCACTCCACAGGTGCCCCCACCACACCCTGCCCCAGGTTCCCCCACCCACAGATATACCATCCCCAAGAGGCTCCGGCCTTCTCCCCCTGCCACTTGCTCTCCCGGCACCACACCCCCCGCTGCGCTTGTCTGTGCCACTGATGTGGTGAGGGTGTCCTCCCCCTCTGTCCAGCCCACCTTGCCTGTTCCCCATTCTCCTCCCCTGGTGGTAGGCACTGCAGTGGAGTCCACTACCACCCTGTCTGACTTGGGCACTGCAGTGGCGGACCTGTCCACTCCATCTGCAGGGTCCACTGCAGTTGTGCCGGCACCCACAACATCTGAGCCATGCCCCCCAGTTGTGCCGGCACACACCATGTCAGACACCTCCACTGCAGTTGTCAGTGGCTCTCCAGCACCCACCACCCCTTCCCTGCTTCCTCCTGGTGAGCCCTGATCCTGTCCCTGCGGTGCCTGGCCTACCCCCCGGTTGCCCCTCCTAGTGGATTGTCCCTGGTTTTGTGCAGGCATGTGTAGGGTGGCATCTGCCACTGTCACCTACTTGTGACTTTGTTGATGGACAGGCCATTGGCCTTTGTTTATGTTCTACCGGACTTCTACTTTTAATGCCACATATGCTGAATAAAGCAACTTTCTGTTCTCTAGTGCTTTTGCTTCTGATGTACATGATGTTGATGATGCTAACCATGCCCTTGCTGCAGTGATGGTGATATTTGGTCTCATGATAATGAAGTGTTACTGTGCAGGAACCCATGTGGTCCAGGGGGAATGTGTCCTATCCTGTGGTGTATCCATGTCATCCATAGCAGCATCTGAGGGTGTCATGTGTTCAGTATTTGGCAATGGGATTTCCTACTTAGATTGGCAATTTCACATCTGTGGCTTCCACCCCTGCACATCTGTTGTGCCTGCCATTGTTCTATTCGTCTACTTCCCTGACCGTGTGGCCATCTCCAATGAACATGCAGGTTTGGGCATCAATGGGGAAGGACTCATCTGTGTTGTCAGTGCAACATTGCTATACAAGTGTGTTGGATCTGTGCTGATGATTCCGTTGGCACTTCCATGACCAGGCTGATGGGACGGGAGCCCTCATTTGGTGCTAATTGTTGATTGTGTGTCCCATTGCTGCCATGGTATGGTATCTGTTCACCTCACATCTGCAGTCTCCACAGGGTATCTGCATGTGTGTGCCCATTGGTGCAAATATGTGGGTCTGCATTCGGATGGTCACTTCTGTCATTGTGTCATTGATGATTGTTGACGGTGTCAGCCCCCATGGGTGTTGTTTGTCTGCACATGGCCAAAGTTATGTCTTATTTGCACTGCAGGATTTGGCTCCCCCAATTTATGTTGCAATGGGACACATACACTACTTTGCCACTGATGTGTTTGTTGTTCTGTGACCAGGAATCATCCATGCAGTTTGGCAGTTGCACCTCTTACTTTGTCAACACTTACCTTTTGGTCACTGTGATGATGGGGGTTTGGACCCCATTGCCACAATGTTCAAAATGTGCTGCAGCTATGGACCCCACACTTGCCTTTTGGTCACTGTGATGATGGGGGTTTGGACCCCATTGCCACAATGTTCAAAATGTGCTGCAGCTATGGACCCCACACTTGCCTTTTGGTCACTGTGATGATGGGGGTTTGGACCCCATTGCCACAATGTTCAAAATGTGCTGCAGCTATGGACCCCACACTTGCCTTTTGGTCACTGTGATGATGGGGGTTTGGACCCCATTGCCACAATGGTCATGGCCTGCTTGCGTTGTGTGTGCCACACACATATTTGTGTGGCACATGTGCTAGGGGTCACATTGTATGTTCGAAGTCATGTTCGGTGTTGTAGGCATTTGACACAGTCTACACACGCTTGTCATGGTGTTGGGGGGATGTCTTCTTCTTGCATTCCCTAGGTTGTGGTGTGCTGGTTGTGTCATGCATTGTCCATCCTATGGGTGGGGGTGGTAGTGGTGGTAGGCATCCTGCCCCCCTGGGTGAGGGTGGTAGTAGTGGTAGGCATCCAGCCCCCTGGGTGAGGGTGGTAGTGGTGGTAGGCATCCTGCCCCCCTGGCTAAGGGTGGTAGTAGTGGTAGGCATCCAGCCCCCCTGGCTAAGGGTGGTAGTAGTGGTAGGCATCCAGCCCCCTTGGCTAAGGGTGGTGGTGAGGCATCCTGCCCCCCTGGGTGAGGGTGGTAGTAGTGGTAGGCATCCTGCCCCCCTGGCTAAGGGTGGTAGTAGTGGTAGGCATCCTGCCCCCCTGGGTGAGGGTGGTAGTAGTGGTAGGCATCCTGCCCCCTGGCTAAGGGTGGTAGTAGTGGTAGGCATCCTGCCCCCCTGGCTAAGGGTGGTGGTAGGCATCCTGCCCCCCTGGGTGAGGGTGGTAGTAGTGGTAGGCATCCTGCCCCCCTGGCTAAGGGTGGTAGTAGTGGTAGGCATCCAGCCCCCCTGGCTAAGGGTGGTGGTAGGCATCCTGCCCCCCTGGCTAAGGGTGGTAGTAGTGGTAGGCATCCTGCCCCCCTGGGTGAGGGTGGTAGTAGTGGTAGGCATCCTTCCCCCGTGGGTGAGGGTGGTAGTAGTGGTAGGCATCCTGCCCCCCTGGCTAAGGGTGGTAGTAGTGGTAGGCATCCTTCCCCCCTGGGTGAGGGTGGTAGTAGTGGTAGGCATCCTGCCCCCCTGGCTAAGGGTGGTAGTAGTGGTAGGCATCCTGCCCCCCTGGGTGAGGGTGGTAGTAGTGGTAGGCATCCTGCCCCCCTGGGTGAGGGTGGTAGTAGTGGTAGGCATCCAGCCCACCCTGGGTGAGGGTGGTAGTAGTGGTAGGCATCCAGCCCCCTGGGTAAGGGTGGTAGTAGTGGTAGGCATCCAGCCCCCCTGGGTAAGGGTGGTAGTGGTGGTAGGCATCCTGCCCCCTGGGTAGGGGTGGTGGTGCGCATTCAGGCCCCTGTGTGCATATGTGGCATTGGTGATGGGCATCCCGCCCCTATGGTGCTGCTGTTGCTGGTGTAAGTATATTCTGCATCCATCTGTGTGTGTGTGATGTGTCGTGTCCGTGTTGTATGTGTTTTGTGGTTGGTGTCTGGCTTACCTTCTGCGCCGTACGCGTCCGTGCCTGTTCCGGTAGTATATGTAGAATATTGGTATGATCGGGACGAAGGGATTCATGGTTGGTTCGTGTCGTTCGTCCTTCTCGTTGCTCCGCGTCGTCCTCGTCGCTTCGCCTCGTCCTCGTCGCTGCCGTGTTCGTCTCGGAGCCGTGGATCGTGTTGTGGCGCGAATCGGAGCTTATGTGCGCCTCTCCCGGATGCTTTGACGTGCCGTGCGTAGCGACGGGTTCGGCGCGTACAGAAAGCGCATCGTACTTGTCCGGCCGGACGGGGCTGCATTTTTCCTTCCGTGCGACTCGATTCGGCGTTTCCGGATTCGCCTCGGTCGGAGAACAGGACCTGGTTTGGGTGAGTACGGATCGGCCGGATTCTTTGCTGTTGTGCGCATCGTACTTGCTCGTTCGGTGTGCTGTACGGATCGGTCGGGAAACAGGCTTTCGCATGGCTTTTTCCCGACCGAGATGGTGTTGGGTGCGCCTCCGACCGAGATCGGAATCGGCCCCTATATGTTGAGTCGTGTTATGTTATATGTGAGTTTTCACGCTTCTGGGATGTAGGAAGTGGAACACGTGTGGCAAGAGAAGTCACATGGAATTTGGTACATGGTCTGAATTCATTTTGGTAATAACACAGGTTGTGTTATGTTAGGGATTTTCTGTACGAAAAGTGTATAACTGAGATAGCAAATCACGTTTTCTTGTGAAACTTTGGCCTTAATTCTCAGGAGCCTAGTCTCCACATGTGTCTTATCCCCAGAGAAACGAGTAAATTGTTTGCTTGAAAGAAGGGTAAGGTAGAGGGAAGTGCTACTTTATCGGCGAGAGTAAATAATTCTGTGGTAGGGTAGAGGTAAGCGCTGCCTACTGGAAATACAGGATTCTTGTGTAAAAGGACAAAGCTATCCCTCTTGTTTAGCGAATCAGACTATGGAATTGTTTTAATTGTTGTAACTAACGGAGAAAACAGCGAAAAGAAAAATTGCCGATAAATTTTGTAAAGGAGGGGTAAAAGAGCAGAAGTGACGTAGAACAGTGCCGCGCTAGGATTGGATAGTGCGCCAGTCACGTGAACCCAGAGTCAGAAGTGACGTAGAAAAAGTGCCGCGCTAGGATTGGTTGGTTCGCGGACGAAGGGAATTGTTCTGATTGGTACGTTAGTGTGAGTCGCGCTGTAATTGGTTGAAGTTCCGTACACAGAACAGCGTTAGCGTAAAGAGAAAAACAAATAGAAAACATGCCGTATTACGAGTATGAAAGAGAGAGAACGTCATGGACGACAAAATTAAAGAATTTCTTTAAGAAAGACAAAAAGGTCGTGACTAGAGAGGGACAAGTAATTCCTCCGCCGAAATCAGCAGCTTCACATATGATGCTGAAATATAGATATCATACGTGCATATGGTTGGAAAACTGGGCAAAGTATACGAAGAATGATGGTGCTTTAGCTTTCCCTGAGAATGGTTCATTTAGTGTAGCGGTTTTGCGAAATTTGCGAGAAAAGATGACAAATCTAGAACCTAGACCTCGACCGACACAGTTTGAAGCGTTGACGGAATGGGAGGATGAGATGTATGAGCGAGAGAGATTCAGAGGTTTAAGGGATCATGAGTTTATGCCTGGAAGGATGTGGGGAATAAATCATGAAGACAGAATAAAACGATGGAGATGTGCTAACATGACAGGAGGTTTGTTTCCAGCTTTTACAGTTGAGGAAGGGACTAAGAAAAAACGGACTGAGAAAAAGAAACATATGGAGAGGGAAAAATATATGCATGAGAGCGAAACGGATGATGAATTGCTGGAAGATATTCTAAATAGAAATCCACCTCCGTATCAGCAGAGTTCTACAGTGGTGACACCAAATGCGCCGCTAATAGAGACTATGCGAAATAAAAGTCCGGAAAAAAGAATTGAAATAAATAGGTCACAAGAACAAATGAGAACTTCACAAAATGAAGGAATAGAAAGTGACAATGCCAGCGAATTAGCAAGGACAACCAAAGAACTAACTGAAAAGATTAGAGAGTTAACGAAAAATATGGAAGCAGTTACTGTGCCTGTAACAATAGGTCCACTGATACCAGTTTTTGAGAATCAGAAAATTGATGAAAGATCTTTGGTGATTCCCATGAGTTCACAATTTCAGAGAGAGAAAGAAAGAATGGAACAAAGTGCAAGTACAAGTAATTTGGTTAGTACTTACAGACCAAGTCCACCTACAAATTTGACGGTGAATGAGTGCAATGGTAGGAAAATGCATATGGTAACAGAATCTGCAACAGAAACCCCTGAAAAGAGTGGTAATTGGGTAGAACTAAATAATACACCCATAGGTCCGACCCCTGATGAGTTAAATGAGTGGATGAAGGCATTTAAAATAAAAGAACCAGAAGAAAAACCATTAGATGTAATTAGGTTAAAAATTGACATGGAAGAATTAATTCTAGGAACGATTGGTACAGAAAAGATAAAAAAATTACCAGGATGATGAAATCATGTTTTTGTGCAAAAGTATTACATGGAGAGCAAAGAATTTACATGACAAACTAGAAGAAGTAGCCAGTGAAATTGGAATAGACTTTGCGAAAGTGAAAACGTTGCAGAAACCATATAGAGTAGACTTTTGTGAAAAGGATATTGAAAATTTGAACACGGCAGGAAGGCTGACACAGATAAAAGAGTTAATTGTGTTGTTGAGAAAATGGGGTGATGTGGACAGATGGAAGGTTAGATGGACGAAGAAGAATGAGAAAACTACAGACAAAGGTTCATTGGCTTTTATGATAACTGAAAAAGAATCTGTTGCTAAAGAATACCCCATGAGAGAAACTCCAGGTGGTAGTTACGTGCATGTTCCCTGGACTAGGCAGGACATACTGTCATTTACCAATGACTTTCCAAAGCTAAGAGAGAAGCCAGTTGAGTGGTACCAACAAGTAGAGAGGTTTGTAAAGGTCTCAAAAGTGTTGTGGATAGATTTAGATGGATTATTTGACATAGTGGTACCAACTGATTTGTGGTCAGAATGTAAGATTACAGTTGACTGGCCAACTACAGAATATCCAAGAGATCCTAAGACAGGAGCTCCAGGTCCTGATGTGATGAAGAAGTATGATAAGGTGATTACCTTTTTGAAGAATAAGATTCCTCCTAAAGAGACAGATTGGGTAAAAATCGATAGAACTACACAAGAAAGTAAGGAGTCTGTACATGCCTATTATGAAAGGTTGTTGTTGGTTTTCAAGCAGTATAGTGGATATGAGGAATTAAGTGAAAAGGATATGAGTCATTTTGTGTACAGATTTGTGTTTGGATTGAAACCAGAGATTAGTGAAATGATTAAACAGCATATAATTAATTGGCAGAATAGCACAGTCGATGATGTGCTGAGGTATGCTAAGTATTGCAGTGATGATATTGAGAGTAGACAGCGTAAATTGAAAGAGAAGGCAATGTGGGCACAGGTGAAGGTGGCAGAAAAACAAGAAGCTCATTTGGACAATAATAATGGAAATGAAACAGGACAGAATAAAATGCGACCTAACATAGGTAAAGGAAAAGGTCAAGTGAGTCTAGAAGAGGCGAAGAAGAAATGGCCATGTCATAATTGCGGAAAATTAGGGCATTGGGGAAACGAGTGTAAATTCCCACCAAAACCTAATCCGGAAAATCAATCATTAACTCCACAGGTGCAGAATGAGGTAGTTGTTCAACAAAGTCAGGTGCCAAAACCACCACTTCCCAACACTGTTAACCAGCAAAGATACAGTACAGAAACAGGATTCTACGGAGGAGAGCAGGTAACACAGTTGCCACGAGCAGCTAACATTTCTCAGTATTGGTTGCGTCAGAGTGAGGATGACCCGGATGAAAGATTCTGACGGTGCCCAGGAGAGGGGAAAGAGTGCGTACTTGGCGCAACTCTAGAGGTAGATCAGTCTGGTCCCTTTGTGGATGGAGAAGTGAATGGTGCAAATGTAACATTCCTTGTCGATACTGGAGCTACCCGTTCTACTGTTAGATCAGTGGAAATTCCAAACCTTCCTCTCTCAGGTGAATACATCCAAGTAGTAGGAGTAGCCAATCAGCAGATTAAAACACCACTTACTGAATTGGTGGAAGTAAAAATTGGTTCTTTTAGCAAAATGCATAAATTTGTAGTGTGCGATTGTAGTCCTGTAAATCTTTTAGGTCGTGACCTCTTGTGCAAGATGAATTGCACAATTTATTGTACGCCAGATGGAATTGGATTTCAAACCTCAGATGAAGATGTCTTGTATAAAGTAACTTTGATGAATCAGGAACCTGAAATGAATGGTTTGTTTCCTGCATTTGATGCAGAAAAACTTCCAGAAGAACTAAAAAGTGCAGTGAAAGAAAGTGTGTGGGATTTTACAGGAGAAGACATTGGATTAATGAAAGAAGTTGATCCCGTAAAAGTAACAGTAAAAGAAGGAACAACTTACCCGAATACGCCACAGTACAAATTAACTCCAGAAATAATTGAAGGAATAACTCCTGTAATAAATAAAATGATTGAACAGGGAATTCTAAAAGAAATAATGAGCAGTCCATGTAATTCACCTATTATGGGACTGAAAAAGCCAAATGGAACATATAGAATAGTACAGGATTTGAGAAAGATCAACAAAATAGTTGTGCCCTGTTGTCCAATAGTGCCAAACCCTGCAGTAATTCTATATCAAATTCCACATGAAGCTGAGTGGTACACTGTGATAGATTTGTGTCCCGCATTTTTCTCTATTCCTTTGCATCCAGATAGCCAGCCATTATTTGCGTTCCGGTTCGGAGAGCGTATTTTGGCATGGTGCCGAATTCCTCAGGGGTATACAGAAAGCCCCTCAATCTTTAATCAGATTTTAAAGAAATCTCTGGAAGATTTGAAAATGCCAGAAAAGTCAGTGATGGTGCAGTATATCGATGACCTGTTGGTGGCATCGAAAACAAAAGAAGCATGTGTAAGTGATACAATTGCTTTACTGAACCATCTAGAGAAAAGAGGACATAAAGTGTCTCCTTCAAAATTGCAGTTTTGTCAGAAAGAAGTCCAGTATTTAGGCCATAAAATTGAGAAAGGAGTGCGAAAGATAGCGACAGAAAGAGTAAGAATGATTCAAGGAATGAGAGCACCAATGACGCAAAGAGAGGTAAGAATGTTTCTGGGAATGGTTGGATATTGCCGACAATGGATAAGTGGTTTCTCTTTGATTGCAAAACCATTACAAAAATTGACCAAGAAAGATGTAAAAGACCCTTTTGAGTTAAACAATGAAGAAATGAAATCTTTCAAAGAATTGAAAAAGAAATTATGTGAGGCACCTGCATTAGGCATGCCTGATTATGAGAAGGATTTTGAGTTGTACTGCAGTGAAAGAGATGGATGTGCGTTTTCAGTACTGGTACAAAAACATGGAACAATGAAAAGACCAATTGCTTATTTTTCAGCTGTTTTAGATCCTATAGCAAAAGCATTGCCCGGATGTCTGAAAGCAGTTGCTGCTACTTGTGTAAGTCTGGAACAAAGTGAAGGTATAGTGATGGGGTATCCACTGAGAGTATATGTCCCCCATTCAGTAGAAATTCTTTTGACAAGAACAAAAACACAGTACATGACACATAGTCGGCTGACTAAGTACGAAAAAGTCATCTTGAGTGCTGAAAATGTGACCATAGATAGATGCATGAATGTGAATCCTTCAACATCATTGCCAGATGAGGAGAGTATAATTGAACAAGACGAAGTAGATCATGATTGTCTGAACGTGCTGGAATATTGCACGAAACCAAGAGCTGACATAAAAGATGAACCGTTAAAGGAATCTGATTATGTCATGTTTGTAGATGGCTCATGTTTGAGAACAAAAGAAGGAGTTTTAAGCGCAGCTTACGCAGTGTGCACAGTGGCAACTGTGATGGAAGCGTCTTGTCTGAAAGGAATAAGGTCTGCACAAGTTGCGGAACTGATTGCTTTGATTCAAGCATGTAAATTAGGAAGAAATGTACGAGTCACGATTGTGACCGATAGCCAATATGGTTTCGGTATCGTACATGACTTCGGTCAGATTTGGTCACAAAGAGGTTTCTTGACGTCTGCAGGAACACCTATCAGAAATGGAGATTTTGTTAAAAAGCTGCTTGAGGCGATACAGTTGCCTAAACAAATCGCTGTAGTGAAGTGCAAGGCGCATAAGAAAAACGAAGATTACGTAGCCGTCGGCAATAATTATGCCGATGAGATAGCCAAATATTGTGCAGAGAACATGGTGTCCATGAACAAAAATAGAGAAAGGGAGCATATCTCTTCTCCTTTGCTTTTTACTAATACTGTCGAGACATGGGATGAAGTAAGACAGTTACAAGAAACTGCAAGTGATGAGGAAAAAGATTACTGGATAAAAGCAGGATGTAGAAGACAGGAAAATAATGGTGTGTGGGTATACAGAGACGAAAGACCAGTTATGCCTGATAGCATGATTGCAGACATGGCACGGATGTACCATGGACAAGCTCATATTGGGAGAGATGCAATGATCAGACTTTTTAGACAAACCTGGTATAACCCAACATTCAGAGCCATTGCTGAAAGTCTTTGTCAAAGATGTCTTATTTGTCAGCAGTTTAACCCAGGAAGAAAAACAGTAGTGAGTCTAGGAACAATAGGACGAGAAGGAGGTCCATTCACTAGAATGCAGTTAGACTTTATCGAGATGCCCCCTAGTAACAGACTAAAATATGTTCTAGTGGTCGTCTGTTTGTTCTCTCGTTGGGTGGAGGCATACCCCACTAGAAGGAATGATGGAACAACAGTGGCAAAACTTATGTTGCGAGAGTTCATTCCAAGGTATGGTTTTCCAGTCACGGTTGAGACAGATAGAGGAACACATTTTCAAAATGAGTTGATCCAATTGATTTGCGAAGCATTGAGTATTAAACAAAAACTACATTGTGCTTACAGACCAGAGGCTTCTGGGGTAGTGGAGCAGATTAATGGAACAATTAAGAACAGATTAGGAAAAATGTGTCAAGCTACAGGACTCAAATGGCCAGATGCACTGCCTCTTGTTCTGATGACCATCAGAAGCATCCCTGAAAAGAAAACTGGACTTAGTCCTCATGAGATGATCATGGGACGAGCAATGAGACAAGCACACGTACCTGTCAACAAGTTATTGACTATAACTGATGATCTAGTACTGGATTATTGCAAGGGACTGGCTGATGTGGTGCGTTCTGTGTTTCATCAGGTTGGACCGGATGCGACCACTCTTGAAAGAAAACCAGCCCACGACTTGAATCCAGGAGACTGGGTCCGTATAAAAATCCACAGGAGAAGAAACTGTCTAGTTCCTCGCTGGGACGAACCACGACAGGTAATCCTAGTGACAACGACTGCCGTCAAGTGTGCAGGAGTGAAGAACTGGGTCCATGCCAGCCACACAATCAGAGTTCAAGAACCTACTGATCGACATGTGAGTCGACGTCTGGAAGTGTGGGATAAAAGTTTAACAGCTGGGACAACAAGGATAAGAGAAAGGGTGCCAGAACTTGAAGATCGACCTGAAAGTCGACATCTGGAAACCCCAACTGCAAACACCTCTAGAGAAGAAGAGGAAGAAGAAGAGGAAGAAGAAGAAGAAGAAAGAAATTCAGAAGTTCCAGAACCTGAAGATCAACCTGTAAGTCGACATCTGGAAATATCTGACACAAGTTCAGGATCTGATGATTCAGTTGCAAACTGTGAAGAATTCCGAAGAAGAACTTGGGGTTATAAACCAATTAGAGAAAAAAATTAGCAAGAAAATGATCTAGATGAACAACCAAGTACAAGTTATGGTGGAAATCCTTCAGAAATAATATTAATAGATGAAGTAGGGAAAGAAGTACACAAAAAGTTAGAGAATCGAGAAGAACCCCGAGGAGCAATAGGGACAGATAGAGAAACAGAAGAACAGGGAAATTTAGAAGCAGAAAGGGAGGAAAACACCAAATCGGAAGAACACCGAGGAGGGACAGTAATAAGGGAACACAAGAAGGAGAAGACAGATCCACCAGTAGGAGATGACGAGATCATAAGTTTCAAAATAAGAGACAATAGTGAAACAGTTGAAACAGAAACTGAAGAGAGTGGAGAAGAGGAAAAGGCAAAAACTGAATCAAGAAAAATAAATTGGAAATCAGAAAGAGAAGAAAAAGAAGGTGAAGCCAAAAGGCCAAGAAAAGGAGATAATTGGCCCAACAGCTATATAAGAAAATTGAGATATAGAATAATAAGAGCAGGAGACGAAAGTGCTGAACAAGTGAATGAAATAACAAGTCAAAAGGGACAAGAAAAACCAAGTGGAAAAAGATTACAAAAGTCCAAAAGAACAAAGAAAGTGAATGCAAAGTATAAGTCACCTGAGTGGCTGTATATCGCACTGACGGATTACAAAGAAGAAGAAAACACTCACGAGAACCAGAGACTAAGAAGTCGAATGGGAAAAGGTGAGATGCAACAAACCTGAAGTGAAGACTTATAGTGCTTCTGCCGGACATGACAATTTTACTGGATGTGACAAATCACCGGATGTGACAACGAAAGAATTCTGGAGAGAATTAAAAGAAAGTACCAAGCAAAGACTTTTTGAAAGCAGAGTGGCATCTAAGTCATTTCTGAGGTGTAGTGACACAAATTTCTGAAACTTAACAAATAGAAAAAGCAAAATGGAAAATATTAGGGATAGAAGAGATAAATGTGAGTTTGTAAAAAGATGGTGCAAAATGTGCTGCTTTTGTACAGGGTTATTAATGACCATATGGATAGTTTTAGCAATCACAATTCCTATTAGTTTAGCTGTGATAGAAGCAAAGAATGATACTAAACCAGAAAAAGAAACTAATATTAAAGAACCAGTTATTTTAAGAAGTAGTGCAGAATTACATAAGGACAAGTCAGTAACAGACTTTTCTAAAAATGTTTTTACAAAATTGTTGTACGAATATGTAGAGACAATGGATGTGAGAGATTGTTATGTTTGTATGCAGTTGCCTGCATCAGTGTCAGAAGGTGTGACTTATCATCACCTACCTCTAACTTATGGAATAACATGTAGTGTAATAGCAAGTTTATTTTATAAAACAGGTAGATTAGAATCTTATTATACTGACATAGATAAGATTTTTGCAAACATTCCAGTAGTACCAGAACTTAACAAAGTAAAACCAGCAAAAGTTTTAGGAGAATTCTTTTTAGAACATAGAAAATTAACGTTAGAAGAAATAGTTAGTAACAACCTTACCTGTGAGTTAAAAAAAGAAGAAAAGGTATTTTTAGAAATGGTTGAAGAAAGAAGAATGAAATTTCAAAAAGAAGCAATAAAAGAGGAAGGAACACATCTATGGACGTTTGAGGAAGGAAATCATGAAGGGAAAAAGATAAATGCAGCAATGACATTAGATTGGCCGCAAACAGGAAAGTTGTGTATTAGGAGAAATAAGACAGTCTATGACAATTACTTTGTAGGTTCCAGTATCTGCCATGACAATTATCAAATTCTGGGAGGTTGGGGATTCAAAGGTGGAAAAGATCCAATATTTCCAGGTATCTATTATATTTGTGGGAATAGAGCTTATTACAGGTTACCGGACCATTGGTATGGAACTTGCTATGTAGGCCTGGTCTTTCCAAAAATCTTTCATATGGATAGAGAAGAAAAAGGAACATACAAGATGATTAATAGCTTTACACGTAGAAAGAGGGAAAGTTTTTCAGAAATTGTAGGTGATATTTTTGGAGCATTAATACCAGCAGTGGGAATATCTTTGAATGCATTTAAAATTAGGAAGTTATCCACAGTAGTAGATCGTTTGTCTACAGATACTGCGGGAGGGTTCTTAATGGTAAATACCGAAATGGTTGCCATGAGAGCTATGGTGATGCAAAATCGGCTTGCCCTTGATATTCTTTTGGCAAAAGAGGGTGGAGTCTGTGGAATGTTGAAAGTCCAACATTGTTGCACTTACATTCCTGATAAAAGTGAAAATATACAGAAGTATATTACAAATATTACAAATTTGCACAAAGAGCTAGTTCCACTGGAGGTTGAAAGTGTTTTGGGAAAACTTAGTAGAGGGTTTTCTTCAGTAGCAAATTGGTTGACCAGAATGAGTAGACTAATGATAGGGAAAGTTATAATAATAGCAACTGTAGTAATACTGTTAGCCATGGTGTTGAAAATAGTAATAACGTGTATAAAAAGAAAAGTAAGACAAAATAAGATAAAAAGAAATAATAGAATAATGAAAGAGAGAGAGAGAGAAATGGGTGAGATTGAGTTAGAGAAAATGAAAGAAAGCATGTATAAGGAGACAAGAAGACAAGATGAAAGGGAAACAGATGTGTAACTAACAAAAAGCAAAGGATAAAAGACATATACTGCCTGAAAAAGAAGTATAACTTGGGTTTTATGTGGTGATTTAAAAATCACCAAAGGGGGAGTTGATGGAGCAGAGAAAATAAAAAAATTTAACCCCTAACAAATTTTATAAATAATTAATAAAATGTTCGTTTAAAAGTATTAATCAACACTGTACGTGTGGGAAGGTTAATACGCAAATGTATGTGCTAAATAATCTACTAATGGATGTCCGTGTGTCTAATTATAACGTAAAAGTAAATGCGTACTAATTTAAAATAAATGCATGTTTTTGTGCTTCATAGAAATAAAACGTGTCGTTGCAAAAACAATAGTGATGGTAAGTAAGAAACATGCTTAAATGTTGCTTTCTGCTAGGTAATAACTAATTGGGGTACGTAGATGACGGGAGGGAAACGAAAAGGCTATTTTTCTCTATTTTAATTATGTTTTGTTTACTTCAAATTAGTGCTTCTAAAGTATAACCGAGTGACGATATAAAATGGCTGCCAGTGGGTGATGTGCGCGAGCGCAAGGGAGACATGTGACACGGGAGAGAAGTCGGAGAAAAACTAACCTCGTGATGTTGCTGAGAGGCTAGGATGCGAGAAATGGTCAAGGCTGATGTGACCTAATTGAACTGATAGTGTGCCGTGGTGATCAGCAGAGACCCGTGGGAAACCAGTTTAAGAGAAAGGACAATGACTGCAGAGTTCTCGAATGTATCGAAAGAAGTTACAAATGTACTGATCGAAGCGGATGGAAACATGTCTTGAACTGTGAGAAAGGAAATGATCCAAGGACCATTGGATCCAAGAGAACTTGATTAAAAGAATGAATAAGATGACATGCATGGACCAATGAAAGAAAAGTGTGTTATTAATGTTGCAACAATTAGTTAGCAAAGTTAGAATTAGGGTATAAGAGGGCCTACTCTTAGTGGGAGGGGGTCAGTCGCAGTCACAGTCAGGAGCGGAGTTGGAGAGTCGTGTTGGTGTTGGTGGCTTCCAGTGCTGGGTGGTCCTGATCGATCCCTTACTGAGCGGGAGATGCTGAAAGACTGTTAGATGAGAAGGGTTGCAGGTAGCTGATGCTGACGAGCTGAAGTTTCTGTTGCTGTCTTAATTTTCCAGTTGAGTATGAGAATCAGGTTATTTCTAATTCCTAAACTTAGGTTAGAAATCATTAGGCTAAATTAGGAAGGTAGGCAGGTAATTAGGGATTTGCTTCATGACGAAATTTTCCTTTCTGCAATAAATTGATTATGCTTAATAAATATTTGAATTAATAATGAATGAATAATTGAATAAAAGTTTTAAATTCTTTCTCATGCTTTTAAAATTATATAAAATTTAAGTTTCTTTAAATCAAATGACTCAGTGGTTATTTCCCTAAATGATTGTGACATCAGTAATTGGTTATTGTGATTTAGCTGGTCTTAATCACTATGAACTAATTTCTTACATGAATGATTCATCGACAAAACAATGAGCAGGAATATCTTAGGAAATAGCTAAAAGAAAGTGATAAGTTAAGGTAATAAGATATCCCGGCTCCTTCCAGCGGTACATAAATGGTGTTTTCCATTTAGTTCTCATGCTTCTCCAAGGAGTACATAATTTCATAAAGTTGTAAAGGAAATCCAGGTGTGCGTGTGTGTTAGGCGATGTTTATGGGCCCCATCGTCATGTGGATGTGAGAAAATATAGTTTGCCCCTGGATGACCTATAAGTGACCTAGGAGGAGAATAGTTTTTATTGTACGCGCTGCATCAGTCCCCAACGAGTGGCCAGGCCCCGGGGGATGGGGTCCCCGGGGCCATTAGTGGCCCGGGAGGGGAGCCACGCAGCCCCCCTCCCCCCCAAAAAAAGGGCAAGGCTGGCCCCGGGGGATGGGGTCCCCGGGGCCTTAAATGGCCTGAGGAGGGGGGCCACGCAGCCCCCCTCCAAATATTTTTTAAATTAAAAAAAGAGAGCATGCCCCAGGGGATGGGGTCCCCAGGGCAAATAGAGTCCAGGGAAGGGGGGCCACGCGGCCCCCTTCCCGTTTAAAAAAGAAAAAATGCTCAGGCCTTGGGGGATGGGGTCCCCGGGGCCAAAAGTGGCCGAGGGAAGGGGGGCCACGCAGCCCCCCTCCCATACAAAAAAAAAAAAAAGACCGGCATCGTGCCGGAGGCCCAGCCCGCTCACTGCAGTAGTCTGCAAACGCGCCCCCTGGCGCGTTTGCAGATGGGGAACGAACTCCCCTTGATTACTGGGGGTGCCTGGGGGACAACTAGCCCACCCGGAACCTCCAGTATGCGCCAGGGAGCTGCGTTGCTGAGAGGTGTACAGAGGCCACGCCCCTTTTACACCTCTCTGCAACGCAGCTCTGTGGCGCTTTTGGAGGTACATGGTGGGCTACTTGGACTCCAGGGACCCTCAGGATTCAAGGGAGTTAATCCCCCAACTTAAAACGCGCCATGGGGCGCGTTTGCACAGTGGTGAAGGGAGGGGGTGGCGCTTCAGGTGACATGTGTGCAAACAGGCCCCGTGGCGTGTTTTAAGTTGAGGAATTAATTCCTCTTCAATCCTGAGGGTCCCTGAGGCCAACTAGCTCACCAGGTACCTCCAGTAAGCGCCACGGAGCTGCGTTGCAGAGTGTTGTAAAAGGGGCGTGGCCTCTGAACACCTCTCTGCAACGCAGCTCTCTAGCGCATACTGGAGGTATCTGGTGGGCTAGTTGGCCCCTAGGGACCCTCGGGATTGAGGAGGAATTAATTCTCCAACTTAAAACGCGCCACAGGGCGTGTTTGCAGACATGTCACCTCAGGCCCCACCCCCTTCCTTCACCATTGTGCAAATATTCCTCTAAAATCAACCCAACTACGAATTCCGATTTACTCACCTGTTATCAGGAGAGACCTCAGTGCTGCATCTTTGAGCCCAGTACAGATCCTGAAAAGTAATTCTAACCGTACTTACCAGTAACTTGAATTTCCTTCCATAGGCTAACATTGACTGGTTTCACTTGGAAATTCTTCTAAGTGTGGAGTTTTGGAACTTTATAATATTCCTCTAAAATCAGCTGAACTACGAATTCCAATTTACTCACCTGTTATCAGGAGAGACCTCAGTGCTGCATCTTTGAGCCCAGTACAGATCCTGAAAAGTAATTCTAACCGTACTTACCAGTAACTTGAATTTCCTTCCATAGGCTAACATTGACTGGTTTCACTTGGAAATTCTTCTAAGTGTGGAGTTTTGAAACTTTATAATATTCCTCTAAAATCAGCCGAACTACGAATTCCGATTTACTCACCTGTTATCAGGAGAGAACCCAGTGCTGCATCTTTTAGCCCAGCACTGACCCTGAAAAGTAATTCTAACCGTACTTACCAGTAACTTGTATTTCCTTCCATAGGAATCCATTGTCTGGTTTTCAGCAGAAAAGTTTCAGTGTCGATTTTCACAAACTACAAATATTCCTTAAAAATCGCCTGTATGACTTAAACGCATTCTTTCAACTGTTTACAGGAGATGCACCAGTGCTGGATCCAGGATCCACCACAGAGTAAGAAAAAGTAACGATAACACTACTTACCTGCTAAGTGAATTTCCTCCCATAGGATAACATTGGCGATTCTATGTGAAAAAGTTTCTGTCAACTTTTAAAATACAATAATATTCCATAAAAATCACTATTGTAACCAAAACGCTTTTACTCAACTGTTTACAGGAGATGTCCCAGGACTGAATCTAGGATCCAGTCCTGTGGTTGGAAAAAGTAATCCATAAAGTAACTAATTGCATTTAACTAGAAATTCACATTGAGCTCAATGTTGCATTGTGTTTGAAATTGTGTTGCCCATTGCAACAACTGTAACTACTGTACTTAAAAGTCTATTGCCTATTTGCAAAGTATTTAAACTAAAGTAATTCATTCTGAGAAAGTATATTTTGTAATGTAATGTATAATGTAATTACAATGTAATTTAAAAAATAAAATATCTAAAAATAAATAGTTTAAAAAAATGTAGTAAATCAGTATCAAAAAAATAAATATAACAATTAATACATTTCAAAATTGTCATTTACAAAACCTTTGAAATTCACTGAAAAAAACCATAGGTTTCAGACATGTTATAGTTAGGAATTAGCATTTAAAAAACCTTTGAAATTCACTGAAAAAACCATAGGTTTCAGGCACGTTATAGTTAGAAATTAGCATTTAAAAAACCTTACAAATTCACTGAAAAAAACATAGGTTTTAGGGACAGTTATAGTTAGTTGGACATTGCACTCGTACAAAACCCGTGAAATTCCCCCGTTATAGTTAGTTCAGCTAACTATAACTCGCGCCCCGCAATGCACTGCTGATGACGTCACATATTACATCACTCATGACATGTTCAGTGACATCACTGATGACATCACTGATGACATCTCAAATGACATCACTGATGACATCACTGATGACATCATCCACATGATAATCTGATGCACCTCCTCACACCCTAATATAACCTTTGATACACCCACTCTAAATTACAGACTGCCATTCGCAAAACCATAGACACTCCAACACCAATAACTACATACCCACTCACTGATTCTTAGGTCTACACACACATCCACTCACTCACCCGTACAGTCACTCATACTTACGGTCACTCAGTACAGGACTATCATATGCACTCATACTCCTATATAGACACTCAAACACCGCCACTCATCCATAGAGGTACTCACACACCTAGTCAGTCATGCAAATAATTAAACACACTGCCATTTACTCATCTATACAGTTATACACACACCAGCTCACTTACTCATACAAATACTAGCACATTCTTACGCTCTTATACAATCACTGATACAAGCACACACTCATCCATACAGTCACTCTCACAATCACACACTCTCGCTTATAGCTATTTATATACTCCAACACACATATATACTGCCTTTCACATATGTAGTTACTCACACATGTACCACTGGGACATACATTCACTCACTAACACACTCTTACACACACTTACCCACCCATACAGTCTATCACAGATGCACTCTTGAAACCATCCACCCAGTGAATCACCCACTCACACATCTATGCACAGAGTCACACACACAAACACTCAGGCACCCATACAGATACTCATACAACCAATCAATAACTCATATAGACACTCATGTAGCTATTCACAAACCCATGCAGCCGCTTACACAGCAACAGACAGATGGATACAGACATTCACACAGTTTAGTCACTAACCCATGCATTCAGTAAGATACGTTTAATCACTCACTTATAGAGTCAGTCACGCACCTACTAAATCATCCATTCAGACACTTATACACCCACTCATTCTTCAATACGCCTTTCCCTATATATATTAAACATATTTAAACTTTACAGAAACACACAGTCACTGGATGATGTCATCAGTGATGTCATTTGAGATGTCATCAGTGATGTCATCAGTGATGTCACTGACCATGTCATGAGTGATGTAATATGTGACGTCATCAGCAGTGCATTGCGGGGGCGCGAGTTATAGTTAGCTAAACTAACTATAACGGGGGAATTTCACGGGTTTTGTACGAGTGCAATGTCCAACTAACTATAACTGTCCCTAAAACCTATGGTTTTTTCAGTGAATTTGTAAGGTTTTTTAAATGCTAATTTCTAACTATAACGTGCCTGAAACCTATGGTTTTTTCAGTGAATATATATATATATATATATATATATATATATATATATATATATATATATATATTACAACACATATCCAAGAAATGTGGCGTGGGCACTAATTTACCTGGGTGCTATCTGCACACTCGCTTGTGATATTTGAATAGTTCACATGCACCACAATACAATAGATGCTATAGAGGACCCATGAGGTGTACCCTCCCATGTGACAAATAAAATCACCTACAACTATTTTAAAATAATTTGTATGCAGCTCTGCAAGATGGCCACTTAGCAAATCAATTACCTGAAACTTAGCTCCGTTGCCCCCAGGTCTAAAATACACAGGGGGATATTCTCAAGAACGTGCGATAAACATAGCCAAAATAGGTTAACACAAGTTTCCATATCGCCATCTATCGCGGGAAAATAACTCTGTGTCAACGTGGCATTCTCAACACGGCGGTAATATGCGATAGTACCCCGATAACGCGCCAAAAGTCCGCGATAACAGTACCGGGACGGCAAAAAAAATCCAAACCCAAACGCGAAAAAAGTTGCGATGGGCCCAACCGCGATAAGACAAACAGCGAAAAGCAGTGCCAGGCCTACAATTCACACACGTCAGGCGTGAAAAACCACTACAAAAGCAGAAAAAAAAACACAAACAAAAACCAAACTGCAGCAAAGCACAATGGTGGGCAGCCGGAGCAGGTACAGAGGACAACCAAAACCCCACAAGCCCCCCGGAGGACCAGCCTGGGACCTCGGGGTCAGGGAAGGGCAAGGACGAGAAGAAGAGAAAGACGCGGTTCAGTCCGCAGGAAAACAGGATCCTGACCACGGAGGTGATAGAACACCATCAACAACTGTTTGTCACCTCCACTGTGTCATTGGCAACAAAAAATGCAATATGGCAGTCCATCGTGGACAAGGCGAATGCAGTCGGAGTGCTGAGGGTGAAGCGCAAGACCAAGCAGAAACTCGCAGACAACCAGAAGGCAGCAATGCAGACTGGAGGTGGGAGTCCAGCGCCACAGGAGAAGCTGGATGAGATGGAGGAAATGGTGACCACAGTCATCAGTGGTGAGACGGTGGCACGAGTTGGGCGACCGGACACTGCTCAACATGACCCGACACAACAGCAACAGGGTGAGTAACCACCAGGGACTGGGGGGACGGGGGAGATGGGCACAATGGCACACATGCACAATTGAGTAGAGCACATCTGCGGACAAACCATGGCCAAGAGTCACAACTCCAACCAAGAGCCCAATTTACCCAAGTCTACAACATCACAGCACTGCATAAGCACAGAAGTGAAAGCCACACCGCCTGAAAGGGATAAGGGCCAGCCAAATCAGAGCTGAAGGGGCAACTCACCTACAATGCAGCACACACACATAAGATCCAGAGCACCGCAACATTTACAACAATGTTGAACAAACAGCAACACCAGCACAACAGAACAGAGGACACAAGTGCTGCCGCTTGTGTGTGGAAAATGGCCATTCGCATGTGGCACAGCAGGAAACTGTGAGATGATAATGTACTAGTACAACCCCACATCCCTGATGGTGTAGTAATGCATGTATGGCTGTGACCCAGATAGGCAGTGAGACACACATTGTCATGCAAATCAACACTCATCACAGTTGAATACAAGTGAAGGTGCGTAGACTTTATTAGCGTGTCAGTACGGCCAAGATAAGTGCCACAACATGCAGACTAATGCAGCAGTATGTCAGAACGTGGAACGTTGCCAAGCGCCGCTGTGCACTCCGGGGGAGTGCCGCACCATTCACAGGTGTGTGTTTACCCGCGTTGTTGTCCGCTCATGTATTCGGAGTCCAGGCGAATGCAGCCATGTCCACTGCCGTCGTGGGAGATGTGACCAGAACCCCAAGTTCCAACAAGGTGTCGGGACATGTGCAATGTGTTCCAAACTGTTGTGTCTGCAGGTACGTAGTTATACGTCCATGAAAGCTAGTGCAGCTTCGTAGGCAATCATTTCCAACATGAGGTAGTCGTCGACTTCATCGAACAGGACGGCACGGCTAACCATTAGCAGGTCCGGACAGATGTGCTGCGTCCACCCCCTTTCACCAATTAGCACCACAGCCCAATAGGGGAGCGGCTCAATTTGCTCACTGCACACAAGGAGTTCTGCAATCTCCCAGGTCCAGCTGCCAGCATGTATGCCAAGTATCCAGGCATCCCATAGACGGGTGTCACAGTGACACTCATGGTCGTGGGCCAACAGGGGGCGCACACACATGTCGAAATCCAGTTCGGCTACCGTCCTGTTGGATAGGCAGACATCCATGGACCACTCGAATATGCACGAGCGACATTGCAATACAGGCTGCACGCAGGTGACTTTGGCAAGGCAGAAGCTCAGCCGGTAGCTGATCCGCAGCACTACCAATGGCAGTGCCCCCAGTAAATGCAGCATACGTGCACAGGGTTGTGCAAGTGTCCGTGATGGTCTGCCATCCCGTTAGTGGCTCTGGTTGAAGCGGCACTGTTCTGACCTGCGCCAGTTCTGTGGATGAAATTCCACAGCTCGGAGCAATGAGTTGTTTTGGTGTGCAACGGTTGTACGCCTGGGTTAATGTGGGAGTAAGTGGGAAGGCCATTCCATGCAAGTTAACTTCGAGCAAGGACTTCTGTGTGTGGGGTGTGTATACGATGGTCTTTCGTCAGGCTGTGCGTAGTGTGGGAGTCATCATCAGCTGCCATAGTATCTGTCAGGGGGTGCCGGGCACATGCAATTCCGAGGTCGGAGGTGCAGATGTGCTTCCGCCTGATAGCTCCGACAAAGGAGCATTCATCCCTAATGTTAGTTTCTCATCTGCTTGCATTCAGGTACTGTGAAGTGGCTTGTTGGGGGTGGGGTGGGATGTGTGCGACTTTGGGATTCATGTTCGACATGTCTTGCATGTGGCAAATGAGCATGGCATCACTGTGTGTAACGTTGCCTCACAGCTGCTCCTCCCTCCCCCCGAGCCTATTTACTTGTGTGCGCTGTGCAGTTGCATCACTGGCACTCCTACGGCACACCATTGTCATGCCTGTCTGCGCATGTCCACAAGCCTTACAACGACACTGTGATGTTGGCCGTTGGAGGTGGGCGGCCACGTGAGTGTAGGCCTGTGGGAAGGATAGGGCGGACACAGACGTAGAGTTCATGCCTGGCTGAACTCGCACAGCGATTAAGGCTAGGCATTTGGCTCATGCTGCGGCAATACAGATACACACAACACTTGGCATGTATGAGCCAATACCCCCAGCGGTCTTGCGCTCCTTCATTTCCCCGTTCGTGCGAGCCCGCCCTCCGGGTGCATGCTACATTGCAACATTGTTGATTGCGGACTGGGTGGTGCCGACACTACAACAGAGACAGACGCATTAGTTACTTCCTTGTCCAGGCCAGAACTGAACCACGCCCAGAGCTCCGGGGAAATCCTTCACACCCCTATGCTGGCTTGGCGTACGCGGGCCCAGCCCACTCCGCTTACGCTTACAGGGGGGACGACAAAGCTATGTGTCCAAGGTCGTACCCACTGCCTGAGGTGACATGGTTGCATCCGCTGTCCACAGCACAATGTAATGTGGTAGGGCCCTGGCCCATCATGCATACATAATGACCACACAGACACACTTAGATAGATAGTTGAACTGGCTACGGGCACGTGCGTCCGGCCCCTTTTTATTACCAGGGTCACATGTCCAGTGACGCCTGTGCTGGATGGGTGTGGGGTGAGTGTAAGCCAGCCCTCAGGGAGTGGTTGGTGCTGGCGACAACTAGAACAGTGATCATCGGATCACACACACAGATTCAATCATAAAGGGTCCATGACTTGCAGTGCACTGAGGTAGGTGCACCAGAGCTGAGCGTGCTCATGTGTAGGAATTGTTAATGATTTGGTCCCTTCGGGATATTCCTGCTGCAGCTGCAGAGGGGTGTGGTACGCCTGCCTCATCTTCATCATCATCATCCCAGGTCTTCCACACTACCTGAGGTGACATTGTTGCGTCCGCTGTCCACAGCACAAAACTCAATCATGAAGGGTCCATGTGTTGTGGTGCACTGAGTTAGTGGCACCTGGAGCGCTCGGCGGGTGCGCGGCCTGCGCTGATGCGTCGTCCGGGCGGCCCGCCCTGGAGGCAATGTCTGTTGCCTACTGGACTCTGCCATAAATGAATCAAGACTCAATTTGATTTGCGAGCCCTGCTGACCGCAGTGTAGGCCGGAGGCAGCGGTCAGCAACCCAGCCACGTGGCATTGGCTTGTGTTGCACAGGGTCAGTGGCACCTGGAGCGCTCAGCAGGTGCACAGCCAACGACGATGCGCCGTCCGTGCGGGCCACACTGGGTGCAATGTTTTTCGCCTACTGAATTCTGCCTCAATATTGCCACGTGGCGTCGGCTTGTGTTGCACAGGGTCAGTGGCACCTGGAGCGCTCAGCGGGTGTGCAGCCAATGATGATGCTTCGTTTGACTTGGGGGACCTGCTGACCGCAGTGTAGGCCGGAGGCAGCGGTCAGAAAGGGCCCACAGCCACGTGATGATGACTTGTGGTGCACTGAGTTGGTGGCACCTGGAGCGCTCAGCCGGTGTGCAGCCAACGATGATGCGTCATCCGGGCGGGCCGCACTGGGGGCAATGTCTGTTGACTAGTGGTTTCCTCCATTAACAGAAATGTGGCACGATTTGAATTGTGGGACCTGCTAACCGCAGTGTAGGACTAAGGCAGTATCCGGCACACACATGACTCCATGTTGCTGTGCCGCTGGATGCGCTGGGGGCCTGTGTCGCGGAGTCTGGAGGTCACAGCGGCAGACTCGTGGCAGGGTGAGGTGCGACGAGAACCATGCCCAGGGCCCCAGCCTTTTTATCAGCACTCCTATGCTGGAGTGGCGTACGCTGGCCCAGCCCACTGCGCTTACGCTTACAGGGGGGGACGGCACAGCTACATGTCCAAGGTCTTCCCCACTGCCTGAGGTGACATGGTTGCGTACACTGTCCACAACACTACACACACCAGCAGTGTATGTCCACATGCACATGTCTGTGCTCTGCATTCTGTGGTCTGTCCAGCACATCACCGCCACACTTGGCATTGTGTACATTCTTCTTCATGGGTGAGTTGCCTCCTTCACACATACTTGGTTCTCACCTCTCCCCACATTCTGCACTTGTGTGGCTGAGGGGCCATGCTGTTTTTGGAAGGTCCGCTGTCTTGTCCTGCACTGCTTCGGTGGTAGTCCGGGGGGTCTGGAGGGGGTGGTCCTGGGGGTGGTGGCGGTGGGTGTTGTGGCCCTCTTGGCTCTCCAGACTGCATGTTCATTGTCTCCATGGCATCTGTGGGTCTTCAGATGTGGCTCTGGGCTGGGCTCCCTTTCATACTGCAGGTAGTCGTCCTGCTTAGCACCAGCAGAAGGCAGGTGTTAAATCCCTGCTGCTAACGCGCCTTATCGCCTGTTTTCGGGTCACAGCGCAGATCTGGCTGGTCGTTGAGAATATCGCGAAGTGGTGTTTTCGTGTGTTTTTGCACGGGAACGCCTACTCTGCATATCATTAGCGTTAGTTGTCTCTCTCATCCGTGGCGATGTTTTTTGCGGCAGCTATCGCTGGTATTCTGGCGATGTGGGGAGTTTGCACAACTTGTGAATGGGGCGATAATTCTTTCACAACTTTTGCTGCGCTAAAGTGCCGTTAACTCGACGATGAGTCCTTGAGAATATGCCCCACAATGTACAGGTACACCCCACCAGAAGGAAAAGTTAGAACAACACATTGGATATCTGGGCTGCCAAGAGTGAAGTCTTAACCCAAATTGATAATCCCCCGAGGGCCTACCTTTCCCTTAGGTGGTGGCGGCCGCAAAAAAGTTGACATAACCTGCACAAAATTGAAGGACCAGTACCCAAGTTTCTTGGATTGCACAAATATCTAATGAGACTTTAAATGTACTTCATATGGGACAAGAGAGCTTCGATGCTTTTCCTGCAATGTTCCAAGAAACTCGGGCCAACCCAGCTCACCCTCCTAACTAACAAAATATCATCATATTCCGACATGCTAAAATTAGTGTTGCGCACCAGCCAATGACAGACTTTATTTTTAAGATAAACAAAAGATTTTTTCCTAGGGTTCCGAGGTACTCCTGTGAGGATAGCTACATGAGATCAATAGTCAGGAGGATGATTCCATCGGGGTTGCACCTGCAAATTAAAATCTTTAACAAGAGAATTGGCCTTCTGTTGAGGATCACTGTGAGCCCTATTCTCAGGACCATTATTTAGAGCCTGCCCCTCTGACTCCCGCACCCCAAGCATAACCATCTGTGGATGAGGAAGTCCACCCGGGAACTGACAAGGAAGACATGGTCCATCACCATTCCAGAATCTGGGAGAAGCCACCACACAATCAAAACTAACATCAGGATTAATCAACTGCACTTGCGCAGGTGACTGTTGAGTTGCAGGGATATTTACTGTTGAAGACACCTGCCTGATAATAAACTCTAGCGAGTGTAGCTTTTCTACCAAAGGGGATAATCATTTTTTAACCAGTGACTCAAACCTCACCAGAATGTCATCTCAGCCAATAGGTTGTAGCTGATTTAGCTGCAGTAAAGGAAGATTCATTGGCTCCTTAGGTCTGCTGCATCACCTGCTCTTGGCATGGGTTTGAGCACATCCCCCTTGCTTTGTTTTTTGCTTATTCTTAGTACAAGGGCCATTATCACTGAGAAGCATAGCATCAGCATCACAACGTGAAGTGTTGGTCGATTCAGCTGCAACTTGTTCCACTGCTGTGGCACAGGGTGCTTTGAGGAGGCACACTAGTAGAATGCTCTGCCATTATATTAGCAGAAGAAGCTAATAAACCACCAGGGGCGTCACAAAAGTCCTGAGATAATCTCCTCTCAGCTAGCTCAATCTTCTTTGAGACAATACTTGATGCACGGACTAAAATAGAATACAAAGTTTGGATGGTTGGTAAGTGCGGGAACCTTCGCCCATGTGGCTTGCCTCTTCCTCATGATTTTAAATGTCTGTGGAGCAGTCTAATAAGCAGAAAATGAGGCCCAACCTGGACTGGTTCAATCGCACTGGGAAACAGCATTTACAACGCTGTCTCCACAATGCAATGCCATTACAACGCGGTCGTTACAACGACTGCTTTGTTAGTACGCAATACCATTACATCGCAAGTCATTACAATGACTTGCAGTATGGGGCGCACTAGTATTGGATTTAAAATCCAACACCTTCCCTGCTGTTGCGCAAACTGGAGTAGGAATAGTAAATAATACTATTCCTAAGTCCAGCGTGCCCCCTACTGCAAGTCGTTCTAATGACTTGCGATGTAATGGTATTGCGTACTCACAATGTGGTCGTTGTAACTACCGCGTTGTAATGCATGCGATTAAATCGCATGCTTTGTAAGGAGCTATATTCAAACGCGCTGCACTACAAGGCCGATAATTGATATCAGGGTGTTTTGAACTGGGCCGTCAATCTCTTCCAATCAGTTAGCACATCCAGGCACAAGAGTTTCTGTAATTTTTGGACCCTACCAGAGGGCTGGGAGCACTTGTGAGTGATCCTGACCCCTTATTATAGTCTTGCTACAAATCACTGACCATTGCCCTAGAGATATAAACCAGTCACAGCCCCAGGTATGATAAGTAAAGTAATACCCCAGACTCACTGGGTCTATCATTCCAGGAGACGGAGCCTCAACTTGCATCTGTGACCCAAGAGCAGTCCACGTCGAGACGTACCAAAGCAAGATACAGGAGACAACAATAACCACCAAATGTGCACTCAGGACAAGCCTTCAGGTAGCCAAGTGCAGGGAATTGGCAAGGACCACCTCCAGGGTCCCTTTGCCTGCTGGTAAATGAAGTCCCAAGTCTACAAGACGATGCTGGAAAACCTGCACTGCAGGACTGAACAATGCGCTTTATAGCACCTTAAGTTAGCCAGATACAGGGAATTGGCAAGGACCGCCTCCAGGGGCCCTTTGCCTGCAGGTAAATGAAGTCCTGAGGCAACATGAGGATGCTGGAACACCTGCACTGCGGGACTGAGCAATGCGTCTTATAGCGCCTTCAGGTAGCCAGGTGAAGGGAATTGGCAAGGATGCCTCCAGAGGGCCTTTGCCTGCTGGTAAATGAAGTGGCAAGTCAATACTATGATGCTGTAACACCTTACAGCATATTTAAATATGTGAACAATAGAAAGTACACTTTAGCACAATACATATAAAATATAGTGTCTTACAGTGCACTTCCAATTTGTTTAATTTTTTTGTTTTTTTGTTGGTACAGCAGTAGTATTGCGGTGCTCTATATTTTTGCAAAAAATATATACAAACCTATTATTATGTTTCCCTTCCTACTATCACTTTACTAAAGTGGTAAGAGGTATGGGAAAAATACTAAACCTAATACTTACCTAGAATGCAAGGTGTAACGCAGAACACAGGGAAACTCAAGCTGAAATCAACATGGCTGCCTTTAACTTTTGTAAAGGCAGTCATTATCTAATCAGGTAATGACTTATCATTGCTATATACTTCGTTAGTACTGCGGTATTACAGAGGCCACAGATATGACTAAATTAAAAACACTTCAAACGTATAAAATACTATTTACCTGCCCCACCCCACAGAATAATCTGTGCACCATAATCCATAATCCTGCCAAATTTCTTCAAAGTCTGACTGACGTTTTTCGTGCTGCACAAAATACTAAAGTCTATGTAAAATGCAGTGGATTGCACACCCTTTTTGGAACTCCCCTTTTTTCTTTGAAACCCCTTGACCAAACGCCGCAAAACTTTCACTATTCCAACAATGAAACGGGTGCCCCAGGTTTGTATAGTTTCATGGACATTCCTCAAACAGGTGCAAATTATTAAGGGACAAATATCCAAAAATGTCTATCTCTGGTCACCCTAACTATAACTACAGATTGGCTACTCTATATATATCTTCACTGGAAATACCAAAGGTTATAGGGACATTATAGTTAGGAAATAGAGTTTGAAACCTTTGAAATTCACCAATAAAAACTAAAGGTTGCAGGGATGTTTTAGTTAGGAAATGGAATTAAAAAACTTTAGAAATTCACACCAAAAAACAAATGTGAGGTCATAAGCAGTGCATTGCGGGGGTGTAAGGTATAGTTAGCTCATGTTACTATAACTGCTGAATTTCTATGGTTTTGTGTATGTACAATCTGAGCCTAACTATAAGGTCCCTGTATAATCTGAGCCTAAATTGAACGTCCCTGTAACCTTTGTTTTTTTCAGTGAATTTCTAAGGGTTTTTTAAATTCTATTTCCTAACTAAAATGTCCATGTAACCTTTGGTTTTTGCTAGTTAATTCCAAAGGTTTTTCAAATTCTATTACTAAAGTATTATGTCCCTTTAATGTTTAGTTGTGTGGGTTAATTTATAGGATTTCTTTTTTAATTCTAAATATACTACAATTTATTAAGATTCTTAATTTAGTAATTTGTTTTTAAACAGTAGATTTGTTTTAAAATATACTTTGTATACATTTTAAAAGGTAAATAACATATATACACTTAATGTAAAATATATTATGGTTTTTGTAAATATAATTGAACAAGTTTTTTATTTGTATTATCTTTTTGTGTTGTGGTACCTCCGTGGTTCCGAAAACATAGACGGGACCACAAGTACCTATGATTTTTAATTCCGATCATGTAATTGGAATGAATCTGCAAAGCCGGACCCGCGGATTCACAGAAACGTTTAAAGAGTATTTCACATTTGTACCTCCCTATTTGTTCATTAGTGACATAAGTGTGGACATATTTGCAAGTATATATATAGCCCTCTATCTCTGTTTTTGCAAAAAGTTACTAAAGTTATGAGTTTTGCAAATCCATGAATCTATGCACCGGATTCACAAACTCGCTCAATGACACACTGAAACCTTACCTTTTGATTGGGTACATGAGGGCCCCACTCATGCACATGTAAAACCACACCCAAAACCAGTTATTTCTCCAGTGAACTCTGTAGAAAGAGGATTGAGAACCAGTGGTGCTCTGCTTCCATAGAAAGGCTGAAGCTTCATCTTCTGTCCAGGATGAACATCCAGAACCTGTTGAGGATAAAGAGGAAGATACAACACCTCCGGAAAAACCAAGGGATGTCTGGAAGTATTTTCCAATACCTTCGGGGGAAAAGGAGGTTGAAACTAAATATGTGCAGTGCAGTGTTTGTGGCAAGCAGTTAACCAGGGGCACTGCTGTGAAGTATTCAAGTTTCATATGGAAGCACCTAAAAACAATCAATGAAAGAGTCTACAACTGAATGATGCAGGAGAAAGCAGGTGCAGCAGGACAGTCCATCTCTACAGCACACTTGGGAGAACTTTCAACAGCTGCAGTCATTACAATACCAGCTGCCTGCGAAGAATTGAGTGAGATGGTTACTCAGTGTGCAAAATGGCACATGCTGTGATTGTAAAAATGTCTTCTGTGGGTGTGGCCAAGCCAGCCAAGGTGGTGGACGTGCTTGCCTGAAGCTCCGTGTGCATACCTGACAATCGACAAACATCTGCACTGATGGGGCCTTTCAGAAGCGCTGCCGACCAGTGGGGCATCTGCCAGACTGAATCCCACCCACACTGAGAACTAGGAGAAGTGCGGCGGAACAAAAGCAGACCGGCGGCGGCACCTGGTGAACATTCCGGCAGAGAGACAGTGGTACACAGTGTCCCGGGCTGTGAGGAACGCCCCTGAGCTGGAGCAGAGTCCCGTCAGTGATGGGTGAGAGGTGCTGGGCTTGTCAGCAGGGTCCCGCCCGGTGGGAACAGACCGGCGAATGGAGCTGGGCCAACATGTTATGCGGCACTCGGAGTAGACGAAAGGCCAGAGCACGGCCTAGCAGTGAGGGCCCTGGCCAGCTGGACACTCGAATCAGGGTGAAGTGTTGGAAAAGCAGACAGCGATGCAGACAGAGGAAGAAGGTGGCTGCCCATGGCCCTCTCACAATGCTTCACTCACTCACGAGGCCTGAGAGCGATACGGCCTGGGCTGTGCACTGACGCTGAGGTGCGCTGGGCCTCTTGCCCTGCCACCAGATCTAAGGCCCTACATACCATCCTAGGAGGAAGCACTCCTCAAGCAGTGGAACAGAGGAGAGCCTGATGGTAACCACAACAGGGCCCACGACGCAGGCCGGGCCCACGCAGTGACATATGAGGTGAGCCCTAAAATGGTGCCCCACAACTCGGCACCGCAATCGAGGTGATGGGAGAGGGACAGACTTCTGGGTGACACGGGTTGGGGCAAGGGGCCCAAACGAGAGGAGCTCCAGATCTGGGGATCACATATTAGCGCTACTGCTAAGCTGCAGAACATGCTCGTACATCCTCCCTAGATCCAATTTGGCGCCACCATCGAGGCACGGAGCAGTGGGGGTAGGGGCCTGCACAGAGCAATGTGGGCCTTGCAGGTCACCAGCACCGGCTTGTTTCCTCATGCCCGGCCTCCCATGGAACAATAGAGGCATGCTGCAGTCAGCAATAAGACAGGAACAATAAAGGGCGTCACTCACTGATTCTGGTGCCACTACAGGAGTGCATCTGCTGAGGGACTCCCACCCCAGGGGATCAACCACCATGTACTGGCTCCATTTACCCAGAGCTTGCCTACAAGTGGGGGCCTAGTCACCTGTGTTTCCCCTGGGCTCCAGGTCGGTGCCATTTTTGAAGCGTGGAGCGGGGGACCTCCACAGAGTGATCTGGGCCTTGCAGTCCTCCTGCTCTTGTCTACCCTCTCGGGCCCAGCCCCCCTATGGGATGTGGACAGTATGGAATAGATATTATAGGTACTTAAGCCCTGAGACAAGAGAGTCCCCCCTGGGGTACCAGCTGCAGCCTGCCGGCCCCTTCACCCTTGACCCAGTCTACATGCGGAGGCCCAGTGAATCTGCAAGTGGTGGCCTCTCGCGACTTCTGCTCTGAGATACACAAGGAGAGGCCGCCCGCTTCATTGACGGAGGCTGGCTGACCGACCCGACCCCCAAGGACGCCGAGCACGGAAGACAGGGTATAGTCCATCGCAGTGAGGGGAACGTTACAAGCTAGCACTGAGGTGCACAAGAGAGCCACCCCCCTCCTAAAGCCATGGGGAGGCAATGCTCTAACGTTGGGCCGCAGGCATCGGCCTCAACACGAAATCCCTCCCTGGCCTCCAATACCCAGCAGGTGGATACAGAGGCCCCGGCCACCCTCTCTGTGTTGGACAAACTGGACAAGGTGTTAGCTGCCATAGAGCACTCCAATGTCACCATGGAGGATAGATTTGGGGACCTAGCCACAGACCATAACCTTCAAAGAGATGACCACTGCAAGTTGGTGGACAGGGTCACGAATGGGGAGAGAACTCTCTCTGCCTTGCAACCCCTGGCAAAGACACCCTGCATGAACTTCAAAGCTGGGTCACAGAGTTAGAGGGTCGAGAGTATGATCCAGAAGGGCGATCCCGGAGGAACAATGTCCGGGTCTTGAGTTTACCGGGGGGAGTTGAGGGATAAGACCACATCAGCTATGTGAAGACCTGATTCAGATCCTTCACCCTGCCTCAGAATTAATAACCTTTTACTCTTTGGAGAGGGTGCATCGGGTCCCAGTGTGCCACCTGCCTCCGGGATCCCCTCCTCAGCCTCTGTTGGTGAAGCTTCTCCACTTCTATGACAGGGACGCAGTGCTGCGTGCTGCCAGGCAAAATGTACTCATCCAAGTGGAAGATAGACACATCATGCTTTTTCCCCGACTACTCTCAATCAGTGCAACGTCAATGGTCATCCTTTCTAGAGGTAAAGCGCTACCTTCGCCAGAGGGGGATTCAGTACACACTGCTGTTACCAGCACGGCACAAGATAATGCATGATGGGGTCACCACCTTCTTCACAGACCCGGCCGAGGCATCAAACTGTATTGATTACCACCCACAGGACCCCCAACGCCCAGAGTTCGGGTGAATTGCATGAGCATGAGGGCCCCGGAGTAGGCGTCGTCATGGGAGGAAAACCCAGCCGTGTTCAAAATCTCTACCCTGTGGCCCCATCACAGGCTCCCCCAATTTAGAACAAATTTTCACAGAACACAGGAGGGCCTTGCAGGTGAATGCAGACCTGGGACACGCCTCCGTAACCTCGGAAGGCGAAAGAGGATCCCACATCTTCAGCTCCGAGGAAGACCCCAGCGCCATGAGCACCTCTCGAGCAGAGTCAGTGACTCCGCCCTTAGTGACCCCCATACAACGGACACGCTCATTTAAATGACAATTGAAGTAGCTCCGGTTCCCTCTTTGCATTATTGACTAAATCATAATCCGGAAACTAAAAAGATGATGACAGGGCAGCCACATAAGCTCCCGGCCCCATCCGATTTCCCGGTTTCTCATGGGCTGCACACATTACTTGCTTTGAGTATATACATGGTTTGCCCCCACGATACACTACTGCATTTGCATCATGTTCAGTTTGGATGTACCGCCAGCTGTGGTAGGTCCCCAGTATTGGGAATATGTCCCACCCAAGTTCTTGCCCTATCATCTAGCCCTCCCCTATGTGCTTATCCTATCCATATGGTGGGCAGTGCCACCAAACCTAGAAAACAGCCATTTCCAGGAGGTAAGCGAGGTCTGAGAGGCGTCTCTCCTGATGCCCTTTCCCTCCCAACACCACCACTGTCTCATCATGACCCCCACAGCTGACACCTGTTTTCTCACTCGTAAGAGGTGTGCAGGCAGCGTGCAAATGCTACGCTGTTTACTCTTATATTAAACACCAACAGACATAGAAAGCCCCATTACAAGAAATGCACCTTACTGCTGGAGAACTAGACCGGCTGCGCAAGCGTTGTAGGTGTACCCTCTGCACCACCACCACGTACTCAGCATATGGGTGGAGGGTAATGATATGGATTCGACCTTGGGTCCCCTTCCAGGAAACCCGCAGGGTGGTCGATACAGAGGGTCGCTATGCACTCTTAGAGGGGCTCTTAGATGGCTAACTGGTACTCCTAGGCAGCATCTATGCACCTAACACTGACATTCTGGGACTCGCTGTCAGACATCTTAGCCCAGTTCACAACATCGCCATGGATCCTGGGAGGGGATTACAACTGTGTGCTTGACCTTTGCCTGGACAGATCCCACCCTCCCCCTCCCTGCTCCCCGGTTAGTGCGCAGGCAGAACACAATCAAACCTGGGTAAACCATTGGTTGCTTGTAGATGCCTGGAGAAGCCGACATCCAATGGTCAAACTATATTCATTTCACTCCATCCCACATAACCTCGATTGCGTCTCAACCATTTCCTGTGCTCGCCCATGGTCTTCCCCCTGGTCCAGCACGCAGACTATCTGGGCTAGGTTCTATCCGATCACGATGCACACCTCATAACCCTCAGATGGCGGCCTCCTCCGCCCCCGGTTCCCACCTGGCAGCTAACACGCGATTGCTTTGAGGACCCGGTGTTTCGCCATGAGCAAGAAAATAACATTCAGTGCTATATTTCTGTGAATGCTAATACACCATCCTCCAAGATACTAGAATGGGATGCCTTTAATGTTGTTAACAGAGGGGCATGCATTTGACAGATAGCGGGAGTTCGTGCAACACTAGACCAAAACTTACAAGCGGCAAAGCATAAACTGGCGGCTCTTACCAAGGCTGAGGACGCCAATATAGCATCACTGACCCAGATTGTATAGGCAAAGACTGCATATGCAGAACTGCTGGCGGACCTTCTGCGGTACAACTTTAGAGCACACTCTGCCAGAGTGCATCGAGAGGGAGACATGCTGGGGGCACTGCTGGCCTGGCTTGTCCGCCAAGACACTGACATGCGGCCCATTACAGAAATAGTCACTCCTTCTGCGTTTCGGCCCACTTCCAGGCAGAAATCCTACGGACCTTTATTGACTACTATGCCGGAGTATACAGGGCTCCAGAGCAGGATTGCTTGAATCAATAGACCTATTTGTCACCGCCCTTGACTTGCCCCAAATTGCTCCGCCCAAGAGGACCTCCTTAGATGTGGAGATCACGTCAATTGATGTGAAACAGGCGATCTTGGCCTTGGCCCGAAACAAAGCCCCGGGTCTAGATGGCCTACCACTAGAATACTATAGCACCTTTTCCACCCTCCTGGTGCCTCGGTTGGTGAACATGTTTAGGGCGGCATTAACGGGTGGGGAACTCCCTGGTTTACATTGTGAGTCCCTTCTGGTATAGTTTTTAAAGCCGGATCGTGATCCGACACTGCTGGCCTCCTACAGGCCAATTGCCTTGATCCATCTGTCCTGGAAAATTACCGTCCCATATCACTTCTCCCCGAGATTAGCAAAATTGCTGAAAAACATATCAACTCAGTGTTGTCTACTTTCTTAGAGACACACAAACTCCTCCACCCGTCTCAGACGGGTTTTCAACCTCGCCAGGGAACTGAAACGGCCCTGCTATCAGTCATGGAAGAGTAAAAAAAAAATTGTGGACACCGGAGGCACCGCGGTGGTCATTCTTTTGGACCTCAGCGCAGCCTTCGACACAGTTAACCATCATATCCTGGTTCAGAGACTCCAAAAATTGGGAGTAACCTGAGTCGCTCTGGCATGGCTACAGTCCTTTCTGAGTAATAGATCCTTTCAGGTCTTTGACGATGAGGGAACCTCTACACAGATGCCCCTATGTTGTGGAGTTCCTCAGGGGTCATCCCTGAGCCCCACCTTGTTTAACGTTTACATGAGCTCGTTAGCGGAGTCGGTATCACCTTTTGGTGTACACATAGTGACCTACGCAGATGACACGCAACTTGTGGTGGGGCTTAATCAAGCTGATAATTCCCCTCCTAGTCTTCACCCTTGCCTGGAAGAAATTGCCAATTGGATGAATGACTCCTTCCTGAAATTGAATAGGGAAAAAAGTGAGATAATGATCCTGGGGAATCGGTCCCCCCTTGACCTAAACACAATATGGCCGACTACTTTGGGCCCCGTCCCTACCCCTAAGACTCAGTTAAAAAGCCTGGGTGTCTGGTTAGACCAAGACTTCACTTTTAAGACACAGGCACGTAATACGGCGGCCACGTGCCATGGCATCCTGAAAATGCTTCGAAAAGTCCTCCCTCTTCTCCCATTCAAAGGCAAGAAAAAACATGGTTCAGGCCCTTATCCTGTCACGGCTGGACTACGGGAATGCCCTTTATTTGGGTGCTCCAATTGCGACCCTCACCAAACTCCAGACTATACAAAATTGGGCAGCCAGACTTCTTCTGGGTACTCCTAAACACCAATCAGCCAAACCTGCTTTGAACTCCCTCCACTGGCTTCCCATCAGGGAGAGAGTTAACTTCAAGGCGCTGTGCATCATTCACAAGTCATTAGCCGGAAAGAGCCCTGTCATTAACCACACCACCATCCAGCCCTACTGGGCTAATAGACGTCTTCGTTCAGATGACTTGAATTTGGTTACTGTCCTCAAGATTAAGAAAGCCAGAAATGGGGGCCGGCTATTCTCATATAATGCGGCCAGGCTCTGGAACTCCCTTCTACTCCACTTACGAAAGGAACCTAATCATTTGGCCTTTCGCAAACTGTTAAAGACTTGGCTATTCTCTTAGCCTCGCTGGTTTCCTTACTATCTGCTGCTACCAGCGCTGGGATGCCTTCGGGTAGCCATGCGCTCTATAAATGCATCTTTCATTTAATTTAATTTCATCAGCAAGTTGCAAGATCCTCGGTAAAATCCTGGCAGACCGATATGCCCAAGCCCTCCCAGCACTTGTACATACGGATCAGTGTGAGTTTGTCCCGGGCAGGAGCACCTCCCAAAACATTTGACAATTGTTCCATGTCCAGGACCACGTAAGGGGTCTTTTTCCCTGTGCCGCTTGCCTGGTCTTGGACCTGGAGAAGGCATTTGATACTTTGTGCTGACCCTATCTATTTGCAGTGCTTTAGCGCTTGGGAGTTGGCCCCACACTCCTGGCCTACACAAAGTTGCTATATTCAAACTCTACATCTCAGGTTTGTCTTGGCCGCTATATTTCAGCTCCCTTCTCGGTGACGTGGGGCACAGGCCAGGGGTGTCCGCTCTCCCCTCTACGATGGAGCCCCTGGCAGTTTGTCTCCAGTGGCAGGGCAGAGACTAGGGTATTCCTCTAACAGACGTTACCCAGAGCGTGTCTATGTATGCGGATGACCTGCTACTCTACTTGCGATGGGCCTTTAGCCCCTCTGTACCACACTCACAGACATCACTCCCACAGCAAGGTTGAGGGTCAACTGGACGAAATCCTCTATTTATCCTCTTTACCCCAACCTCCCCCACGGGAAGTGTATTGGAGGCATTAGTCTTGCCTGGAGTGCGCAGGCTCCCCATTATCTGGGGATTTGACTTTACCACACTCCCCATGATCGCTGCGAGGGTAACCACCATAGGCATTGGCAGGCATACGAGCAGAAGTTGGTTTCTGGAAGACCCTCCCTTTGGCCCCTATAGGGAAAATCGCACCGGTGAAGGTGGTCCTATTACCTTGTCTTCTCTATCACTTCACGAACCTTCGGCTATTGCCCCAGCCCCTTTTTTCAGGAACTGGATGCCCTACTCTGTTCCCTTATCTGGGGTAATGGTCGTTGACGAGTTGCCCTGGCCAAGATGCAGCTGCCGGTCTACCGGGGAGGACTGGGTACCCTGTCATTTGAAGCATGTTCCCTTGTGGCGCAGCTTCAATGGCTATCACGATGGACGGCGGGGCGCTATTTGGGGAAGGCTAGCTCAGACACTGGGCCCTTATCAATACAGACAATCCGAAGTCTGCTCCTGCCGGGAACCAGACCTGTCTCGACCTATTGGATCCAGGTGGCGGTGGCAAGGTCCTGCATGCTCCGAGTCCATCGCCTGTCCCGAGGAGTTCCGCTAGCTACCACTGGTGGGCTTGCCGGGAAGAAGTTACCCTACCACCCAGGTACTGCAGGCCTGGACGGACCTTTCGATTCTCGAGGTAGAGTCCCTTTTTGTTGACAGACAGATTCTCCTATTTGACCAGTTAGCGGAGGAGAACGTACTTCCCAGAGGGCAGTTCCTTCTCCACCAGCAAATAATCTCGGACTGTTGCTGAATTCGGGACCTGTATGGGGGTGAACCTGCAACGTACCCGGTACTACACATGGGCCCCGGCCGTCACTTAATCACTTGCATATACAAGGCCATCCATAAGCTCACAGCCGTGCCACTCACCCAGCTGAGATATAAATTGGAGGAGGAGTTTGAGAGGCCACTACATGATAAAGAGTGGGAATATTCCCTAGAGTACCTGAAGAAAGTGTCCCAAAACTCTCAGTTCAAAAACATACAAATCTTTATCCTACATCACACATACCAAACGCCAGCGCGACTTCACTGCTACTACCCAGTGGCACAGTTTTCCTGCTCCCGTTGTCAGGCCCCTAGTGCAACATTTCTGCACATGTTCTGGGACTGTCTCGCCATACAGCACTACCGGGAAGCTTTACAGAACACACTACAGGTGGTCATGGGGCTCCTTGACATTACCACCTGGGAGGTCTGCTCGCTGGTCATATTCCGACGCTGGAAACATTGCAAAGTCCAGACACGGTTCGCAACTCTGGCCCTCCTTTTAGCTAAATGAGGAATCACAATGCATTGGCGAGCACACGCGGGGCCCCCTTTGGCAGCCTGGATAGGAGCAGTTTGTAAGTGGGATGCAGCAGAAGAAGACACGACCAGACCGGAAGGGGTATGGGGGTGCGCCGGAGGCACATCTCCACTGAATGGGCCATGCTCCTTCAAAGCTTCCAACAAATGACTGAGAATGCTGTTACACAAACGGGGCGTGTTATTTTGTGGCAGACACTGGCGCCTACCGAGTATGCGTCAATCTAAAGAATGGCTGTGTGTCTGGTGGTGCAAAGGGTGAGGGAAACACCCTGAGCCCTCCTGAAAGACCCTATGGTCAGACAAACTGTTCAGCAAGCCTATGCACACGCTACTTATAAATTTGGTTATGATAAACATTCAGTAAAAATGATGAAAAACAAAACAAAGTAAAAGGTAATCCGTGTAGTGATTGTTCTTTTGTTTTCATTAATCCAAAAAGAAATTGCCCAGCCAACACGTGTTTCGTCGCTAGGGATGTACCCTTCGACTTCTTCAGGGCTGTCAGGCTATCAGTTTCCAATGCTCAAAAATCCTCTCCACCGGTTCTACTTCCGTCCTGGCTGGTCCTAAAAGGTAGTGTAATCCAATGTTTGTGATGTTCCGGGTCATTTGGAAACACACAGAGCACAAGACAGCCGATCGGCGTACTCGCCTAAGGCACTCGCATATGGGGTCCGAGACAGGCTAACTTAGCAGGAATTGTTGGATACTTTTAAGATTGGACTAATAAATGGATATACTCGAGTTTTTGCATCTAACCATAAGGAACCACTATAAGCAGTAGAAAAGGTTTTGTATCACAAATATTGGATTACACTATGTTTTAGGACCAGCCGGGACAGAAGTAGAACCGGTGGAGAGGATTTTTGAGCATTGGAAACTGATAGCCTGACAGCCCTGAAGAAGTCGAAGGGTACATCCCTAATGACGAAACACGTGTTGGCTGGGCAATCTTTTTCGGATTAAAGAAACAAAAGAACAATCACTATACAGATTACCTTTTACTTTGTTTTGCTTTTTATCATGTTTACTGAATGTTTATCATAACCAAAAGTATAAGTAGCTGAACTGACTGAGAATGCTGTCACCCCACCACCGCAGGTCCCACCCAAGATGCCCCGCTGCATGCCTTCCCCCAAGGTCTCAAGCAGGCCTTCTCTCCCGACATCTCTTACACTGCATGCATGAATACTTAACGCTGACAACCCCTCTTGGGGCTACCCAGAGTCGCTCCCAACCCAGGCCCGCAACCCTAACTGTATATCCACAAACGACAAGAATCCACTCACCCACCTCCACCCCCAACCCTTTCACCTACCCCCGGTTAGTCCCAAAATTGTAGTTAGCTAACTCTTCCCATTTTCCCTTACTGGGTAAACGCGTAGGAGGACATCCCCCATCATTGGGAAGGACTAGCTCCTTTAAGGCATCATTAGAATCCTTTGAACTGTCAATCTCTATATCCCCTGCCTGTAACCATGATTCAATACTTGTGAAATATCTTTAATTGATATGCCTGTAACTATGGTTAATAACAATGTGTATTGACCCTGAAATGTGGAAAACCCAATAAAATGATTAACAAATAAGAAATAATGGCTTCTGTGAGTGGATTTTTGGATACTGTGAAGAAGCATCATTGTTAGTTTTTTTTTTTGCTTCCAGTTACCACATAGTGGTTTTTTTAACACTGAAGCCAGTTGCTTCTTTCCACCTCCCTATCCTTGCCCTTTTACTACCTTGTTTACTTTTTGTTAAAAAAAACCAAGAAAAAACCCTTTTACAAAAAAAAGCTGTTCTTTTTAGAATCACCAACTGGTCAAGGAAAGAGCTAAATCTGTGATTTTAATGTGTCAGAGACTGTATCGGTGTGAGACCGGGTATGTCAGTGGCTGTATCGGTGTCAGCCTGGGTATGGCAGTGCCTGTACTGGTGTTTGCCAGGGTGTGTAAGTGGCTCTATGGATGTTTGAGTGGATGTGTTATTAGGTGTATGAGTGTGTGCCTGCATGTGTCAGTGGCTGTATCGGTGTGTGCCTGGGTGTGTTAGTGGCTATATCGGTCTGTGCCTGGGTGTGTCAGTGTCTGTAACAATGTGTGCCTGGGTGTGTTAGGTCTGTATTAGTGTGTAGCTAGCTGTGTCAGTGGCCGTATTAGTATGTGTATGGGTATTTCAGAGGCTGTATCAGTGTTTGGCTGAACGTCTAAGTGATCGTATCGATTTGTGATAGGTTGTGTCATTGACTGTATGGGTATGTACCTGGGTGTGTCAGTTTCTGTATCAGAGTGTGTCTGGGTGTGTCAGTAGTTAGCGTTAGTGAAGAGTTTTATAGAGCTCTCTGCTATTCAAGAGTGTCCTGGCGCTATACGGTCTATGAAAAAAACAGATAAAGATGACAATTACTGTGAGAAAAGCAAGTCTTGAGCTTTTTCTTAAAAGCAGCTTCAGCCTTTGTTTGATGCAAGTCTAGAGGGATCTTGTTCCAGCCAACTGGGCCCAAGAAAGAGAAGGAGTGAATGACTGCTGTAGCCAGACGAACCCCAGGAACATTGGCTTGATGATTATTGGATGAGCGTAACACTCACACCGGGCTGTAGTCCTTCTATGAGTGTGTGTCTGGGTATGTCAGTGGGTGTATTGGTGTGTATCTGGGTGTGTCAGTGGTTGTATCAGTGTGAGCCTGGTTCTGTCAGTGGTTGTATGGTGAGTGTTTTGGTATGTCAGTGACTGTATTGGTCTGTGCATGGATGTGTCAGTATCTGTATGGTTTTAACAGTGTATGGGTATATGTGTGAGTAGATGTATTGGTGTGTGGGTGTGTGAGTGGCTGTATCAGTGTATAGCTGGGTTTATGAGTAGATGTATTGGTGTGTGACTTGGTGTGCGAGTGGCTATATGAGTGAGTGTGTGAATGACTTTATTGGTGTATAAGTCTATTTAAATAGGTGTTTGCATGTGTAAATGGGTGTGTGACTGCCTGGGATTTTGACTGGGAGTGTGAGTATATGTGTGGGTGTGTGACTATCTGTGTGAATGACTGTATAGAGGTGTGAGTTCATGTATGAGTACCTGTATATAGGTGTGTTTGTGACCCATAATACAACCTATTTAACTATTTACAAATACAAAAAAAATAAGCATTTTACAATACCTTCAGAGGAAAAGAGGGTTACAGCTAAACATGTGCAGTGTAATATTTGCAGCATATAGTTACTCAGGGGCACTGCCAAGAAGTATTCACATGGGACAAGTTCCATTTGGAAGCACTTAATAACAATTCATGAAAGGGTGTAAAACCGTATGATACAGAGGAAACAAGGTGCAGCAGGACAGACCACCTCTACAGCACTTTGGGGAAAACCATGATCAGCTGTAGTCATTACAAAACCAGTTGCCTGCAAAGTTTTGAGTGAGAGGGTTACTCACTGTGCAAGATGCCACATACTTGTCGCTGTAAAAATGTCTTCTGTAGGTGCAATTCTCCTTTTTTACTATTCTCACGTTCTATACTCATGCCCCATAAATGATGTACTGTTGAAAGAATCATATTTGAATAACGGAGAAAAAAACAATCTTAAAATTGTAAAAAAAAGAAAAACTGCACACTATGTGTATATAAGTAACTGTTTGTATATGGGTTTTTGACTGAGTATGTGAGTGTATACGTGAGTGTGTCAGTACCTGTGTGAATTACTTAATAGGTGTGTGAGTTCATCTATGTGTACCTGTATGGGTGTGTTTCTGACCCATAAGTTAATTTAGTAATATACATTTTTATAACTTAACAAATAAATGTTATTAACATTTTACAAAGCATTTAAACCAAACAATTAACAAATAAACATAACATAACTTATTTAACTATTTACAAATAAAGAAACACACCCAAACTTCTAATAAACTACACTAAGACTCCACCCATGTATTTGCAGTGCTGCTGTATATTTATTTTACCTCTCCAAATTGTTAAATTTGATGGTATGTCAAATGTGGGACCAATGAGTATTGGTATAGTTGCTATGGTGAGCTCAAGAGCATGTTCTGAATTAGCAACACCAATTTGGTTTCTAACCCTCAGTTGTGCAAAATATCCATGGGATGACTTACATAACTTTTGAGAGAAATAAACTCTAACATTAAAGACATCAAATTCAAGACACCTGGAGAACTTCAAGATAGAGTTGTGTATTTGCCAAGTTTGTGCAGTGTAACATACGCAACAAACTATTACCAAGAATGACTGGTAAAAAGTATTCTTATGGGACAAATTCTATGTGAAAGCATGTTATAACCATCCACAAAAGGACATACAATCACATCATGAGGAAGAAGGCAACTGGAGGAGAAGCACACTCACCATCTGTAGTAGTCTTGGGGAAACCTTCAAGTGTTTCACACATAACAGTACCCTCATTATACAATTTAAACCAAACAATAAACAAATAAACATAGCATAACTTATGTAACCATTTACAAATACAGCTTTGTGCACAAGCATTTTAGATAGATGCAGTTATGTCTTTAGACCAGCAAGGACCACCCAACCCTGTACTGCATGAGCAGGATGAGATGCCACCTCCAAAAAGGAGAGTGATGTTTGGAAACATTTCAGAATTCCTTCAGAAGAAAAAAAGGTTAGTACCAAGTTTGCCCTGTGTAATGTCTGCAGCAAGCAATTGTCGAGAAATACTGGGAAGAAGTATTCCCATGAGACTAGTTCCATGTAGAAGTACATCAAAACTATCCATCAATGTATGTATCAATTCATAATGCAGAAGAAGGAAGGTGCAGCAGAAGAACAATCATTTTTTGCAGTAGCCTTAGGAGAGTCATTGTCACTGGCTGTCATAACTGTTCCAGTTGTCTCCGATAAGTTATTTGAGATAGTAACTCACTGTAACAAGGCCAGATGTCTGTGGCTCTAAAGATGTCATCCGTGGCTGCATACCTGGATACAGTGGAGAATCACTATTGTTAATTATTTTTTTCCTCCCTATTGAACCTTCATGTTTTGCACAGACTGAAGCCAGTGGCTTCTTCCCAGTTGCCTTCCATTGCCACTTTTAATACCTTGTTTATTTCCTTCCTAAATAAGAAAATTACAGTTAGTGCTCCAGGACCACTACTAGCATTTAATTTACAGGCCATTGGTACACATAGCACACTCTACTTGAGACTTACAGATAAATTAAATATCCTAACTGTGCTTAAGTCAAACAAGTCATGTTTAGGGGAGAAGCTCACATACTTTACCACTATCTAGCAGTGGTAAACTGCTCAGATTCCTTTAGCGAATTGGGCATCTCCATATGTGACTGGGTGTGTTAGTGACTATATGGGAATACAAATGAGCTGGGTGTGTTAGTGACTGTATGATTGTCTAGATGGGCATATAAGTGGCAGTATAGATTAGTAACTAGCTGTGCTAGTCAGTGTTTGGCTGTGTAACTGTGTGTGCAAGTGGGTCTATTATTTGTGCAAGTACTGTGTGAGTGTGTGAGAGGATGTGTAAGTAATTCTATGTCTGGCTGGATGTGACAGTGGCTATATGGTTTTCTAAATAGGTATGTTTGTGGCTGTATAGGTGGGTGACTGGCAGTATAACTGGGTGTATGGGTCTGTAAGTGCATGTGTAATTGACTGGAACTTAAAAGTACATGTATTTCCTTTTAACTACAGAGCATGCTGCCCATTAAACTACCTAGGGAATACCTAAGGGGTGACTTATGTGTAAAAGAAGGAGAGCTTAAAGATTGGTAAGAGGTATTAAATGCCAAGTCGAAGTGGCAATAAAGTGTACACATAGGCTCAGCAGTGGCAGGCCTTAGTCAGGTTTAAAGGGCTACTTGTCTAAATGGGTTACTAGGAGTGTCAGTTCTTGAGTACATATCTGAATGAGTGTATCAGTCCCTGTGTGGGTGTCATTGGATATGTGAGTGCCTCTCTTAGTAACTCTATGGGTCTGCAAATGTGTTTGTAAGTGGCTGTATGGATTGCTTACTGTCTGTCTTAGTGAGTTTTGGAGTATGAAACTCTGTATGCAACTGGCTCTGTTACAGCTGAAAACATAATTGCTATGTGGGTGTGTGAGTGAATCTGTAACTGTCTTGCTGTCTGCCTGGGTGTGTTAGTGGCTCTATACTTTTGTACACTGGTATGTGAGTCACAGTATGGGAGGACACTAGATGTATAAATGGGCATAGGTGTCTCTAAGTGCACATGTAACTCACTGAAACTTCAAAGTATGTCTTGCCTTTTAGGCACATAGCATACTGCCCTATGACCAACCTATGGCCTACCTTAGGGGTGGCTTATATGTACTAGATTGGGAGTTTAAGACTTGGCAAGATGTTCTGCAGTAGCACACCTGAGACATGTTTAAAGGTCTACTTGTCTGGATGGGTGGCTAGGAGTGTCAGTATTTGAGTACATATCTGAGAGACTCTATCAGATCCTCTGTGGGTGTGTCACTGGATATGAAAGTAACTATGTTGCTATATGACTGGCTTTCTTAGTAACTAATGGGTCTGTAAACGTGTGTGTAAGTGGCTGTATGAATTACTTACTGGCTGTGTTAGTGAATTTTTGGGTATGTAATTGTGTGTGCAACTAGCTTCGTTACTACTGGATATATAAGTGCTGTGTAGGTGTGTGAATGTATGTGTATGTGCCTCTGTTGCTCTCTCACTAGTGTGCGAGTGGCTGTATGGTTCTGTAAATAGCTATATGAGAAGCTGTATGGGTGGGTGACTGGGTGCATAGGTGTGTAAGTGCATGTGTAACTGACTGTCTGAGTGCTGGGTACATGTATGCCTGTACAGGTGTGTGAGTGGGTATGCCAGCACCTGTACAAGTATGTAAATAATTAGATAGTTGAATGTCTAGGTGTAAAAATGGCTGTGTGAATGGGTTTATGGGTGTGTGACTGACTGTGGCAGTCACTGTCTGGCTATATGAGTGGTGGTTACATAAGTGCTTTTATGGGATTGTAACTGGGTGTGTAAGTGCCTGCCTGGTTGTGTGAGTGGATGAAAATTACATACTATCAAATTACTTATTATAAGCAAACACCCACATCTATATTTTCAGTATACCAATTCCTCTGTCTTCTTTCTTGCTCACTATGTTTTAGTTAATGTTCTCAGCGGCGGCCAGCAATGTAAGTGCAGTGGGGCGAGGCAGGGCACAGCAGGGAGGGAAGCCGACAGACGACGGAATAGGTATTATTTATTTATTTAATTATACCTATTCCGTCGTCTGTCAACTTCCCTCACCTCCCGCCCCCGTCCCGCGCTACCGCCCCAGCTCGTTTACCTGTGCCGGACGCCGCTGAATGTTCTCATCTAAGCTACCTCATGTTTTGCCTTCGAGTATAGTGTCTAGAAGCTACATATTTTCTTTCATCGCACGTACACTCACAATATTTTATCTAAATAGACTTGCTTATATTGCAACCTAATTAACATATTTCTGAAATTTTTTGCTGGTTTCCAACTTTAATTTCTATTTCTGTTACTATCTTTTTCGTCTGGAAATCTGTAGTCAAAGCTATGGCAATACTCCTCCACTCTCAAGACAAAGGAGCTAAAATGGCTACCCTTCACCATGTGCTCTTACTAATACTCCTGTAGTTAACAAATCACAGGCTTCCTTTTATCATTTATTTTTCTTATACAACTTCTAAATGGTCAGTATTTTTTTAACCCTTTCCAGGTTTGCTTGGAAGAAGCCCAGTTTGGTTGTTTTTTCTGCGAGTCCATGGATCCAACGCGACCCTCAGAGCGGCCACCCTTGCAACTTTGCGGTGGACCCACGAATCCACAAGGAAGCCCATAGAAACATTTCACAATCTATTATTAATAGTTGGCATTTATGTTTTACTTTGTAAAAACTACTCAGTTAAAAACTAATCACTCCATAATTACCAATGTTTCCACACCACTCTTTTTGAGTTTCAAAGAACACTCATTTTTATTCTCCTCCCCATATACTATTAGCTTTGTGTCCAATTGACCATGTTACCAATACTTTCTACCTACCACTAGGTCAAAAGTACACATTACTTTCTGTAAGCAGCATACTAGCTTCAAATGAAACTGTAACAGGTGTGGTTGACCGAGTACAATTTCACACATGTCCATAACAACATAATATATTTTTAGTTTTTTCAAAACCAATCACTAATGTAGTTACTTTTTCCTCCACATCACTACCTAATTTTAGTTCCATGCACATCTCTACAATCCAATCAAATATATTCTTTTATATGCTATGTGCTGTTCTCCATTTTAGCTCCCTTTCATCTTCAAAACGGCCTCATTGTACTGCAGCCTTCTCCTCTGTGCTACTCCTCCTACCCTCCAAATGGTCATAGTGCAGATAATGGGTCATACTTCAGTGTATTGAGCATCGCAGATTTCAAACCAAAAGCACACACTCAACACATAATAGCAATGATTTTTCCTCAACCAAAACCATTTATGTAAAACAGCAACACATTTAATACAGTAGGCATATAACTGACTACATTGACCACAAGGGAGTGTGGGAGTGCCTCTATAGGTCTGTTGGTAGGTGTGTCAGTGGTTTTGATGTTGTGTGAGTGAGTGTTTAAGAAGGTGTATGGGTCTCTAACTGGCATGTGAGTATCTTTATGGGCCCCTAAGTGAGTTTGTCAATGTGTGACTGGATAATTGAATAGGTGTTTCACTGGCTCTGTGGGTGTTTGAGTAGGTGTGGCACAGATCAGATAGGTGTGTGAAAGGTTATGTGAGTGCATGACTGGGTGTGCCAATGGCTGTTTGAGGGGTAATATGGGTATATGAGGCGCTGTGTGAGTGGCTGTATGGGTACATGAGTGGGTTTGTGAGTGGTGCTATGGGTCTGTGAGTGGTGATAGAGGTCTGTGAGTGGATGTGTGAGCATCTGTGTGGGTCTGTGAGTGGGTGTGTGAATGAGTGTGTAGGTCTATGAGTCAGTGGGTGACTGTGTGAATGAGTATGTGAGTATGTGTGTGAGTGTCTGAGTGGGTCTGTCATTGGATGTGAGAATGTCTGAGTGGGTCTGTGAGTTGGTATAGGAGTATCTGAGTGGGTCGGCCAGTGGGTGTGTGTGTTAGTGGATCTGTGAGTGGGTGTGAGACTGTCTGAGTGGGTCTATGAGTTGGTTCATGAGTGTTTGAGTAGCTCTGTGAGTGGGTGCATAAGTGTCTGAGTGGATCTGTGAGTGGGTGTGTAAGTGTCTTAGTGGGTCTTCCAGTGGGTGTATGAGTGTATGGGTGGGTGTGTGAGTATGTGAGTGGGTCTGTGAGTGGGTTTGTAAGTGGTGCTAAGGGGTTGTGAGTGGGTATCTCAGTGTCTGAATGGGTTTGTGAGTGTCTACGTGGGTCTGTGATTGGGTATCTCAGTGTCTGAATAGGTCTGTGAGTGGGTATGTGAGTATCTGAGTGGGTCTGTGAGTGGGTGTGTGTAGGAAAGTGGCTCTGTATATACTGCACCCAAGTAAGGTTCAGGGTGTACAGAGTCCACAGTCCCCAGAGGGTTGACAGAGGCTAAAGTTAGATATAACCTTACTCTCCAAAGTGGTAGCTTGGTCGAGCAGTAAGGCAGTATCAGAGGACAGTGTAAAGCATTTGTTGTACACACTCAGTCAGCAAATGAAGCCACACACTCAAGAACTGAACTCTAGGCCAATGGTTTGTATATAAAAAAATATATGCTTGTTTTATTTTAGAACCAACAATAGGGTCAAAATATACTTTCTCAGTATGAGATGCTTTGGTTATTCACCTTACAGATAGGCAATAGACTTTTTAGATAGTGGTAATCACAGTTGGTGCAAGAGGCAACACAGGGTCAAATTCAATGCAACATTGAGCTCAATGGAAAATTATGCTTAATTACAATTGATTACTTTGCAGAGCACTTTTCTAACCACAGGACTGGATCCTGGATTCAGTCCTGGGACACTTCCTGTAAACAGGTAAGAAAAAGCGTTTTGGTTATTGTAGTGATTTTTGAAGAATATTACTATATTTCAAAAGCTGACACTTAGAAACTTTTCTGGGTAAAATTACCAATGTTATCCTATGAAAGGAAATACAGTGTGCAAGCAAAGTATGTTTACGTTACTTTTGTAATCCAGTGCTGGACTCCTAGGTTCAGCACTGGGACATTTACTTAAAACAGGTAAGTAATTACGTTTTTGTAGTTTGTTCGATTTTTAAAGAATATTTGTAAAATACAGAAATCGACACTTAGAAGAAATTTCACAGAAAACCAGTCAATGGATCCCTATGAAGGAAAAGTGAGTTAACGGTAAGTAACGTTGCGATTACTTTTTAGGGCCAGTGTTGGGCACTCGGGTCCAGCACTGAGGCCCCTCCTAATACTAGGTGAGTATTTTCGTTTTCGTGACTCGGTTGATTTTTGGTGAATATTCTAAAGTTTCAGAACTCCACACTTAGAAGAAATTTCGCAGAAAATCAGTCAATGGAACCCTATGGAAGAAAAGTGAGTTATCGGATTTCGGGTAAGTACTTGACTGGCAGGGTTAAGGTTCTGGGTAAGACTCAGGGGTCCCCCAGGATCAGGTAAGTACAGTTTTTACACCCTCAGCGGCACAGGGGCGGCCGGGTGCAGAGTGAGAAGGCCCAATGTTATCCTATGGCAGGCGGGGGCCCCGGGTTGGTGGCTGCTGGCAAGCAGGCCACGCGACTGTGGGAGCTGGGCTCCTGGTCACTTGCTCAGGGCAAGTAGGGAAGTAGGTTAGGATAGAGGTTGCACTTCCAGGGGCACTCGGGCGGCTGGGTGCAGGGTGCTTTGAGCCGTCGGGCGCTCAATGTTAAACAATAGAGGTCGTGAAAGGTGAAGAAAGGCTGCAGGCTCGGGGACGGTGATTCTTCAGGGACGACCAACACTTCAGGAGGTAAGTTGGGGTCTTGGAGGATAGGTAGACACCCAGGAGTTGGGCACAGGGGGCCGTGGGGCGCCGGGTGCAGGGGTGTCTTTTGAGGTCGGGAAATCTTACCCCCTGCTGGTCGCGGTTGGAGGGGTCCCTTGTCCTGAGGCTGCAGGCGTCGTCTGGGTCGTCGAGGAGGGTCCTTGGCCACTGGATTCCAGGTCAGAATCGCCGGGGGTCGTCCTCGAGGTCTTTGGTCACTCAGGCACAGGCTGGACTCGGCGGGTGCAGAGTGTGCAGGTTTCGCGGCTCCGTGCCAGGGCCGGGTCTTTGGTAGGTTTTCTTTTGAGCAGTACCACTGCTCGTGGGAGTCCCTGGGTCGAAGGCTGTAGCACAGAAGTCAGGTCCTCCGGGGTTTGTGAGGTTGCTGAGGCCGGGATTCCGCAGGAGCAGGTTCAGAGGTCGACAGGCCGGTAGGGCTGGGGCCAAGTCAGTTGTTGTCGCCTCCTTTTTAGCAGCTGCACGGCTGGTCTTCTTGCTTCGTCTTCTCTTCTTGTTTTCGGATTTGGGAACTCCGGAAGGAAGGTTCAGGGAGCCCCTAAATACTAAATTTAGGGGTGGTTACAGGTAGGTAAGGGCAGGGACCAATGGGTCCCTTCCCTGGGGTGGGTACACCCCCTATTCTGTTCCTCTCCAGTGGGAGGGGGACAGGAGCCTGTCCCTGGTTGGCCAGGTCCCCCATCCTCAAGATGGCGGGGACTCGAGTTTGTGCTTCACCTCGCCTCCCCCACCTTAGGGGTGGAGTTGGCAGAGGTGGGCACAGCCCATTTCCTGCTTCTGGTTTTCCCGCCGGTTCTCCCGCCAGGAGTGGGGGTAGAACCAGTGGGGACCAGTTTGCTGGAAGCAGCAAATGGTCTGGGGAAACTCCAAAGGCGGCAGGCCTTTGAAGCTCCCCCTGCCCATCCTGGGGGAGGAGGCTTTGGCACCTCGTCCCGGGATGTGCATTGTTTCAGGCCCCTGAGAGCAGAGGCTCTCGACCCAGGGGTCCAGAAACATGTCTGGTGGTGGCAGCCTGGGCAGCCACTCAGTCCGGACACTGGAGGTCGGGTTGGTTTCAGGGGGCATCTCTAAGATGCCCTCTGGAGTGCGTTTTACATTAAATCCCACACTGGCATCAGTGGGGGTTTAATGTGCTGAGAAGTTTGATACCAAACTTCTTAGTCTTCAGTGGGGCCATTATGGTGCTGTGGAGTTCGTAATGACAGACTCCCAGCACCATATACTCTTAATGGCAGCACTGCACTTACAATGCCCAAGAATGGACTTGGGCACTGTAGGGGCACAGGGCTCATGCCTCTATGCCCTCACCACTGGCATAGTGCACCCAGCTAGAGGGGTGGCTGACCTAGGCCAGGGCAGTGGCTTGTAGGCATGGCACACAGGGATGTGAGCCATGTCGACTCTTCACTTTTGTTCTGCACCAAGACACGCAGCCTGCAAAGGCAGTGTGTGTGTGTAAAGGTGCAGGGTCCCTAAGGGTGGCACAACAAGTGCTGCAGCCCTTAGGGGCCTTCCCTGGTCACAGTGCCCTGGGTACCCATGGTACCATTTACCAGGGGCTGACCTGTGGCCAGGGATGTCAATTGGGTGTAGGTATCAATGCAATTTTAGGGAAGGAACACAGGCCCTGGGTACCTGGTTGGCAGGAGCCCAGGGCACACTCAGTCAAAGTACATCAGCCATTCAGCAAAAAGTGGGGGCATACCATGTAAGAAAGATGGCACTTTCTCACACAACTCCCCCCAAACGAAAGATGATGAGACTAACCTTGCCCTATGGAGTCTTCATTGTCTAAGTGGAAGAACCTGGAAAGGCCATCTGCATTGGCATGGGCAGTGCCAGGTCTGTGTTCCACTTCAAAGTCCATTCCCTGTAGGGAGATGGACCACCTCAACAGTTTTGGGTTTTCTCCTTTCATTTGCATTAGCCACCTGAGAGGTCTGTGGTCAGTTTGAACTAGGAAGTGAGTTCCAAACAGGTAGGGCCTCAGCTTCTTCAGGGACCAGACCACAGCAAAGGCCTCCCTCTCAATGGCACTCCAACGCTGCTCCCTGGGGAGAAGCCTTCTGCTTATAAAAGCAACAGGTTGGTCTTGGCCTTCATCATTGGTCTGGGATAGGACCGCTCCTATCCCTAGCTCAGAGGCATCAGTCTGCACAATGAACTGCTTGGCATAATCTGGTGCTTTTAGAATTGGTGCTGAGCACATTGCTTCTTTCAGAGTGTCAAAAGCCTTTTGGCAACAAACTGTCCAGTTTACTTTCTTTGGCATCTTCTTGGAGGTGAGTTCTGTGAGGGGAGTCACAATGGACCCATATCCCTTCACAAACCTCCTGTAGTACCCAGTCAAGCCAAGGAATGCCCTGACTTGGGTCTGAGTTGTTGGAGCTACCCAGTCCAGGATAGCCTGGATCTTGGGCTGTAAGGGTTGTACCTGGCCTCCACCAACCAGGTGGCCCAAGTACACCACAGTGCCCTGCCCTATCTGGCATTTGGATGCCTTGATAGTTAGGCCTGCAGTTTGCAGGGCCTTTAAAACCTTCCCAAGGTGGACCAGGTGATCCTGCCAGGTGGAACTGAAGACAGCAATATCATCAAGATAAGCTGCACTAAAGGACTCCAACCCAGCAAGGACTTGATTCACCAACCTCTGGAAGGTGGCAGGGGCATTCTTTAAACCAAAGGGCATAACAGTGAACTGAAAATGCCCATCAGGTGTGGAGAATGCTGTTTTCTGTTTGGCTCCTGGGGCCATGCCAATCTGCCAGTACCCTGCAGTTAAGTCAAAGGTACTCAGGTATTTGGCTGCACCCAATCTGTCTATCAGTTCATCAGCTCTTGGGATAGGGTGTGCATCTGTCTTGGTGACAGAGTTGAGACCCCTATAGTCCACACAAAACCTCATCTCTCTCTTTTCACCCTTTTGATGAGGTTTGGGGACCAGAACCACTGGGCTAGCCCAGGGGCTCTCAGAGGGCTCAATAACCCCTAGCTCCAGCATCTTGCTGACTTCAGCTCTGATGCTTTCCTTAACTTGGTCTGACTGACGATAGATCTTGTTTTTGACAGGTGCACTGTCACCAGTGTCCACATCATGGGTACACCAGTTTGTCAGACCAGGGGTCAAGGAAAAGAGCCCAGCATACTGCTGCAAGACTTGCTTGCAGTCAGTCTGCTGTTGGGCAGTGAGGGTGTCTGAAAAGACAACTCCATCTACTGACCCATCTTTTGGGCTGTGGGAGAGGAGATCAGGGAGAGGTTCACTCTCAGCTTCCTGTTCCTCATCTGTCACCATCAGCATGGTGATGTCAGCCCTGTCATTGTAGAGTTTTAGGCGGTTCACATGGATAACCCTTTTGGGTGTCCTGCTGGTGCCCAGGTCAACCAGGTAGGTGACCTCACTCTTTTCTCTAGGATAGGGTAAGGGCCACTCCATCTGTCCTGGAGGGCCCTTGGTGCCACTGGCTCCAAAACCCATACCTGTTGCCCAGGTTGGAATTCAACCAGTGCAGCTTTTTGGTCATACCAGTGCTTCTGAAGCTCCTGGCTGGCCTCAAGGTTCTTGGATGCCTTTTCCATGTACTCAGCCATTCTGGACCTTAGGCCAAGCACATAGTCCACTATATCTTGTTTGGGTTCTTGGAGAGGTCTCTCCCAGCCCTCCTTTACAAGACAGAGTGGTCCCCTCACAGGATGGCCAAACAGAAGTTCAAAGGGTGAGAAACCTACCCCCTTCTGTGGCACTTCTCTGTAAGCGAAAAGCAGGCATGGTAGTAGGACATCCCATCTCCTTTTGAGTTTTTCAGGGAGCCCCATGATCATGCCTTTCAATGTCTTGTTGAACCTCTCAACAAGGCCATTGGTTTGTGGGTGGTAGGGTGTAGTAAACTTGTACTGCACCCCACACTCCTTCCACATGTGGGTCAGGTAAGCAGACATGAAGTTGGAACCTCTGTCTGAAACCACCTCCTTAGGAAACCCTACCCTGGTGAAGACACCAATGAGGGCTTTGGCTACTGCAGGAGCTGTAGTAGTCCTAAGGGGAATAGCCTCAGGATACCTAGTGGCATGATCCACTACCACCAGTATGAATTTGTTCCCTGAGGCTGTGGGAGGTTCCAGTGGACCCACTATGTCCACACCTACCCTTTCAAAGGGAACCCTCACCACAGGTAGTGGTATCAGGGGGCCTTTGGATGGCCACCTGTCTTGCCACTGGCTTGACAGGTAACACAGGAGCTGACAAACTCCTTCACCTTTTGGTGCATCTGGGGCCAGTAAAAGTGGCTAACTAGCCTTTCCCAAGTTTTGGTTTGGCCCAGATGTCCAGCTAGGGGATGTCATGAGCCAAAGTTAGGAGGAACTCCCTGTACTTCTGGGGCACTACCACTCTCCTGGTGGTTCCAGGGTTGGGGTCTTTTGCCTCAGTGTACAGTAATCCCTCTTCCCAATAGACTCTGTGGGTACCACTGACATCTCCCTTGGCTTCTGAAACAGCTTGCTGCCTCAGGCTTTCAAGAGTGGGACAGTCTTGCTGTCCCTGGCACAGCTCTTCTCTAGAGGGTCCCCCTGGGCCCAAGAGTTCAACCTGGTAAGGGTCAAGCTCTAGGGGCTCAGTTCCCTCTGGGGCTTCCAGGTTCTCTCCCTGAGGAGAGGGGTCCTGCTCTTGTGACTGTGTAGGAGCTGGTCCGCCAGTCTTCTTTCCTTTTCTCTTGGTAGGCTGGGCCATCATTTCAGGCTCCAACACTATTTCTTCACCCTGCCTTTTGCTCTGTGCTCTTGTTTTTACACACACCAATTCAGGGATGCCCAGCATGGCTGCATGGGCCTTTAGCTCCACCTCTGCCCAGGCTGAGGTTTCCAGATCATTTCCTAGCAGACATGCAGCTGGTAACTTCGGAGAGACCACTACCTGCTTCAGGCCAGTAACCCCCCAGCCTAATGTCACCATGGCCATGGGATGACTAGTGGTGACACTGTCAGCATTGGTGACTGGGTAAGTTTTCCCAATCAAGTATTGCTCAGGGGAAACCAGTGTGTCCCTCACCATAGTGACACTGGCACCTGTATCCCTCAGAGCCTCTACTCTAGTTCCATTCACCCAGGGGTATTGCAAATACTTCTTTAAGTTGGGTGGCCACACAGCTACAGTGGCAAATTCCACTTCCCCTAGGGAGACCAGACTTGCCTCAGTGGGTTCCCAGATTTGCTCAGGGTACACTTCTGATCCCATCTGTAAACTTGCTGCCCCAGGAGTAGCTGTACTGGGTGCCTTAGGGGCTTTGTTGTGGGGGCAAGTTTTGTCTACAGTGAGGTGTCCTGACTTCTTACAGTTATTACACCAGGCCTTCAAGGGATCAAAGTTCTTCCCCCTATAGGGTTGAGGCACATAGGGAGTAGTTTGGGACCCACCCCCTGAACAGGTTTTTGGGGCCCTTTGGAAGACTCAGACTTTTTATCTTGGGGATTCTCACCACCTTTCCCCTGGGGGGTTTGGTGACCACCTTCTTTTGGTCACCCCCAGTGGTTGTCCTTGTCACCCTAGTCTTGACCCAGTGGTCTGCCTTCTTTCCCAATTCTTGGGGAGAAATTAGACCTAGGTCTACCAAATGCTGATGCAACTTTTCATTTGTGCAATTACTTAGTATGTGTTCCTTCATAAACAAATTGTAAAGTCCAGAAAAATCATGCACATTATGTCCAGCTAACCAGCCATCCAGTGTCTTTACTGAGTAGTCCACGAAGTCAATCCAGGACTGGGTCTGGGTTTTGTGAGCCCCCTGAATCTAATTCTATACTCCTCAGTAGTGAGCCCAAATCCCTCAATCAGAGTACTCTTCATGAGGTCATAGGACCCTGCATCTGGCCCAGAGAGGGTCAGAAGCCTGTCTCTGCAGTTACCAGAGAACAGTTCCCACAGGAGTGCCCCCACAGAGGTTTCTTTACTCTTCTTATTTCACAAGCCCTCTCAAAGGCTGTGAACCATTTGGTGATGTCATCACCTTCCTCAAACTTAGGGACAATCCCTTTGGGGATTTTAGGTTCAGAAGTTTCCTCCCTATCCTTATTTTTAGTATTGCTGCCACCATTGATGGGTGCTAAACCCATCTCCTGTCTTTCCTTCTCTAGAGCCAGGAGTCTGGTCTCTAGGTCCAGTCGTTTGGCCAACCTGGCTAACAAGTTGTCCTCCTCACTGAGGGTATCCTCAGTGTCCTCTCTGGGACCAGGACCACCTAGGTGGCCCCTAGGTCCCCAGAGGTCTATTCTTGGAGTTAAGGGTGCAGGGACCCTATCTTCCCTAGGAAGTGATGGAGGTGGGTTACCATCCCCATCCTCCTCATTCCTTTCCTCCTCTGTTGGGTCATCACCATGCTCAGAGGGGTGGGCTTTAGCATACTCAGCCAGGAGCTCCTGGAGCCCTTGTTTGGTTGGATGCTGGCCCATTGGTATATCTTTAAGTTTGCATAAGGACCTTATCTCTTTGAAAGACAAATGAAGATAAGGGGTGAGGTCGAGCTCCTCGACCAGTTCCTGTATGTCATTATTATCTTCACTAGTAGCTGGGTTCTTGTCTTGAGACATTTTTTTTAAAAAAAAAATTCTAACCCCTCTAACCTTGGCTATAGTGACTTTTTATTTTCTAAGATGCTACAGGGACTTAAGCAAGGCCCTAACAAGACTTTTAGTAATTTGGTAAAAAAAAATGCCAATTAAAAAAATCAGAATTCTAAAGGCAATTTAAGAGTTCTGTCGTGTGATCAGATGGTAACCAAGTAGTCCAACAAATGCAAGTTTGTATCCCACCGCTGATCCACCAATGTAGGAAAGTGGCTCTGTATATACTGCACCCAAGTAAGGTTCAGGGTGTACAGAGTCCACAGTCCCCAGAGGGTTGACAGAGGCTAAAGTTAGATATAACCTTACTCTCCAAAGTGGTAGCTTGGTCGAGCAGTAAGGCAGTATCAGAGGACAGTGTAAAGCATTTGTTGTACACACTCAGTCAGCAAATGAAGCCACACACTCAAGAACTGAACTCTAGGCCAATGGTTTGTATATAAAAAAATATATGCTTGTTTTATTTTAGAACCAACAATAGGGTCAAAATATACTTTCTCAGTATGAGATGCTTTGGTTATTCACCTTACAGATAGGCAATAGACTTTTTAGATAGTGGTAATCACAGTTGGTGCAAGAGGCAACACAGGGTCAAATTCAATGCAACATTGAGCTCAATGGAAAATTATGCTTAATTACAATTGATTACTTTGCAGAGCACTTTTCTAACCACAGGACTGGATCCTGGATTCAGTCCTGGGACACTTCCTGTAAACAGGTAAGAAAAAGCGTTTTGGTTATTGTAGTGATTTTTGAAGAATATTACTATATTTCAAAAGCTGACACTTAGAAACTTTTCTGGGTAAAATTACCAATGTTATCCTATGAAAGGAAATACAGTGTGCAAGCAAAGTATGTTTACGTTACTTTTGTAATCCAGTGCTGGACTCCTAGGTTCAGCACTGGGACATTACTTAAAACAGGTAAGTAATTACGTTTTTGTAGTTTGTTCGATTTTTAAAGAATATTTGTAAAATACAGAAATCGACACTTAGAAGAAATTTCACAGAAAACCAGTCAATGGATCCCTATGAAGGAAAAGTGAGTTAACGGTAAGTAACGTTGCGATTACTTTTTAGGGCCAGTGTTGGGCACTCGGGTCCAGCACTGAGGCCCCTCCTAATACTAGGTGAGTATTTTCGTTTTCGTGACTCGGTTGATTTTTGGTGAATATTCTAAAGTTTCAGAACTCCACACTTAGAAGAAATTTCGCAGAAAATCAGTCAATGGAACCCTATGGAAGAAAAGTGAGTTATCGGATTTCGGGTAAGTACTTGACTGGCAGGGTTAAGGTTCTGGGTAAGACTCAGGGTCCCCCAGGATCAGGTAAGTACAGTTTTTACACCCTCAGCGGCACAGGGGCGGCCGGGTGCAGAGTGAGAAGGCCCAATGTTATCCTATGGCAGGCGGGGGCCCCGTGTTGGTGGCTGCTGGCAAGCAGGCCACGCGACTGTGGGAGCTGGGCTCCTGGTCACTTGCTCAGGGCAAGTAGGGAAGTAGGTTAGGATAGAGGTTGCACTTCCAGGGGCACTCGGGCGGCTGGGTGCAGGGTGCTTTTGAGCCGTCGGGCGCTCAATGTTAAACAATAGAGGTCGTGAAAGGTGAAGAAAGGCTGCAGGCTCGGGGACGGTGATTCTTCAGGGACGACCAACACTTCAGGAGGTAAGTTGGGGTCTTGGAGGATAGGTAGACACCCAGGAGTTGGGCACAGGGGGCCGTGGGGCGCCGGGTGCAGGGGTGTCTTTGAGGTCGGGAAATCTTACCCCCTGCTGGTCGCGGTTGGAGGGGTCCCTTGTCCTGAGGCTGCAGGCGTCGTCTGGGTCGTCGAGGAGGGTCCTTGGCCACTGGATTCCAGGTCAGAATCGCCGGGGGGTCGTCCTCGAGGTCTTTGGTCACTCAGGCACAGGCTGGACTCGGCGGGTGCAGAGTGTGCAGGTTTCGCGGCTCCGTGCCAGGGCCGGGTCTTTGGTAGGTTTTCTTTTGAGCAGTACCACTGCTCGTGGGAGTCCCTGGGTCGAAGGCTGTAGCACAGAAGTCAGGTCCTCCGGGGTTTGTGAGGTTGCTGAGGCCGGGATTCCGCAGGAGCAGGTTCAGAGGTCGACAGGCCGGTAGGGCTGGGGCCAAGTCAGTTGTTGTCGCCTCCTTTTTAGCAGCTGCACGGCTGGTCTTCTTGCTTCGTCTTCTCTTCTTGTTTTCGGATTTGGGAACTCCGGAAGGAAGGTTCAGGGAGCCCCTAAATACTAAATTTAGGGGTGGTTACAGGTAGGTAAGGGCAGGGACCAATGGGTCCCTTCCCTGGGGTGGGTACACCCCCTATTCTGTTCCTCTCCAGTGGGAGGGGACAGGAGCCTGTCCCTGGTTGGCCAGGTCCCCCATCCTCAAGATGGCGGGGACTCGAGTTTGTGCTTCACCTCGCCTCCCCCACCTTAGGGGTGGAGTTGGCAGAGGTGGGCACAACCCATTTCCTGCTTCTGGTTTTCCCGCCGGTTCTCCCGCCAGGAGTGGGGGTAGAACCAGTGGGGACCAGTTTGCTGGAAGCAGCAAATGGTCTGGGGAAACTCCAAAGGCGGCAGGCCTTTGAAGCTCCCCCTGCCCATCCTGGGGGAGGAGGCTTTGGCACCTCGTCCCGGGATGTGCATTGTTTCAGGCCCCTGAGAGCAGAGGCTCTCGACCCAGGGGTCCAGAAACATGTCTGGTGGTGGCAGCCTGGGCAGCCACTCAGTCCGGACACTGGAGGTCGGGTTGGTTTCAGGGGGCATCTCTAAGATGCCCTCTGGAGTGCGTTTTACATTAAATCCCACACTGGCATCAGTGGGGGTTTAATGTGCTGAGAAGTTTGATACCAAACTTCTTAGTCTTCAGTGGGGCCATTATGGTGCTGTGGAGTTCGTAATGACAGACTCCCAGCACCATATACTCTTAATGGCAGCACTGCACTTACAATGCCCAAGAATGGACTTGGGCACTGTAGGGGCACAGGGCTCATGCCTCTATGCCCTCACCACTGGCATAGTGCACCCAGCTAGAGGGGTGGCTGACCTAGGCCAGGGCAGTGGCTTGTAGGCATGGCACACAGGGATGTGAGCCATGTCGACTCTTCACTTTTGTTCTGCACCAAGACACGCAGCCTGCAAAGGCAGTGTGTGTGTGTAAAGGTGCAGGGTCCCTAAGGGTGGCACAACAAGTGCTGCAGCCCTTAGGGGCCTTCCCTGGTCACAGTGCCCTGGGTACCCATGGTACCATTTACCAGGGGCTGACCTGTGGCCAGGGATGTCAATTGGGTGTAGGTATCAATGCAATTTTAGGGAAGGAACACAGGCCCTGGGTACCTGGTTGGCAGGAGCCCAGGGCACACTCAGTCAAAGTACATCAGCCATTCAGCAAAAAGTGGGGGCATACCATGTAAGAAAGATGGCACTTTCTCACAGTGTGTGAGTGTCTGATTGGGCCTGTGAGTGAATGTGTGAGTGAGTTTATGAGTGGGAGTGTGAGTGTCTGTGTTGGTCTGTCAGTGGGAGTTTGAGTGCATATGTGAGTCTGTGAGTGGATCGGAGAGTGCCTGCAAAGCTCTGTGAGTGGGTGTGTGAAGGCCTGCATAAGTCTGCGAGTGAGTGTGTGGCTGCTTGGGGAGGTCTGTAAATGGGTGTGAGAGTACCGGTGTTGGTGTCGGAGTGGGTCTGAAAGTATTTTTTTCTTCTTCAAAGTGCGTCAAGATTCATGGATCCATTGAGGATTTACTTGGGTGGTCGCACTGAGCCTCGCGGGGGATTTGTGTATTCCCGAAGTGAAAAAAAACCCCGTTATAACTCAATTTCGTACATAACATAGGTCCCTCTGACACTCACTGCATTGCGGGGACACGAGTTATAGTTAACTCAGCTAACTATAACAGCTGAATTTCTTGTATGAGTAAAATCTGACCCTAACTATAACGTCCCTGTAACCTTTGGTGTTTTTAGTGGATTTCTAAAGTTTTTTTAACTGGCAGTCACGTTTGCAGAGTGGTGGAGAAAGGGTGCTGGGCCTCCGACCAGCTCTCAGGAATTCCGCTGCGTAGGACTTACAGGAGGTTCCAGGAGGACTTCTTGGCCCACAAAGTCCCTCCGGAGCCAAGGCGACTTTATCCCCAAGTTGTAGTGCGCCGGGAGGCACATTTTCAGAGTGGTGGAGAAAGGGGGTATGGCCTCTGACAACTTCTCAACAATCCTGCTGTGTGGGACTTACTGGAGGTAACAGGAGGGGTTTTCGGTGGCCACGCTCTCTTTCTCCTCCACTCTGCAAACGCGCCTCCTGGCACACTACTATTTGGGGGATGAAGTCACCTTGGCTCTTGAGGGTCCTCTTGAGGGTCCAACTAGCCCCCCTGTTACCTCTAGTAAGTTCGGACTTTAAACGTGTCTAAAGTTTCCTATGGAAATTAACATAGAGAAAAAGCGTTTTGGGACCCCCCTTTTTTCTTGGCTCCCGCTTGTTGGATCACCCCGAAACTTTCAACACAGCAGCTGAAGTGAGTGACCCGTTAGTTTTAAAACTTTTGCAAAGATTCATCAAACAGTGCCAAAGTTATTGGCAAATCAAAAAACGCTTTTCGTATGGAAACAGGGTCCTAACTATAACTACCTACTGGCGACATATATATGTGCATGCAGGGAGCCAGTGGGGACCTGGGGCTCCGCAGTACCCCCTAAAGGTTTTGTTTTTTGTGCCGTGTGGGCACCGGGGTACTCACATTAGGTTTCAGAGGATGGACTCCCTGGGGCCATAAGGGTGTGAGGAGTGGGCCGCATGCCCCCTCTCATTATTAATATATAAAGGTCCAAGGGGGTGGAGTCTCCAGAGCCCATAGAGGCTCAGGGAGGGGGCCACGTACCCCAGTCCCCTGAATAAAAAATAAAGACCCTGAGGGATGGAGTCCCTGGGGCTCGTAAAGGGTCAGGAGGGGGGCCATGCATGCCCTTCCCAATTAAAAAGAAAACAGCCCCAAGGGATGGGGTCCCCAGGGTATATAAAGGCTCAGAGTGGGGGGGGGGCACAAGCACCTGTCCCCAGAAATTATAAAATAGGATGTCTCAGGTGGGCACTGGTACACAAAAGCAAATGGTAAATGAATGGCAGGTGCCGCTTATTTATTATTCACTGCCCATTAAAGGAGCACCTCATAATGCCCTGCAAGGGATTTTGTTTTAAATATTGTTTTGAGCTTGGTGGTGTCCTAGAATAGGGAGGGGCACCATGATTTTTTTTTTGTCGTAGGGTGCTACAGATCATCTTTTGACCTTTTTACTGTTGCTTTTTCACCCTATTACATATCCTAACTATGCTGTGATTTACTTAATCCATGTCACCCATAAAACGTATTTTCATTTAGTGCTTACTGTGACTCTCTTCCCTCCCTTAGCTATACACATATCCTCTCTGCCTTTATATTCCCTATTCTCAAATTCCACTTCTTTTATTACTAGCTCATGTCCATCTTAAAACACGTGAGGCTATATTAAGTTTAGAGAACAGGACAGACCATCACAAATGAGGCGCATGTTGCATCTCCTGTATTATAAGAACATTGGAAGATAATGGGTTATTAGTTGAGCAGCATGTGGATCCTACTCTAGTAATAGGTCCACAATGGTGTCCTTACTGGGAACCAAGTACCCCTTGTAGCTCTTGACTCGCTCAGGATAGCAAAGCAGAACCGGCCAAGGCCTACTAAGAGGACGTGGTGTTGGCTAGTAATTACCGTTCACTGGCACACAATAACAGCACAAAATAAATCATTGTCCAGTCAGTGCTTTTTCTTTGTAAAAAAACAAAATTACATTTATTACAGACACACACACACTCTCTCACACACACACACACACATACACACTACGAAATACTATGCATTAATTTACAAATATATACATCAGGCATAGAGTTACCTTTAGTGACATTTTGAAATCACAAATTACCCCTACTGTGCTACAGTGAAAAACATTTGTGGGGCTATTTTATTGTAAGGAAATGTTCAACAATAATTTCTACATGTCCTACTTTTAAATATGCACCCTGCCTTCATGAACAATAAGGCATACATATGGATGAATTAATAATATTTTTAATGAAGATTTAGGCCTGTCAAAAGGGGTATATTGATAAGTTGAATTTTCAGTGTAAAACTGCTACATGTAGGTTATCTGTTTACAGCTACCAGGCTGTGTCCGACTGAAGTCTCTCACATTCAGCCTGCACCCATGTGCACAAATGTGGGCATACAGGTTAACGTGTAATCAGCACATTGCCCCTTACCCCAACTGCTTTGCAGTGACCCTATATTAAAAGATAGACACTGGCGGTAAACATGCGCAGTCCAGTTACCATGAATTTACTGTGAGTGAGACTCGGGTAGTGAGACTCACCCACAGTAAAGTAACTGGGTGACCAAAATGCAAAAAATCCTGGAGTACTAAATGGATGGAACTCATTTGCATTATTGCCTAGGGTACTTATAATATGGTGGACATGATATCCTCCGAGATTTACAAACCCTAAATAAAGCCATTTGTATCCATATGACTTTTACAGGGAAGGGGAGCAGGTGGTGCTTCTATATTCTACTCAGACCTCTGTAACAGTCCTTCTAGTCCACTCCTTTCCTTCAACTCCTCACACCATCACTCTCCATTGATGCGTAGCAAGAGGGCCAAGTGCCCTAATGCAAGTAGGCATAAGGCCCCCATCTCCTGATCAAATGGCAAAGAAGAGACATGATTGCCCCCTAAATCATAGCAACCCCCGCCTATACCAGGTACTGATGGAGTGTGAATAATCCAGGCCTATTGGTATGTCAGTGGGTCACCACATCAATATAAAAGGCAAGCTTATTGGCTTTGTCAAGGAGTCACCATATTTAAAGGCCAATGACCACATGTTAAAAATCTCCATCTTATCATTGGAATTAGTAACCATGCTAAAATAAAATCATTATTGTCAATAAAAGCATTTCAATGTTTATTAAAAGTCACCGTTAGCAAAATATTTTCAATAAAGTGTATATAAAGCAACATAAAATGTATCTGAGTATTTCATGTACTACTTTAGGCCATATAAAATTCTGCCATAGGGCTAAGCTCAAGAAGTCCCTCTCTGCACTCCTGAGCTATATAGCAAACGCTCCAGCTCTGGTATGCTTTAAAAATGCACCAAAATTCTCCCCAGTTTTGCATTTTTCTGACCCGGGAGTCTTAGGGTTAATCTTTCTAATGCATCCTGGGAGGGGCTGTTACAGTAAGTAAATAAGCTTTTGCAGGCATTATGGGGCACTTCTCCGGAAGCAGGGAATATTTTAGCAGCAGACCTCATGGTGGGTTTCTATTTCCTCCCCAGACCACCAGCCTCCATTTTCTTTGTTTATTCCTGGGTCCCCAAGCCCACTGGGCACCCAGGGGCAGTTAGGGGGATGGGGGCGGCTTGGAGGGCCCTCACCCAGCTGCTCATGGTGCACCTTGAGTGCGATACCGGCACTTCTTCTGCTGTTCCCACTACTGGAGCAGCAATGTGTGGCATGGGCCTTTCCAGCTTCTTCTGTGGGATTTGGGTCCCATGGATGGGGCCCCAGGACCTTTGATATATGTGCTCAGGGTCCTGAGGATGGGGTCCTGGGCCCATCTTAATATTGCAATGCCAACAGGGCTGGTTTCATTCCCGTTGCCCATGGAGAAAAGGGGGCCCAGGGGAGATAAGCTCCCAGGGGAAAGGGTCCCATGCATGCCCTCTTCCCCGGTTAATTAATTACTGAATAGCATGTAGACTCCTGGGCACTGGCCCACCCCACAGTTGTTTTAGGGAACTGCAGTGTTGCCCCATGCCATCCGTCATTTTAACAGAGGGTCAAAGGTCACATCCATTAAAGCTGCGTAACCCAAACCCTTATGCACTGATTTCAATTATCTTGGGCTCATTTGCTCCTAGTGGTGATCCCAAGCCACCTAGAGCAGTATCAGCAGACCTCCTGACGTGAAAGAGGACGCACTTTGTGGGGAACTGGTTTCATTGGCTCCCTGCACCAGTTTTCCCATTCACCTAGCTCGTGGTGCTGTTCTCCTCCTGCTGGGGCCCAGGCGTCCAGGACTATCCACAGCTGGTCCTCAGGGGGATTAAGGAGCCAGCGACAATGGCCCTGGAGAGACCCTTCTAGTCTTGGGGGGTCAGCTGCAGACAAAGAACTAAGTCCATCAGGTCATCATGTGACTTGTTGCTTCAGCTGTCCATGGTGTTACCGCAACAACCCCATTACCGTCCAGGTCCAGGGTCTTGCTCTCCTACAGGTCCTGGTAATACCAATTTTATGCCCAGTACCAGCTTGTGGATGGGGGCCGCCCTTTTGTCTATCCCTATAACTGATTCTGGCCATTCCTTCCCTTTCACCTGGGTTTAGCTACAGCCTGGCCAGTGAAACAAAGGAAGGGGCACGCCTGGTGCCAGGTTCCTTTGTGTGTGATGGAGGCAGGTTCCTTTGAAGTGTCAGGTCACTGCATCTACCCAGCCATCCTGTCATTAAGACCCACTCCCTTCTACACCCAGGTCCCTTTGTCTCCTGTCTGGGCCAATACACATATGCCAGTGAGAGAGCCATCACCAGTCCAGATAGCTGGCAACTTACAGAAAAGCCCCAGAAAACCTAGGCAGGAAAATGCCAACTTTCTAAAAATGTCAATTCCAAAATAATAATTTTAAATCCATCATTACCTTTAAAAGGATTTTAAATTACAATTAAAATAAGGGAAAGAAATATTGCTCTAGCTGCTACCAACCCGAATTTAGCATTTAATAAATATAACAATCTATCTCAATGATTCAATCTAAAAACAGCCAGCCTTGCTACAGTGAAAAACATTTTGGGGGATATTTCATTGTAAGGACATGTTCAGCATTAATTTCTACATGTCCTACTTTTAAATATCATGTACCCGCCTTTATGAGGAATAAGACCTACATATGGATTACTAAATAATATTTTAAAAGCAGATTTAGGCCTGTCAAAAGGGGGAGAATTAACAGGTTGGATTTTTAGTTTAAAACTGCTACATGCAGGTTATCTGTCTGCAGCTACCAGGCTGCGCCTGACTGTAGTTACACATGTTAATGTGTAACTAGCCCAGTTCCCATTACCCTAACTGCGTTGCAGTGGCCTAATGTTAAAAGGCAGACAGTGGCAGTAAACATGCGCTGTCCAATTACCATAAAATTACTGTGAGTAAGACTAAGGTAGTGAGACTTCTCCACAGTAAAGGTCCAAAAACTGGGAGATCAAGACGCAAATATTCCTGGCGTACTAAATTGGTGGAACCCATTTGCATTATTGCCTAGGGTACTTGTAATGTGGTGAAGATATCCTTCAGGATTTGCAAACTCTAAATATGGCAATTTGTTTCCAGAGGTTCTAGTTTACTATGCATTTTACAGGGGAGGGGAGCAGGGGGTGCTTCCATATCTTCCTCAGACCTCCGTACCAGTCCTTTCCTTCAGCTCCTCACACCATCGCGCTCCTTTGATGTATAGCAAGAGGGCCAAGAGTCCAAATGCAAGTAGGCAAAATGCCCCCATCTCCTGATTGAATGATGATAAAGAGACATAATTGAGACAGAGCAGCCTCTTCAAACTGCTGGGCCCTGTTATTACTGCACCCAACGAAGTAATAATAGGGCTAAAACAAGAGTTCTCAAACGTAGAGCTGTCTTCCAAGTTTATTAAGAACTTACAAAAGTAGACACTCCATCCATCAGCAGCTACTATTCCAGTTCAAATGATCACATTCCACTCCCTTGGATACAGCACAACAACGCCAGAACTGTATTACATTAGGCACAATTCAGTGTATTACATCACGCTTAGAATACTGATGGAGCAAGGACTCGTAAATGAGACTTGCTCGGAAGCAATCCTTTCGTTTTAACTCATTAACGAATTACTAACAACGTGTTTGTAATTCATAATTTGCATTTAGAAAAAGACACGCGGGACAGTGAAGCTTGCCTATGTGTTTACTAACTGCAATAACATGAACGAAGGACTAGAACGCACTTTAACAAGGGATCTTTACTGCGCATGCGTCTACTACATCTACGTAGTATGACGTACTAATGCTTGGAGGGAAAATCTTGCACTTGCGCAAAAGACGCTAAAATGGCCGCTTGAAAGCCCACATGCATGGCACCTGCTTTGCTGAAATAGAAAATAAGTTTTATACTAACGCAAATGCAGAAAGGGTAATAATAAATAGAGTGGGTTAGAGTAGAGGTTGGTGGTGTACAGTGAAACCATTTATTTTTGAAAATAACATTTCTTCTTTTGACTATTATTAGTGCGCATTTGGGCCTGCCACACTTGTCTGAATTTAGCTGACTGACTTGACCCCACGCATGCGCACCAGAGAGAGAATAAAGAAAGATGAGTAAGGACTTGTCACGCGTCCAAGGCCAGCGAAGATGTGCCCTGGGAACATGAGGGTGAAAAGTTCATATGAAGGAGCTTTATTCATGACATCGCAACATTTTGTATTAATAAAGTTTGGAGATGTATGGGAAAGGAAATGATTTAATAAAGTTTGAGGGGAGGGGTTTGAAACAATGGTCTAATGAAATAAGTGAAATGTAAGCATGGTGTGACGATCATCCCCCCTCGCCTGTCCAATCAGAGTTAGTATTTAGTGACATTGAAACATTAATGGGTGGTACATGGTTAATGAAAGGTATAATTGAGGTAGTTTTAGTTAGTTAGGGGAGCAGACACAGGGAGAAGCTGATGATGAGCAGAGCTGACACGTAGCTTAACGGGAGCACAGAAGCAGAGCTCGGGATGCTGTCGGTGCTGGGGTGGTGCTGATGCAGTGAGACGCTGATGAAGAAATCGAATGCAGGGGGGGGGTGGAGCTTGCCTGCAATGAAGATGGCTGCCTAAGGAAAGCGCTCCGTGAAACCATCCACCGATCCTTCTAATATCCTGCAGTGGACTGGCTCGCACGACGTTCTGCTTCGCGCCGGAGGCTGCGGAAACTCTCCCCCCTGCCTGGACGACGTTTCCGACCCCGGAGACGGCCGGTGGTGATGGTTAAGAGTCCTGGGTTCCGCTGCGGCCTGCCGGTGGAGAGACGCGCCGGCGTGACGTACTGCGGGGGTCGGGTGTCGGAGGCGGCTTGGCGGCTGGAGTCCAGGACGGGAGCGGAGACGATATTGGGACAGCGTCGTGGGATCCTGGATGCCACAGAAGGATTGAACTCGGCCTCCCCGGCGGTGATGAGCGGATATAGAGGGCGCCCTTCCCCCTCCCTGCCGCCACTCTCCACGGATGCAGGAGGGGTGGTGTGGCCGCTACGGTGAGAGTCGTGTGGTTGCTGGAGCTCCCCTGTTGGTCGGCTGATAGTGCTGGGGAGCGGTGACGGGTGCTGACGCAGCGCTGAGGGGGTGAATAATAGCGCCTCTACGCGTCCCCCAGCACTGGAGTCCTTACGCGATCTGACTGGGGGGCCCGGAACGATTGCGGCACTATAGACGACAGTCCCGTGGATTGCAACAGAGAGATACCCCGTAACCCTCTGCAGCGTGGAGCTGGAGATTGCCGCCTGAGGGTATAGATAAGCTTGTACACCTGGCAGGCAGGACTCAGGGACTGCGCGCGTGAGATTCTGGGTTCCTCCCAAACAACCGGATCTACTGGTGGAACAAATGGCCCTGGAAGGGGCCAAACGCCCAACTGCTTGTTGGAGGGCGGTGGGTATTTAACACCAGCTGCAGCCACACAAAAGTATATGGACCTGCTGACTGACCCGTGTGGTTCCTTGATGCAAGTATTGAACACTGGAGTGGCTGGTACGGCGACGCGCCCGAGTGTTGGGAGCATATGGTTGGCCTGATCTAGCGTGCTGGAGTAACACTGGAACTGCTCTGGTTTGTGCTCGGCGCGAGTCACGATCCTACCTAACGCCCTCTACCCGGGGCACCGGTGGTGACTGGGAGACACCAACACAGGTCCCTGAAAGCACTTGCCGCAGTCGGGGGTGGGATACAAAGCCAGGTTGCACGGACACCCCCGTTCACGGCTGCCGATATGGGGAAGGTGGATAAGTTACAGCCAAGACTTACATTTGAACGCGGGAAGAGTAAGACCAGAGAGGCGGCCACGGATGAGGAGCAGCCTACGTCTGCGGAGGCCCAGGTCCCGGAAGAGGGGGATATTAAATCTCTCCTCAAGTCAATGCAGACCAGCTTGCAGGCGAGTCTTACCACTATTGATTCCAAACTTGATTCTCTCTCCTACCGGATGGATAGGATGACGGAGAGACTTGACAAACAGGTGGAAAGGATGGATATGGCTGAACGAAGGGTGACCGAGGTGGAGGAGTCACAATCAGGACTCGAAGTGGTGCAGAAGAAGATGAATGCTGCCCTGCAGACGCTCCAAGACAAGGCGGAAGATCTCGAGGCCCGCTCTCGGAGGTGCAACCTGCGTATCACAGGCCTGGCGGAGACGACACAGGTGGGGAACATGGAGCTGTTTGTGGAAAAACTTCTCCACACTTTGCTGGGATCGGATCATTTTTCCACGATGTTTGTGGTAGAACGAGCCCACCGTTCGCTGGGCCCACGGCCTGCCCCGGGAGCACCCCCGAGGCCAATAATCGCGAAGCTCCTGAACTACAGGGACCGGGACACTGCCCTGCGCCTTGCTAGGGAAAAACAAACTTTACAATATGAGGGCTCGTCGATATCGATCTACCCGGACTTCACTGCACGAGTACAGGAAGCCCGTAAACAATTTGCTCCCCTGAAAAAACACCTTTGAGATCTGAATCTAGATTATGCGATGTTGTATCCGGCGCGGATGAGAGTTAATAGACAGGGGTGCTCCAGGATCTTTACGGACCCAAAAGCCCTACAGAGGGCTCTGAAGGAGTGGACCAAGGAGCGGCGACAGACTCCGGAACGTGCCGGGGTGGATGGTGCAGCAGGAGGAGGCCTGGACGATGAGGACTAATAAAGATTTCTTCTTGATTACAGATAAGCTGGGAGCTAAGGGAGGGTGGTAGGATTACTGAGTCTGGGGTCCCTCCGAACTCCTGCTGTTTTTGGGTTTGGGGGCGGTACTGGGCCTACTTGCTTGTTTATGGTGGTTAGAGAGACATTTGGGTTAGACTATAGGGTCAGTGAACCCCCGAGACCCGTGTATTTTTCAGGATGGTGTCTGGCGGGTGGGCTGGGTCAGGGCGGGCTCGCCTTCTGACAATATTGTAAGGATGGTAAACGGTTATGGATACAGTCATAAAGTAGTTGTTGCGGCAGACGCAGGCAACATCCCCCCACGAGTGTGCTCCACATAGGGGGAATTATTGTAGTGGATCGGCATACAAAGTGGTTTGATGTTATTTTGAAATGTTATTTTTGGGTTTGGGCAAGGGGAATCGCCAATGCACAGTTGGGTACTGCTTGGCGTGGGTGGGGGGGGACATTGTTACGACTCAAGTGGATGAAAATTGCGCTGTTAGCTTCAGATGCCAAGGCTTGTTCAGTTACAACGGGTAGAATGTTTCAAGATATAATGCCAGGAATGGTTACGCATACTCATGTCTGATATAGACGCAGCACAGAGGGAAGATTCTACTGAGTCTCTCCGGGTTCTCACATGGAATGTACGAGGTCTCAATGACCACAGGAAAGTGCGCAAAATTTTAAGCTACCTGTACAGGCAGAAGGTAGACATAGCATTATTGCAAGAATCACATCTCCCAGTAGATAGCCCTATACTGCGCTCCAGAGGACTATATGGCAATATTCATGCTGCAGGATTTACTTCGCACGCTAGAGGGGTCATCACGTGGGTGAACCCTAAGAAACCTCTCACACTGACACCGCTGGTGACGGACCCGGAGGGTAGATATGCACTTACTGAATGTAAGTTCAGGGGTACAGAGTGGTTAGTGGTCAATGTGTATGGTCCCAACTACGATGCCCCGGACTTTTATCGGAGATTGACGGAAACGGTAGGCGGCAAGCTAAATGGACGAATTCTATGGGGGGGGATTTCAACTTTGTTAGAGACCCTATTTTGGATAGATCTGGGGGCCCTGACCGACGTCTATCGGCGGCGGCTAGAGAGATGGAAGGCACTATGGTTCGTTTAGATCTTTGTGATGTCTGGCGACAGCATCATGCCAAGCAAGGGGGATTTACGCATTACTCAGCATACTATAATATTCACACAAGAATAGATTATTGGTTTGTGGACAGAGCCTCCCTGGCTAGAGTGAAAACTTGTTTGGTACTCCCACGTACTTATTCTGATCATTCCCCACTCCTTTTAGTCCTGGCCATGCCGCAGCGACACATCCCCCCTTTCACGTGGAGGTTCCCGCCATACTCTCTGCTGGATACGGTTTTTAGGGATGAAATGGCTGGTGCAATTGGGCTATTTTTCAAAAAAAATGTGGGGTCGGTAGACTCATTCCAGACGGTTTGGGAGACATTCAAAGTTTATATACGTGGAGTAGCTATGACTAAGCACGCAGGCGTCTTTCAGTCCATTAGAAACCGCCTTGCAACATTAGAGGGCAGACTAAAATCTCTCGAACAGGCATTGGTGGATCGGCCCAGGGAGGAGGTCACCGAAGAGCTCAAACAAACACTAGCTGAATATCATACGGAGGCGGATGCAGAGCTCAAACATATGGGCAAATATGCTACCGCTAGGGTGTATGGTGAGGGCGAACGCCTGGGGGCGGTACTAGCACAACTGCTTAAACAACGCAGAGACAGAGCAGTGATCCCTGAGCTCATCAACCCGGCAGGGGACACCATTAGAGATGAGCTGGAGATTGCGGAGCGATTTCGAGCTTATTATTCGAAACAGTACGCTTCTAGTGGGAGCGGCTCGGTGGAGAGCACTAGTGATTATTTAGCACACATTAAGCTACCATGGTTGACGAATAGGCACCGTGAAATACTGATGAGACCTATTGAACGTGAGGAGATAGTGAGTGCCATAGCCAGCATGAAGTCGGGGAGCGCGCCGGGGGGAGATGGCCTCACGGTAACGTTCTATAAGGCCTTTTTGGATTTGTTGCTGCCGCAATTGATAGTGCTGTTTGATGATATTTGTGTTTCCGGGATGATGCCTCCCTCCATGCGCAAGGCTGTCATAGTCGCTGTCCTCAAGCCAGGCAAACCCCCTGATAGCTGTGAATCATACAGACCCCTGTCTCTTATGAATGTTGATACGAAAATCTTTGCTAAAATTCTTGCCTCCCGCCTTCAGCCCCTGATTACCACTATGGTTGCTCCGGAGCAGGCGGGCTTCGTGCCAGGCCGCAACCTAACTTATAATCTGCACACCGTATTTGCCACTCTCCAACACACTAGGCCGGAGATTCCCTCAATCGCGGTATTTCTTGATATGGAAAAGGCTTTCGATTCAGTGGAATGGCCCTTTCTTAGGCAGGTTTTGCTTCGGTTTGGGGTGGGGCAGGTCTTTCTTCAGATGCTTAATGTGTTGTACTACTCCCCTACAGCTCGCATAAAGATTGGATCCTTAGTCACAAACCCCATAGCAATCACTAGAGGTACTAGGCAGGGTTGGCCCCTGTCCCCTATTTTATATGCCTTGGTGGCGGAACCTCTGGCTTGTGCCCTAAGGGAATATCACAGTCATAGGGGTATTCGGTTCCCCAATTACCAACTGATTGTCTCTACATATGCTGACGACACTCTGCTGTATGTCCGGCATCCGGAACATAATCTCTCACCGGTGCTTAGAGAGGCGGTACACTTTGGAGCTGTGTCAGGTCTTCATGTAAACTGGAACAAGTCCATAATGATTCCTCTCACCCCTTGTACCAGGCCGGTCGAACCGGACTACCCGCTGCAATGGACTACGGACCCGGTGAGATATTTAGGGGTCAAGATCCACACGGAGTCAGAAGTAGTCTTTAGGGAAAATTACGGCGTGGCCATACATAGGCTGGAGGAAGATGTCATGCGATGAATAAAGCTTCCGCTGTCACTCCTTGGCAGAATATCTATAATGAAAATGATTATATTGCCACGTTTTCTGTTTCTTTTCACTAATATCCCTATGGTGCTACCAAGAGTGTTTCTCCTAAGACTTCAGTCACTTCTGATATAGTTAGCTTGGGCGGGCAAGCAGGCGCGAGCCAGTTGGCAGGTGTTAACCTTACCCTATTCAATGGGTGGACTTGGAGCCCCGGATCTGACTTTGTATTATAGAGCGGCGCAATGCGCGCATGCTTATCAATGGATACATGGCCCCACTGATGCACCTCACATCCGGATTGAGACAGTAGTTGCTGCGCCTCGGCCTCTTCCGGCAGTATTGTTCTCCCCTCCGGATAGACGTACGGGTATTCTTGTTTCGATCAATGCAGTTGTGCATGCATGGCACCAGGTCCTGGAGATGCAAGCTGGAGCTATTTTATACTCCCCGGCGGCTAGGGTGGAATGGTGCGTATGGTTGCCCCCATGCAGAGATAGGGGGGTAATAAAGGCCCTGCTGAAATTAGGTCTAAATTGTATTGGGGATCTTTTTGTGGAGGGGCGGGCTAAAGACTGGACAACTGTCATAGACAACTTGGAGGCGCCCTCGGTTCTGGAACGCTTCCAGTTCCATAGAGTTAGACACGCGCTGAGGGATATATTGGGTGATGATCTGGATGAACCTCCGGAGGTGCAGGCCCTCTCTGCTATCATCAAGTCGTCGATCCCCACGAGACTGGTGTCTAGAATATATCAGGCCACAATGGCCCACAGGCAACATGAGTACACGAAAGCTAGATTGGCCTGGCAGCGGGACTTGCAGGAAGATATTACTGACGAGATCTGGTCGTATTGCTGTATAAATATAAAGAGCATATCCCTCAATGGAAGGCATAGACTAATACAGTTTAAGTTCCTGAATAGGGTTTATTACACACCAGAACGACTGCATAGATATGGCCTAAGAGTCGACTCGTCATGCGACAGATGTAGGGCAGATGCAGTGGACTTTTACCATTTGGCCTGGGTATGCCCAGGAATAGCGTGTTTTTGGGATCAGATATTTACCTTCCTTGGTCAAATTATTGGGAGGGAATTAACGCCGGAGCCCCGACTGGCGCTTCTTGGATATTCTAAGCTTTTACCTAAGGCACAGAGACGGCTGATTGATATGGGAATTTTGTTGGCTAAGAGATGTATAGCGACTTGCTGGTCGCGTGGGCCGCTCCTGACTGTGGCACAATGGTCTAGAGACATGCTATATGTAGTAAATACATTGCAGGGAGAACAGCAGGTAATTTGAGAGTCCTTTATTTAAGCATATAGGAAGAGACAAGAGCGGACTCTACACCACGGAGGCTACAAGCAACTGCCGTGGAATAGAACCCTAACATGAGCGCACACATAGAACAGAAGCATAAGAGCATTCTAAGAGTTCAGTAATGGCATTCCACAACACTAGAGTTAAGGCTTATGTACTACACATCTTCTTCCTTTCCAATGTTAACGAACATGAAGAAGCAAAAAACAATATGAGAACTAAGGAAGGAACAACAGAATGAAAAAGATAATTTAACATAAAAAGTCTTGCAAATAGGTTGGTGGTCTGCGAACCCTCAGAGTACGAGGCTGAGCAATCTCGTTGGAAACATGGTCTGACACATGCACTGAGACATTCCCGGAGCTGTGGGAATCACCACCCCCCCCACTATGAAGTTCACCCAACGGGATTGGCGGAGCTTCCTCAGGGGTTTGAGCTAAAAGATAACCACTACTGCTCAAAGAAGAGCCAGACATATCCTGCGGTGAAGTTGCAGCCCCCCTTTGATATAAGGCAACTCGTCTAAAATTCCAACATTCACTGTTATTAAGAATGACACAATGATCAAGTACCTTTTTTACCGTGAAGGGCCCTTTGAATTTTGACAACCCTCCTCCCACTCTACCAGTTTTGATCTTGACAAGATCACCCACTTTGAAAGGACGAGGTCCACTTGGAGAAAACAGCGGGCCAGGGCCGCTCCTTTGCAAAGTGACAACTTGCGTCATCCAAGAAGGAACCAATTTCAAGCCCGGGGCCCGTCCTCTCATGAGTTGAAAAGGGGAAGGTTGACCCTCAATAAGAGGGGTGGTTCGATAGGCCCACAGCATTTCATTGACCATTTTCCGTACCACAGACCCATTGGCTGTAGCCATCTGTATAATTCCTTTAACTACTTTGTTGGCTCTCTCACACATTCCATTGCCCTTGGGATTATACAGTGAGGTGCGATGATGTGAGAGACCACAACTCTTGAGAAAGGTTTGCATGTCTTTGGAGACAAGTTGTGTGCCGTTGTCAGTGATGAGCACAGAAGGAATGCCCTCATCCTTGAATAAATTTCCCAAGAACTTAATGGTACTCTCAGTGGTGACGCTATTGGTGAACTCAACTACTACCCATTTGGAGAAAACATCAACTACAACAATTGCAAATCTGTCTTTTCGTGTAGCTCCCCCATGGGACCAATAAAATCAAGACAGATGCTATGCCAGGAGTAAGCCTGGGTTCTGTATATGAGCATCATTGGATTTGGGACCCACTTTAAGTCTCTTTTCACCCTCTTTACAAATTGAACAATTTTCCACCCACTCAACCACTTGAGAATCAATACCTGGCCACCAGAAGTGATTCTTGAGACGGCGTTGTGTGAGAGTCTGACCAAGATGGCCTTCATGCGCTAACGCAAGAAGTTTGTTCCTAATGCCGTAAGGAGGAATAAATGTTTCTGCTTTGACTAAAACACTGTTATTAATAAGAGAAAGGTCATCCAGAACCTTGACATAAGGTCGGACAGCAACACGGACACAACTTTCTCTCCTGGAACCTAATTTTAACAGCTTGATAACTTCTTGCAGAGTATGATCACTACTCATTTCGCGTTCCCAATCACAAGCGTCAAAAGCACCCTCACCAACAAACACGGCATCTTCGATAGAAGCCACAGCAATGTCATCAGCACACCCAGAAACACATGGATCCAGGACCGTTCGCCAATCCAGAGACATTCTAGAAAGACAGTCAGCCTGTACGTTCTTCCACCCCTGAATATACTCAATCGAATACTGAAACTCCTGAAGTTTTGAAGCAAGTTTGGCAAGTCTTGCTGACCCTTTTCCAGTACCACCTGGGGAAAGAACTTTGACTAGCGACTTGTGATCAGTCTTTAAGAGAAATTTCATGCCCCACAAGTATGTTCTAAAATATTCCACAGCCCAAGATGCAGCCAACGCTTCCCTCTCAATAACTGAATAGTTTTTCTCAGCATCAGTTAGGGTTCTAGAAGCGAAGGCAACAGTGCGTTCCGACCCACCTTTGGACTGAGATAATGTTGCCCCCAAACCTGTAGCACTTGCATCCACAGTTAAAATAGACTTATTGTTTACATCGAAAGGAGTTAACACATTAGCATTGCAAACTTCTTGTTTGATGCAATCAAAACACTCTTGGTGTAAAGTCCCCCATGAAAAGCTCACCCCCCGCTTGAGTAAGGAACGCATACATGATGTTTTGTCTGAGAAATTTTTAACAAACTTCGAGTAGTACTCGATGAGACCCATAAAGGAACGTAGTTGGTCTTTATCCTTGGGATGAGGCGCTGAGAGAATGGCATTACACAAGTCTCTCTTGGGTTTGAGGCCAGAAGCACTGATACTATAACCCAAATAGTCAACTTGATCTACTAAAAACTTGCATTTTTCCTTTCGGAGTGTGAGACCTGCTGCAGCCAACTTGTCTAGGACAACTTTGAGGGTAGCATTGTGTTGTTCGACTGACTGACCATAAACTAAAATGTCATCTTGGAAAAAGATAGTGTTACCTACACCTTCAAAGATGTTTGAAACCATTCTTTGAAAAACACTAGCCGCAGAATTGAGGCCAAAAGGAAGACGTGTAAACTGGTAAGTGCCTTGAGGTGTGATAAAAGCAGTCAAAGGCTTCGAGTCATTATGTAAGTCAATCTGGTGGTAAGCACTTCTAAGGTCCAGTTTAGAGAACACCTTGGCACCCTTTAAGGTAGTGACCAATTCTGTAATATTTGGTAGAGGAAATGTGTCTGCGACTACGCATTGGTTTAAGGATCTCAAATCCACACAAAAGCGGAGTTTGCCGTCGGACTTCTTGGTGACGACAATGGGCGAAATCCAAGGAGAGGCCTCTACAGGTTCGATGACTCTCGTTTCGAGCATGTCCTGAATGAGCCCTTTGACTTCTTCTCTAACTACAATCGGGACACGCCTAACCTTGTGCTGCACTGGGATGGAACCTTTTTTTAATAAAATACGATGGGAGTAACCTTTGAGATGGCCCAAACTCTCCCTAAAAACGCTACCGGCTTCGGCGAGGATTTCATCTAAGCCCTCATCTTCAATGACCATGACCTGTGTTTTAGCTCGAGGGTTGACAATGATCCTAAGGTCGTACTGATGAACCCACCCAAGAATGGCTGGCCCACTTTTAGACACATATACCTTTCCCTGAATGTGTCTGTGAGAAAATGTGATGTGTGCATTGAAGAAACCAATAATGTCAATAGACTCCCCATGGTATCCCCCAGGGGAAATGTCCTTAGGAAGGAGTGGTCTTTCGCCTCCCCACGTGCCTTCGAACACATCTTTGGGAATTATAGTGTACTTTGAGCCGGTATCGACCATGAGACATACCTCTCGATCATCAATAGTGAACATGGCTTTGGGTCTATTTCTACGCCTGTCTTCATCTCCTTGGGATGTGAGATCCGACCCAACAACCAAAATTTTGACATTCTCATCAACATCTTGTGTCGAACAATGCACACTGGCCACACTAGAGCGAGACTTTCCTCGACAGACTCTAGCATAATGACCCATACGGCCACACTTCAAACACTCCTGTTTGGATGCGAAACAGAACTTAGAATCTGAAGTATGTACCGTACTTCCACACCTATTACACATTCTGGCACTAGCAGACCTCAGGTTGCTTGGAGGTCTAAGCGGAACAGTCTTTTTTGAGAACTTCTTATTTCTAACCGCCGCAATTACACTAGAATCATCCTCATTCTGAACATGTTCTGCTAACTCATGAGTAGACACCTCATTGATATCATTGCTAGTTGACCTTTTTTCTAGCTCCTTCATACATCCCTCAGACTGTTCCACCACTTTAGCTAAATCTATAGCTGTTTGGAGATTGGGGTTCTTCGCTGCCCAGAGACGTTCTTGAATCTTCTTGTTGTTGCACTGGACTATGAGCTGATCTCTGATCAATTCATCTGTCATGTTGCCAAATTTGCACTTAGTAGACATCTCCCTTAGTCTAGAGACAAAATCATCTATTGATTCCCCCATTTTCTGGCTTTTGGTGTAAAATTTATACCTATTCATGACTAAGTTTTCTTCTTTCGAGTACCTAACTTCTAATCGACACACCGCTTCTTTATATTCATCTGGAAGTGCTTGTCCATTGGCCTGGAGTGCTTGAGGAAGAAAGCGAAATACACGTTGACCCTCTTTCCCAAGAGTACTTAAAAGCAGAGCTTTTTTCCTCTTTGCTGAAAAATCTTGACCATCTAAAGCGTCAAGATAATTGTCAAACATGGGAAACCAATCTTCCCACGATATACTCGGTTGTCCAGGGTTGGGCAAAAAACTGGGTGGAAGAACAACGTTGACATTTTGTGAGGCCATGTGGAGATGCAATAAAAGAGTTACAAGATGAAAAAATACAGTTTAGGGCTGTGTAAACACTCACCAGAAAAAGAGGATTAAGGAGTCTCAGAGCGCTAAGTTCACCAGAATAAGAGGATTCCCCCCAAAAAAATGTTGACCCTAACCCAGTAGCTGTAACAGACAGCACAATAAACATGCGTGAACTGAAGTACCTGACTTGGGTAAGCCTCAACACACTGTGGGCGTGTGTATCGCCGCAGAAATTGGTGCAGCCAGGCAGAAACGGCCTTCCGGAGCCAAAACGGAGCTTCGTTGTGAATGGTTACCTAGGCAACCAACATCGACTAAAACAAAATGGCCGTCGACGTGAGGACGCTACTCTGAGGCGTGATGACACCTTAGCAGCGTGGTGCTGTAAGTGACCGGGAGGGATACTGACGTTCCACTAGGACGTGAAGTGCGTCAGAGCAGCGTGGATTTGCGGGTAGAATACGTCACCTTCCGCCGTGCAGCTTCTCCGCTATTCCCCCTGGAAATTCCACCACGTCATCAGAGCGGAGGCGGGAGCCGGATGAGGAGGATCGCCTGGTTCAGCAACGGAAGAATCACCTGGACCACCAGCGGGGAGCGAGATCACCTTACGACTCGCAGCTTGGGAGCCGGATGAGAAGGATCGCGTGGTTCAGCAGCGGTGAGTGAGACAAGTACACTAGGCTTCACTCTGTGCACAATGTCGACTGCCAGTCGGCGTTGTGAAGACATCTACATCCGACAATAGTGGATACGCTGAAGCCGACTTGCACTTCAAAGGACTGCAATCAGGACGCCTCGGTAGGAACAGTTTACAGCATGCAGCTGTCGATCCTCAGAAAATAAACCGCTGTCCGCTCTTGTCGTCGAGGGACACCAGCTAGTAGTCACCTCGAAGTCTCTACAGGAGACGCTTCCTTCGTAGGCGTGAGTTATAGTAGAAGCACTGCTGATTTGTAGGTCAGGTTCGAAGTATCGTCGCCAAGTTGTAGTAAATACATTGCAGGGAGAACAGCAGGTAATTTGAGAGTCCTTTATTTAAGCATATAGGAAGAGACAAGAGCGGACTCTACACCACGGAGGCTACAAGCAACTGCCGTGGAATAGAACCCTAACATGAGCGCACACATAGAACAGAAGCATAAGAGCATTCTAAGAGTTCAGTAATGGCATTCCACAACACTAGAGTTAAGGCTTATGTACTACACTATACTGCAGTACTCAAACTGAGAATTATAGCGAATTACTTCCACCCCGTAGTAGGGCTAAGAACTATTGGGGGCTGTACAAGTCGTACCTAGAAGACAAAGCTGCGAACGTCCTGGTGGGCGATGCTGGGGAGTAGTGGGGGCACTGGTGTTGGGGGGGCTGTTTGGTACTGTGCAATGATGTATCTATAATTGAACCCTGTGAAATCTGTGACTCTGGAACATTTTGAGTACTTGCACTGTGCGACCCTGTTTGTACTGAGTTACCATATTCCTGATGTGGACATTGGATGAGGCTAACGTGACATGATGCAATGCTTTACTGATTGTGTTTATGAGTCTTTTATGTTGGTTCTATAAAATCAATAAACAATTTAAAAAAAAAAAAAAAAAGAAATCGAATGCAGAACCATCTATTTTAACTTAATTGGGTTAGAAAGAAGATCGCGGAAGAACCACGAGGAGGAAGAGAGTGTCAGAGAGGGGTGCGACGCAGTCATCGGTATCTAGAGAGGTGAAGTATCCTGATCTGATTCCTGTCCTGAAGTCTTTGTCTCCTGATCTATCCCGGGGGATCCTTACCAGCCCTTTGGCCAGGGGGTTGGTCTTCACACCATACTTGGTAATTATAAATTCATAGTATTGATAGATGTTCTTCTCTCTCTGTCCTCTTCTTTCTGAGCATAGTTATTGTGTGGATCTGAATTGCTATTGCCTATTGAAACTTGATTGAATTGACACTCCTGCGAGTCTGTGATTAATGCATTTTCAAATAGTTGATGTGCCCTGGGAACATGAGGGTGAAAAGTTCATATGAAGGAGCTTTATTCATGACATCGCAACATTTTGCATTAATAAAGTTTGGAGATGTATGGGAAAGGAAATGATTTAATAAAGTTTAAGGGGAGGGTTTGAAACAATGGTCTAATGAAATAAGTGAAATGTAAGCATGGTGTGACGATCATCCCCCTCGCCTGTCCAATCAGAGTTAGTATTTAGTGACATTGAAACATTAATGGGTGGTACATGGTTAATGAAAGGTATAATTGAGGTAGTTTTAGTTAGTTAGGGGAGCAGACACAGGGAGAAGCTGATGATGAGCAGAGTTGACACGTAGCTTAACGGGAGCACAGAAGCAGAGCTTGGGATGCTGTCGGTGCTGGGGTGGTGCTGATGCAGTGAGACGCTGATGAAGAAATCGAATGCAGAACTATCTATTTTAACTTAATTGGGTTAGAAAGAAGATCGCGGAAGAATCACGAGGAGGAAGAGAGTGTCAGAGAGGGTGCGACGCAGTCGTCGGGTATCTAGAGAGGTGAAGTATCCTGTCCTGATTCCTGTCCTGAAGTCTTTGTCTCCTGATCTATCCCAGGGGATCCTTACCAGCCCTTTGGCCAGGGGGTTGGTCTTCACACCATACTTGGTAATTATAAATTCATCGTATTGATAGATGTTCTTCTCTCTCTGTCCTCTTCTTTCTGAGCATAGTTATTGTGTGGATCTGAATTGCTATTGCCTATTGAAACTTGATTGAATTGACACTCCTGCGAGTCTGTGATTAATGCATTTTCAAATAGTTGATGACATCACTAACCCACAGTGCTCACAAAACGAGATCCAGCCAACTCAAGCTCTCTGCGACAGTTTAGCAACCTTTTTTGACGAAAAAATCAGCACTATTATTACTGGGCTTAAAACAAACATTTCCGTAGGGGAAGAAGCTATGACCCATGGAGTAGTAACCTTGATTGATTGTGTGGGAAGGGTGTCCTGTGTAGTAAAACAGACTGGTGAAGGGACTGTTAAATTGAGTCTCTCGATCACTTTGAGCCTCCTTCGGAGGAGGAATTTGACGGGCTCGCCTTGGGTGTCTCCTCGGGCTCCCCACTGGACCCCCTTCCACATAAAATCTGGAAGGAATTTGCCTCAGAACTTTTTCCCAGACTCCGGCAGATTTGCAATCAATCGTTATCCAGCGGGGTTGTACCATCTGGCTGGAAACAGGCCATGGTTACGCCACTTTTGAAGAAGGCCACTCTTGACCCAACCTGCCCGGGTAGTTATCGGCCCATCTCTCTCCTACCCTACCCAGTGAAGATCCTCGAACGTTTGGTCAGCAAATCTCTGAGTATTGCCCTTTTTAGGTTCTGTCCTCTTCGCTTTACGTTGGTCTGTGTTCACATATCTTTAGCGCCAGGGTACCCGTAGGGTGTTTGTTGCGCTTTATAAATGCTATATACAATACAATACAATACAATTTCATTTAATCAAGAAATGTTTAATAAGTTATGCTAATTATCACCATCAACTAGTTCCAACTAATGGTCCATTGACCAGAGGAAAGAACTAACTGATCAGTGAAAGGTATAGTTAGGGAAAGAAATAACTAGATCTTGAAGTATGAAAATCATAAACTAAGTTTCCAGCGGTCTACTTGGTGTTTTGTGGAGGTAGTTATATGGGCCCAGGTGAGTATATGGTAGTGGAGTATCTGCTGTTAGTACACCTCTGGATCAATACCACACACCTACCTCTAAATACATTAAACAATAGTACCCAGGATGTGAGTATGAGAACATTCTAAAACTAGGATGTCAAATCAAATCTTCCAGATGAGCTAGCTTCTTCCCAACACAAGCACTCCTCCTTCTGCTCACTTGAATGTCCTTGGTTTCCTCAGTAGCAGAAGCTTCACAGGTGCTCATCCTCTCATCTTCCTGAATATCCTTGATGAAGCCATCCCTGTCTGACCCACATTTCCAAACAGCAACCCTTCTTAGGATCCAAATGCAGTGATCTTCTGTCTTGTCTGCATTTCTAAATAGCTTAATGACCTCCATGGGCTGATTAAATTTGCTTATCAACCCCCCTTTCCTTGGATTCCTTATACTCTTTCCTTTTCCAGATTTTCTCCTCCTCTCTTTCCATCAATTTAGCATTTCCTCCAGTCACCCTTTGTGCACCATGCATTCCTATTAGGTTTACCCATGCCAGAACTATTAAGCTATTTGGGGTTCTTTTCCTAAAAAAATCAAAAGGAGGAAGTCCTGTTGAAGAATGCGGAGTCATCCTGTAGGTGCACACCTTCGTTTTGAGTTCCTCCACCCAACTCCATTAGCTAAAGTGTTATGAACCCCAATGTACCCCAATATAGGCCTAGGTAGTTACACAACCTTTTACCTACATCCGTCCTACCACTGTTTTACATAACAGGTCTGGCGCTGACCTTTTACCTAGTTAGGTGCTACATGACTGTCGTGTGGTCTTCTCCGAGAAACTAGCCTCATGTATTATGCATGAGGATTCTCAGTATCGCAGCAGGATTACCATCTTCTGCATAATAACTCTGTATAAGGGCCACCTCTATCGTCATCCTTGCCCAACATGCCCATAGTACACTTCTAGGTAGAACCCCTGAGGGTACCTTTCGGGTATATAAGCACTACATCTTCACTGGGCAAACCAAAGGAGAAAAAGACTTCCATGCTGACATGCTGACGCTGAGGTTCCTGCACACAGACACTCCAGCACGCAGTGGTCTGACATCCCTCGCGGGGTATCCATCTCGAGACTAAGATGGGGTCCTTCACTCTCCCACAGCAGGTAATAGGGTTGGCTGTATCCTAAGGGGATTCTTGGCTTTACACCTACATACATGCTAGGTACACTAAGGTACATCTAGTTAGGGTTGCATTGTAGGAGTATGCATTATTACTATCATTTATTCATATGCCTGCATATATTCATTGTTTTAGCACTATGGTAAAATTCTACCTTTTCTTTACTCTGCTGATGCTTATAACCGTATATATCTGTTTCTATCTCATGGTTGTTGCAGCACACGTATTCTATAGTAGAATGACCCTGGTTCAATAAATACTTATTGAAAACGTCCCCATCGTTTATTCTGTGTATCTCTCTGAGACAAAGTGAGCACGTGTGACTGAGCGAAAAGTACTGTACTGTTTCCACGATCTCTGAGGGGTCAGGGTTGTCATGTTCAATAGTTTCCAGAAGATATTCGCTCCTTGGTAAGAGGGGCGAGTAGTGGTACTGTGAGCTAGCTGGACTCAAGTGCGGCCCGTGTAGGTAAGAGCGGTGGGGCTGGGTTGGGGGGGATTCGACAGACGACCACGAGGGAAAAATAAATAAATAATACATTTTCCCTCGTCGTCGCCTGTCGAAATCCCCCCATCCGGCCCCATCCGGCCCCACCGCTCTCACCTGCATAGGCCGCTGCTGGCTGGATTAACAGACTAACATATCCTTTGGGGGTATCTGGAATCAGTCTGGACACCAATCCTTTAGTTTATGTTGTCTAAATGCGCAGATCCTATATAGTTTTGTAGGAACTACACGACATGGCGCCACCAACATTGGTTTGGTTCTTATTTAATGGTCAAATCTGAGTAGTTCAGTTGTGCTTTTCTCAGAGACCCCTACTCACATTTACCCAGAGACGTCTGGAGTGGGTAGGGAAAAATCCGCCACAGCTGAGTAGGCATATCCTATGTATTGGCTGTAGGTTTATTCAAGCTTGAAGGATTGTAGTTCCCTACATTGTGCATAAAACCTTATCTCATTTTCCTGGAAACTCTTTCCACAATGTCTGTTGAAGAGAATGCTGCACCAGCATTACATGCGAATGCAGCGGGGGATGGGGAGCAGGAAGGTGCTATAAACATTTTAGAAAATGTCAGAAATGCACTTACTTTAAAACTAGCAGAGTTTGGAGTCTCAGCATTAGGTGGGACTGTAACATTTGTGATTGAGGCACACGAGTCATTCATGATGGAGGTATTCTATTCATGGGTTAAATTCACACCTGCAGATGCACGCACACATACATTTCATTCTTAGACCCCGGATGAAACACCGGAAGAATATTGTCCATACGAGGACATTGAAGTTCCCCTCAGTTACCAGGAGCATATAAACTGGTTTAAAGGCACCCTCCCACACACCACAGATAAAGTGAGACTTGGTCTGCTCAGCAGAGACGGAGCGACTTGGCCGGTCCTAGCGGCTTACACACCCTATCCAGATGTTGACACATTGCCAATAGCAGACTTACGTCCACTTCACAAAGAAATAATAAAACTATACAGAAATATGACACAGTTCGTTATGAGAACACTCACACTTCAACCAACTAAAATTTCCCCTACAGGTCAACTATAAGGAACTGCAACTAAAATCACCCCACAAACGCTGAACGCGGTTAAGGAAAGAATGCCCACTAAACGTGAGCAAATGCCCTTCTGGATAGCACAGAAAATACCACAGTTAGAGGCAGTGTTTCCACACACAGGCCCACAGGAAAAACACAGAATACTGGCAATTTGTTTGCCAATGGGGATAGCTCCCTCGATAGAGGATTGTATCACTTGGGGTACAGTTTTCACTTTCTAAGAATGGTACCAGTTCCTAAAAGGAAGAAGGAAAAAAAACTAGCAGCCTATTATGGTTGCAATTCAAGGTAGGTTGTCTCCAAAGAAAGGAATGAGTGTGTCTGAGTGGAGAGTGATACTCCTGTATATATTGTGTGCCCTCACACACCCTTGCGAGTGTAAAGCATCATCATTGGGCACTGCTCCTCGTGGGGGTGGCGCTGCAGTCCCTCACGGGCCCTCAAAGAGGGCACTCTGATGGAGATCTTTTAGGAGTTGCCGCAGTTGTGTGTGTGGGTGTGTGGGCCAAGTGATAGGTGTAAGTGAAAATAAAATAACCCGGTGGTACCCTAATGGATTTATTCAAGGGTCCTCAGGGTTAGGCTAAAATCTGGACGGGAGTGGAGATGCTCTTAGTGCAAAGTAGGAAGAAAAAGGTACGATCCCACTACTCTCAACCCGTGTGACAGTGTGGTGATATTAAAAAGTGAAAGGTCGACATGTTTCACGCTACTATTTGGTCCCTAATGGATCCCGGAGCGCTTCATCAGGACCATAGATACTGGTAGCAAAAGGGAGGAATCAGGGAAAGAGACACCCTATATTCCTACCGTACCTTCGTTTGAGGAAAAATGAAGTACGTAAGAGTAACGTATTATCCGTATACTCTAGTTCAAACCCTTCCTAATATGGAATAGGGCTTCATCAGCGGGTAGCGGTCTTGGAGAGGGAGGAAGAGTCAGCGCCCTCCAACCGAATCCTGGAGACCTAACAGCCTGCCCAGTCCGCCGGCGGACCTTTCACTTTTTAATATCACCACACTGTCACACGGGTTGAGAGTAGTGGGATCGTACCTTTTTTCTTCCTACTTTGCACTAAGAGCATCTCCACTCCCGTCCAGATTTTAGCCTAACCCTGAGGACCCTTGAATAAATCCATTAGGGTACCACCGGGTTATTTTATTTTCACTTACACCTATCACTTGGCCCACACACCACACACACAACTGCGGCAACTCCTAAAAGATCTCCATCAGAGTGCCCTCTTTGAGGGCCCGTGAGGGACTGCAGCGCCACCCCACGAGGAGCAGTGCCCAATGATGATGCTTTACACTCGCAAGGGTGTGTGAGGGCACACAATATATACAGGAGTATCACTCTCCACTCAGACACACTCATTCCTTTCTTTGGAGACAACCTACCTTGAATTGCAACCATAATAGGCTGCTAGTTTTTTTCCTTCTTCCTTTTAGGAACTGGTACCATTCTTAGAAATTGTATTACCTTTTAGGAGCACCGGTACAGGACCTATTTCCAACTAGCTCCTTGTCCCTCCCTCTTCAGAATTGTGGTTACAGTACAGTTTTCACTGCCATCTATACCAGAACTCATGGTATCTCTTCAATAGCAGTTATACCAGCAGTATTAAGACAAATACAGAATGAGTATGGAGCAGAACCTGCTCTGAACTTGAGGATGAAATTATTAGGCAATTTTTCCCAGGTATCTACAATTATGTTAGCAAACATAAAAGGGGAGGCAGCAGCGGTGGCTATACGCCAACACCTGAGGGAATGCACTCCTGCACAAAAATATCGAAGTTACATTTGCCGAATTAGCTAGAGATAATTTGGGAGCCAGAGCTATAAAACCACAAGTAATGGGTAGTCCTGAAAAGGTTAACAACAAGCAAGCACCTCATTCTTAAAAAAAAAAAGAAATGGGATAGTAAACAACAAAAAAATAGATGAATAGATCACAATCAAGGGGTGGGTCTCCTCGACAGGAGCACTCCGAAAGGAGGTATAACTTTAGAAATTGTGATAACATTAAAAAACCTGACAAGTAACAGGATACTGATACATGTTCCTCTCGTTACTTTCAGGGTTCATCAAAAAGGGAAGGACGGTCAGAACACAGATCAGAAGAGTGTGCAAAGTCCAGAGATACACATCGTAATTCGGACTATAATATCAAAAAGAAGATAAACAAAAATCAAAATTTCAATTTAAAAAAAAAAAGAAAATAGCTGGTCTTAAGATAAGAAATGCCCAGGCTGCTGAGGACTCAACTTCTGAACAGGGAATGGGCTCTGACGATGCTAGACAGCGCAGCAGAAGTAACAATAGCTCGCCAGAACCTGATGGAATTTCTGGTGACAGCGGCGTTGAATGAACCTATCACAGTGGAGACACCTGATACTAGGGTAAGTGTCCAACACCCGTTATACAAAATAACACTCCACATGGAGGGGGACAAACCCAGGAAAGTTAAAGGTCTCTTTTGGGAGAACCTGAGTTTTGGATATGACATCCTTTTGGCTGAAAAAAGATTGGCCAGCTGAGTTCGTTATGGATTGCCCAAAAGGAGAAACAGTAATTTTACCAGCTTTCTCTGACCTCGTTCCAGAATCACTAAAATACTCATACACGCAGGCATTGGCGGTAGCACTTGCTCCTGCATTATACCGCAATCATGTAGGATGGGATGCTGAGTAACCTCACCATGAAATCCCAGTAAAAAATACTCCATCTCCACAGAGATAGTACCCAATAAAACATGACGCGAAAAAACAAGTGAGGGAGATCTTAGAAAAACTTGAATACCAAGATGTAATAGAAAATTGCACCTCTTCCATGAATAATCCTTTGTTTCCCGTAATGAAACCCGATAATTTATATTGCCTAGTTTTAGACTACAGACAATTGAACACATGCACAAAAACCTTTGCAGTACAAAATCAACACAGTGCTGCATTAATGAATAACATTGTGCAGAAGAAATATAAAACAACACTCGATATCTCAAATTGATTTTTTTGCCAAAATATAGCTCCTGAGAGCATATATTTGACAGCATTCTTTCTCGGCCCTAGGATCTCAGTGTCAATTTTAAAGACTGCACCAAAGGTACAAGAATAGCCCGGGGTTGTTCTCAGCAAGAGTATCAGAGTTACTTCAAAATTTTGATGAGGAGGCATCGTCCTATCTAGATGATATTTATCTGACGGACAATGAACTATTGGATCACTTGGCCAGGGTGAACAACATAATTTTGGGGTTCGCCTCAGAGGGCTTCAAATTTAACTTTAAAAAATCAAAAATTGCCCATCTCAATGTCCTATTTTGGGGATCTGAGCTTACAAGTGATGGGAAAATCCTGGCAGCAAACGTTTTAGAAAAATGTGCACTGCTCCAACCTCCAAAGACTCTGAAAATCTACAATCCATTTTAGGATTCCTAAATTTTGGCAGAACATACATTTTGGATTACGCAGAAAAGGTGAAGCCATTCTACGACTTAATTAGACCTGATTTCTCAGTTCAACATTGGGCACAGGAACATACAGAAATACTTCGTTCCCTACAAGCTGACACAATAGCTTCCAAACACTTACACACATGTGTAAACACAACGAATTTGGTGATCCGTATGGTCAATCCAGGTACACATTCTTAACCTTCAATCAAGGTGAAACTGTACCCATTGCATACAAATCTCATTTGTACACAAACACTGAGATGCACTTTGCATCCACTGAAAAGATTGTAACAGCAGTACAGACTGCTGTAGTGAGAGAAAGAGCACTGGCACCGGGGAATTGAATAATTGTTGTGACTCCAGTACTGGCCTTAGAGGCTGTTACAAAAGCTAGTGTTCCGATCGCAGAAGCACTGCATCCAGGATGGATACAATGGGTGAATTCTTTCACTGCCACAGATGCAGACTATAAATTTGATTCTACACTGAAAACACAAGCATTTTTGCAGTACGAACAAGAATATCCTCTCCCAAATGAAATAATGCCTCTAGATCAATATGAATACATAATTTACACTGACGAATCAGCGCTGCCAGCCATAGATCCAGCAATACAGCGCAGCATGCGCAATTGTAAAGGGTCGTATGCGGGGCGGCAAGTTCCGTCCTAGCAATACGCAGACGCAGTCTCTAGGAGATTGCACGACTCAGAACTAAAAGCCCTAGCACTGGCACTAAAGAATACGGATCGAGAATTCCCCACACTTATTATGCGCAATTCATTTTATTGAGTCCAGTCATACAATGAATACCTTCACTACTGGGGTCAGAATGGATTTAAAGATTAAAAAGGTTGCACAATAAAGCATAAACTACTTTGGGAACAAGTGGCAGAGCTGTAAAAAGGCTTGCCGCGGGCTCACGTGATTCATGCGCTGAGTCATCAACGTGTTGGCGTGCACGTTGAAGGAAATTCATTGGCTGATGTAGCCGCCAAGGCGACAGTGCGAACTGCTGCCGTAGCTGCAATCACTCATTCTCACACGAGAGTAGACAGACAGAAAATGGTACCTGTCATCGCTTAACGCTAAAACAGCACAGCCTTGACAAAAGGTTTTCCACTAAAGTACTCCTACAAGTTAGATACACAAAATATTCCGTATGCTCAAGTTCCAGGAGTGGGGATAGAGTAATACCAAACATGGATTGCAGATTAGATTTAATACTAGCTGCACACGAGGGTCTGGGTTCAGCACACGCAGTTATTACTGCGACAGTTTAATTCCTAAGACAACGTTATTGGTGGCCAGGTCTTACCAAACTGACAAAAGCATTTGTCCTTATGTGCGACATCTGTCAGCAGATAAAGGGTTTCAACGTAGAACTCGCATGTGTCTATTTGGACCACTGCGGCCCCTTACAATCGGATGGGGCTTACAAGTACATCTTGGTGGCAGTGGATTTATGCTCTAGATTCCTGTGGGTCAGGCCGCAGCGCACGGCTGACGCCCCAACTGTTATAAAGGTTTTGCGAGACTTAATAGGGACATACGCAATTTGCACATTACATTCTGACTGTGGCCCTGTGTTCAGCTCTCAGGCTTACAAGGAAGCCATCTGAAGTTTGGGTGTGGCATTGCGGTACTCCTCTCCATATCATCACAAGTGAAATTCGATTGTGGAAAGGATAAACTGGGACTTAAAGCAATCCTCAACAGCAACGGTATTAGGCTTGGGTGGCAGTTGGATCAATCAACTATATGGGGTCCTGAGGGCACTTAATAACATGCGAAGAAGCTCTCTGGGAGGCCATATTCCTTACGAGGTCCTGTTTGGAACTAGGATGTGAGTACCTGACCTCGATGGTGGCAGCACAGTGGCGGATGAAAAAGCATTTGACATCAATGATTGTTTGGCTGTTTTTACAGGAACTCAAGGAATTTCGGGCATTACAAAGCAACGTCCAAGTAAAACGCACCGCCATTGGGGAAGTAAAATCAGTTACGGCAAGACCTGCCTGGGTCCCAAAAGTCGAGGATCTGGTCAGAGAAAAGATTGTGGACAAGAAAGAATTTGGGCCATCATACAGAATGCCTGTACCTGTCCTGGCTGTCGAAGGAACAGGAACAGTACTTCTTCTTCCTCTTGCCGGTAAAAAAGAAAAGAGATTTGTCTCCATTGATCTGATCAAACCACATTATATGGCCGATACTGAATAGCAGGCTGCGTGGGCTCCTGGGTAGCCGCAATCTCCTCTCACTACCATACAGGAAGTTCAGACTGAAAGACTAATAACGTTTGAAGATTCTACTATACGAAGTAACGGAGTTGCCAACAATGGAATGGAACTCGTACCAGTTGAAATTGAACAAAAGCTAAATACAAATGAAACACAAATCTCAATTCGGCCTAATACCAACATCTATGTGAATATGTCTCACAACGAGTCATCTACCAGTTCAACAAAACCTGCTGAGCTACCAAAGATAGATCGAACATCGTCTGGCTACTTCATCGATTTTGATACCTTCCCTCTAGATCCGAGTGAATCTGAGTCACAGCCACCTTCTGTTTCCCGCAAAGAAAAAGTATATAACATCTACCTTTGGCTGAAAAAGACTTACTTTGTTTCTCCCTGGCTACAGCTATGGATTGCAATTGGTCTACTGTTCCTAGTCCTCTGGATAGGTATAGTGACTGTCTTATTCCTGCTTCTGAACGGACATTATCTCACAGAATGCTCTGCAATACAACATGTTAACTTGGTCCTGAAACCACATACATCATCTCATCGTGAAAGAAGAGACCTGTCCTTTGTGAACATTACAGCAGTTCCAATTCCTGATGGAATAGTTTGGGATAGTGTTTCATATTATGATATATTTGGTCCCACTGAACTTTTGAAAATACCACATGTATTTAAAATTTCTTTGAATGATACCATCACCTCCAGTACATTCTCTGATTTCTTCGGGTCTTGTTCGCGCTATATAAAAGTCAACAAAAAAAAAAGAAAGACAAGAAGATCAGACATAGGTGAGGCAGTAGCAGAAATCAACCTACATTTAAGAACTCTCTCCAAGAAGGACATTCATCAGGATGGTTTCGTCAGCCTGGTGAATGCCTGTGTAGGTGAAGAATTTATGAAAACAAACAGAGTGTTATCAAAGCCGGTTTCTTCGAGTTTGTTTTTTTGCCAGTAGCACATGAAGCCAGACAAAAGTGTAGAGGAGGAAGAGGCTGGCGTAGCTCCTGTGCCTGAGCATGATCATATGATGGACAAAAGAGGAGCCATCGTCACAATTTCTTTGCATGATTATTTTTAAGGAATTACACTTTTTAAAAATGTGTGTGTACTGTTCTCATTTTACATATGAACACTCCAAAAAATGTATTGTTTGTTTTATTTTATTTGCTGATGGTCCTTAGTCTATCTACACTATGGAACAGACTGCTGTTTGATGCCTCTGCAGAACATTGCCACGCCTTGAACATCCCACTCCCAACCCTTGCATGGGATTTTCTCCTGTGTAGTTGTATGAAGTTGTGGCAAACTCTTACACAGTAGTTTAACCATTAATGCCTGTCAGGTATCCTTTTCTGGACAGTCGTCAGATGAAAATGGAGCTATTGGCTTTGTGAATCTGGACGTTTACATGATGCTGAAGATTGACAGTCTAGACCCCTGCTAGACTGCACACTATAATGACATCCTTTTTGTGGCACAGTTTCCTCCCACAATAGCAACGCTTGCTCAGCAGATGGTTCTTTATGAAATAAAATGTAAAACTCACATATCAATGAGGTACTGAGAACAAATGCTGCATGAAGCAAGCTCTGTTCAATTTTGGATACTTCCTGTAGCATATGGCATTGTTGCATATCAGCAGCGACAAACTTCCTGCAACACACCGTATATCAAGAGCTTACGCATCACCCCCATCTCTCCCCACCTAGAGCATACAACAAGCACACAACTCTACAACCAAACGTACAGGTCCACCTGTAACCGCTCCGAACAGTTGGAGGGTTGCAATGCCACACTAGCCTCAATGGCACACTACTGAAAAGCTGGACATGAAACATAATATAATCAGGAAACTGGTTTAATAAATATCTTTTCTTTCAGCGTCCATGAGTTCTTTGAGGCTCTGGGTTGGTTGGTTTAACAGTGCAGATACACTGAGACAGGACCTTCCTTCTTAACCACCAATGGCTGGTCTGTTGCTATGGCATCAGGACAACGCATTAATGTGTGAATGAAGTCTCTTTCTCAGAATCTGGTACACAGGATGTGTTCCTTCCTCTGGGAACTCTCTTCTGGGCTCAACACTTGTTTACAGGGTGACCTTGACCTGTGAAATTCTTCTGTGATTTCAAGGACTGATTTTCCTTTCGTCTCAGGAAGAAAAATGTATAGAAATATGACAGTGAAGACAGCCAAGGCCAAGAAGAAGAGAAAGCAGAACGGGCCCAGACTGCTCTGAAAAGATAGAAGGATAAGGACTTGTTAGTAAGTCATTTCACAATTATTAATACCTACTGTGTCTATCTTTGGCCCTTTATAAAAAATGTTTTATTTCATTTAGTCATACATTCAAAATGCAAATATGATCTTAAACAATATTGCACAAAAATAAAACGAACGAATAACAAAAACAACGTAAAAATAACAGAATAAATTGTTTTAAATACTGAAGCTCGATAAGCACTTTGAATTACTAGGTAAACCATTCTATAATTTAAACGTTTGGAAGTACCAACCAGAAAAAAATTAACTCGTCAAAAATAATATTTTATTAAAATTTAAATGTATCATCAGTCCCATTTACAACATGACATTTCTTAACAACTGGGTAAGTACTGACATCAAAACACTTTCCAAAAATCATTATCTAGTCTTTGCTTTTAAGACATATTTTTTTCTTTCCAGGTGAAAGTGAATTATCTTCAATAAAAAACATCAGCTGAAGTCTTACACAATTTTCCATCACTTTTTCAGGGGTCTCATTCCTTTATTCATAATATTTTTGAACTGATAATATTTTCATTGTTTATAATGGTTTCTTAGGGCCAGATTCAAAAAAATTAGTCACAAACAGTGGTCACAAACTGCACACCAGGTTGTTGTGCTCAGTATAAGGGGCATCGCAAAATTAATAGCTGCACCTCACAGGATGAATATCATATATGAATACTGATTAGGCAGGTTGCTATATGCAATCACTTCTGATTGGCTACAGACATAGAAATGGTGGCTTTTAAGGAACAGCAGACCACTATCCCTATGACAGTATTTTAAATGGGAAACTATTTTCTTTAAGCAGCCCATGTTCTTTAAAGGAACTGGGGCTAGCTTTCGGAGCAAAATGGCGCCTGAGTAGTTTGCTGCGCTGCTCACGGCTCCTGCCGAGCCGTTGTTGTTCGGTATTTGGTTATGCGGACTGAGGGATGCGGTCTAGAGCTTGAGCCCTGCTTTGCTCGCTGGGGCACTTGTGTTTTGGAGGACGCCACCAGCTACGCCTTGGTTTGGAATGCGGCTGCGTTGGTTCTGACTCGACGGCCTTGATTTGCTTGGTTGCAGCGGCATCGGTATTGCGCCTGTTGGCCTCCTCTGAGGTTGGATTGTTATGGATTAGCGGCACCCCCCTCACAGGGCCATGGCGGGTCATGAACTGAAGGGTGCCAAAGTGCGAGCCACTTTGCTGACGTCTGGTGTGGCGGTTGCCCCTGGAGTGACCCCTGCTGCTCCGTCTGAATCCTCCCTCGGAACCAACCCTCGGGAGACAACCAGCAAAGGGAAACGAGAGACAGCTGGAAAAAAAGCCACAAAGCGGGCAATCCACGGTTTACCACAGGTAGAAGGTGGGTGCTTACAGCCTTCCATTGCCAATTTGTCTCCCGCTCTGTGGCCCCCAAGGGAAAAGCTTTGGAGGACGCTCTGGGGGACACAGCCTCTAATGAGGCATTGGTCCCTGCAGCAGCGCCTCCGACTATCTCTAGCAAGCACTCTATTAGCGACAACCCCGTAGTTGGACAGGACTCACTTTCGCTGCAGACACAAGAGGTACTATTGGGCTCTCTGATGTATGGGGTTACACCTGTGTTACAGGATAACTCCAAGTTTACTACAGAAGTTACCCATGGCGACTGCCCTCCCCTAGATATAAACCAGGGAGCCCAGGAAAGAATAGATCGCTGTGCTAATAATCCTGCCACCCCCATGATCGGTGACGGGTGTGCCTCCGAAGGCCTGAGATAACAGGCGGTTCCCTCCCCCGAGACGCTGGGGGAAAAAATGTTTTCACTGACCGACGGATCTGTATCCTCCGTAGATGGAAATATGTTATCAAGCGATAAAGAGGCCTCAGACTCAAATAGCAGCCTCTCAACGAAGGATTTAGTTTCAACCCAACACAGTCAACACAGAGTAAAATAAGAAAAGGGAAGTGGAGCAAGAATAACCACCAACTAAAATGGGATTATTCCACTACACAGCTTGTCTATCCCGAGGGGGATGAATCGGCTGGAGAGCCTGGCCAAGAAGGATCAAACAAGTTGGGTACTGAAACGGGGGAACCCTCTTTGTCTTCTATATTCCAATCCATTAAACAATTTCAGGAAGAAGCACGGAGCGACAGCCGTCAGGCGAAAGTTGCTGCCAAAAAAATGCAGGGTGTGATACGGAAGCTGAATAAAACATGTATTGATATTGCGGAATGCTTGACTATGGTGGAGGACGGACTGAGAGCCTCAAGGAAGAGGTTACCACACTGAAAACTCAAAGTACCTCCCCAGGGGCTTTTATGTCTGATGTTATGTGGAAATTAGAGGACCAAGAAAATAGACACAGATGAAACAATCTGTGATTTCTCGGGATACCAGAAGGGGTAGAGGACGGCAATGCCAGGCACTTTATGGTGAATCTTTTAAAAGGCGCGTTCCCTGATCAAACCAAATGAGACTGGGACACAGAGATTCAACGGGCACATCAGTTTATATTTATTTATAGATTTGTAGAGTGCGCAGCTACCCAACAGGGTTTCCCGGCACTGAGCAGGACAACAATCAAGCCACAGACTGCAACGATAGCACAGAAAAGGATTCTACTTGGCTGTAAAGGAAGGTCTTTAATTTCTCACGGAAGGCTAGAAGGGTTTGACACATCCTAAGTTCCATTGGAAGAGAATTCCACAGTTTGGGGGCCAGGTAGGAGAACGAGCGACCTCTTGTACGAGCAAGACAAAATCTGGGCACAGATAACAGAGAAAGGCTAGCTGATCTCAGTTGTCGAGTGGGCACATAAGGTTTGACCAGACTTTGTATGTAGGGGGGCAACAAACCATGTTTGGCCCGGAACATGTGATGTTGGTGTTTTTTATGTTGTTTGTCAGTCTGTTTGTATATTTATAAAATGGCAATAAAAATATGTAAAAATAAATAAATAAAGGAACTGGGGTTGCTTTAAAAAACATTTGGGAAAACATCGGGAGGACAGCAGCGTGGACCACTGCCTACTCCCGCTCCTGAAGTGCCTGTTACAGATCAGATGGTTATGACTGTAACTGTGGTGGAAAACCATTGATACTGTCACGTGGCCCGTGGTGTCATTTTTCACTAACTTAGCTTGAGCACGTTGCAGCTTGCCTGCTGCTTTTGCGCACGTTACTACACGTCTTTATTTTTGCAATATTTCAATGGCTGCTTTCACATGAGAACTCATCTCGTGTTCACACTCTGCATGTTCCTGGGATTTTGACTGAACATTATATGCAAGGTCAAAAAACAATGCCCCTTGTTATTTTGTTCTGGCCAGACCTTAGCCCTTAGACAAAACATACCGATGCAGCTGTTGTTTGGACAACGTACTTCGGTTTTAGTGGGCTACACGAATTAGGAGGGAGACACTTGGAGAGGGACCTTTCCAGGGAGAAGAGCGAAACAGCACCTGTGATGTAGATCTACCATCTATAGGCTAAGGTATGGGGTCTGCCGACAAAGCCCAGAGATCTTCTAATATATAATAATACTGCTTCTTAGCAAGGGGAAGGAGGATAGGCTCCACTGTCTTTTTATGATGACATCTCCCTTCATAATTTATGGACTAGCTGCTATGCTGACTATATTTGTGTTATGCATTTTCCTGCTTGTTGTGGCACATATACTGCATGTTAGGGCACGTTAGTTAAAATAAATATTTTAAACAATTTTGTGACTCTGTCAGATCTTATTGTGGATGAGTACAAGAGTGCAAGCGAAAGGCTGTGTCTTGTTACCGCGATTCCTGAGAGATCTGGGAGTGTTGTGTTCTGGGGTGTCTAATCATTTGCTTCTCTGTGAGTGAGTAGGAGAGCAAGTGAGACACTATAGCTAGTTGGTCCTGGGGGTCGTGGGCACTAAGGTGGTAGGAAGACTCAGGGGCACATGCATCAAGCTAGGCAATTGCGATTCCTTAATAGCGATTATTAAGGAATCGCTATTAAGGAATCTCAATTGCCTATGCATGTAGAAATCGCTCAATAAATAGCGATTCCTAAACATTCCTTAATTGCTACTTGCAAATTGCGAGTCGCAATTAAGGAATACCTACCCATTCATTCCAATGGGCCAGGAGGCCCATAGGAATGAATGGGAAGATATTCACTATTAGCGATTCGCTATTAAAGAATGGCTAATAGCGGGAGCTATTTCAAGGATGCCAGGGTGTCAAAAGGACACCGTGTTGCACCCCTGAAATCTGCATATGAGTACATCTTGCACACACACATGCCCCAAGGGCATGTGTGTGTGTAAATGGAAGTTTGAAAAATGAACTTTAGTGCATTTTTCAAAGTTTTTGCAAATTACCATGCAGTTTAACTTCATGGTAATTTGCTCCCCTATTAGCGAAATCGCAAATTTCTTAACTTTAATGCATTGCATTTAAGGAATCTCAATTTGTGATTCCTTAAATGCAATTGCAATTTAAGGAATAGCAATTTAGCGATTCCTTAAATTGCGATTTCTGCATTTGGGATGATGCATCCCAAATGCAAAAATACTGGTCGCAAACGGGGCAGATTCTGAGAATCTGCCCGTTTGCGACCAGTATTTCGGTTGATGCATGTGCCAGTCAGTCCCTATACACCAAGGTCCCATAATCCTCCTCATAGTTCTGTGTTTGTGCAGAATCCCTGCAACAATACATGCCATATCAACTCGCAGGGGGGATGCCTCTTTCACACCACCTCTGAATTATGATTGACTTTTTATTTTAAATGCCATTAAGAACGTCAGTGGGGTTTACTGATTTTCAATGGTAGAGCCCTGAAATACTTAAACTCCACTTAAAACCTCTAAGTATTTTTATGTCACAAACATCTTACACTATATAAAATAAACAAAAACTAGGCAACCTTTCAGAGTAGATCCCAGGCACTTATAAACTGTGTTTTTGATCTTGTGCTGATAGGTAGCTCAAAACGTTTAGTACAGTTACTCTCCAGAAAAACGTCCTTGTGTTGGTCAATGGCATCCTGAAATAAGTTTTGTTTCTAAACCTCCAATTTTAGACAATGATTTCCAAACCCAGGTCGAAGAGAGCCGGAATTGTTCCAGAGGTTAAGGAGATCCACAGAAGATGGATGCACATAAAATGAATCTAAATGCAACTAGTGTACATAGACAGTGGTTTTCTGGAAATGTGACACAGAGAAAAACTCTCCAGGGACTTTAATAAGACCATGTTTTCTAGATTCACACCTCAACTAGGGCCGTATTATCTTTAGAGCGTACAACCCATGTATGCGCCAAGGCGTACCTTCAACTGGGTGCACAGACCAGTTTATTGCACCCTATTATAGTTAATACGCTGCCCACAGTGCAGCCTCTAACTCGTGCCTGCCCTGCAGCTGCACATTAATGAAAGTCTTCACTGACAGATTGAAGCAGCCGGTCCGTCGATGACTGTGCAGGTGGCAAAGTGGCCTGCCATTCAAAACGTGGCCTGCTTTTAAAGGGTGCCAGAGATGCCTCTGCAGGTAAGTGACTGTATCCGCCTCCAGAGGGGTATCTGGGGGGTCCATGGGCCTTATTTTCCTCCATGCAGGGGCACTCTCCATTGGCACACTGAGGGTTCACCACCTGTTTGTGGTGCATAGTGTGTCTCCTGACAGCTTACCTTGCGTCTGCATCTACAAAACAGTGCAGAGGCAAAGTGTTGCATTACTTACATGGCTTCACCCCCATGCAAATGAGGGAACTGCCCTTTAAGACTGCACCAGCACTACCTGTGGGTTGGTGCGATCTGTATTACAGAAGCAGCTGCACAAGTGTTGGCACCTTCTGTACTCTCAAACTGTCCCAGAGGCACAGAAAGCAGGTGCACACTTCTGATGCACCCCTGGGAACGTTGTGTAACATGGCCCCAGCAATGTGAGTGACTTAAATATCCCCCTAATGTGTGTGGATGACACCATCAGAGCAGCCTTTTTTCTCTTCTCTTAGCAACTAGGTAGGTGTCAATGTTTATGTGGCTTTTCATTGCATTTTCGAGTTCTTTTTAATTATTGAGGATGGGAAATATGGACTTGCCAAAACACGGATATAATTTTGTTGTTTATGAAACTGCTGATGTTTTCATTTTTTTTATTGTGGGGAAGAAATATTTTCACTTCACCCACTCAGAGTTTTTTTTCAGTGGGGTAAAGTTACATTAGCTCAGCCTTTTGACCCACCTATTACGCCCTTTTTGGCTGCCATTCCTATTCTTATGCACTTACAATGCCCCTGAACGATCCAAGTCAATTTTGTGTCAGTTGCACTTCCCCATTGTATTTTGCAGAGATGGTTTATCAAAATGGTTCTTCCAGGACAACTAAAACAGTGTGGAAGTCACCATACATCTATGGTCTGGTAGCAGTGAATTCTATGGAGAGGCACACTGACCTGTGGAGAAATAGGATATTGTAAACATGCCATGCTTCAGGAGAGCTGCATATAGGGTCGTGCCAGAGTGAGCTGTAGGCCAGCTTCCAGGGCGTGTCACAGAATCTCCTGTTCTACCAATATGTCCATCTGCTATACATCTAAGCAGCACTCCTGAATGCACTAATCCTGAGAGCCTGGGGAAATCTCCTTGGTCTGTTCACATGCAACCCTGAGAAGACATTAATCTTTGAGGCACCAGTCCAGCCTGCCAAGACCTGGCCCAAGCGCCAACTTAAATCTGACTCTGAAAATTACTGCTAACTAATGGACTTATTGGAGAGTAGAGACTAGTCTCATCTAAGTATGAGAGCTGCAAGCGCTCTGAAGGAACTCCTAGGATGTTTTCGATCAAAATCTAGATGTTCCAACAAAAAGAAGGGACCAGGATTTTGGCTGTGAGAAGCTGAGTCTGAAGACATGCCAAGCATAGGTTGTTCTGTCATATGTCCCGTGCAGTCCCATTGTCGTTTTCTCAATGTTAGCATGAACACATTGCAGACTGTCCTCTGCTTTGTGCACGTTACTCTACAAACACATTTTGCTTTGTGCCACACTGTCCTTTCACACAGAACACGCTGTTGTTTTTGCGTTCTGTTCTTTCCTGGGATTTAGTCTGAACATGTAGACAAGGTCGAACAACAATGCCCCTTGTTATTCTGTTCTGGTCAGGCCCTAGCACCTAGACAAAACACGCAAATGCAGATGTTGTTTGGGAACATGTACTCTTGCCATATAGGTATGCACAGGGAGGTAACACACACTTGGAGAGGGATCTTTCCCGGTAAGAGATCGTGACAGCACCTGAGATGTAGAACTTTTATCTGTGTATGCTAAGGTACGGGGTCTGCTGACAACACCCTGAGATCTTCTGATATGTAATCATTTTGTTTCTGCAGAAGGGGAGGGAGGTTAGGCTACACTGTCGTATATGATAGCGCCATTTATGATTTACGGACTACTTGCTATGCTGACCGTATTTGTGTTTTTCTGCTGATTATGGTGTGTAGACTGCATACTAGAGCAAGATTGAAAAAATTAACATTTTAAACTTTTCTCATGTCTCTGTCAGAACTTATTGTGGACTAGTACGAGTGTGAGAGCGAAAGAGTGTGTCCTGCAACTGCGATTCCTGAGAGGGTCAGGAGTGTTGTGTTCTGAGTGTCTAATCAATTGTTCCTCTGTGAGTGAGTAGGAGGGCAAGTGAGATACTATAGCTAGTCAGGCCCAGGCTCTTGCGTACTCAGGTGGTAGGATGACTCAGTCCCTGCCTACTACGGTCCTATGATCCCAAGCATAGTGTTGTGACTCCGCAGAATCCCTGCAACAGTTCTTTGCGTTCTCCTTTACCAGATGGCAATAGGTACTAAATACGACAATGAACCAGCTATGGAGGGTTGAAGGAAACTGGCTCTTTATATAGGACACCAAAAAGAGGTAAGCTGTGTAAAGAGTCCAGGTATCTCTCATGCGTGGACTTGAGCTTGCTCTAGCAATCCCAAAGTGCTCTATCTAGGGTAGTGTATTCGAGAAGCCTTAGGCTTATCAGAGAGGAGTGTTCGACATTTATTGCATGCACAGAGCCAATAAATGATGCGCACAAATTTAGAAAAATAACAGGTCTTTTTATATATATTTTGAAACCAAGAATTTACTAAGGAGGAAAGTACTTCTTCAGAGTAGACTTTTTACAGTTTTAGCAATGTTAACCAACAGTGTGTTTTTAAGAGTAATGTTTCCTATGGAAGAAAGACAATTCACTGCATACATATACTTGCAAGACATTTCCGTGGGACTCCTTTTGGTCGTGAGGCGGTAGAGGGACAAGAGCCAAAGTTCCACCAGCAGATCAGTTGTATCTGCCCTGGTGAGTCCGTGTGCAGAGGTGCTGGATGGGTTGGTAGCCTTGCACGCTACGTGGTAGAAAGGAAGGATGGGGGCACTTGGAAATAGGTTGCAAAGGGGGACAAGTCTGGGAGCTCCTAATGGGGGACTCAGGCTGTGAGGATCCTGAGAGCATGGGGGAGCAGTCACTTGGGTGCAGAGTGTTTGTAGCCGGCTGGCTCTTGTGCGTCAAGGCACTCACTGTTATTGGTCGGGACCAGAAAGAGGTACAAACACAGGACAGTAGGGCCACTCTCTGTGCTGGCCTCTGCGGTGCCGACGTCCCTCGTTGGTTGGTCATCGGTGATGTTGTTGGAGTTTGAACTGAACTTTCAACAAGCTTTGGTCACGGCAAGGGTACGATACACCAGGTATTGGTGCAGGAGGGATCGTGAAGGTCCTGGCATCTTCAGGCTTGGCAGGAAGACAGATCTGACCTGCTTGAGTGTTCTGACCTTCTCCTGCATGGCTACTGTTTGGTGGTGCCGGTAGACAACAGCTTCTTTAAATCGGACATCATGGTCGGTGCCTGCAGGCAGCATGGGAGTAGCTCCTCTACTCCAAGGGAGATGCTGGCTGCTTGGCGAAGTGCTGGCAACCCTCCGGAACTTGTGGAGGATGTACAGCTGCAGGACAAGTTGGGTCTTTCCAATTGTTGAGTCCCTGTGTGACAAGCAGGTCTTGGTGCTAAAAGGCCACAGTAGTCTTCAGTTCTTGCGGGGGTTGGCTTGTCAGTGTCCTCTAAATACTAAATTTAGGGACGTTAGGGGAGTGGAGAGTAGTAGCCAATGGGTTATCTCTCCTTGGAGTCACTACACCCCTATATGACCACTTCCTGTGGGAAGTGGGCATTACCCTGTCCCAGTTTTCTACATTCTGCCATCACCAAGATGGCGGGATTTCCCTAGAGTGGGGCACATCAGGCAGCTCACCTTAGGGGTGTGACTGACCTGGGTGTGCTCCACACCTACTTCGCACACTAATTTCTCATCTGCCCTGGTGCCAAACATGCCTCAGGGCAGGGGGTGGCATCTGCCAGGTCTGGGGGAAACCTGGGTTGCATATCAACGGCGGCATGGCTCTGATTGCTAGCCATCTTGTTTGGAGGTGGTGTAAACAGGCATTGTTCTTGATCTCTGAAAGCTGGGCTCTCACCTCCTAGGGGGTCAGAAGCGCATCTGTGGTGGCAGGCTGGACTGGACCAACCAGTCAGCACACTAGTGGACTAGTAGGTTTCAGGGGGTACCTCTAAGGTACCCTTTGGCTACATGTATTAAAAAAACCATCACTGGAATCAGTGTGGGTTTATTAATATGAGATGTTTGATACAAAACGTCCTTGGTTTTAGTGAAGCCATCATATAGTTGGGGAACTCGTAATCACCAGTGCCCAGTACATATACTCAATATGGCTTCCATGATCGCTGGCAATGAGTAAGAATGGACATCAGCATTACAGCGACATATCTGCTCATGCAGATATGTCCTCACATGTACTATAATGCACCCTGCCTTAGGGCTGTGAGGCCTGCTGTAGGGGTGACTAACATGTATTGCATGCAGTGTCTGCAGGCATGGCACACACGAGGTGTATCATGATGTGTTTTCACTTTTGTCTGCACCATGACACACACCTTACAATGGCAGTTTGCATGAGTGTCATGAGGGGTACCTTAGGGCCCTTAGTGACCCTTTTTAGTACCAATGCCCTAGGTACCAGGGGTACCATTTGCTACGGACTTACAGGGGTGCTAAAACTATTGCCAATTGGGGAAACAATTGTATCATTTTACGGAAAGGGATCTGGCACTGGGGACCAGGATAGTAGTCTAGTCTAGTCTCCAGAATTTATGAAGCAACTGACTGCCCAACAAGGCTTCTCAGGGCTAAGCAGAGAGCAAGAGAAGAAGATATTATATTATTCAAACAGGAATGTTTTTAGAAATTTTCTAAAAGAAAGATCAGATTCTGTCTTCCTTATCTGTGAAGGAAGGGCATTCCACAGCTTAGTAACAATGACAGCAAAGGAGTGGCCTCCGGCTCTGACTTTATTGAATATTGGAACAACAACACATTGCTGGGTAGAAGATCGCAGATGCCTTTTAGGCTGAAGAAGTATCAGAAGATTTTTGGATCAGTGTGATTCATTGTTTTGCATTGCTTTGTGTGCCAAACTGAGCACTTTATAGTGTGTCCTCATTTGCACCGGGTGCCAGTTCCGCACTGTACGTACTGCCGCATTTTGTATCATTTGTATCCTTTTAATAACTGATTTGGGGCTGCTGAGATATAAGGAATTTCCATAGTCTATGCGAGACATAATCAGTCCTTATACTACGATTCTGCGGGTGGATCCCGGCAGCCACCTCAGTAATCTCCTGAGACTGCGAAGAAGGCCAAAATAAGTGGCTTCTAGTTTTTTTGCTTGTGTTGCCATGATGAGTCCCTTGTCGATCCAGATCCCAAGACTTTTCCTCTCTTTCTTAGGGGTGGGTTTACTGCCATTGCATGTGGGCCAGTTCAGGTATAGCCAATGCGCAGGATTTTTTCCTGCTACCAGCACCTCTGTTTTACCTCCATTTAGTTTTAGGTTGCTGGCAGCCATCCAGTTCTCTACATGAGTCAGACATTTGTCCAGGAGGACGGAGGTAATGTCCGTCTGTTGCAAAAGACATAATAATTTGAGTGTTGTCCTCATAAGAGATAGCAGTAGAGCCATATTATTTGATAATCTCAGCCAAGGGACGTATATAAATGTTAAAAAGTGTTGGGCTGAGAGAAGAGCCTTGCGGTCCCCCCCCAAGGCCAAGAGAAGAAGTTAGATGGCAGGAATCCATTGCAGTTCTGTCAAATATGCATCAATTACCAGGCAAGAAGTGGGGGTGACCATGTAAAAAAGGGGCACTTTCCTACAAGGGTTACTTACCACAATGTATGGGAAGGCCATGCCAGTCAAGAAGAGCCCCATCCAGTTCAGGGCCCCAGCAATCATCACGGCAGCAGCTCTGGAGGACTGGGTGAAGATCTCAACACAAATGACCAAGGAGACAGCAGCTGGTCAGGAAAGAACAAGTCTTTTTATGCTGGTTACATACATAAAGAAAATGATGCATGCATCTCCCTTACTGTTACTTTAAACTAAGATCCCATGTCAGAATTTCAGGACAGTCAAAAGGAATGCGTTTTCATACAATAATGCTCAAAGATAATCATTTATTCAGTTGCCCCAAAATTCTGGGATGGATCTGGCAATGTAGGACAATGCTAGGTACTCTCCCTTGCGTTAAAATGCTTTTTTTGTTGTTTTTTATTAAATGCACTTGGCCTACAGGCATTGTAGAGCACCTTACAACAGAGCCAAACTACATTGCATTACACACTTTTTCCTTTTAAACTCGGGGAGATGAAGTGATTTGCCAAGAGTCATAGGATGTTAAGGCAAGGCTGAGATTTAAATATCACCTCCCATGTTTCAAGGTCGGCCACCTTCCCACTTTTTCTGCATGTTATTGCAGGTTTTCATCAACAGAGGGAGAAGTGTGGCACAGTGGCCAGCAGCCAGAGCGGCTGACTCTGGAGCACGGGGCTCAAAGTTCGATCCTTGGCACCGGCAGCAGCTCAGCATCATGTGACTCTGGGCAATAGCTCACTTAATCTCCCTGACAGCCCACAGCACCTTGAAACCTTAAGAGGTGATATGTTTGCGCTTTACAAATATGGATATATATATATTATCTACTGGCGGTCGCCAGTAGATAGTTATAGTTAGGACCTATTATCCATAGGAAATCCGTGACATTCTATTTGAAATAACGTTGGCGCCGGTTGACGAATCTTCGCGAAATTCTCCAACTTGGTGGGGCGCTCCAGTCCGCTCCTATCCTGAAAGTCTCGGGGAGATTCGTCAAGCGGGGGCCGAGAAAAAGGGGGGGTCCCAAAACGTGTTTTCCCCATTCATTTTTCCATAGGTACCGTTCATCGCGGCTACAGCCCGAACTGCTGAACGGAATTACACCAAATTTGGCAAAGAGGTAGCCCTTGGTTCAGACTCGTGCCTTTTGCTAAAATGGTGTAAATCCGTTCAGTAGTTGCTGAGAAAATCACAAATAAAATCACATATATATCTATGGCCGAGTAGGGTCCAGCGTACCCTCCCGATCCACGAGCTGCATGCTAATTGGCTGTCAACACTCCAAATCAGGAAGTGTTGGCAGCCATTTTATCCTCGGTAGAACCGAGGGACAGAAACAAGTGCACAAAGCGCAAAAGGGGGCAGGGTAGAAACACCCTGACCCCTAGGTCTGTTCAGGGGGTCCCACAAGGACCCCCTGGGCAGAAAAAAGCATTTAAAAAAAAAAAACGGCAGGATGCGCTCAGGGTGCGCAAATCCTGCCGGAAAAAAAATCGAAGCGCGTCTCCGCGCTTCGATGTTACTTGCCCCGGGTGGGCCAAGTCCCGGGGGCATGGTGGAGGGGTTTAAATTTAATGTGGGGGCCTCTATGGCTCCCCAAGCCCCGAGGACTGCCACCCCACGGGGCTTTAAAAAATAATGGTGCGGGAGGGCTCTTGGCCCTCCCGCAGCCCCGAGACCGCCATCCCCTGGGGCTTCTTTTTAAAAATTATTTTGACCTGTGTGGGGGCTCCAGCCCCCACACGCCCGAGACCGCCACCTCCCGGGGCACTAAAGATTTGAATATGGGGGTCCGTTACGGACCCCAAAGCCCGGGGACCACCACCTCCCGGGGCTGTGAAATGGTTGAGAGGGGGCCGCGCGGCCCCCTCCTGGAAGCCCTTGATGGCCCTGGGGACCGTCACCCCCAGGGCCGGCTCCTGCAGTGTCCCGGGGTGCCTACCCCGGTACACTGTAGTTTGCTATGACAGGACGGGAGCCTCGTGGCTCCTGTCCTGTCATAGCAAACTTAGTTTGCATTTTGAAGAGAGAGCAGGAAACCTGCTCTCTCTTTCAAAATGCAAACAATTGCTTTCCACATGGGGAGCAGCATGTTAGCTGCTCCCCATGTAGGAAAAGCAATGCCGGCTCTCGTAGGACACGGGAGCCGGCGGGACTGTGGGGGATTGGGGACCCCCACAGTCCCCAACCAGAGGCCAGGCCCGGGGGATGGGGTCCCAGGGGCCATAAGTGGCCAGGGAGGGGGGCCATGCAGCCCTCCTCCCCAAATAATTTTTTTTTTTAAAAAGGGCAAGGCCGGCCCCGGGGGATGGGGTCCCCGGGGCCTTAAATGGCCTGAGGAGGGGGCCACGCAGCCCACCTCCAAATTAAAAAAATAAAAATCGAGGGCATGCCCCGGGGATGGGGTCCCAGGGGCCAATACAGACCCAGGGAAGGGGGCCACGCGGCCCCCTTCCCGTTTTTTTTTTAATTTAAAAAAAAAAAATTAAATGCTCAGGCCCCGGGGATGGGGTCCCCGGGGCCAAAAGTGGCCAAGGGAAGGGGGCCACGCAGCCCCCTCCCATTAAAAAAATTTAGAAAAAAAAAAAACGACCGGCATTGTGCCGGAGGCCCCGCCCCTCCCTGCAGTACTCTGCAAACGCGGCCCCTGGCGCGTTTTAAGAAGGGAAGTAATTCCCCTTGAATACTGGGGGTCCCTGAGGGCCAACTAGCCCACCAGGAACCTCCAGTATGCACCAGGGGCTGCGTTGCAGAGAGGTGTACAGAGGCCACACCCCTTTTACACCTCTCTGCAACGCAGCTCTGTGGCGCTTTTAGAAGTACATGGTGGGCTAGTTGGACTCCAGGGACCCTCAGGATTCAAGGGGAGTTAATCCCCCAACTTAAAACGCGCCACGGGGCGCGTTTGCACAGTGGTGAAGGGAGGGGCGGGGCTTCAGGTGACATGTGTGCAAACAGGCCCCGTGGCGCGTTTTAAGATGGGGAATTAAATCCCCTTCAATCCTGAGGGTCCCTGGGGGCCAACTAGCCCAACAGGTACGTCCAGAAAGCGCCACAGAGCTGCATTGCAGAGAGGTGCAAAAAGGGCGTGGCCTCTGAACACCTCTCTGCAACGCAGCTCCCTGGCGCTTACTGGAGGTACAGGGTGGGCTAGTTGGACCCCAGGGACCCTCATGATTCAAGGGGACTTAATCCCCCAACTTAAAACGCGCCACGGGCGCGTTTGCACAGATGTCACCTCAGGCCCGCCCCCTCCCTTCACCATTGTGCAAATATTCCTCTAAAATCTGCCGAACTACGAATTCCTATTTACTCACCTGTTATCAGGAGAGACCTCAGTGCTGCATCTTTCAGCCCAGTACTGATCCTGAAAAGTAATTTTAACCGTACTTACCAGTAACTTGAATTTCCTTCAATAGGCTAACATTGACTGGTTTCACTTGGAAATTCTTCTAAGTGTGGAGTTTTGGAACTTTAAAATATTCCTCTAAAATCAGCCGAAATACGAATTCCGATTTACTCACCTGTTATCAAGAGAGACCTCAGTGCTGCATCTTTCAGCCCAGTACTGATCCTGAAAAGTAATTTCAACCGTACTTACCAGTAACTTGAATTTCCTTCCATAGGATATCATTGCCTGCTTTTTGCTGAAAAAGTTTCTAAGTGTCGATTTTTGAAACATACAAATATTCCTCTAAAATCAGCCAAAATACGAATTCCGATTTACTCACCTGTTATCAGGAGAGACCTCAGTGCTGCATCTTTCAGCCCAGTACTGATCCTGAAAAGTAATTTTAACCGTACTTACCAGTAACTTATATTTCCTTCCATAGGAATCCATTGTCTTGTTTTCAGCAGAAAAGTTTCAAAGTGTTGATTTTCACAAACTAATATTCCTTAAAAATCGCCCGTATGACTTAAACGCATTCTTTCAACTGTTTACAGGAGATGCACCAGTGCTGGATCCAGGATCCACCACTGAGTAAGAAAAAGTAACGATAACACTACTTACCTGCTAAGTGTCAACTTTTAAAATACAATAATATTCCTTAAAAATCACTACTGTAACCAAAACGCTTTTACTCAATTGTTTACAGGAGATGTCCCAGGACTGAATCTAGGATCCAGTCCTGTGGTTAGAAAAAGTAATCCATAAAGTAACTAATTGCATTTAGCTAGAAATTCACATTGAGCTCAATGTTGCATTGTGTTTGAAATTGTGTTGCCCATTGCAACAACTGTAACTACTGTACTTAAAAGTCTATTGCCTATTTGCAAAGTATTTAAACTAAAGTAATTCATTCTGAGAAAGTATAGTTTGTAATGTAATGTATAATGTAATTACAATGTAATTTAAAAAATAAAATATCTAAAAATAAATAGTTTAAAAAATGTAGTAAATCAGTATCAAAAAAATAAATATAACAATTAATACATTTAAAAATTGTCATTTACAAAACCTTTGAAATTCACTGAAAAAAACCATAGGTTTCAGACATGTTATAGTTAGGAATTAGCATTTAAAAAACCTTTGAAATTCACTGAAAAAACCATAGGTTTCAGGCTTGTTATAGTTAGGAATTAGCATTTTAAAAACCTTTGAAATTCACTGAAAAAACCATAGGTTTCAGGCCTGTTATAGTTAGGGTTTAGCGTTTAAAAAACCTTTGAAATTCACTGAAAAAACCATAGGTTTTAGGGAAAGTTATAGTTAGTTGGACATTGCACTCGTACAAAACCCGTGAAATTCCCCCGTTATAGTTAGTTCAGGTAACTATAACTCGCGCCCCCGCAATGCACTGCTGATGACGTCACATATTACATCACTCATGACATGGTCAGTGACATCACTGATGACATCACTGATGACATCTCAAATGACATCACTGATGACATCATCCATGTGAGAATTTAATGCATCTTCTCACACCCTAATATAACTTTTGATACACCCACTCTAAATTACAGACTGCCATTCTCAAAACCATACACACTCCAATACCAATAAGTACATACCCACTCACTGATTCTTAGGTTTACACACACACATCTACTCACTCACCCGTACAGTCACTCATACTTACAGTCACTCAGTACAGGACTATCATATGCACTCATACACCTATATAAACACTCACACAACGCAACTCATCCATAGAGGTACTCACACACCTAGTCAGTCATGCAAATAATTAATCACACTCCAATTTACTCACCTATACAGTTATACACACCAGCTCACTTACTCATAAAAATACTAGCACATTCTTACGCTCCTATGCAATCACTGATGCAAGCACACACTCATCCATATAGCCACTCTCACAATCACACACTCTCACTTATAGCCATTTATATACTCCAACACACATATATGCTGCCTTTCACATATGTAGTTACTCACACATGTACCACTGAGATATACATTCAATCACTAACACACCCATACACACACTCACCCACCCATACAGTCCATCACAGACGCACTCTTGAAACCATGCACCCAGTGAATCACCCACTCACACATCTATGCACAGAGTCACACACACCCCACCCACACAAACACTGAGGCACCCATACAGATACTCAGAGAACCAATCCATAACCCATATAGACACTCATTTAGCTAGTCTGAAACCCATGCAGCTGGTTACACAACAACAGACAGACGGATACAGACATTCACACAGTTTAGTCACTCACCCATGCATCCAGTAAGATACGTTTAATCACTCACTTATAGACTCAGTCACGCACCTACTAAATCATCCATTCAGACGCTTATACTCCCACTCATTCTTCAATACGCCTTTCCCAATATATATTAAACATATTTAAACTTTACAGAAACACACAGTCACTGGATGATGTCATCAGTGATGTCACTGACCATGTCATGAGTGATGTAATATGTGACGTCATCAGCAGTGCATTGCGGGGGCGCGAGTTATAGTTAGCTGAACTAACTATAATGGGGGAATTTCACGGGTTTTGTACGAGTGCAATGTCCAACTAACTATAACTTTCCCTAAAACCTATGGTTTTTTCAGTGAATATATATATATATAAGACTCAGGGCCTGATTTAGAGTATGGCGACCAGGTCCTCCATCACAAATATGATTGATATTCCGCAGTATTATTATAAGAGAGTTAGGATAAAATTCACTTATAATAAGGTGGACGAGATATCCCCCATATTTGTGACTAATTTGTCACAAAGTAACCATCTGCCAAACTCGAAATAAGGCCCTCAATCTTTCCTCAATATAAGAATGTTAAGTAGAAGCAACAATAACATCGAAATCTGTAATAATTGACCACCAATCTATATTTATCTTCCTGATGAAAACTTCTATCTTCCTAATAATGCCTAATATGCATAGTGGGCATTCGATTTTTAGTAGCTAAGCCACAATTTGGAATCCCCTCTAGTAACCATCGCCCACATCTAGTGTAGTAGGTAAGATGTTTATAGCTGCAAGCCCACATTTATGTGCACATGTAACAAAGATAGAGAAAATCCAAGGCCATGACATCCTACTCTCAAAAAAGGTTTCTTACTGCAGGGATTAACCAATGAATGAAATCGATACACATATAAATTAAATTAGCTGAAATAGGCTGAAATACAAATAAGAAAGATTCCAAATGTCTCACTTAAATGCTTTACAATTTATTTTTTAGACAAACCCGAAATCTCATCAAAAGGATGTTGTTTAATGAAGCAAAATAATGACCACATCATATCCAAAAAGACTGAGAATAAAGTAGAAAAAACTGAAACTCCACATCTTAGAAGAAACATTTCTAGACCTCTTTGCTGCATGGCAGGCTCAGTTCCTTAAATGGGCTGCAGCAAGGTAGTTACTGGACACAGCGTGTGGATAGAGCATATGGCTGAAGGCCACGTCACAGCCCAATGAGATGTAACCTTTACAACACAGTCATTACCATGCAATGTTATTACTAGCAGCCTTTGCACTCAGGTAAGTACCACTCTGGTAAGTATTTTTACCTTTACCACGCAGGTAAGTATATATATATATATGTATATATATATATATTTAAATAACATAATTATTAGGTTTTTTTTGCTTAAAGGTTTTAGGTGCGGGTAGTGGTAAATGGAGGTAAGAGTAAAGTTAGGCCTTTATGGGTGAGCAGCTGTAAAGGGAGGTAAGGATAATTTAAGATTTAGGGTGGGAAGTGGTAAAGGGAGGCATTAGTAATTGTAGGGTTATGTGGTGGGCAATGGTAAAGGGAGGTAAAGGTAATTTTAGAGTTTAGGGGTGGGCAGTGGTAAAGTGAGGCAAGCATAATTGTTGGGTTTAGTTGTAGGAAGGTTAGGAGTAAATGAATATCTTACACACACACACACAGACACGCACACACACACACACACACAGAAACTAGGTAATTTAAAACATAATAATATATACTTTATATACTTACCATGCGTGGTAAAGATATGTATGGTAGTTGCATGCATTGTAAAGACATATATTCATGCCCGATTGACTCTGGCCAGGTCTGCTGGCTGGCTGTGCAGAGCAGAAGTACAGGGAGTGGCTGAAGGACATGCAATGTGGCCAGTACCTGCTGGATAAGATTGCAGCTCACAACTGTTGGGTAACTGTACTGAGTAGAAGGCATGATCACTGATCATTCCCTGGACCTAAGTGAGGCCTTTCTAGCAGGCACTGAAAACACAGTACCAGGTGTAACCTGGCAGAAAGTAAGCTGCAAGTTGTCACTATAGTTATTCTATGCTTTGGAAATAACATTGACTCTGAACTTTGCACTACAGTAATAAATTGTGAATGCACATTTATTAGTACTTACATGGACCAAGCCCAAACAGAAAAGTAAAGAGAGTGATGAGAGCAGTGCTAGCATATGATAGCCAGGGGAACCATGCCTAGAGTGGAAAAATGATGGCCAGTGTTAAGAAGATTGTGACGGTCAATAGTATTAACACAGTAACAAGTTCACATAGAAAACAAAAACGAACAGACACTTCCTAGAGGTGGCAAGTAGAGCTGTGGAAGGGAAAGTATATTTCTTGTGAAGGGGCAAAGCGAACTTACAAACCTTCAGTATTACAGTTGGCAACTTTCATACTAATCATTTGTACATGCATGTCATTTAGGTATAGCCAGGGGTCAGAACTGTGAACCCTAGCTTATGTCTGCGACCCCTATCACTGTGCTTGCGACCCCAGGCCTCAGAAGAAAGTAAAACACTTGCAAAACAATTATTTATTGTTGAAAGTGGAGCAGACACCAGTCCAAAGGTGTCTCGGTGCCCTGATGCCCCTGAACATGAAGAAAGCAAGAAATACAGGACAGATAAGGGGGAGATAGAGAAAGGGGGCAGAGGAGAAAGACTATGCGAGGGAAAAAACACAATTCAGAGCAGCAAGAGGACACTTCCGAGAGATGGGTGAAAGATCGAGATACAAAGACTGGAGTGTGCATGAGAGACTCAGGTAGAGTTGCCACCTTTCAAAGAGAAAAATACTTGCCAATTGCTGTTCTGTTTCAGCCCGAAATGCATTGGGTTAATATCTTCATGATTAACCAGAATGTACTATTAATTCCATCGTGTTGTAAGAAAAAGCCTGGATGGGCATGTCTGTAGCATGTGAAGCTTGGAATGAAGTTGCCTCAGTTATGAATTAAAAAAGACTGATGAAACATGGATTAAATATGATTCAGTTGTATGAAATATTGGAGTTATGTTTTCACTTAAGCAAACTCACGATGAATGCTGTGCAGCTTGTAAATGGAGCGCAGCTTGTAACTGGAGCGAAGGGATGCACCGGTTTGTTTGGACTTTAAGAAATTTGGCATTTTCTTGTCCCAACCCACAGTGCCTTTCTGGCAGTGCCCTGGGTCATATGACTGTGAATTGCTCTGCTTTTGGGGTTTGTGTATTATTTCCATACATTGACACAGAGGGGGCTTAGGTGTGGACTGGATGACAGCGTGACTGTGGAAGGGTTGTACCCAGCTACACTTGCACTTCGAAGGGCCTTGCGTACAGCACACGCAAAGGAATCTGACACAAGGCCTGCCCTTCCATTTGTCACCCCAGGCAGTTTGGAGCCTTGACCAGGGGAAGGGGGAGAACTGTATAGACCCAGTTGAGTCTGGCACCAGGTATAAATATTGGACCTCCAGAGCCACTTATCAGAACACTCTTGAACCTGTGAAAGATTCAGAAGAAGGACTGCCCCAACAGAAGACTTCCCTGCTGATTTAGAGACTCTATTGCTGACTGAGAAGGAAGATTGAACCTGCTTGCCTTCACACCAAGTTACCCAGAGAGACTCCAAGGGTCAGTTGGCTGACCTCCTGTGTGAGCTACAGGGACACAAGCTTCAGAGTGCTCCCTGCAACCGCCCAGCTGACCTGCTGCAACTACACCTGCCTAAGCCCTGCTGCTGTCCTATGCTGGAGTGAGTCCTTATCCTCAAGAGGTGCCCCCAGGCCCAAGACTATCAGTGGACTCCTGCAAGAAAAAATGACAATTCTGAAATTTGGGCTCTACGCGACTGCAAATGGGACCGTTTGCATCAAGACTCTTCCCTCCGCGACGACTGCCAACATGAAGCTGTGGTGAAACCTTCTCTTCACGCCAGCAATGACTGTCCATAGCGACAGGCGAAGTGAGACTTGCATTTCTTGCTACAGCAATGACAGCCACAATGACGGCCAACGAGAAGCTACCACAACAACTGTCCATGATGCTCAACAAACTCTTCGCACTACAGTGACTACAGTGACAACCGTATGTGACGCAAGACCTGCCTTTTGCCTTTCGCACTACAGTGATCACCATTCGCAACACTCAGCCCCCCCCTCACGGCATTCTCCAACATGAACAGAACTCAGACTTTAGAAGGTAATTTTTCAGCGGGATTAACCTGCTCCCTGAATCCGACACGCACTCCATTGCGGTCCGCCAGAATTTTTTACGTTACCCGGTCTAGCATGGCCAAATGTCTGCGAGAGGTGCTTTGTGCTTTTAGGTGCTATTTTCATTTAAACCTTTAAAGCTGAATATCTCTGGTTCTACTGATTGGATTTTTGAGTTTCTGAAATCATTCTATTTACTAAAATGTTCTCAATGTTTCTAAACTGGTTTGGGATTTTCTTGTGTTTTCACTTTATTATTTGTTTTTGCGCTGTATAAATATTTTACACATTGCCTCTAAGTTAAGCCTGACTGATTTATTGCCAAGCTACAAGAGGTTTAAACTATGGTTAATTCAGTGACATTTTTGTGGTTCACTCTGACAAGGTTTTTGGTTGTTGCTTGGGTTGGGCTTCCATCTCCCCAACCAACAACCCAATTTCTTACAAGGGGGGGGGGGGATCAATCAAAGGTTTGTTGCATAAGCGAAGCACTGTCAGAACACCACCATAAAGGAACAGAATGTCTGGGAGGCATACAAAGCTGACACTGATTGATGAGTTGAGATTTTGAAGTCAACATAAGGGATTCTTTTTTGAGATGGTCATACATAATACTGTCCTATGGTGTCAGATCTTAAAAGACATGTTTAAATATATCAAGTAAAAGGAGACATTCTCAGAATGTGCACAGTTGCAACAACAAGCATACAATTAGATAGACCTTCAAAAATTTGGTGGTGAGCAATGGCAAATTCATGTATTCAGGAGAGCCTATCTCTCTATACTTATGAAGTAAGATTGCATGTCACCTATGAAAAATGTAATGTGATCAATTGTATAAGCACAGGAGAGGTAGGGAAGTTTGATTTAGGTGCAAACACAGAGTTATATTTGTTTAATTTCATCATAATCTTGTGGGTTGATAGATCATAACACATTGATTTGTATGCATATTAAAGAAATGCATGTGTTAAAAAGCAACGGTCAGATGGCATTTTGTCTTGTTCTAAGAAATTGTGTTTTGAGCACAAGCATAAAAGACAGACAACATAATTTTCCAAAATCTCTTTTGTAATACTTCTAGATACTTAATGTGTCTTGTGTGCGTGGATCAGAGAAAGGCAGCAGAAATATCTGACCTGCAAGGAGAGACTGATGGTGAGCAGCACCAGGTCCAGTATTATGAGGGCATAGCCAGCCAGTATGAGGCCCTTTCTGCCAAACCTCTCAATGAGGAAACTCTGGTGGAAAGAAAGGAGATAAGTATCCTAATCTGTGAACAGAGGCACAATTAGTAACACTTAACATGCAACGCCAGAATCTGAAACACATGTAATGCACTAAACTCTCGCCTAATCAGCCGCGGCCTGTGCAGGTAAGAGCGGTGAGGCGGTGGGGCCGGATGGAGGTGGTGGGGTGGGGGGGTTTCAACAAAGGATGACGAGGGAAAATTAAATAAATAATTAATTTTCCCTCATCGTCGTCTGTCGAAATCCCCCCCAACCCAGCCACACCGCCCCACCGCTCTTACCTGCACGGGCCATTGGTGCACCTAATTATTATTAGGGGCCTTACCGGTCCAAAGGGCCTTCAGGGATTAACAGACCTGGCCTTGCCGAATGAGAAACAAAAGACCTATTGCAAATCAAGAAGTCTAATTTCACTACATGCTAGACTACCGTACTTTGGTGCACGTTTCACCTTGATTCTTACATGTTGCTGTGTAATGTCTGGATGGGCACGCAGGATACATGAATAAGTGAAATAAAGAAACAAGATGGAACTACCCTGTCTCCGCAGTGATTTTATATAATTGAAAAGTTTACGTAAAAGGAATTGTATAATTACTGGTATTAAGTGACGAAAATGGATTATTCAAGAGTAAAGGGTTTAGCATGAGGGATGCTTTCCCACGCCGCAGTGCGACAGACGGGTGCGCAATGTATGTGCCTTGAAGTATAAACACGTACAAAGCATTATCCTATGATTACAAATAAATAAAGGCTGTCACAAGTCTCTAATGGATTTAAGGAGGGCGTTTAAAGATTGTGCAGAACTTAGATTGTCTTCAACAGACAGAGAACATATAGGCATGATTTAGAATTAGGTACTAATGAAAAATCCTTTGTTTTCTAGAGAAAGTGCTATCCACAGAGGCGAATTGATAGGCAAAGGTTTCTCCACCATGATATTCTTGTGGTAGGGAAAGGTTCCACCAACGGCTTTTTCACCAGGTTTGACATTCTATCCATAAATTTAAGAATTTGTTGTTACTGCCTAGCTCTATATCAGGCTCTTTGCTTCTTGTGTTCAATGAATACTGTTTAAAATCACTGAGTCAGACTCAATCATACATTCATTATCATGTGGCATCGTCCATTGCATTTTAGGATCATGTACTCATGTTTAACCTTTTATAGGTGGAATAAATCATATTGTGATGCAGAATTATGTGGTGATTCTTACGCTTAGTATTGAAGCCGAGGATTCACAGGCTCCAAGTCCCAGCACTATGTAAGGGATCAGGTCTTTAGAGAAGCCGGTTTTACTGAACACATCAAAAGAGTAGAAGTAGATCTGAAAGACACAGTTATAATAGCAGTTTATTCAACCAGTTAATGATCATTCACAATCTAAAACATTCTAGAAAAAAAAAATCGTACAAATATTTTACAATGCCAATAGTATAAAAAAACAGCTGTAAAAAGACAATCACATTAATTCCAGAATGCTTGATAGCCATGAAAAGGAGTTCTAATGGGTGACTAAGATCTTAATCCTAATTCAACCAGTTATTGATCCTACGCAGTATAAAACATGCTCCAGAAATACATTCCTCAAAATAGCATTATACCACGTCATTAATATAAAAAACCATATAAAATAGGAAATAAAAAAATAGCATGCTACACTATTGGTATAAAAACAGCTATAAGGGACAATCACATTAGTTCCAAACTGCTTAATAGTCATAGAAAAAGTTCTAATGGATAGCTCAGAGCGTAATTCTTATATGCCAGGCATAGAGCAAATATTTTGATATAGAAAACACTAGCCATTCTGTGGTATCAGATCTTAGCACTCGCATAGCTTCTACGGATCATGTTCCGACATACCGGGACTATCCACCTTCTTCTAGTCTTTAGATATGCGTGGCAGAAAAACATAAAGGGGCTTATTATGATGCCAGTTGGGGTTGCCTCCAACCAACACCCTCTTGGACTCGGGATCGACCGAACTCCGGTCTGCTTTCCGACCGCCTGATTATTATGCGACTGAACACTGTTTGGTCGCATACTCACTTTTCTCTATGGGAGCTTGTGTCACGGCCATAAACCAGCATGAATACAGGCTCCTATAGAGAAATGGAGAGGGGTGTAAAACCCTGCATCACATGGTGCCTGCCACACAGTGCAGGGTTTTACAGGGGGGTGTCCCTTAGGTATCCCCTCAACCACCAACCGTAGATCATGGAGGCAAGGGGGCCCTGCCAGGGGCTCCCAAAGTCGCTTTCCGACAGCCTTTCTGTGTCTGGGATGAAAAGGCTCTAGGAAACCAACATCGTAATCCCGACGGCGGGAACGATGTCCATAGGCGATTACAGTGCGGTTCCGACCGCTGGAAGACTCCGAGAGGTGGTCGGAACCGATTTGGAATGACCAGCCGGTTTCGTTCCCACCGCCAACATCGTAATCGGGCGGTCGGACCACAAACTGACCGTGTCGGTTGGAAAGCCTCCGTCTGTGATCGGAAAGCTTCGGACTAGCGGTCAGAGGCTTTCCGACGGACATCGTAATCAGCCCCAATGTGTTCTATGGATTCGGGACAGAGGCTACACACAGGACAAGTTGTAGTTACAATGGACTGCTTCCATTTGCTTCTACTAAGGTTCACAGGCAGAGTCCCATACCTAAATTGTAAATAAAGTGAACATGCAAATGGTGATTCTATCTGATGGATAAATGTCTCCAGCAAGAACGAACATTTAATATCCAGGATCCTTTCAGTTAAAGTGTCAAGTGCTAAAGAGTAAACACAAGAATCCTTACTGTGATGTCAAAACCTTGCTTTTAAATGGGGTACCACATCTTTGGTCATGGATTTAGGATCCTGTCATAGTTCCCTCAAACCTAATCTGTACAGCCATTGTTTGACCTACATGAACCGCTCAATTCGCCCAGCCGCTTGATCTAATATTTGTACTTTGGCTACAGTTTCTTTGACAGGAATCTGGGTTTTTCTAGTCAGTAGCATCACCCAGAACCCTAAAACCTTTAATATAGCAATATGGATGATACTCTTTAGCCCGAGATTAGGGAGCACCAACACCGATGGTGTGTTTATTAGGAGGTTTAATATAGATCGTATTAATTTATTCTCAACCAGCTCCAAACTCTTCATCTGTTCCAAACCATACAGTTCAGCCCCATAAAGAGCAGCACTCAGCCCTCTAGCTCGATGGATTTCAAGTGCGGGAGAAATAGGTCGCAGCACAGATCGATTTAGTTTTTTAACAAATGCTGCCTCTATGTGCTGTACTGAAAAACAACACTTTTGGATCCGGTCAGACTATGACAGATTGCTAGACAGTTTGACCCCTAAATAATCAAAAACCTTGACCTGCTCAAGAATATTCGATCCCAGCCTCAGCTTCCCTTTAAAAGATCAATGGGGGTGAATGGTCATAAATTTGGTCTTCAAACAATTAATCTCTAAGCCAAAATTATCACAAATATTAGCAAGCCTGTTTAATACATTCTGCATATCCATCTGTGTTTTCAATATGAACAATGTGCCATCAGCAAAGAGGAGCGATGGGATTTGTCTGCCCTCTAATTTAGGGGGGTCACCAACACAGTCACACCACAGTCAAAAAGTACATTATTGAACCCATTCATATATAAAGTAAATAATGTAGGGGCTACAATGCAACTTTGGCAAACTCCTTTTGAGACATTACTATTCCTAGTAAGATCACCACATTTGCTCCACTTAACTTGGGCAAAATTATCTTGATGCAGATGCACTATAAGTTGTGACATGCCTTTGGGCATCACTACATCCCTCAGAACGGCCCAAAATGTGTCTTGCGGGATTGAATCGAAAGCAGATTTGAGATCCACAAACACAACATAAAGGTGACCCTTCCCAATAATAACAATCTTTCAAATAATCAATAAGAAGCAGAACACCTGATCTAGAGTGCTTGTGGATGCCCTAAAACCTGCTTGCAAATGCGACAGTATGTAATTTTCCTCAATTCATGTTTGTGTTTGTGTCAGGATCAGTTTGCAAAAAACGTTCCGCGCAGCATCTATCAGGCTGATTGGCATGTAATTTGAAGGGTTCCCTTTATCCCCTTTCTTAAATATAGGGATAATTTCAACACCCTTCCATGTGCTTGGGATATTCCCCCCACGAGCAATAGCTTTCAAGACTAAATTCAGTATGTAGCCCCATAAGGATGGCTCTGAATGATAGAGATCTGCAGGGATTCTACCCAACCCCAGTGCTTTGCCCTTATCTGAACTACCAATTGCAGCCACAGTTTCCTTCAACGTGAAAAAAACTATATCCCCTGCCTCTCTTTCGGGGGGCAAATGCTGACCTTCCTTTGTAATCCCATATCCTACCCCCATGCCCCCCCAGAATATAATTTGGCAAAATGCTCTACTGATACATGTGGTTGTATAAAACAATCTTCTTCCTTAACCGTATGAACTGCACCATTAGCCAACAAATGCCAGAATAACTGGCTCGCCTTCATTTTTTACGCCTGAACCAATGTGCGCCAGTTCTCTTCCTCCAAACTTTTCTTAGCATCTGACTGCGTTCTATTGCAAGTCCTTCTGACCTCTGCCTTAGCAATACTATTAATGTTCTTCCCAGCTGTAATCACAGCTTATCTAGCCAGTTTACAGTTTTCCTTGTACCAAAGCACATCTTTCAGCATGGGTGGGATATTTTGGCATTGCTTAGAAAAATATCCCTTGTGGGACTTAAGTAAATTAGAGAATCTGTTCATAGTTAGTACCACATCATGATTTAGGTTCCTCAAAGTAGTTAGGGTCAAGATTACCTTCTCATAGATGCCAGCTAAAGACTTCTTATCAGGTAGTAGAAAAGGCCATTTTATCTACCTTTCATTGTTTGTGGTAACTATAGGCAGACCCGTTGCATCAGTACAGTTTGTCGAGTGGTGGTAGTCAACTAGCCCCAAAACCAGTGCTGTATGATCACTATCATGTCTGTCTATGACTACCATATCTTGCACCTTAGGCCACAGATCTAGATCAACCATTATATAATCTATGCTGCTTTGCATATTAGGATGCATCTGTGTCAGAGAGCATCTGACCATTACATGCGTGAACACCGTGAGTTAAAGTGAGAGGCAGACTTTGCTGCCTAACCTTCAAACATTTCTTAAGGGGGGAATCTGCAGTTTTCTTATACCCCTTACTGACTCTTCCTCTTGAACAAGATCCTGTCTTAAATGAACTGCTCATAGGACACTTTGAAGTCCCCAGCTTCAATGAGATAATACCCCTTATTTGAGTTTAAAAAAATTGTCAGGTTGAGATTGTAGCAGACTCCTGGTTCTGGCTGCTTAAGCGATTATAAATATTAATCAGCCTTATTACAAACTTTCCTTTTAAAGATTCAAAATCAAGACCCAATCTATCGGCTGATTCAATATTTAACCTACGAATGTTACAAGCCAAACTTGTCTTTACCCAGATAAGTAAGCCACCTGCTGGGCAGCCTGCATGCGTTGATGTAGCCGGAACACTAAAATTAGTGAAGCCCACCCTGTGGATTGGTTTAATCACCCAGGTTTCTAGGAGTAAGCAAAAATGACACCCGTTTATATACTCACCCCAATTAGGATCAAGCAGTTTAGACCTTAAAATTGGCAACATTCCACAAGATCACTTTGAGATGTTGATCATCAATACTAATGCCCTGGATTAAGGGACTCTCCAGTGCATTGTTTACATCTGAACTGAATCCAGTCTCTTGGTATAATTGAAGCTGGGGTAACTTCACTTGTGGGGTGGCTAAGCCATTATTTTCACAAGAACTATCTATTTTTTGTACAAGAACTATCTAGTATGTCGATAATAACAGTTATTGTTTTTTACCACAAGTGTCATGTAACTGGAGCATCATACTCAAGACATTTGAGGCAATACAGTCTATCCTCTCCACACTTCCAAAAGAAGCTGAGAACTCTTTTCTATATTGCTTGAAAAGACTTCAAGAGTGGCTGCCTGGTGAATCTTTTATTGAACCCTGATTCCTTCTTGCGGCTAAGTGCCCTCCCAAATCCTCTCTTTAGCACTAATCTTATCACCCTGATTCGCCCCTTCATTTCCTGCTTTAATTTTGCCCTCTCTTTTGTAACGACCTTTTGTGCAATCCCCTCCACTTCCTGTATCTCTTCGCCTTTGCGCCCACATTCTCTACAATCTATTATACAATGCACACTCTTGTACGGGTCCCTGATACTGTACACAAAGATCTGACTTTGGAGGCATTGTGTGTGTAAAGAGCGGGCAACCAGTATTCCCGCACAAGGGCCCTGTCCCTAGTGGTGAGCGTTTCATTCTGGAACCTTGATTGTGAATATACAATGTCGCACTCATGTGAGTTATACAGTGTTTAGAATAGGCCAGATACACACTGCCCTCATAAGGGAAAAGCACAACATTCCACAACTATTCCATAGTGGCTGATGCATAATTTTCAGATGGATGATGGGGAGCTTCCTATGTGTAGAGCAATATTCCCGAATGCGATTGGGTTATACCTGTACCCATGAGATCTCGTCATTGAGGTCATCTATATAGGTCCTCAAGAAGTAATTCTCTTTGTTTTCCAAGACAACCCATTGAATGTTGTGTTCTGAATGTTTAATGTCCGTGTAGGGGTCTGTCATGCGTGTTGTGTTGTAGCTACATCTGACGTTACTCCTGTGTTAAATAATCCTGATCCTCGACCTTTTTTTTTTTTAAATTCTTTTTATTAACATTGCTCATGTTCAAGTGCATTACACAGCGGCAGTTCATAATATATTCACAGGGATCACAGTTCGTCACATTTTTGCATGCATGGAAATGCAGAGAAGTGATTGCAACAGTCCTCTATCCCAACCCATCTTGTACAGCTCGAAACCTTTGCCAGGGACCCCACACCTTCCGCCATTTATTCACAGATCCCCGGGACCTATAGACCGTTTCCTCCGCCCTCTGACACCAATCCAGGTCACAGAGCCACTGATCCCACGAGGGGGCGCCTGCGCACCCCAGCACCTGGCAATATTGCGTTTAGCCACCCCTGCTGCCAGCCCCAACCAAATCTCATTATGACGTGTCCAGTCCGTGGCTCCTTTGATCATGAGCAAGAGCCACTTGGGCTCCAATGGGACCGGGGACCGCACTACCCCTCCATCGTTTGCGTCACCCTGGTCCAAAACGGAATTATGAGTGGGCAATCCCATAGAATGTGGTAAAAGGAGCCCTCCCCTTGACAGCCCCTCACACACAAGGGTGATAGAGTCCTACCCCAGGAGAACAGGTGGGTGCGGGGATAGTAGACCCTGTGGAGTATTTTTAACTGCACAAGGCGGAATCGCGGCCGGATCGCTACCTCGCGGGGGCTCTGCAGGGCGTCTTGCCAGTCGTCGTCATCTAGTGTTCCAATGTCTCCCTCCCATCTCGCCCGCAGGGGACCCAAGGGGTCCGGCATGTTATTAATGAGTTTTCGGTAAATCGTTGACGTGGGCTTCGTTAGAATGGGGTCGAGAAGGAGCCTGTCCTCCATAGGGGAGTACTCCGGGATGGAAGTGCCAGCACGGATGTGGGCCCGCAATGCATGTATGAGGCGCAGGTAATGGTAGTGTTGGGAATCATGAAGTTGATACTCTTTTTTCAGAGCCGCAAAGGGAACCGGGGCCCCCCCCCTTCCACACATCACCGAGATACTCAATGCCGATCAGTTTCCACCCCCTATAGCCGGATAGTCCCGTCACCTCCTTTAGCCGATCGCCCGTCCAAAGCGGGGTCTGTCCCGTTAGGGTGTTCGTCCAGCCCAAGAATTTGTTGGCCTCCCTCCAACAGTGGAGTACCACCCCAGTGTGCGCGGGCAGATCACGACCCCGCCCGCGGGAGTAGAGATATGGCTCACAGGTTCCTCCAACCATCGCGTGCCTATCCATTCTGTAAGCTGGCTCCGAGGTCGGCGCGTAGACCCAGTCATTGACCACCTGCAACTGAGCTGCCCAGTAATAGAGTTGCACGTCCGGGAGGGCCAGCCCCCCGTCGTACACCCCCCGCGTAAGCTTCTGCAACGCAATTCTCGGGTTGCCGCCGTCCCAAAGTAACGTCCGCAACTCCCGGGAGATCCGTTTAAATGTCGCCGTCGGGACCAGGTACGGTGTGTTTTGGAGGATATATAGAAGTCTTGGCAGCGCCAGCATTTTAAAGAGCGCCACGCGCCCCATCAAGGACAAGGGCAAGGACCTCCAATGTCCAATGTCCACCCCCAGCCTCATCAGTTGAGGCTCCAAATTTCGGGCGAAGAACTCCCCCGTGTCTCTGGTGACGTACACTCCCAAGTACCTGAATCCAGCAGTCTCCAGCGATGCCGGGCAATCCCGCGGAATGCGAGGAGGTGGACCCGACAGAGGATAAACCACCGATTTGGTCCAATTAATCGAGTAGCCAGAGTAACTACCGAAAAGGGCGAAAAGGTGGAGAGCCCGCGCCATGGACTGGTAGGGTCTGGCCATGTACAGGACAATATCGTCAGCGTATAGAGAAATACGCTCCTCCCATTCATCCGTGAGTGCCAGGCCCCAAAAGGCCCTATCTCTTCTGATCCAATGAGCGAGCGGCTCCAGGGCGAGGGCAAACAGGAGCGGTGACAGGGGGCAGCCCTGCCTAGTGCCCCTATACAGGGCAAAAGCTCGGGACGTCACCCCATTGACCCTCACCCTTGCCATCGGCTGCGTGTACAGGAGTCTCACCCAGCTACCGAACACGGGGCCCAATCCCAGTCTATTCAGTACCATAAATAGGTATGGCCATTCGATGCTATCGAAGGCCATTGAGGCGTCCAGCGCCATCAATGCCATCTGCGCATGTCCCACGTCTTTAGTCATGTGCAGAATACCATAGAGCCTCCGCAGGTTGTGCCGAGTGCTCCTGTGGGGCATAAAACCCGACTGGTCTACATGCACGAGGTCGGGCAGTACAGATAGCAGTCTTGTCGCTAAGACCTTGGCCAACACCTTCGCCTCCACGTTCAGGAGGGAGATAGGCCGATAGGATGAGCAACAGTCCGCCGGTTTCCCGGCTTTATGAATAACCACAATTGTGGCCTCTCTCTGGTCGGGCGGAAGCACGCCTACCTCCCGTGCCTCAAGGAACATACGTCGCATGGGCTCCAGTACCACACTCGCCTGTTTCTTATAGATTTCGACCGGGAGTCCGTTGGGTCCCTGCGCCTTGCCGGCCTGGAGGGCATTAAGGGCTTCTCCCAGCTCTGCTCTTGTGAGGTCTGCATCCAGACACTCAGTTTGTTCCTGGGATAGCATAGGCAACGCAAAGTCTCGCAGGAATTCCTCACAGTCTCTCTCGGTTCTGGTACACACTGGGGTATACACTCCTTCATAGTAGGACGCAAAAGCCTCCGCAATGGCCGCACTCGTGGAAGCCAGGGCCCCCGAACCATCCCGCACCTCCGTAACCCAGGAACGCTCCCTGTCCCGACGCTCGACCCACGCAAGAAGCTTCATACTCTTGTCACCTGCATCATATATCCGATGCTGCGTGGCAAGGGAGTAGGCACGTGCCTCACCCTCCGCTAGCGAGCGAAGTTCCCTGTGCTTCAGGGACAAAGCATGATTGCGCTCCGGCGAGGGCGACGCACTTGCCTCTCGCTCCAGAGACTCGATTTCGCGCTCCAGCTGTTGAATCTGCAGCGATTCCTCTTTCTTCTGGGCACCGATCAAAGCCTGGGCCTGTCCCCTCAGGACCGCCTTGTATGCCTCCCACAACGTTAGCTGGGAGGTAACCGACCCCTGATTGTCGGAGAAATAATTCTCGGAGCCCTCCCGAAGCTTATCAGTAATCGAAGTGTCAGTTAACCGCCACGGATCTATTCGCGGGAATGCGGCCCTGTCCACCACCGTCCCCCGAAGGGTAACACCCACCGGAGAGTGGTCCGATATGCCTCGCGCCATAATACTCGGGTCTACAAAATCTCCCAACTGATCCCCCGCGTGAAAATATAGTCCAACCTCGAAAAGGAGCCATGTCTGGCCGAATAAAAGGTGTAGAGTCTGCGGGCTGGGAACCGAGTTCGCCATATGTCGCATAGACCCATTGCAGCCGTGAAGCCCCGCAGGCCCGCCTCCCCTCCGCTGGCTCGTCTGTCGCCTGACCGGTCTAGTTCGACGTCCATTACCGCGTTGGTGTCGCCCCCCAGGATCAGAGTGCCGTTGGGGAGGTTCGCCAAATGTGTCCCCAGTTTCTTGTAAAGTGTAGCATGCAGGCCGGGCGGGATGTAACAGGAACACAGGAGCACCGTACGCCCTTCCCATCTCACCGCCACCGCCACGAAGCACCCAGCGTCCTCCGTCCAGGAATTTAAGACAGTTATTGGCAAACTCCTACGGACCAATATTCCCACCCCCCTCGAGCCGGACGTGAATCCGGAGTGGGCTACCATCTTGTACCCGAACCTATCTAAGGCCCTGCAATTATTACCCCGGAGGTGGGTTTCCTGCAGGAGCACCACATCTGGAGAATGGCGTTTCAGGTGCTGCAGTACTAGAGTTCTCTTGATCTTGTTGCCCATCCCATTGACATTCCATGTCCATATTTTAATCTTAGCCTGATCCCCCATCCCCACTGTGAATCCACATCCTCAACGGATTTCCACCCTGCCACTGCGCAGTGCCCCCACAATACAACAGCATTAACATAGATATATTGACATGAGCTAAACTTAAACTTCCCATCAACCCCATCCCACCCCCCCAGTCTGTCCCCCCTCCCTGCCTCCCTGCTAAGTGGGCCCCCAACCCCCACCTTAAAAACTTGCAGAGTGCCTGTCGCCCAAATAATCCCATTTCAACTAACTGAGGGAACGTAAGCCCACAACTCGCAGAAACTGGCACAACTGACTGTCGGATTTCCACCCCTTTAAGCAAGAAATTAGCACCCACCCTCCCCCTCTCCCAAACCCCAGCGGGCCAACGCCTAGAGCCCTATGGACGAGCAATCCACGTCAGCCAGCGCGGTCACTCACAGTCACGGAGATGTTCAAAATCTTTGTGCAGCCTGACTAGTGGCCCCCAGCCCATCAGGGCCCAAGAGACGTGCGCCATTGCCCGCCTCCCCATGTGTAGCCCTCAATGCGGCTTGTGTCCCCATCAGTCCTCCGGTGGCGGACGTTCACGCTCCTGACTCCCTCGGGCTGGTGCTATAGCCCTCTCGGCCTCACGAGAGGTGTCGTTGGAGGTCCGGCGCCGTGCTGCTCCCTGGCGGCCCACGGTCCGCCATCCCTCCATCCAGTCGCTCGCCTCCGCCGGAGAATCAAAAAAGTACACCTTTTCCCCATCCAGGATCTTGAGCCGTGCTGGAAAGAGCATCATGTACCGCACACCCTGGTCCCTAAGGGCTCGCTTGATGCCTTCAAAGGACCTGCGCTGGCGCTGGACCTGCAGAGTGAAGTCCGGGAAAAAACGGATCGTTGCGTTCTCCAGTCTTAGGTCCCCGGTGGTACGTGAGGCCTGCAGGATGGCATCCCGGTCCCGGTAGTTCAGGAACCGGGCAATGATGGTGCGCGGAGGGGCCCCAGGCTTGGGCCTCCCCCCCATTGCGCGATGGGCCCTTTCGACAGAGAAAAATTTTGAGAGACGCTTGGGCTTAAGGTGTTGCAGGATCAGTTCCTCAACAAAACAATCCATGGACGGCCCTTCCAGTCCCTCCGGCACCCCTACGATGCGGACGTTGTTGCGTCGCGCCCGGCCTTCCTGATCCTCCAGGCGGGCTACGACGTCACCCTGGGCCTTCACCAGCGTGGCGACCTGCTCCTCAAGCTTCTTCGTTCTGGCCTGTAAATTCCCAATGCCACTCTCCGTCTCGGCCACCCTGCCCGACATAGTCCGAAAGTCAGCCCGGAGGAGGTTAACCTCTTCTGTGACCGAGTCCAGTTTGGGCTCCATTGTGCCACGCATGTCTTTGATGGCCTGAATTATGTCTCTGAGTGACGGGTCCGATCCTCCGTCCGCGTCGTCACCCTGTTGTCCCCCATCGCGGAGGCCCTCTCCCTTCCCCATAGCCACCGTGTACTTGTCGATCTGGTTGGCTTGGTTCGGAAGGGGCGGCTTATGCCGACCCATTGCCGTAGATGAGGCCGTGGCGGGAGGGCTCACACGTCTGGCCCCTTGTCACTGTCGCAATCGTCCAACCTCAGGCCGGAGGAACCGTCCAGTCCACCCCCGGTCCTCCGCCACTTCAGCCGTGAGGGACACCACCGCACACCCTTGCTCAGGTCGCACGCCGACCGGCTCAGCAGGCCGTTCCGCCAACGGCCACGCAGCAGGCTTCCAGGGGCAGGCAGACGAGTTTTCACCCCCAGCGCCTCTCAGGCCACTCAGTACTGGTCCAGGCCTCCCACTACAATGGAGTAGCCTCAGAGCGCGCGGGCCCCAGACCCCGGAGTTATCCAGTCGCGGCACTCCGGTGGGAGGCAGCAACGCTCAGCAGGCCCAGCTCGCTTCCGCGGGCCCCACCAGTGCGGCCAAGTCCCCAGATCTCGGGCTCACTGCGCCGCCTCCCCGGCCTCCGGGGCTCCGCACTGTCAGTAGCGCACGCCCAACGCGGCTCTCCGCCGCGACAGCGGTTCCGCTCGTGGCTTCTGTGTGCCTGCGCTGCAAGCTCACCTCCGGGCCCCAGGCTGGCCGAGCGACGCTCCCAGGGCACCTCCGCACCCACCTCTGTGTCGGCCGTCGGTCTCCTCAGGCCGCCTCTCAGCCGCTGTGTGCGCACCACTCCCGGGCTCCGCTGCAGTCCGAGCACCTCTCGCCCTCAAGTCCGGCTCCTGCACGCGTCTCGGGACCTTCCGCTTTAGGCCGAGCGCTCGCACTCCATCGGCGCCATTTTCGCTGAGTTCCGAGTTTCGCCCCACCGGGCTGGAAGCCTCCCTCGTCCCTGCTGCCGCCGCGATTGCACCTGCGAGCGGCTCGCCGCCGGTCAGCTCCGCTGTCCGCGTTACCCTATGGCCGGATTGTGACGGATTTTGGGGTGGTTTTACCCTATCTGCTGTCGCAGCTCACTTAGTATGCGGCCATTTTCCTCGGCTGCAGGCCACGCCCCCCCTCGACCTTTCTTGATATCATTCTGATACATCGGAGATTGCAGAGACAGGTGATCATATAAGTAACATTTGTGGTGTTACAGTTAGTGTGTTTCCATATTTCCAATGGGGTGGTCAATCCAAGGTCAATAATCTTGGTGTATGGACAGATGCGGGATCTGCCACATGGGTAAGATCAAGAAATGGGGAAGATCTCAAAGTCCATTATCAGCTGGGATGGCCTGTTTTTTCAATTGTGGATGAGTCTTTATTAATATGTTACTGATGTTTTGACTTCTTCTAATTGAGATAAGGAGGAGGTTCCCATTCTCATCCCTTGTTGGTAATGATGTTCAATGTTTAGTTATGATATTTGTAATTTATTCAATACAGGGAGAAGATAGTCATACAAGAAATCCTATTGCTGGGTTGTCTGGAATATTTTTCCACCAAGGAATGCCTACAGTTGTTAAATTCCCTTTTCTTAGCTTTTTTTAATATTCCTGTCAGGGTAGTTATATGCTTATAACTTTTTTGCAGATCTTGTACTTGTTCATCATATCAGTGGGAAAAATTATGTTGAATACATAGGAATTGGTCATATAGGAGATACTCTCTGAGGGCCCATCAGTGGTGCCTGTCAAACCTATGTAGAATGTTCCTACCTGTAGGTTTGTGATATACTTCAATTTGCAGTCCCTCATTAGCAGTAGTGATCAAGAGAATTTTAAGTCGGGTCTTTGTGTTTATCCATTACGCAAAGCTGACAGCCTTTTGGGAACTATGTGTCCACATGGGTAAAACATCGTTGAGTAATCAACATCCCAATTTTTAGTGTGGTTGGTGTGGAAATACGGTCTCCCTCGAACTGATGGAGGTATAAGTAGGTTATACTGGGGGCAAAGGTACTGCCCATTGAAGCACCCTGCATCTGGTGATACAGGGTAACTTCTTATTCAAAGAAATTATCCATAAGAGCTATCTAGGCAAATGATACTACAAAATGTTGTGGGGTTATGAAATCCCATTTAGTGTGCGATGAAAAGGATTCAATCACACATAATGTTTGGACAGGTAGCTACCAACAGGCTATCAGCTTTGCCCAGTTTAACTTGCCTATACGCCCGAAATTCACATTCATCATGAGCAATACATCCTTACTCTTTCTAGACTTCTTGATCATAATCTGTAATGAGGGCCTACAAACTGAAATATATCACAAACTTTTGGACAGGAAAATTCTGCTTAGGTTTGACAGCCAACCCTCACGGTCCCTTAGAGAGAACATCCCATATGGTATTTTCCTACATTATTCAAGGAAATTTATCCCAGGGTCACAGATATGAGGAACAAGCACAAGACTGGCAAAACAAATTACAAGCAGGTTACTACTATGACAGGATTATTTTTTTTAAAAAGCGAAGCAATGGACATGTAAGAACTGTAGGGAGGCCTTGCTGGAAACATATTCCAGACAACACAACAATAGGATTGTTGTGTGATTACCTTCAGCCCTACATCCAATAAAATAAAAAGATCATCATTAATATTGGAATATCTAAACATGTCGGGACAGGAATGGAATTCCTTAATTTGTTTCCCGTAAAAGTAGTCAAACATCAGTGATGTATTAATACACATACATCCACAGATGAGCCCAATAGACAACACACTATGGGGTCTGTCACTGAGCATTACCCATGTGCCAGATACAGCATTTGGTCATTCACCAAGACAACCAAGACGATTGAACTTGAATTGACCATCACATGGGAAATAAGAAAACACTCTAATTGTAACTTCACAGGTGTTAAGTGATCAACTGTTCCTGCAAACTCCGGTATATCTGAATGACTTCAAGAAAGGTCGGAATTAGGATTACAGAACATAGGAGAAACATCAGATGTAGCTGCAACACAATACAGGTGATACCCCACTACAAGGACATTAAACATTCAGAACATAACATTCAATGGGTTTTCTTGAAAAACACTGATAATTACTCACTGTAGGACAGTGCCCCTTTTGACATGGTTACCCTCACTTTTTGCTTGGTATCTGGTGCAACCTTGACAGAAAGTGTACTGGGTTCCTGCTAACCAGGTCCCAAGTACCAGTGTTATTTCCCTAAAATGGTACCATTGTTCCAGAAAAGGCACCACTTTAGGCTCCATGCAAGCCGGTAGTAAATGGTACCCCTGGTATCTAGGGCATTGGACCTCAAGAGGGTCCCAAAGGGCTGCAGCACAAATTGTACCTCCCTAAGGGACCCCTCTCCAAACCCATGCACACTGCCATTGCAACCTGCGTGTCCTGGTGCAGAGAAAAAAGAAGAGTCGACATGGCACACATCACTGTGGAAATACGGTCTTCCTCGAACTGATGGAGGTATGAGTAGGCTATACTGGGGGCAAAGGTACTGCCTATTGAAGCACCCTGCATCTGGTGATACAGGGTAACTTCTTATTCAAAGACATTTTCCATAAGAGTTATCTCGGCAAATGATACTGCAAAATGTTGTGGTGTTATGAAATCCCATTCAGTGTGCAATGAAAAGGATTCAATCACACATACTGTTTGGACAGGTAGCTACCAACAGGCTATCAGCTTTGCCCAGTTTAACTTGTGTATACACCCAAAATTCCCATTCACCATGAGCAATACATCCTTAGATTTTCTAGACTTCTTGATCATAATCTCTAATGAGGGCGTACAAACTGAAATATATCACAAACTTTTGGACAGGAAAATTCTGCTTAGGTTTGACAGACAACCCTCGTAGTCCCTTAGAGAGAACGTCCCATATGGTCTTTCCTAAATTATTCGATGAAATTGATCCCGGGGTCACAGATATGAGGAGCAAGCACAAGACTGACAAAAAATTACAAGCAGGTAACTACTGTGACAGGATTCTTTTTTTTAAAAAAAGCTAAGCAATGGACGTGTAAGAACTGTAGGGAGTCCTTGCTGGAAACATATCCCTGACAACACAACAATAGGATTGCTTGTGTGAATAACTTGAGCCCTACATCCAATAAAACCATGGGAAATAAGAAAACCCTCTAACTGTAACTTCACAAGTGTTAAGTGATCACCTGTTCCTGCAAACTCCGATATATCTGAATGACTTCAAGAAAGGTCAGAGTTAGGATTACTGAACATAGGAGAAACATCAGATGTAGCTGCAACACCATATGTGTGAAACCCCACTACAAGGACATTAAACATTCAGAACATAACATTCAATGGGTTGTCTTGAAACAAGCTGAAAATACCTCACTGTAGAACAGTGCCCCTTTTGCCATGGTTAACCCCACATTTTGCTTGGTATCTAGTGCAACTTTGACAGAAAGTGTACTGGGTTCCTGCTAACCAGGTCCCAAGTACCAATGTTCATTCCCTAAAACTGTACCATTGTTCCAGAAATGGCACCACTTTAGGCTTTATGCAAGCCCGTAGTAAATGGTACCCCTGGTACCTAGGGCATTGGACCTAAAGACGATCGCTAAGGGCTGCAGCATGAATTGTACCTCCCTAAGGGACCCCTCACCAAGCTCATGCAAACTGCCATTGCAGCCTGCGTGTCTTGGTGGAGAGAAAAAAGAAGAGTCGACATGGCACACATCACTGTGTGCCATGCCTACCCAGCACTACATGTGGTATAGGTAAGTCACCCCTAAAGCAGGCCTAACAGCTGTAAGGCAGGGTGCTCTATACATATGTGTGGGCAGCTCTGCTTGAGTGGATGTGTCCCAGTTAACCCTTAGATACCACCAGTGCACAGGGACGCCATACCAAGTACATGGGCTGGTTACACGTCATTACGAGTTTCCTAGCTACAATGTGGCTTCACTGTACCCCAAGGTGTTTGGTACCAAACACCTCATCTTAATAAACCCACACTGATGCCCGTGCTGGATTTATTAATAAATGCACCCAGAGAGCACCTTAGAGGTGCCCCCTGAAAACCTACCGACTACTAGTATGTAAGCCTAGGTGGGTAACTGCCCTCCGCCAGCGTGGTTTATGCAGTTTTGCTAACTCTGCGTTCCATTGCGAACGTGGTGTTTAGGCAAAACTACGACTCCTTAGCGGAGCGTAGTTAGCCGGCCCCTCCGCCCTCCCAAAGTAATTATAAAGTAATTAAAAAGGCATTTACCTGCATTGGCTGCCTCCTCCTCGCCATGGCCGCTCTCCTTCCTCGCCGTCCTTCTTCTTAGATAACCCCTACGTTGTACGTCTTGCGAGTGCGCATGTGCACGCGCAAGACGTACAACGTAGGGGTTATCTAAGAAGAAGGACGGCGATGACAAGCAAGGAGAGCGGCCATGGCGAGGAGGAGGCAGCCATGGCTGGTAAGTGCCTTTCTAATTACTTTGGGGGGGCGTGGAGAGGAGTGGAGCGAAGTTCCACAGAGTTGATTTCCAACTGCGTGGAACTTCGTGTAGAGGCACTACGCCTGCTCATCCCAGGGTTACTAGTGTGTTGACTGATCGGTCTCAATCACCCAGCCACCATAGACAGGTTTCTGACCTCCTGAGTTGAGAGCCTTCACTCTCGGAGGCAAGGAACAAAGCCTGCTCTTGGCAAAGATGCTCACACCTCCTCCACGCAGGATGTGCATTCCAGGACAGTAAGCTTCAGAGACCCTGCTGCCTTTGTTATGTGACCCAGGCCTCTCCAGATAGTGGAGATGCCCACTCCTCTGTCCTGACCCCACTTTTTGGCAGCAAGACAGATGGGAAAATTAGTAAGATTAGGAGGTGTGCCCACATTCAGCCAGCACCACCCCTAGGGTGGGCCAGCTGATGTGGACCACTCTTTTCAGATTCCTCCATCTTGTTTTTGATGGAATTAGAATTCTAGGGTCAGAGTTATGCCAAATTCCCACAGGAAGTGGTCATATAGAGGGTGTAAACACCCTAAAGCTAGGTAGCCTATTGGTTACTACCTGTCACTCTCCATAACATCCCTAAATTGAGTATTTAGGCTGCACCCCTGAACCCAAGAACTCAGATTTGATGGATCAAGACAAGAAGATAACTTAAACGGATAAACTTAAACCAGCGCCTCCGCCCAAAGAGGCGGTTAAGAATCTAGGCTTTTGGATAGATAGGGATCTTTCTTTTGTCACCCAATCTAAAGTTCTCGCAGAGGTCTGTTTTGGACTCCTGAGGGGGTTAAAACCTTTGCTTGGATATTTTGAACCAAAAATCCGCCAAACTATTCTCCAGGCTACAATTCTAGCCAGGTTGGATTATGGCAACTCCCTTTACTTAGGCGCTAATAAATCTTGTATTGTACGCCTCCAAAGAATTCAGAATGCCGCGGCACGTGCTTTGCTGGCACTGCCTAAGTTCTGCTCTGTATCTAATCTTCTACCTAAGCTGCATTGGCTGTCAATAGCCAAAAGAATCCAGTTTAAGTCCCTGTGTGTAGCCCACAAAATTTTGTCACAACAAGGCCCTCCGATCTTAATGGACCTGCTAGTTCCGTACATCCCGAATCGTCCCCTTCACTCTGCCAACTCGGGTTTGGTGTGTACCCCACGATTTCAAAGAGCTAGAGCTGGTGGTCGATCTTTTAAGGTCCAGACGGCTCACCTTTGGAACTCCCTTCCGATCTCTATCAGAGGACTCCAGAATCATTTGACTTTTCGTAAGGCTTTAAAGACCTGGCTCTTTCCGGTATAACTGTTTGTTAGAGTGGTCTATCGGCACCTGTTCTTTGGGTAGCGCTGGGACGCCCCGTTGCTGGGGCAGCTATGCGCTGTATAAATCCGTAAATAAATAAATAAAATAAGGATGAAGAAAAGCCACTGCCTGGCAAGAACTGCAGCAGACCTGTGGACTTCCTGCCCGTCCTCAGCCCTCTCTCGACAGTCGTGACAGAGTGGCTCATCCTGCAAGCTAGACTCACCAAAGCCTTGGGTAGCCAGCCAGCACTTAAAAAACCCCTTACAGTCTCAGACCGCAGGCACCGACAAACAGAGTCCGGTCCACTGTCTTGCAGCTCCCCGGCCTGACCGATGAGAGATGACCAGAAGGTACTCGTGCTCTGAAAGGTCAGATCTGTCTTCCCACTGAGTGTGAAGACACCAGGACCAACAGGACCTGTGTAGCACCAAACCTCGGGGTACCAGATGCCCTGCACCAAACACCAACAGTGAGAGTCCAGGCTGAATCCTCACTGCACCAGAACCAAGCAGCCATTGAGAAATGTCAGTATTACTGAGACCCTTTTCGAGAGTGGCCCAGCTGGCTTGATTTTGCCCCTGCCAGCTGTTTGTCAATGACCGCGAGGTGCATCTTTGTGCACCCAGCCCAGCGACCAAACCACTATGCACCCAAGCCACCGGGCCCGGGACCCAACAATTGGTTGTGCCCCCATGCTCCAAGACCCCTTGTGACCTAAGCCCCCCTTTAGGAGCCTCTTTCCAGGTGGTCCCCCTTCTCCATAGCGCTCCAGCTACCAGCCTCACCAGCACCCCACTCCCGATAAAACCCATGCGGTTCCAGAAGAACTGCTGGTAGCACTTTGGACCTTGGCCCACTACAATGCCAAACCCAGAAGGTGAACCCCTGAAACCGACTGTACCTACCTTTATGCATCTCTGACTTTGTCTTCCATAGGATTGTATTGTGCGTAAAGGTGCATCACTTTAAAAGCTTTACTTATCTGTATGAATTTCAATTGAAAGCAGTACTTCCCTATGAACGAAGTTCTTGGTTTTGATACATATGTAAAAGAAGTGTTATTTTTCTAATTTGGTCTTGGATTTATACTTTGAGTGTGTCTCATTTATTGCCTCTGTGAGTACAACAAATGCTTAGCACTACCCTCTGATAACCCTAACTGCTCACCCACACTACTACAAAAGAGAGCGTTAGTCTTATCTACGTTGCCTCTCTAAACTAATTGAGGACCCACTGGACTCTCTGCACAGTGTGCTTCATTTTGGTACACTATATAGAGAGTCAACTTCCCACACTCACGTAACCTGACTATACAGAGGGTGGTTCTCAATAATGAATTATGATGGTTATATGGCCCAAGGACCTATATAGATGGCCTCAATGATGACATCCCATGGTTAGAGATGTAACCCCAGTCACTTCCGGGAATGATACACTACACATAAGAAGATCCCCATAATCTGCACCAGACACTATGGAATCCTTGTGGTATGATATGCAATCCACTTATGATGTCACTGTCTTTATGGGATCTAGACATATCTAAAAATTGTATAACTTCATGTTATGATTTGCATTTACATGAGTTTTACTTTCTAGCGGATCATGGGCCCTCACACATTGCCCCTCTAACATTTGATACACATGGTTGTTGCTCTAATAACTGGAGACCTACGCCATGGTTATAAATGCGTACATATGCATATAAAACATATTACCCTTATCTAGAGGGATAGACATATACATTTATAACAATCGGACCCTGTGGAATTTTGAAATTCTAACAACTCACACTATAAAATCACATCTTAAACAAGGTATTTTGTCTTACAGACCAACACGACTTTTAAGCATTGGCACATTCAATGGGCACAGTCACCCACGCCTGTCTTCCAAAAGTGAGGGCTGTTTTATGCGGTCTAGTGCTTCCATGATGCGCGGCATGTTGCACGCTAACATGACGTGCCACGTTAGCACACATCAGATGCTTTGATGTCATTAGGCGGGCTTGTGTTCAATTTAGACGAGCATGTGCAACCCACCCCTAAGTTCTGGAGTGGCACCACATTAGGCTAATGGCAGGTGTTATCCTTTGAGGATGTGAATATTTTACATAACTGGGCCAAACGTTTTAGCAGTTTTGGCTCTTCTCATTTGATAATGTTTGAACTCTTTGACTATTCCCCTAAGCAGTGTGTGACTACGAGGTATGCCCAGTAATCCCTACCTCCATGTGGTTTTGAGTACCCCATACCAGGTTAAAGGTCTACTGAGTGCTGGGTTCTTCTTTTGATGTGGTTTGCTGCACTCACCATCACTATCCTGCAGGATTTTTCAGAGTTTTGAATACTGTCTTCTATACATGTGGCATACTAGTAATGTCTATGTTACTATCTCGAACAGAGAGCATTAAGATATTTGGGAGTGAAGACCACTCATTCATGTTCACATTTTGTTAATGTTGTCCTGTTTATATTTTTCAGGAACTCTAAGCTAGAAGGCAGCTGCTACTTCCATAGCGAGTACTACATGCATTAGACAATGACATGTGGGCATGCATGTGTGAATGAGAGTTGTGTGAACCACAGAGATCTCAATCCTGAAGAAAGCCTTGGTCCCCTGAGAGGGGGCTAGAAAGGATGAAACATGTCAATCTGAGGGACAAACAAGCAATAATTATCCCCGGTGTCCCATCATTATTGCTAGTATGTAGTAAAGAGGTCCAGACGTCCAGTAGTATCCTTCCAAAGAACCGACAATAAATTACAGATGTTGGTGTCCTTTAAACATGATTTTTAATATTCACAGATCCCTAATCTCGAAACTGGCAACAACCATCCACCACCACAGAAGTACTTCCTGTCACTACAGACAGCCCATCCGCCCCCCTAACTAACTATTGGTTGGATTTGACAACCCGATGATGAAGCATGCCACCTAGGTTGGTGGGTGAGGGTTTATCATACGTTTTTTATAAGAATCCTGATTGACTAACAGTTTGGAGCACCTGCACCCTTAAACCAGGTTCATTTTCCATTAAGCTGTCTTCAGCATTAACATGTAATTGGCACTTTGAGTGACTATAGTGTTTCAATTGAATAGTGACAGCAAATTAAGGGTAGGAACCTGTGTTTGATGCTTATATGTAGCTGTTTGCATCTTCATTAGGCGTTAGATACATTTTAACATTTAACAACCAATTAGAATGCTCCCTTAGCAAGCAGTAAGTTGGTATGGACCCACCTACAAGAACCATGAGGCTGCCAGATCTCTATGTCTATGGCGGTTCAGCAGCTACATCCTTCCCTCACCTTGTCCTGGTGTGGGATCCATCACCCTCCCCTGCCTCTCTGTTTTTGCTTTATTTTAAGTGCAGTGGAGAGCTTTCTCTATGGCTTGGTGTGCAGTGGGCAGTTTGCCACTCTGGGGCTCAATATGCTACTGGTGACAATTCACTTGCTCTGCCGGGCTTCATTATGGTTTGCCAGTGGAGCAATGGGGAGAGGGTACAGATAGTTTTGCTTTGCCCTTAAGCTTATCTTACCTCAAAGAAATGGAGGTTATGCCTCTGAATCAGAGAAACAGTCTGTAGTTCATGCATAGCTGCTAAGATATCAGTCCATGCTTGAGGTTGCAGCACTTACCCTTTTCCACGGGCAGACTTTCCATTTTCTTAATTTAGTTTTGTTAAGCGGCACTGTGCTGTCACGTGGCCCACAGGGACATTGTCGTTTTCCACTAACTCAGCAGGAGCACCTTGCAGCTTGCCTGCTGCTTTGCACACGTTACTACATGCCTTTATTTTTTGCAATAATTTCAAAGACTGTTTTCACATGAGAACTCATCGCTGTGTTCACTCTCTGCATGTTCCTTGGATTTTGACTGAACATTATGTGCAAGGTCGAACAACAATGCCCCTTGTTATTTTGTTCTGGCCAGTCCTTAGCCCTTAGGCAAAACATACCGACGCATCTGTTGTTTGGACAGCGTACTTGGGTTTTTAGTGGGGTGCAGGAATAGGTGACACAGACTTGGAGAGGGACCATTCCAGGGAGAAGAGCACCTATGATGTAGATCTACGATCTATAGACTAAGGCATGGGGTCTGCTGACAAAGCCCAGAGATCTTCCATTATATAATAATACTTCTTCTTCTTCTACTTCTTCTTCTATGATGACATCTCCCTTCATGATTTATGGACTGGCTGCTATGCTGACAATATTTGTACTATGCATTTTCCTGCTTGTTGTGGCACGTATACTGCATGTTAGGGCACGTTAGTTAAAATAAATATTTTAATCCTTTTCGTGTCTCTGTCAGATCTCATTGTGCACTAGTACAAGAGAGTGAGCGAAAGGGTGAGTCTTGTTACCGCGATTCCTGAGAGATCTGGGAGTGTTGTGTTCTGGGGTATCTAATCATTTGTTTCTCTGGGAGTGAGTAGGAGAGCAAGTGAGACACTGTAGCTAGTCAGTCCTGGGCTCATGGGTTCTAAGGTGGTAGGATGACTCAGTCCCTATACACCAAGGTTCCATATTCCTGCGCATAGTTCTGTATTTGTGCAGAAGCCCTGCAACAGTGCCTCTAATTGATCCCAGGCACCTTGCCCTTCTTCCTTCCTCAATACCATTCATGACTCCTCTGTCCTTGAGACTGTGAAGGGCACCTGCTCTGTAGGCAGACCTTCCATTTCACATAAAGGCCTGGCAGGGAGCCAATAGCATTATGGCCTTTATCTGACTGTAAATAATGACTTCCCCTATTTGTGGGCCCTTCAAAATGTCAGGAGCTCAACTGAACACAATACAATCGCAAATGGCAAAATAATGGCTGGTACAGTACATCCACTCCAACATTCGGTTCTATTATTTGTCTTTGTGTTTCTTCCTGTTCAATTAGAATATTCTACCCTCGGTGGATGGATGTTCTGGTATCCTTAAAGCCCTTCTAACTCATTGTTAGAGGCCCTCCCCCTCAATATAGACCCAAGCAGATGGCCTTTAATGACTGATATTGTTTTTGTCAGTGGACTTACTGCTACATTACTACAATACAATATATCATTGACAGCTGGTGTGTAGCTTTTAGGCATGCAGATGGAGACAATACTAAACTGCACTGATACCGGTGAGCTGCACGGCCACCAACAAAACAGCCATCACGTATAGCTGCAGCCGCAGGGACTGGTCCCGCAGCACCTCCAGAATGCCCATGATTTTGGCGTTTTTCATGGCAGTTTTCTCTTTCTTCATGTCCTCGATCTCTGTGCTGTGATCTCCTTTACCCCAGAGCTGCTGTATGGCTGCAAATAAGAGAGAGAAAGAGCAGAAAGCAAGGGAATGCTTCTGTAAATGCATTTATACTATGTACTCTCAAACCAGTACTTTAGTCCATTGTTCCTTCAAACACATCTATCCATCCATCCAATTACCCCATGGCTATCATTATGCTCTTTATTGATTGTGCGCAACATCTATTCATCCAGCTGCCCTTCTATTAATCTGTTGTCACTTCCTGCTTCCATACATTCTCCAGTTAGTACATTCACTAATGTTTCTTCCTACTGTCTACCTTCCTAACTGTTTGCTCAGCCTCAGCTCCACCATCCAAACCCCGCTTTCATCTGCTATCCATGAATCCATCCTGCACCTGTCTGTGCTCCGGCCGAACATGGATCCAACAAGACATTTCTCAATGCAAAAAATCAGCTAGGGAAGATCAGGAACAAAAAAAGTGTGAGACACCAGATGCAGACTGTAACTAATTTTCGTCCTACACTATGAAATTTTTAGCAACGGTGCTGTGTATAATACATAACTTTGACTTGACATTACTTCATCATTGTACATGTGATAATTGTTCTGGGCTTTACCTAGCAGTGTCCCTCACCATATTCTATCTGCCCCCTGGTGATCCTGATCCGAAAACAAACATGGTATCCTGTAGGGATTAATCACATATTCAACTTTAGCCACAGTAAAATATTGAATATGACCGTGGGTTATTTAACTTATTCAGAACATGCAGGGCCCGATTCACAAAGGTAAACCTAGACCACTCTGAGTGAGGACGTAAAGATACTACTTTAGTATTCTGTGAATACTAAAATGGTAGTAAGTTTAGGATTTTGTCTTAAGTTAGTTCTGTGAATCGGGCCCTGTATTTTGAGCAATAATGCCCTCTCCTTGTTGTACGGATTCCAGCTATATCAGTAGGAACTGTATGTTTGTTTGGACAACATAAACATTGGGATGGTGCTAGACTGATTCCATGCACCCCCTCAGGATATATTGGCTGATTGTCCTGCTAGCTCACAGTGCCCCCATACGTACCCCTAAACCTAGTCAGGTAACTTATGGTTTGGGCAACCTCGGAACATGACAACCCTGACTCCCCAAGGAGGTAACAGATCTAGAACCTTTTTGCTCAGTCACTGGTGCACATTCAGGTAGATACACAAAGGGACGTTTCAATATTTATTGAATCATTGTGATTCTTGTAGAATATATGAGCTACAATGATTAATAGAGAGAAGCAAATTAAAGTGATTAGCAATATCAGGACAGTGAAAAGAATTAACAATTCCACCATTCTGCTGAAGCAGTATATATATGCCGGCATATAGGTACTGTGTATAGTGCACTCCTACTCTGAGCTCCCTATCCTATTAGCCTAGGGTGGTTGTTCTGCCAAGAATTCCCTCCTGGATGATCTAACTCCCCATTACCTGAAGGTAAGCGTGTGCAGGTCCCTGTCTTGGTCACAAGTTGGGCATCCCTCCTCACAGAGGGTAAACAGGAATCAGCTGGGCTAAGACTCTGACAGCAGCAGCCTCGCATTTGAACACAGAAATGCGTGTGTATTTATAAAAACAGTATCTATGCTTCTGTGTCGAGGCTTCAGTCAGGCTGACATTGTTTATTCTTTTGTGATAACCATGTCTTCTCATCGACGAATAACAAACAACAGCATTTGCACAATGTGTGTTCAGGTCTTGTACTAAATGTTCAAAGTGTTGTGATAGTGTATTTACGAAGTGGAATTTGTAAGCAATGTGGTTTCAGAGAAACTAATCCTGCACTGTCACGCAAGCAAAGGGTGGCGTGAAATTGTAATTCCTTCCAATGTGCATACTCTCAAGTGAGGTGTGAAGGTCATGGTCATTATTAATGTGTGGCTATTTTTAACATTATAATAAAAATGTTTGCACTGGTCGGAAGGTCTCCCTCACTAAACTCTTTTTAGGCTTGGTTTGGCACTTGAGTGTATAAGGTATGTGAAATATAGAGGAATGTTTCTCAACATATGATTAATTTGATTACTAGGTGCTTTGTACTTCAGTCTTCCTAGTCTGAGGAGTCCTGCGAATAACTCTGGCCGAAACTCATCGGCAACAACTACAGGAAGAGTCAAATGACCAAATCTAAGGGAATATGGAATAATATGAACTTTCTAATACAGAGAGGGCATTATTACCCAAAATACTGTTTGTAAAGGCTGCCTCCAAGTGGATTGCGCAAAGAGTGTTATGTGCAACCACATTTTTGCTTTAATATAAGGAAGAAAGAAGACGTTTTTGAAAAATATTCTATGCTGTAATGTTGTATTTTTGTTTAGTGCTGATAGGTTTGATAATATGTTTGTATTTTTATTTGTGTTCCAAGGATTAACTTGCTGAGTGGAAACACTACAGGGACTATCAGATATAAGCAAATAAATGGCATGTTTTGAATAATTTAAATAACTCAGCGTCAAGTTGAATATTTTACTGCAGCTAAAGTTGATTATGTGATTAATCCCTAAAATATATCATGGGTGAATTTAATTGTGCAAGTTCTTTGAGGACAACACAAGACTTTAAACACCTGCAGACTGGAGCAGAGCAATAATGAACAAAAGATGGCAACCATTAGAAGTTCAGGGAATATCATTTGGGGTAAGTCTTCAGAATGATGACATTATAATGTGAACAGATAATAATAAAGACTAGAAATGTGAATTCTGAATAAGGAACCATCTATCCACAGTGGATCAACCCCACTTGATAAAAAACAAAGTATAAAAATACATGCTATCCTTCCAAAGTGTGTTAGAAACCAGGATGCCTATTATAACTTTGTAATGAAGCTAAATGTAAACGAATGTTAACAATATATATGTAAATGGGCATTACTGATAATAGGAAAAAGCAATAAAATGTTTTTTTTAATTTTTTTAAAGGGTATGGTACGAGGTGTGAGAGAAGTAGCTTGCAGGAAAAGATCACACATATTAGTTGGTGATCAAATGTATTAGGTAAGTTTTAAAAGAAAGAAATCAGTAAACTTTAGGGATGAGTAAACTTCAGGGGTCTGATAATGATGTAGGAACTGTTAGCCAGAACTTTAATTGTGATTAAAAAAGTTGAGGGTCTCTGAAACGGGAGCAGCTGAAGAAGCTTAACTAGGAATCTTTTCCAAGAGACATGGGGGCATATGTATCAAGCCCTTTTACCGTTCGCAAACGGGCCGATTCTCAGAATCGGCCTGTTTGCGAACGGGAAAAGGCCTTTTGGGATGTATCATCCCAAAAGGGCATCGCAAATTAGAGAATCGCAAAATTTGCGATTCCCTATTTTGCAATTGCATTTAAGGAATCGCAAATTGCGATTCCTTAAATGCGATGTAGAAAGCACCTAAGTTGTGCGAATTTGGCATAAGAAATCGCAAATTACCACCAACTTACAGTTGGTGGTAATTTGCGAATTCTTTGAAAAAAGCACTTTTTTGCATTTTTCAAAGTGCCATGTGGCACACATACATGCCCTTAGGGCACATATGCACATTTCAGGGGTGCAACAGGGTTTCCTTTTGGAACCCTTGCACCCTTGAAATTGCGTGCACAATTTGCGAGTACCTATTGGGTACTCGCAATTTGCGCACGCAATTTCCATTAATTCCTATGGTCCTCTTGGCCCATAGTAATGAATGGGAAGGGATTCCTTAATTGCGACTCGCAATTTGCGAGTCGCAATTAAGGAATATGAGGGAATCGCAAAATATTTGTGATTTTTTGATTAAATCTCGTTTTGCGATTCTGAAATAGCGATTCTCTAAAAATCGCTATTTGGAAATCGCAAAACCTTTCATTGATACATATGCCCCATGGACTGTATAATTAAGGTAATGGTTTATAACATGTAAACTTAAATTCTGTGCTTCACGTAGCGTACCACCCAACCAGTGTTTTGGTGTCTCTTTGTGAGCTTTCAGTTATTGCATCTCACATATCCCATGGTAACAGAAATACACCTAAAAGACGCCAAACCTATTGGCCTAGCCCCTACTTGTTAGTAGTATCAGATAAATGAGTAAGAACAATGATTTTGTTAATAATTAGATTTGAAAAAGTTAAAATTCTGAAAATATGAGACTGTGAATTAAACATACTAAGATCTGTGGGAGGGATAGTAGTCTTTCGGAATGTGTCATTCACGACTGTCTCCCTTTCACACTGCTTCCCTCTTCAGTTTCTCACTCTGTTAGACACTTACACCCTTTTTCTCTCCACAACATTCTGAAATCCTTAATCTATAAATCTCACAACGCATCTCTTGCCTCTTCAGCGCCCTCTTTTCACTCTATCCTGCGTGTACTGCCTTGTATCTGCTTTAGTCACCATCCCCCACACACAATGCACCCACTCAGCTATAAACACTGCATTTTCATGTACTTTCACCCTGTCTATATTTTGACGGCTGTATACCTTCTTTACATACTTTTACATAGAATCACAATTACAAATGGCACGTGTGACCATTTCTTGGTGTGATTTGAAGAGAAGCAAAGGATTGGACGAGCATGTATTTTGCACGCGTTTATGACCTGCTAACAGGAACTATGAGAAACTTACACTGTCTTCAACCTCAACTCCATAGCTCTCAATCCCAGCCTGTTATAAACATGCACCTACAACAAGAAGTCATACACCTAGAGGCCAGTTCACAGTACGGATTATAATAACAGGAATATGCTACATGAAAAAACTGCGGAAGAATAGCATCCTGGAAAAAGCAAAGACACTTAAAGAATGCAGGATTAAGTAAAATGTAGGAAATGTAAAGAGGAGCTGTATCAACGGATTACATTAAGTTTTTACAGACGTTGGGGCAGATTTACAACCCTCTTGCGCCACTTTTGCGTCACTTTTCCCATGTTAAAAGTGACGCAAAAGTGGCGCAAGGGGCTTGTAAATCTGCCCCATTGTTCGGAAATCGACCACTGTTTTGCCTGTACAGTTAAGGACATGAATATAGGGCCTGATAGGGACCCACTTCTATTCTAGACGTCATTAACGGGTTACAAGAGGTCGCAGACGCAAACCATGGCTTGCCCTTTGCAACCCCTGATCCTGCTTATGCGACTCAACCACAAAGAGATATGGTGATGAAGCAAATAGAGTCACTGAGCAGTATGCACACTTGACCATTACTATGTTTATTTATTACTTCCTATGCCTAGGCATCAAGGTAGGAAATTCCCTGTCCCAAGTATGTTTTGAGGACCAGCCGCCTGAAGCTGAACTCGGACAAGACGGAGGTCCTCATCCTTGGTTCCAACCCTTCAGCCTGGGACGACTCCTGGTGGCCAACATCACTGGGAACAGCCCCGCCACCCACCGACCACGTACGCAACCTAGGGGTCATCCTCGACCCCACCCTCTCCATGACTAAGCAGGTCAACGCCGTTTCCTCATCCTGCTTCAACATCCTCCGAATGCTCCGCAGGATCTTCAAGTGGATCCCCACCGAAACAAGAAAAACAGTCACCCAGGCCCTCGTCACCAGCAGGCTGGACTACGGAAACGCCCTCTACGCAGGAACGACGGCTAAGCTCCTGAGACGGCTGCAACGCATCCAGAACGCCTCTGCACGTCTTATCCTCGACATCCCCCGACGCAGCCACATCACACCCCACCTGAGAGACCTGCACTGGCTCCCTGTCAACAAGAGGATAACCTTCAAGCTCCTCACCCACGCACACAAAGCACTCCACAACTCCGGACCAGCCTACCTCAACAGACGACTCAGCTTCTACACCCCCACCCGCCAGCTCCGCTCGACCAGCCTCGCCCTCGCCACAGTCCCCCGCATCCGGAAAACGACCGCCGGCGGCAGATCCTTCTCCCACCTCGCCGCCAAGACCTGGAACACCCTCCCCACCAACCTCCGACAGACCCAAGACCTACTGGCCTTCAGAAGACTCCTCAAGACCTGGCTCTTCGATCAGTAGCAGCACCACCCCCCTCTTCCCCCAGCGCCTTGAGACCCTCGCGGGTGTGTAGTGCGCTTTATAAGTGACATGATTGATTGATTGATTGATTGATTGATATTTAATTATTACAGGAGAAGGGATCCTTTGAGCCCTGATGAATGCCCTTGACCTTTTTGGCACTGGCATGGGCAGAAAGTGCTGGCTAATTCAGGATTAATAGACCACTGCACTTGTAGTCATCTGACACTTTATTTTTAAAAATACCCGAGGTACCTCTGAATAAAGGGAATAGTTTAAGGTTTATCTCAATGTATTTTTAGACTTATATAGTTCCCACCTTTATCCAGTTATTTCTTTATTAAGACCTCCCGCCGGCAGAGTTTGAGATAGCCCTGATAGTATCATCTTACCAGGGTGGGGTTAGGGGAAGCTGATGATGACACATGCCACATAATGTGGGTGAGTCTTCCTTATCTAATCTATTGAACTTCCCAATAGACTTTAGGTCCTGGGTAGACGTCTAAGTAAGAATCTATTTGCTTCATCACTGCATCTCTTTCTGACTGCTTTTGTGACTCCTTGCCTCAGAGGTGGCAATATCAGTGCCAGGAACACGGGGGTGGCTTGGCAATCCTTAGTTTCTGCCCATTTTGAATTATACTAATAGTGAATAATATTCTATTATTCACAGTTTTATAGAAATGGATCAGTGCACTTAGCTGGCACAGGACTTTTGTTGGCAATTATGGTAAATAAAAATGGTTTTAAATGTATGTTGTGGGCATGCTTGAGGGTGAGAGTGTGTTTATGTGACAGGGTGTGTGTGTGTGTATGTACGAACATATGTGTCTGTATGTATAAGCATGTGGGTGTGTGAGTGAAAGTGAGTGAGAGTCAGTGACAGGTACTGAGTGAGATTGTGTGACATCGAGGCCCAGATTTACTATTCTGTGACACATAGAGATGTTGTACCAAAGTTGCTGCGCTGCCTTACATCAAAGAGAGGGAGAACAATGTGCCATATTTATTAAGATATGGTGCATTTTTTCTCTACCAGTGCACTGGTGCACTCTTGGGAGCCATGTACCAACGCCCTAATTCTTGTGTCACACTGAAAGAGTGTGTGCATTCTCTGAAGCATAGGTTTAATCCGAAAAGGGGTCACTTCAAGTAAAAAACTATGCTTTAAGGCTTTTCCCACTCTGTATGTGCTCTATACAATGCAGCACACATACAAAGTTAGAAAAACGATTAGACTTGAAAACATTTCTCCGTGTTATGTCGGTCTCAAGTAGGCATAAGATTTGCATGCAAATTTCTGTCTGCCATTATTGGTAGCTAGGGGTTTGTGTCAAACCCCAAGTGTGGTTGACTGGAAATGTGTATATACTACCTAGGGAATGCCCAATGGTGCAAAGTAATGCAAATCAGTGCACAGCACCACTTTGCTGAACTTTGGGATACTACCCTACACAAATGCTGATTTGCATTAGATAGTAAATACAAACTTAACATTTTTGCACCAGGGTTGCATCACAAATCGGTGCAAACCCAGCGCAAAGCATTACTAAATCTGGGCCTGAGAGTCAAGAAGTATGAGTGAGTGAGATTAGGAAGGAATGCAAGTGAATGAGAGAGAATGAATAAGAATGAATGCAGGGCAGTGTAAGAGAGTGAGAGGCAGTGTGACAATGAGTGTGAATGAAAGTATGAGTGAGAATGATGTGATGCTTGAAAACCTGTCTTTGACCCTGGTGCAAGCATACTTGCAGCCATTCTGAGCATGAGAAATACCTGTAGGTTAATTCTTTTTTTAAACAATATTTTTTATGAATGTCTTGCAGAGAGAGACAACAGACACGCCCCCCCCAAACTGTAAAAGGCATGTGGTCAAGCCTACATCAACCAATATTTGTTTTCCTCACAGTAGTTCCAGGCTGGGTCGCCATCTGTGGTGATATAGCACAGAATGTTTGCTCATCCTGCGCGACCTCCCACCTCATTCGGGGCCATCACAGCTCCTATATCTCACTACATTTATCCTCTCCTGAACCTTCATCCTGTTATGTCTCGTGCTTCTATCCAAGGAACCCATATTTTGACAAATTTAAGTGGACAGGCCCTTGCACGATACACCACCCTTTTTGCCCACATACACCAATCTATGCCGTCGCCGCACTCCCACATGGTAAGCATTTAAATCGGCCCCCAGTATTTAATTAGGTCTCTTCGCACCAATGTCAGGGCCACATTACTGAACAGCAAGGCTAGCATGTTGGATAATCTATCACCTATTCTTTCCCAGTGTGCTCTGACTTCCGGGAACTCCCAAATCATATGAATCACGGTACCTCTCATAAGGCAGTCCCACAGACATCGATCATCAGCTGTTCTCCCCATCCGGAGGAGCCGGGTCCTTGTATAATATGCCCTGTGAAAGAGTTTGAATTGGATTAATGGAAAACCTACCCTCATTGCTACCTCCCTTGGACAGCTGCACCCTGTCGCCCAATCATCATCTTCAAGCCTACCTTGGTCCCTCTCCCATTTCTCCCGTAGAATGTCAAGTGGAGGGAGGCTACTGTGAAGCAGCATAGAATACATTTGGGATACTAAATGGCTCGTCGGTGGAGTGCCTACATACATGCCAACATTTTAGAAGACAAAAGTGGGAGATTTAAAAAAAATAGTCGGGAGAATGTATTTTTCTCCATTGGCTTCTATTGAGGTCAGAATTGGGTCTATTTGGCAAGTATGGGACCTGCAAGTGTGCTGCTGCAGGATCAGATAATTGAAGTGCAAACATAATGTCTTTTCCCTACTTGTCAGGAGCACAGAGAAAGTGCTAAGGCAGGTAGGGAGAGTGTGACAAACATGTTGTGCACTGGCCTGCAGGAGCTGGTTATTGGCAATGCATACCCCAAATCACAGAAGACCAATCCCTGTCTGAAGCCCGCCAAGGAATCGGGTTTTGCGCCCAGCCCCCTGTACTCCAGCGGGAATTCCTTTGCCACTCCCTCTTTGAGGGCCGCTCATTTCCCCAAGATATATCTCAGTTGCTCATACCTCAGGAGTTGACTTAATGTCAATTCCAATTCTGAATGTAGGTCAGCAAATGAGATCAGGGAGCAAGACCTCTGACCTCCTGGTCAGGGACCTGCTCTCCCACCGCAGCTCTGCTGTTAAGTGCCACCACTCCGGCACTGTGCTCTGCTTGCTCAGGTAGGTGTTCGAGGCCCTCCTCCACCCGCAGACTCCTGCCTGCACCTCATCCCTGGTGGTCCAATGGGAGAGCCTTGCTCTTCTGCTGGCCGCTGTTGTCTGTGTCTCTCTTTGTGCTGTTTTTCTGTCTTTATGTGCCCATTTTTCTGTCTTCCTTCTAGCCTCCTCACTGTATCTCTATTGTGCCTGTCTTTATTGTGCCAGTAATTGTACCTGTGTCCTCTGTGTTTAGCCATTTTCTGTCTCCGTGCCCGTTTGCCCTCTGTGCCCTTTCCGCTGCTGCTGCCCCAGCGGCCCCACCCCCCCTGCCGGTTCCCGCTTCGCGACTCCCAGCTGCACTTCCCTCCCCCTCCTCTACTTAACGGCGGCCGCTGCGAGGGAGTGCGAGCAAGACCTCTGACCTCCTGGTCAGGGACCTGCTCTCCCCGCGCAGCTCCGCTGTTAAGTGCCATCGCTCCGGCACTGTGCTCTGCTCACTCAGGTAGGTGTTCGAGGCCCTCCTCCACCCACAGGCTACTACCTGCACCTCATCCCTGCTGGTCCAGTGGGAGAGCCTTGCTCTTCTGCTGGCCGCTGTTGTCTGTGTCTGTCTTTGTGCGTTTTTTCTGTCTTTCTGTGCCTGTTTTTCTGTCTTCCTTCTAGCCTCCTCACTCTATCTCTATTGTGCCTGTCTTTATTGTGCCAGTAATTGTACCTGTGTCCTGTATGTTGTTTAGCCGTTTTCTGTCTCAATGCCCGTTTGCCCTCCATGCCCTTCCCACCGCTGCTGCTCCCGCGGCCCCTCCCCCCTGCCGGTTTCCACTTCCCGCCTCCCAGCTGCACTTCCCTCCCCCTCCCATACTTAATGGCGGGCCAAAGGCAAGCCTGTCTGCACCGGTCCGTGACTCGATCGCGCCCATTGCCAGGAACCCTGGATTTACGACCTCCCACCGCTACAACTCCGCTGCCCTCCTCGCACTCAACCCAATCGCACGGACCCCAACACCACCCTTAGAGGCACCCTTGTCTACAGACCCCCTGGGCCCCGACCCCAGTTCAGCGACTCCATCGCCGACTTCATCAGCACGCACGCCCTGACCTCTACCGACTACATCCTCCTTGGAGACCTGAACTTTCACCTGGAGAACAACAACGACAGCAACTCCACCACCCTGATCGACAGCCTCGCCAACCTCGGCCTGAGCCAGCTCGTCACAACACCGACCCACTCCGCCGGCCACACGCTTGACCCCATCTTCTCCTCAAGCTCCCACGTCTCCTTCAGCCACACCACGGAACTCCTTTGGACCGACCACCGCTGCATCCATTTCACCTTCCAGAAACCCACCACACACCACCGCACCCAACAGATCCCACGCCGCTGCTGGAGCAAAGTCACCGAAGACCAACTCCGGGCAACCCTCGCTCTCAGCCCTCCCTCCGACCCATCCAACACCGACGACGCTGCCTGCAACCTCAGATGATGGATGGACGACTGTGCCAACACCCTCGCCCCGCTGAAAAAGCTCACCTACAGCGACACCACCAAAAGAGCCAGCTGGTTCACCTCGGAACTCCTAGCTTCCAAGCGTACCTGCCGGAAACTAGAGAAGAAATGGCACAGTGATAAGACACCGGACAGCCACACAGCCCACAAAGACGCCATCCGTAACCACCACCACCTCATCAGGTCCGCCAAGAGAATCTCCTTCAAAGACCGCCTCGACAACAACGCACACAACAGCAAGGAGCTTTTCAACATCGTGAAGGAACTCTCCAATCCCAGCTCCAACACCAACGACATCCCGCCGTCGCAACCCCTGTGCGATTCCCTCGCCACCTTCTTTCACCGCAAGATCGCCGACATCCACGACAGCTTCAACACCCAGACAGCCCCAACTAAGATTGATGCACCAGACCCGCCACACACCATCGACCACGACCCCCTGCCAGCCTGGGCCAGCGTGAACATCGAGGACACCATCAAGTCCATGAGCACGATACACTCCGCCTCCCCGTCAGACCCTTTCCCACACCACATCTTCAACAAAGCCAGCAGCTCCATCGCACCCCACCTGTGCAACATCATCAATCTCTCGTTCGAGACCGCGACCTTCCCAGAGAGCTGGAAACACGCAGAGATCAACGCCCTACTAAAAAACCCCAAGGCGGACCCAAGAGACCTCAAGAACTTCCGGCCCATCTCTCTGCTTCCGTTCCCAGCCAAGGTCATCGAGAAGATCGTCAACAAACAGCTAACCTGATACCTCGAAGAAAACAGCATCCTGGACCCATCCCAATCAGGGTTCCGCAGCAACCACAGCACTGAGACTGCCCTCATCGCCGCCACCGACGACATCAGGATCCTGCTGGACAATGGTGAGACCGCAGCCCTCATCCTGCTGGACCTCTCCGCCGCCTTCGACACTATCTGCCACCGCACTCTACGCGCACGCCTCCACGACGCAGGGATCCGAGACAAGGCCCTGGAATGGACCACCTCCTTCCTCGACGGCAGAACCCAGAGAGTCCGCCTCCCACCTTTCCGATCCGAAGCCTCCGAGATCATCTGCGGCGTACCCCAGGGATCGTCCCTCAGCCCAACACTGTTCAACATGTACATGGCCCCGCTCGCACGCATCGCCAGACAGCACGACCTCAACATTATCTCCTACGCCGACGACACTCAACTGATCCTCTCCCTCACCAAGGACCCCGTCGCCGCCAAAGCCAATCTCCATGAAGGAATGAAGGCCGTCGCCGATTGGATGAAGATCAGCCGACTAAAGCTGAACACGGACAAAACGGCGGTCCTCATCCTCTGCTCCAACCCCTCAGCCTGGGACGACTCCTGGTGGCCAACGACGCTGGGAGCAGCCCCGACACCCACCGACCACGCACGCAACCTGGGAGTCATCCTCGACTCAACGCTCTCCATGGCCAAGCAAGTCAACGCAGTCTCCTCCTCCTGCTTCAACACCCTCCGCATGCTTCGCAAGATCTACAGGTGGATCCCGACAGACACAAGAAGAACAGTCACCCAGGCCCTCGTCAGTAGCAGACTTGACTATGGGAACGCCCTCTACGCGGGAGCCCCGGCCAAGCTCATCAAGCGACTGCAACGCATACAAAACGCCTCCGCACGCCTGATCCTCGACGTACCACGCCACAGCCACATCACCCCCACTTGAGGAACCTGCACTGGCTCCCTGTCGACAGGAGGATCACCTTCAAACTCCTCATCCACGCACACAAGGCACTCCACAAAACTGGCCCAGCCTACCTCAACAGACGACTCTTCTTCTACGTCCCCAACCGCCAGCTCCGCTCCGCCGACCTCTCCCTCGCCACCGTCCCTCGCATTCGAAGAACAACCACCGGCGGCAGATCCTTCTCACACCTCGCCGCCAAGACCTGGAACACCCTTCCACTAAGCCTACGACAGACCCAAGACCTGCTGACCTTCAGGAGGCTACTCAAGACCTGGCTGTTCGACCAGTAGCAGCACCCCCCTTCCCTCTCCCCAGCGCCTTGAGACCCTCGCGGGTAAGTAGTGCGCTCTACAAATTCTGTGATTGATTGATTGAACCCCGGAAGGAACAACAGCTGCCAGCGATCGACGCCGAACACCACCCACAGCCAGTTCTCCTGCCGACACTGCTGACAATCCTTCACCATCGACAGCCCCCCCATGACCGCCGAACCCATGCCGGACACCCGTACCACAGAAGCCCTGAGGTGCATCCTCCTCAACGTGCGCCCCCTACACACACACCCGGTAGAGATCTGGGACCTGCTCGACACCCTCTCACCAGACGTCGCCTTCTTCACGGAAACATGGACCAACGTCACCTCCGCCCCCGACATCGCCACCACCATCCCCGACAGATACAAGATCCAGAGAAAGGACCGCCCCCACCACCCAGGAGGAGGACTTGCCATAGCGCACAAGAGCTCCCTCCGACTCTCCACCTCCAGCACTAGCGACCCCCTCTCCAAAACAGAGCACCTCCACTTCCAGATCCAGACCAGCCCCAGGACCACACTACGCAGGACCCTCGCCTACAGACCCCCTGGGTCTCTGGCCTCTTCTGCCACCACCATTACCAACCTCCTCACACCCCACGCCATCGCCTCCATGGACTACATTCTCATCAGAGATCTGAACTTCCACCTCGACAACCGCAGCGACCCTGACTCCACCACCCTCCTGGACAACCTCGCCAACCTCGGACTAAAGCAGCTTGTCACCACCCCCACCCACAAAGCCGGAAACATCCTCGACCCCATTTTCTCAGCAGGGACAAACATCCACTTCAGCCACACCTCGCAGCCCCTCTGGACAGACCACCACTGTGTACACTTCACCTTCAACACTACCACTGCACCCAAGCCCACCCCACACCCACCACGAAGGAACTGGAGCCAGGTCACAGAGGAACACCTCAACACCACCCTCTCCCATTACCCCCCCCACCACGACCGATGCCAACTCTGCAGCCAATGAACTACACCACTGGATCACCAGCTGCGCAGACAAGCTCGCACCCCTCCGCCACCCCATCAGACAACACCCCCTGAAGGACGCCTGGTTCACCACCGACCTCCAAGAAGACAGGCGCTCCAGAAGACGCTTCGAGAATCTCTGGAGAAACAGGAAAACCACCGAAGACCAGAACACCTACAGGAACGCCATGACTGAATACCAAAAGCGCATAAGAGCCACCAAGAGGACCTTTATCCGGAACAAAGTCCACACCAATGCCAGTAACGCAAAGGAACTTTTCAATGTCATACAGCAGTTCACCAAACCCCCCAGCGAAGCCAGGGACACCACACCATCCCAGGACCTCTGCAACAAACTCAGCTCCTACTTCAACCTGAAAATCAAGGCCCTCTATGACATCTTCAGCGAACAGACTCCAGACACCACCCTCCTTGCCACCATCGACAACCAGCCCACCATCACCACCAGAAAACCGGCTACCACCAAAGATACCACCACGATCATGATGAACACCCACTCAGGAGCCCCCACAGACCACTGCCCGCCGCACATCTACCACAGAGCCACAGCCGCCACCATAGCACCCGAACTATGCCGGACCATTAACGCCTCCTTCGAATCCGGCATCTTCCCCGATGACTGGAAGCAGGCAGAGGTCAAGCCCCTCCTCAAGAAATCCTCAGCAGACCCGACGGCCCATCTCTCTCCTTCCCTTCACAGCCAAAGTCACTGAAAGATTCGTCAATGCTCAGCTGACCACCTTCATCGAAGAGAACGCCATCCTCGACTCCTCCCGGATTCTGCAGCAACCATAGCACTGAGACCGCCCTCCTCGCAGCCACCGATGACATCCGCATGCTACTCGACCAGGGACACACCACGGCCCTCATCTACTAGACCTCTTTGCAGCCTTCGACACCGTCTCCCACAACACTCTCATCGCCAGACTCCACGACGCTGGCATACGGGGATCCGCCCTCAACTGGATATGCTCCTTTCTCGCCAGCAGAACCCAAAGGATCAGACTCCCACCCTTCCTCTCCGAACCCACAGAGATTAACTGTGGAGTACCCCAAGGATCCTCGCTCAGTCCCACGCTCTTCAACATCTACATGGCCCCCTCGCCACCATCGTTAGACAGCATGGGCTCAACATGGTATCCTACGCCGACGACACCCAGCTCATCCTCTCCCTCATGAAGAACCCCGAAGACACGAGACTCAGCTTCCAGGAAGGAATGAAAGACGTCGCGGCCTGGATGAGCAACAGCTGCCTAAAGCTCAACTCGGAGAAGACAGAGGTCCTCATCCTTGGACCCTCCTCCACTGCCTGGGACAACACCTGGTGGCCCTCTGCCCTCAGAAACCCACCCACTGCGACAGACCACGCCTGAAACCTCAGCATCATTCTAGACTCCTCCCTCACCATGACCCACCAGATCAACGCCGTCGCCTCCACCTGCTTCAACTCCCTCCGCATCCTCCGCAAGACCTTCAAGTGGATCCCACCAAATGCAGAAAGACCGTCACCCATGCACTCATAACTAGCAGACTGGACTACGGTAATGACCTCTATGCCAGAATCAACAAATCCCTGCTACACAAGCTCCAAACCATCCAGAACACCGCAGCCAGACTCGTCCTCGGAACCCCATGACATGAGCACATGACCCAGCACCTACGAGACCTCCACTGGCTCCCCATTGAGAAGAGAGTAACCTTCAAGCTACTCACCCATGCCTACAAATCCCTCCACAACATCAGACCCAAATACCTGAACGAAAGAGTCTCCTTCCACGTACTCAAAAGGAACCTCCGCTCTGCCAACCTCGCCCTGGCAGAGACCCCATGCATCCGCAGAACCAGAGCAGGTGGAAGAGCCTTCTCCTACGTCACAGCAAAGGCCTGGAACAAGCTCCCAGTTAACATCAGACGCTCCCCCACTCTGCACACCTTCAGAAAGAGCCTCAAGACCTGGCTCTTCGACTGATCCGAAGCTGCACCCCCCAGCACCTTGAGACCCTCATGGGTGAGTAGCGTGCTTTAAAAAACCCTGATTGATTGAGCATCTTTCCAGCCATCCAGAGTTTGGAAATTCCATTCAGGTCCAACTCCCTATAGCACTCCGCCATTCGCAATTCACTCAAAAGGTCTGAGTTCCACAGAGGAGTCTCCAATGTCAGTTTGCACTGCCATCCCACTGTCCGAGTCACCCTTTTCCATGTCCTCACTACTACCACTGTCGGATAGGGGCGGGGGGCAAACCCTTCCTCATATAGTCATAACACTCCGGTTCCATTACTCTCCTGTCTTCCAACAGGGAGGGTTCATACTGCATCGAAAAGGCCCAGTCATTTATCACCAATGACTGGGTGGCCCAATGATAGAAAAACAGAGATTTGGAAGGGAAATTACCTCATCTGCAGGGTGCCTAGTCAAGAGTGGCAAGGCAATTCTGGGTACCCCTAACCCCGTCCCACAATAACACTCTTGTGATCTCATCCACAGTTTGGAAGAATTTATCTGGGACCATGAAGGGTTTGTTACGCAGAGCATACAAAAATTGGGCAGGTAAGTAATGTTATAGAGGGTCACTCGATGTAGTAGAGTTAGCAGGAGCTTCCTCCTCCTCTTAACATCACTCCGGTAGGCCTCTAGGACCTTCAGCAGGTTTTATTGGAGGAATAATTCTCAGTCCAGTGTTATAAACATTCCTAGGTATTAGAAACCCTGAGTCTCCCACCTGAAGGGGTAGCCCCGGTCTCGATCCGGGCTGTCTTCCCCTAGTTGAAACATCACTGATTTGTGCCAGTTGATACGGATCCCAGCTTAGGATCCTAAAAAGTCCTAAATGTACAAGACCCTCGCCACCAGGGAATCCACCACCTGAACCAAATGGTTCACCAGGGTTTTCGCTAGTATCTTCATTTCCACATTTTTCAGCAAAATCGGCCTGTAAGAGGCACAGTCACCAGGCACCTTACCCGCCTTGTGTATCATAACAATCATCACCCCCCTCCCCCACCCACAAAGTCTTTTGACAGCCTGCCCAGTTTCCTGGACTCAGAAAACAATCTGAGCATTGGTCCCACCACTCTGGACTTCACACATTAAAGAATTCCAGCAGGATCCCAATAGGGCAGGATCTTGCCACTATGCAGTTGGGTTATAGCCTTGGCCACCTCCTCTTCATTAATATCCACTTCAAGCAAACCTCTCTGGTCAGTCTCAAGTCTGGGGAGCCGAGATGTCCCTCATAAACTCATCTCGATTGATCTGTCTAGTCACAGTGTGGGCCCTGTAAAGACCTTCCAGATTGATGGCGAACGCCTACGTAATCTCAGTGGGAGTCCCTTCCAGCACTGACATCCCTATTCTGATGACCATACTAATCTCTGTCCTTACTCCTATTTGGCCAACCAGGCTAGGAGTTTTCCCACCTTGTGGTCACTTTGTATAGTCTACCCTGTGTCACACAAAAATGACCTCAGGCTTCCTGGTTCACCAGGGCTGTATATTCATGTCTCGTCTCTTCAATTCTATGTGCCAGTGCTCTGGAGAGAGAGGTGACATAGTCCCTTTACCATTGCAACAGCCTGTGCTCAAGCTCCCTGTTCTCTTCATCTCTCCTCTTCTTCTTGCCCACTAAGTGGGTGATTAACTACCCTCTAATCACAGCTTTGTACACTTCCCATAAATCTATCTCGGACGTGACGGTCCCAGTATTTTGAGAAAGGTGGTGAACCTATGCACCAGGAGACGGTGCAGTCTGGACAATGACCTCATGGAGTTGGTCGCGTATGAGTATTGGCACTGCCCTGGCGGAGCATCCCGCCAGAGATCTACCAACCCCAAGGCCTCCATGAAGGTGGCCAACCGTCCACGCCTCTCTCCAGTCATTGTCACTCTATCTAGGCCTTCCTGCAAAGTCAGGTTGAGGTCTCCCCCACTGATCGTCAGCACTTCTGGGGCACTCGCTATCCAGATCTCAGGAGCTCTGGGCCATCAGTCTGCAGGCCTGGTGGAAAATACCAAGATTCCAACACCATGCCCTCTCCATATATCTCCCCTGTATCGCTGCCTAGCACTCCTACTTATTGACCCACGTCCTGGTGACTTCGATTGGGAGGGACCAGCAGGCTGGGATTCCTACCCTTCTTGAGCCTGCAGAGAATCTTGCATGCCCCAGCAGCGTATACCTGCCCTGATCAAGGAATCTACAGTTGTTTCCCAATAAGTGGGTTTCAAGCAACAGGATTATATCAGGGTCATGTCGACGCAGGTATTTCCTCACAACTACAGTGAGGTTAATTCTTGGCATTAGTGGCACCAATGTTAAAATACAGGTACTGGCATGCTAGATGTAATTCATGGTATATATGGCACCCATGGAAAAATGCTGGCATACTTGAGGAAATTCTTAGCAAGTAAATCCCCATGGCAAATTGCAGATGCAAGCACAACGGATGCATTTCTTGGCAAAAAAGTGGACAACCTGGAAGGATGCCAATCAAGACAAAATGCTGGTCCTGACATTCTGAGGATTTTTTTTAACATAAGGGTCACCAATGGTATGTGGACAGCATAGAATGCTAAATTCTTTCACTGGCATATTTATGTCATTATTGATGTAAGAGGGTGCCAATGGTATATGGGGACACCCATGACAAAACAATGACTATGGCATAATGGAAGTGATTTTTTTTAATCTATGGCTACATCCAAACTACATTTTGAAAAAAATGGGGTCAACTCTTGGGGAATGTCATGTTTCATAGGCTTGGTGCACCATGAAATTATTTCAATATTTAATGGGTGCCCATTTAATTATGGCATTTTGGTGAATTTATGAAATAATTATGCATTAAAATACACGATTTCACTGCATTCTTTTCACATTTTTCGCATTTTTCTCAGGGGGGCTCATAGAAAACATCAGGCTTACAAACGTTTGCTCACACATTACAATTCAGGGCAATTATTATGCCCCAGAATTTCAAAAGATCAAGTAAGCACCAAAATATAGGTGGTATCTAAAATAGACAGTATTATGCTGCTGTACTAATCATGCAGTTATTATGGAACTTTAGGGATGTCAATTGTTGTGATATTAGGATCATGTGACATGCCTTGCTGGAACAAATTAGGGTCCAGGGTCATATGATGTCACTTCATATGAAATAATTATGGTCAAAGGTACATGATATCACTTCTGCTATCCCTGGCATTTTGGTGAATCCACGCTTATGGTTTCTCAGTCAGTTTTTATGACTGCCAAGTATGAGAAGCAGAGGTACCCTTCCCACTTAAAGCCCTGCTGCCGGCAAAATAGGCAAGCAAACAAAGTATGCTTCTAAGATTGCTCAGATACAGTTATCCCCCAGTTTTAACACTTTTGTGTCAAAGCCAGGCTAAATGAGTCCTGTTTACCCTTGTGGGGGCGGCCAGGTGAGGGGTGCAAAATTTCCCACTCATACTTTTGTCCTCTCACAAAAGGTGCATGCTTCTGGCCCATAGGAGCTTGAGCAGGGTGAAAAGTGCATGCTTATTTGCTGAATACAATGCTGAGGCAAGTTTACCGCTGACATGTGGCATTACGTCCCACACAGGGGCGTAGCTTGGTCAGTAAGATTGGGGGAATTTGAGCTTCAGGTTTTTCAACAATGAGGCTGGTTTTTAATGTTAAAAAACATTATACGACAAGCAGGGCACATTAGAGGGGCCTAAGGGACAGTGGAAAGTGAAAGGATTGCAGATTGGTAGGCATACCAAGCGAGAGAAAGAACAATACTTTGTAAAATAACCAACATTATTTAGGACTTTCAAAACAGAGAATAAGAGAGTGTATGTGTGTTTTTGTCAGTGTGAAATTTGACAGACACTTCACCATACCGACTGAAAGCACCTGTGCGTAACTGTCTGCCAGAAAATACCCTTTTTAGGGGGGTGTACCCCTCCAAACCCCACCGGCCTGAAGCTGCGCCCCTGGTCTGACCCATTCCACTCCATGGTACCTTGCATGCAGCCTGCCTCGTCTTGCTTTTCCATAAGCAGGTAAGGAGGACTCTCTGGGAGGAATGGCAGCATGACAAACTGGGCAAGGGATGTCACAGCGCAGAAGCCCATTGCGTAAGGCCACATCAAGTCTGTTCCAAAGGCATCTCTAGAGAGAGCAAAGAAAATTTGTGTTTAAATAATAAATGCATGAAATTTTTTCCGCAAACTTCAACAGAAATATAGTTTTGCTATTTGCAAGATCATTACCTGATTAGAATGGAAAATCAGGTGCAAACATTTCTTTTTCAAATGTTTGTACATCTAGGTTTACATAAAAATACATGTGTGGGTGCACGGGAATGTCTATGCTCCACTCATATAATGCCTACCAGACACAAAGTAATGCAAGGCAGCACTATGTGCTGCATTGTGCTAGTTGGTAAGTACTAAATCACTCAAAGTCAAGCAAATAACTTTACGTGGCTTATTAAAAACCAAAATGTTTTTAGCATCAGAGATGCGCCACAAAAGAAACGCAACCCTGATGCAAAATCTTAGTAAATCTGGGCCCAGAAGTCTATGAACTACTCTACTCAAACCTATAATACTACATCCACATGCGGTTGGTGTACGTTCGTGTGGATATTATTAGAAGTTTGGACCTCTTCCTCAACATAATTTTAGTTATGTTAAAACTTCTGATTTTTTTTGTAGCTTGCCTCTCCTTTCTAGGAGATTTATTAGTCCACCTTGCCGGACGATAACATTTCAAAGATACTTGAAACTTTGTAGACTAAACCCATGGCTGTGCAATAGACTGGGCCATTTTATGAAAGAAGGCTTTCTCCAAAGGCCCATGCTCATAGCGACGGTAAGCTTTGAGCATGCTTGACAAATTAATCACAGACCTATTGCAAAGGCCTTCTAGGTCACATGAACAGTGGCTGCCGGCATGGCTCACGGGTGGCGGGGCAGGCGCGGGGGTTGGAGGGGAGGTCTTGCGTGGTTAGGGGGGATTAGGGATCCTGCGTCTTCTCTGCTCCTGCTCTCCTGCCTCCGTCTCCAACAGGAACAGGAAGCACGCAGCCAGGCTCCCTCCCCTAATCCAATCACAATGCTGCAATGCAGTGTTGTGATTGGTCTGAGCGCCATGACAGGGACTGTAGGGTTGGGCATGTTCTCCAATGCAGCCTGCATAGAGAAGGGGAAAGTGCGCATGACTGGTTTGGGCGGCCCAAGAGGGCCGACCAAACAGTCATTGAGTGCTTAGGAGTGGGCAAACCACTCCTCCCCTGCCCTGCTCCAAGAGCAGAGCAGCCCTGCCCACTCACCCGCCCACAAAGCAGCAATGCAAAGTTATTATCATTTTATGTTTCTGCTTCCCACTGCTTAAAAGCAGTGGGGTGACGCTTCTCTGCCATAGCGGAGGAGCGGCCTCTGCATGTGAGCTCTTACCATTGCCCCGGTGGTGCCCTCGGGGATGTTGCGGGTCTGAGCTTTGACCTATTGGAATCGCTGCACCAAAGAGCATGTCTCCATCAGAATCAAAGGACTGTTAGAGACACCTAAGAACAGAGCAGTCTAACAATTGGTCTTAATGACTGAAGCCATGCCAGATGTTTGAGATAGCCACTAACTGTATATGTGATTCCCATTAAGATTTACTGCTGGTAAATTTGTCTCTCCTTAAAATTCTATAGAACCTCCTGGATCAGGGCTGGATGCCGCTTGGATTTCAGGTGACTGACAGCTGCCAGTCATCTGTAGTCTGAAGCTTCATTGGGAGGTAGCTTCATACAAACACCTGAAAATTGTTCATATCATCTTAAAAGTATTGTTAAAAGTGCTTTTTGATCATTATTGGGAACAGATACTAACTGTTGCTTTTCTTTATGCAAAGAGTGGCCTAATGTGGATCTGGGGGAAGGCCTCAGGTCTGGTATGATCGAGCTCATAGAAGGTTTCTCACCAAATTGTCAGGGAAGCCATTGATTCCTTTGTGCGCTGTGTTACGCCTGCCTTGTTTTTATTAAGCTTTTAGTAACTTTCTTCATAAACTACTTGGAAGCTATCATAATATTCTCTACGAATTTGAAAGCACACCAACAGCAGCTGAAAGACACCGCTGTAATCACATCATTTGCTGATTGATTGGCCAAAACTTGCATATTGTAAAAAGGTGGAAAAAACAACAACACTCTTTGCTCTAAATAGCACGTAGGCAGAATGTGATTCAACCGAGGTTGACAATGACCCTTTCAGATGTATTAATAAATCCACAGGGGATGATAAGTAATACGTATTGGTGTAGGAGTCAGATTTCACATAATAAATGTCTGATTGGTTAGGTATGGGGCAAGAGCAACACCATATATGAGACAAGGAACTGTGAAAGGGCAAAAATAAATCTGCCTACAGTAGAACATTTAACCTAAGTATTGTCCGGGCCATGAAAGTCTCAAAGAAGTACATTGTGGTTGTTTTGGTAGCGTACACCGAATAGTATGAAAACTAAAGGCCATATCCTTCAGCCAATTGTAAATAAATGCTCATCAAAAGCCACACCAATAAAGTGGGACCACCAACGAAGGTAGACTGCAGGTTCGTTTTTTTGAAGCACATCGTCCATGGTCTAGCCTTCAGCTGCTGTTATAGAAATTCCACCCTCAACCTCTGTCACATTCTAAAACATAATCCTGAAATGGTAAAGTTCTGGTACACCACATAGATGACGCAACAGATATTCTTGTGACTTCCAGGCTGCCTCCCCGTTTCAAGTGCATATCTGCAGCAATCCTGATTTTTCTCCATCACTGTTGTCCTTCTGAATACAGGTGGCACTTAGGGACAATGGAATGGATTCATACTAGAGGCAAAAAGTGCCTCGAATGGATTCAACTACGGCAATAACTGCGACAGGCAAGCTGGCATCCATGGAGCTTCAAACAAAAACAGCCTGGGTGGAGGGGTTTGGCTCCAGACAGCGTTGGCAGGGTTACCACTGGATGGTTGAGGTGCACTGTAGTGTAGTAAGACTGGACTCTCATCCAGGGAAGATCAGGCAACCCATCCAGCTCACTCTGGGCCAGTTTGGCAGACCTCAATATGTGTGGAAAGAGAGGTACAGTAGACTTGCCAGGAAGCATGAGAAGCAACAGTGGATCTGATAGAAGCCATAGCAGGCTGCAATTGTGTGGGGGGGAGGGGCTGTGGATGCTGCCAGAGTCCCAATTGGATGGCAATCTGGTCGGTGGAATCTGTCTCAATCATGCAGAGCCAGGCCTCTGAGGCAGAGGACTCCTTCCTGGGATGTACCAGGCAGTGTGGTTAGCCCATGACTGTCAGGCAAGGTGGCCTTCTAGCTGGCAATCAGAACATGAAAAAGAGCCACCAAGAGATCAAACAAATACAACGAGGTACCAAACAACACGTAAGAGAAAGTAACTTGAACAGCACACAGGAGATTGGGACCACTGAAGTCATGGAAAGCAGATGCAATCTGAGCAAAACACAGATGAAGGAATCACATGTCACTTTGAAAAAGGTAAGTCAGTAGAGGAGAGTGCATGTGACCCTCCTGCACCTGAACCTTGTACCGAATGGCAAGGCTAGTGGAAAAACAGAGACACTAGGGCAATTTGCAGAACCAGGCTATCAAAGCTAAAACATTAGCACACTACACCAATGGTTATCTCTGTCAGAGGCAAAAAGGGAAAAGAGGGAGCACCTTGGATGCCCTCTCAGACAAGTTAGACTACATTGCAAGTGCATCTAAGATATGTGAAGCGTTGGAGCAAAAAATTGAAGCTGTGGCTCTAGACTTGGGTCACTTGGCAGTAGACCAAAAGAAGCTTTCTGGGAGAGTGCAGAGATAGAATCCATGATGGTGATAATAAAGCCATTGGTCCAACAACTGCTCCACCATATCACAGATGTACAAGAATTAGTGCAATTTCTTGAATATCGAGCTAAAGACTCGGGGATGTTCAAGAAGGAACAACTTCAGGATGGTGAGTTTACTAGAACAAACTATAGGTCAAAGCATGGAACTATTTCTTGAATACTAGATTACCAGGCAGCACCAGCAGGTTTATTATTTGTTTCTATTATTAAGAGAATCTAAAGCATCCCAGTAATGCTATTAACCCTGGAGTCACAGCCCTGCCCATAGGGCATCTGTATTCTAAACTACATAGAGCAATTGCTCTAAAGAGCTTGGCTGTGAGGCCCACTCCAAATCAAGAACAGCAAGGTACTTATATTTCTCGATTACGCTACAATGTTGCAGCTCCAAAGAAGTTTCTTCCTAAAAGTGAAACAAAAACAAATATAACTGAACCTCAACTATATGCTAATGATCCCAGGTAAACTAAAAGTCATTGTTGGAATCAAAACTTGCTTCATAGAACCAAAAGCTACTTATGACTGGGCAGAGCATTTGGTTGCTGCACAGTCGGACAAGGGAAATTGGCAAGGAAGCAAAAGCAGGAAATGGAATAGGTGAGCTCCAGACAGTTTATAAAACCAGCTGCTCTGCAAACAGGAGCCAAGAGGTACATGGCTGCTATTACCTCGTAGAACAGCACAAAACTTAGAGTGCAGACAGATACCAATGCAGCAGCATCATGGACTGGAGTGGAAAAGATTATTGTGCAACTGAACTATAACTTTACCGCAGGTCATGCTTAATACAGTGGATGAAGTGAAACAATATGACTGTCCAGTGTACCTGATGAAGAGGACCTTCAGAATTCAGTGCCATACACTTCCTCAGTCATGTCAATGTAATGTGTATACGTAGCCTGCATGGTCTCCATTGCTACACATGTGATAGAGGGGCATTGGTCCAGTCACTAAGATGAGAGGATTAAGGAACAGTAGTTGTCTGTGTATAGGTCAAATTATCTGTGTCACAGCTGGGGGGTTAAAAGTGGGATGGATATACAAAATGTAAGACCTGCATCGCTACTCCATATGGAATTGTATAAAAATTATATTAAGGTGCTACGTTCATCCAAAAAAGCATCTTGGTGCTAAGAACAAAGCTGAATTGACAGAGAAGACAGATACAAAGGAAACAATTGAATAGAAAGGTATTCAGACCTGTCTAAAAGGATAGATGGGGGTTTGATGGATTTAATGAAAAAGGGAGGAGCTGGGAACCAAGAAAGGAGAGAGCAAGCACACCTGCCCTGAATCTCTCAACTTGTGGAATAGAAAAAGTAATTGGGAGATGGAGCAGAGTTTTTTTTACAGAATTGTGCAACTTAAAAACATTGGCTGGAGGAGATTTCTCAGTGGCATAGTAGATATGCAAAAGGCACAAGGCCTTGACCAACATTCTTTGCTTCACAGGGAGCCAATGTAGGTCAATGTGCACAATGATCCCTCAGTGCACACAGTGTAGGGATCAATGTGGTGCCATAATATCATTGTCAGGTTATCTGACACAAAAATTGTATTTTACATATTGACTACAAAAATATCAACCCTTTGATGTTCATGATAGAAATTCAACACCCAATAGGGCATTATTTTTATAAGGTATCTTTAAGACACAATATTCATGTCATACTACATTTCTGTATATGATATTCTGACATCCAAGCATTTGGCTTAAAAATATTGTTTCTATTGTTATTGGCCAAGATCAGTCCAACATTTTGCCCTAGAGGAGGAGTTTATTAGGGGGTTATTTTTCTAGGTTATATGGAGGCACGCATTTCAACTTAATTGATGGAGGGACAGCATTAGATGAAAGGCGCACAATGGATATTATACACATGTTCAACACCAGGAGGACTTTCACTATGGGGAGACTGCAATGATTTGAAGAAACCCCTGGGGGCATGGATGGTATATCCCATTCTTTCTTATCAGTGATATGGCTAGGCTTTTAAAATATACTCTACTGAACTAGAAATTTAAGGCAAAGAGTTGCCCCTCCAAACGTCAAAAGATCTATCCCAAATTCACTGGCATGGAGTAAACCATGTATACACATCAAATGCTTAACAACTTGACTTCCTCAACCTGTACACAAATGATGCAAACATTACATATCCTGGCAAAATGAGGAGGGAATTTCAACTGCAAATTTACCACTGATTTGGAAAGATCAAAACAGCTAATAGTGCAATGACTGAACAATTTTGTAAATTGTTGCATGAGAGGACTATGAGAAATTGGGTTGTTGGTTGAGGGGTAGTGAAATCCTATTTAAGAAACAACCACAACCCTTGTCAGGGTGTACCACCACAAAAACCCACTAAATTAACCTATGCTTAACCTTCTGCTAGCTTGGCACAAAAGAAGTCAGGCTTAATATAGAGGCAATGTGTAAAGTATTTATTCAGCACACAAATAGCAATAAAGAGAGAACACAACACAAGAAAACTCCCACAGCAAGTTAGAAACATAGAGAAATTGTAATAAATAATTTGAAAATAAAAAGACAAAAATCAAATCAGTAGAACCAGAGTAATGAATTTTGAAAGTTTAAAGTGAAAATTAGCCCCTTAAATATCAGAAGGCCCACCGCAGACTTCTAGTAGCGCAAGACTGGGGCATAGTCGAAAATTATGGCCGACCGCATTCGAGTGTAGATTGGATATATGAAGTGTATTGGGCCCGGTCTCCACTTACTTTCGGACTTTGAAGAAATTTTAAAGAAAAATATCTGAGAAGGTAAAATTCAGATTGGCAAGACAGTTGGTGATGTCCGAGGAGAAGGTGTTGTTGTCTGAGGGCAGCTTGGTGAAGTTGCAGTGAAGATTCCTTTGTTCACACTTAGGGCCTGATTTAGATCTTGGCAGGACTACTGTCGTCCCTTCATGGTGGAGTTTACAAGTACTCCGCCAAACTGACAGAATCCCACCTGCCTTATTTAGATGTATGCAGGCTGAATCTCCGTCTGCGTTGATAGAGTATTTACCGCCACATACGTGACTCACCGCGACTGGTGCAGCGGACTCCTCTGTTGGAGAATAGCACTCCGTTGCTGTCAGGGCGGCAGGGCTGCACCAAGCCTATTTAGATTTCACAGTTGTACTGGCAGTGTTCTAGCAACAGTTTCCCGATGGAGGGATTCCGTCGCGGGACACAGTCAACAATGTCAACTCTGGCCACTAGATGGATGCTAGCATTACACACCTGATGTCTTTTGCCTAATTTCACTCACCTACATTCCATCCTATAAAACATGCCCATGATCCTTTGGCACTCCATTGCACCACAACATTTGAAAGGAGAAATTTGCTCACTGAAGTCAGGGTATTTTTTAGTGTTCCCTGTTTCTTGACCCCTTTTTCTTCTTTCATTTATTCCCTTGTGGTTAATTTGATTTCATTATATTTATTTGGATAATGGCAGGGAGGAGAAATCCCCGGTTTACAGAGGGTGAATTGTCAGTCATGGTGGATGAAATCATTAGAGTAGAGCCACAATTGTCCAAAAAAAACAAACAATCCAAAATACAAGAGTATCTCAGAAAAGGCAAACGTGGGCCAGAATAGTTGACAGAGTGAATACAGTAGTAACAACCTGCGCACACAGGAGGGAATTAGGAAGAGGTGGAATGACCTGCGGGTAAGATTGCATTCCCTGCCCTCCAAGCATCACCTGGAGGCCCAGAGGACTGGTGATATTTCTCCCAGCTCCCGCTCACAACTTTTGCCCTAGGAGGAGAAGGTCTTTCAGATCCTACATCCTGAAGGCTTAACAGGAATCTGTGGTAGAGTGGACTGGTAAGTTACACTTTGGAATGCGTCACTAAACCTAAATGTTGTTTTTCATTTAAATTTAGCTGTTGCTAATGTGTTTTACACCTTTGTTAAACATATACATCTAGATATATCAGTATAATTTCTTTTGACTTGTTCATTTTTTAGAATGTATTTTGTTGTAATAAAGACTACAGGTTTCAATCTCCAGTACAGTTTACATGATGTAATGGTGCTTTAACACTAATTAACATATCTCATGCATGTGTTTTACATTCTTAATTTCAGGTATGTTTAACTTACAATTTTGAAAGTGTTGTGCATGTTTAATTGAAATGACTACAACTACCATATTGCCTTGTTTTAGTAATTTAAAAATAATATTACAATGTAATTTTGCTCATTTGCTCTTTTCTGTCAAAGTTTCATATGTGTTGAAGTGTTATGTAGTTTATCAATCTCTTTTTCGTGCAATGCTTTTAAATGTGTTGGTATTTAATGTTGTATGTTGTCTTATCCTTGGTATCGCATTGAATTGATGGTATGTGTTTCACAAATCAAAGTTTTCTGACTTACAAATGTGAAGTTATGTAAATTTGTAAACTGAATAAAAGTTGTCTTATTTTTAAACGCATTTACTCTGCAATGCTCATATGATGAGTAATATGAGGAATGCTGCATATCCTTCTAAGGGGTTGATTTCGATGTCGTCAGGAAAGGCATTCGGTCGAATCCGATTCGGAAGTCTTGTTTCCTACCGACTCGGACATGTTTCCCAATGAGCGAGTACGATGGCTGGAAAGCGTTTGAACTGTCCGACTCAGTTCCGAAAGGCATTGGGAGTAACCAAGTCATTCAGAGCCGAATTGTTGCTGTCTACGGACCGCGTTTCCAGCTGAGCGATTAGGATGTCAGATTCGGACAGCCTTTCCGATTTGGTTGTGCCAACACGGATCGGCTTCCAGAATCTGGCTTTGGGGGCCCGTAGCAGGCCCCCATTCTGCCGGGCCCTCCGAATCAGGCCAGTGGTGGTACCCATGGGCCCCCCCTTACCATGCATGCACAGTGTGGCAGGTACCATGGAGTGCCCGCCACAGGGTGCACGGTTTTCCCCACCCACCCCATTTCTCAATGGCAGCCTATTTTCTCGTTCGGAACACAGGCTCCCATTGAAGTCAATGAGTCCGACCGAATCGTATATGGAAGCATCCGGACACATTCTAATCGGTTGCTAGGACTCCCCAAATACGAATTGTATGGAAAGCATTCCAGAACCAAGTCGGTAGGAATACTTTCCTGACGGCATCGTAATCGGGACCTAAGTTGTGTAATTGTCAGAATGTTTGCCTGCTAGGTCTTGGACTGGTTTCTGTCACATTTCTCCTTTCTACTGAGTTAGTTTTGAATCTTTGGTGTATCTTATGTAAACTTTCTATTATTTTTCATTTGAGGACATCTTTTTACCTGCGTTTTTGAAGTTGTTTTATGTGTAATGTAAACTGTTTGTCTAATGCATCATAATACCACTGAAAGGAACATTCATGATGTTCTATACACATTTTCTTTTATTCTTCTTAATTTTTAGCTTCAAACTAATTTGACATATAATCAAGCCTTTTACAACTTTTTTGTTTCTTTTACATTCATTATAGGTCCAACATCCAGAGTACGTGGACAACAATCTGCCACTTAGGATACCTCCACTCTAGACCATGAACAAGCCGCCAGGGAATCTCCACTCATGAAAGTCCAGATGAGAAGGAGCAGGCTGGTCCATCTGGTCTGCGTGGTCAGACAGCTCCAGTGAGTCACACTTGGCCTACACCTACACCTCCCACCCTAGCTGTTACCACCCTTCAGCCTATAGATACCTCCACTTCTTGTGTCCAAACCAACATCACACCAATCTTGTGCTCCCCAGTCCTGGCTGCAGTTCAACAAACACCGCCACCACCTCCAGTTCAGCCAGGAACCAGTGGGATGGGGCACACAGGGTCAAGGCACACAGTAGTGTGGCTATGGTTCGTGTGAGAGAATCAGTGGGCCAGCAAAGTGAGGCCACTGGGTTCATTGTCACCCAGGTCACCATCGATCAAGTCTTAGGATCCATCCATCAATCTCAAGACGTGATGGGCCAGGTCCTTACAGAGCTCCGGGAGATGAAGCTGGAGCAGAGGGAGCACAATATATAGATGGAGAATCAGAACTCCGATGTGGACCCCCTGACTGGGGGTCCACACTGACTGGGGTGCTGCATAACATCTGCACCCATATGTGCAAGGCTTTTCCAACACCATATTCCCCTTTCTGTGGTTCAACAACATCTGCCTCAGTCACAGAAAGGGAAGCCCTGCCATAAAAGGCAACACCTGCACCCACCTCAGTCGCTGCAGGAGTACACAGTCATCCGGACCAACAAGAAAGGATGGCAAAACCACCACCAAGTGGCACATAACCTAATTTCATTTATTTGGTATTGTTGAATAAAAACAAAGCTACAAAGTGAAAGACTGCTGTTGTACTTCTTTTCTCAGTGCATTTATATTTTTTCCTTCCATCACTCATATTAAAATGCAAACAATTAAAAGGATTGTTTATTCATAAATAAATGCCATGTAGCTAATGTTTCTCACATTTTACTAAAATAACAAAAAAGAACAAATAGCGCAAAACAAAATGACATATGATATTAAATTGTAAGAAATACATGTTTGTCACAGTTTACAGAAAACATTACAGCACATGCATAATCCAAATCTTCAGTGCCATTTTAACATGGACAGTTCCAGACATTGCCACCATGGAAGGAAGTGATATCATCCAAAAAAATCAGATTCAATAGGCATACTATCATTGAGTCTGTCATCAGCTGGAGCATGATTTTCTGGATCAGAATAGTAATTTCACATCAATAAAACCAATAGTGAAAATCTTGGCATTACTCCATTTTGTGGACACATCAACAACTTCATACACTTAACACAAAATGAGGATCTAGCCGGTGTGAAGGGATATTAGAACACTTTGGGTTGAATACCACATGTGGTTAGAACAATTTAAGCAGCACATATCGGCTTGGTGGCGCCATTTGACAGAAAACAAAGTCTACTGCAATCTTAAGAACTTCAAATCAATAATTGTGCATGTTGTCTTTGTACAAGATATGTACACCCAAAGTGTGTGTGTGTCTTTCACAGGATCAATCCATGTTCGCTTTGTACTTTGCAACAGCAGCATCTAACTGCAAATGGCACAACTTTGAAATGTCCAAATGAAGATGACATGGTGAAGGGTCTTAAAACAGATACAAATATAACGATTCATTAAATTACATTACAAAATAGTCTCTTTACAGTTTAATAATTTTGAGGACACATTTTCTAAGAACAATAAAAGAAAAACAATGTAAATGAACCCAGTAGTCAATGTGTCAAAACTTTGATCAACAAACATCTTTAGCCTGGAGTTCATCAAGTTGCCCATTCTAAAAAGTGTCCAGCACAGACTGTTATCCTCATTAGATTAAAAGTTGGTTTAACCTTAATGTCATAATCTGTTATTATATATTTACACTCTTGTGAAGAAGTTGTCAATGACATCTTGATGTAAGTTAATTCCTTCCTCTTTGTCACTATCATCCTCATTTAGCATTTCAACATCCTTACCTAGTGTCTCTTCGTGGTCTCCATCCTCCGCGATGTACTGGATGTTCCATCGCAGGGCTATGTTGTGAAACATGCAGCAGGCCATGGTGATTTGGCATACCTTATTGGGTGAGTAGAGGAGGGCTCCACCAGTTTTATCCAGACAGCCATATTTGACCTTGGAGCCCAAATGCCTACCCCACTGGCCTCTGTGTTCTTCCATGGGCCTCTTTGAAGCAGACTTCCCCTGGTGTTGTTGGATTCCTCAGCAGTGCTAACAGCCATGATCGGTTAGGATAAGCTGAGTCTCCTATATGGAAGAAAGAAAGAGCCAAAATATGCGACACAATTTTAGATTATTCCATTTGAAATTACCCAAACAATATAATGACAGCTTGTACTTACCAACAAGCCAGGCCCTCTCAGGTCCAAGATGTGACATTTGCAGGGGTATGCAGCTGATCCGTAGTGCAAAGGAATCATGGGTTGATCCGGGGAAATGTGCACAGACACTTGTGATGTAGAAATCAGGTAAACAGACAACTTGCACATTGATTAAATGGAAGTTCTTCTGAATGCGGTAGACTTGTTCTCTGGTGTGTTGTGGCGCTAAGGCAATATGTGTGCTATCAATTGCTCCATCCACATATAGTAGGCAACCCAAACCATAAAAATCTCCCTTCTCATTCACAAATTCCTCATGAATTGGAAACTGGATGAAGCTGTTGATGTGTCTCATCTTTGAAGAAAGAACTTCTTATAGTACACCACTGAAAGTTGGTTGGGACATTGCATCAGATCCTGCCACAAAGTATTGGAATAATCATGTGGCCACAAAATGAAGTACTGCGATGAGTTTGACAACATATGTGTCACTTTTATTGTGAAGCAGAAGATCTGGCTCCAGATGATGACATAAATCCAGTTTAGTTTGCCTATTGAATCTGAATTGTTTGATAATATCCAGTTCTTCCATGGTGGCAAGGTCTAGAAATGGTTTGAACATTCAAGGCTTTTGTCTCCTCACTCTCCCTGGGTTCATATGTCTCCATTGGAAAAATTGTCAACATTTTAAAACATTTACAAACTTATTTCTGATGAATAACACAAATGATATGTTTTGCTAAAAATATATATGGTTTCTTAACATAATTTAACACAATATGTAACATTTACATTTTTTCTTAACAAACAACATGTTTTACCTGGCTATTGTTTTAAAAAAAAGATTGTATAAATACTACATTTTAAATGTATTATTTACACACTCTTTTTTTCAACCAAAATACCGTCAATGGAAGCGTAAACAACACTGAGCAACTATTGCATTTAACAGGCCTGGGCGTAGTTTGCGGAGTTTTGTTACGCGGAACTCAGCGAAGTGACAAAAAAACTCAGCAAAGTTCCGCAAGGTGCAGAGTGCAGTGCGAACTGCTGCTCGCACTGGTCTTCCTGCCACTTGGGTAGAAATTCTACCCGAGCGGCAGCTCGCGCTCACGAACTTCCCGTTCGCGAGTGCGAGCAGGGAAAAAAATCTGCTGCACTACGCGAAGCGGAGTTTTCTGCACTCCACGAGCTCCGCGGAGCACGGAGTGCAGAAAACTCCACAAACAGAGCAGAGTTCACTGCCCAGGCCTAGTATTTAACCACAGTAACACACTACACATAAATGTTTATTTTTAAATTAATGAGTGACATTAGCATTTTGTATATGTAAACAAACTAGCCTCCATATCGAGTGGTGGTGATGCACTAAACATTCACAAACACACTATAAAATGGCAGGTACCTGACTTTGCCATCAGGGCATTTGGGATTAGACAGCCGTGGTGGAAGTTGACGGGGTAGTGGGTGGGAAACTCCATGACGGATACAGCCATAGACTAACAAATGTGAAAGAATGCTTCGAAAACCAATGGCTGTTGCCGTCTCCGTTGATGATTGCATACGCCGTGTACATGTACAAGGCATTTCGAAAAAAGCTCACTTGTCTCCTAATACTGCAGCCAACAAGACCTCCTCAACTTGTGCTGCTGTTTCCGAACTCTGGGAGCCACGATGTCAGGAAGAGCAGGTGACAGGCCCCCAACCTTCTCGCCAGAGGAGCTGTAGTTGCTGGCAATGGAGGTTCTGTCCTTGTACAGCCAGCTGTATGCCTCACCAGAGGAAAGCAAACACAAGGAGATGATGGACAGAGATCTGAAACTTTTCAGACATGATGATGACAGGCTGATGAGGGCTGTTAGCCAGAAATCGGTCCCAGGATGCCTGTTTACGGTCCAGGGAAGACATGGCTTGGCAGTTTGGGCTGGACTGTTCCCATGAGGCACAGGGTCAAGACTGATTTGCACATAGCTGTGCCTGAACTGGGGTGGCAAAGTGAGCTAAAGAATGATGATGGATTCAACCCAGATCTGTGACTGGGGGGGAGTGTTTGAAAAGCTTCAGCACTCCATCCATCATCTCCTTGTGTTTGCTTTGTTCGCCCTAAGTTGGCAGGGTATGCCCAGACGTGGGTCCCTTGCTCACTTTGCCACTGGAATCAAGCTAGCCTGGCTGATGAGGGCTGTTAGCCCGAAACCGGTCCCAGGATGCTTGTTTCCAGTCCAGGGAAGACATGGCTTTGCAGTTCGGGCTGGACTGTTCCCATGAGGCACAGGGTCAATACTGATTTGCATATAGCTGTGTCTGAACTGGGGTGGCAAAGTGAGCTAAAGAATGATGATGGATTCAACCCAGATCTGTGACTGGGGGTGAGTGTTTCAAAAGTTTCAGCACTCCGTCCATCATCTCCTTGTGTTTGCTTTGTTCGCCCTAAGTAGGCAGGGTATGCCCAGATGTGGGTCCCTTGCTCACTTTGCCACTAGAATCAAGCTGCCTGGCTGATGAGGGCTGTTAGCCAGAAACCGGTCCCAGGATGCTTGTTTCCGGTCCAGGGAAGACATGGATTGGCAGTTCGGGCTGGACTGTTCCCATGATGCACAGGGTCAAGACTGATTTGCATATAGCTGTGTCTGAACTGGGGTGGCAAAGTGAACTAAAGAATGATGATGGATTCAACCCAGATCTGTGACTGTGGGTGAGTGTTTGAAAAGTTTCAGCACTCCGTCCATCATCTCCTTGTGTTTGCTTTGTTTGCCCTAAGTTGGCAGGGTATGCCCAGACGTGGGTCCCTTGCTCACTTTGACACTGGAATCAAGCTAGCCTGGCTGATGAGGGCTGTTAGCCCAAAACCGGTCCCAGGATGCTTGTTTCCGGTCCACGGCAGACATGGCTTGGTAGTTTGGGCTGGACTGTTCCCATGAGGCACAGGGTCAAGACTGATTTGCACATAGCTGTGCCTGAACTGGGGTGGCAAAGTGAGCTAAAGAATGATGATGGATTCAACGCAGATCTGTGACTGGGGGGAGTGTTTGAAAAGCTTCAGCACTCCATCCATCATCTCCTTGTGTTTGCTTTGTTCGCCCTAAGTTGGCAGGGTATGCCCAGACGTGGGTCCCTTGCTCACTTTGCCACTAGAATCAAGCTGCCTGGCTGATGAGGGCTGCTAGCCCGAAACCGGTCCCAGGATGCTTGTTTCCGGTCCAGGGAAGACATGGCTTGGCAGTTCGGGCTGGACTGTTCCCATGAGGCACAGGGTCAAGACTGATTTGCATATAGCTGTGTCTGAACTGGGGTGGCAAAGTGAGCTAAAGAATGATGATGGATTCAACCCAGATCTGTGACTGGGGGTGAGCGTTTTAAAAGTTTCAGCACTCCGTCCATCATCTCCTTGTGTTTGCTTTGTTTGCCCTAAGTTGGCAGGGTATGCCCAGACGTGGGTCCCTTGCTCACTTTGCCACTGGAATCAAGCTAGTTTGGCTGATGAGGGCTGTTAGCCCGAAACCGGTCCCAGGATGCTTGTTTCCGGTCCAGGGAAGACATGTCTTGGCAGTTCGGGCTGGACTGTTCCCATGAGGCACAGGGTCAAGACTGATTTGCATATAGCTGTGTCTGAACTGGGGTGGCAAAGTGAGCTAAAGAATGATGATGGATTCAACCCAGATCTGTGACTGGGGGTGAGTGTTTGAAAAGTTTCAGCACCCCGTCCATCATCTCCTTTTGTTTGCTTTGCCTCACCAGAGGAACAGACTTGTGTTTAAAATGTATTTGTAAATCTGTCTAACTGTTTTTTTTTAAGCACAGGCTAGAATATCCCTTGAGGTCCTGAGTGAAGTTTAATGATTGAAGTGGTGTTGTTTATTGTTAACATTATATAGAAAAATTATATAATGAATAGTGAATTTTGAAAGCACATTATGATTAGAAAGACAACAACATTAGTATGTGGTGTGTGTTTTAAGCCCTAATTTTTATTGGGAGTGTATTTTGAGATATATCTATGTATATATATATGAATTTTATGTCAAATGTAGATATTTCCCATCATGTAAATTTAGAAAACACTTTATGTTTTCTTTACACTGTATATATATATAAATACAAGGCACCAGTGGAGTCTTTTGCCCACGTGCTGTTCGCATGCCCAGCCTATGTGCGCCCAAGATCCAAATGGATAAAACCCATATGTCAACAAATGGGCACACGGAACTATCGGGATGCCTTGCGTATCCTCAAATCAGACACCAGACCTCTTTTTGACTGTGCAGTAGCTAAGTTCCTGGGGCCCATGTGGGTTATGAGGAAAAAGGCCCAAGAGAGAAGAATTGCAGAATGTAGTGAGTCGATCCCAAGTACATAACTGGCCCCGGATATCAAGCAATAGTCCCAATCGAAACACTCTCACTAGTCGAGGTGATGCACTAGCATTTTACTGTTTTAGCAGCTGAGTTGTCCGATTACGCAGCCAGACTACACAAGTGCCTTTAGGGCGATAAACCTGATAAATGTCAGCCGGGCACCCCACTCTCGCAACACTTTTTTTTTAACCAACGTAATACCTTGATTGTTATCTTTTTAATCATTTTGTATTTTTGTATAATCTCGATTTTTTACGAATTTAAACCTTTTGGTGTAATAATGCTTTGCATGTTGAACTGCCGTTTTTAACTGACCAGGATAGGCGGGCCCTTCCAAGGCACAAATGCTGTCACCAATTTTATTTTTGCTTTCTTCAACATCTGCACTGGTTGACTTTTGTGGACACTGTATGAGGGACTGTTCTTTGACAAACACTCAAGAGCCCCAAAGCTATGCAGATCAGCTTTCACCCATCAGAGAACCTGTGTGAACCCTGTGGCATGAGTTATGAACTGTTCTCTGTATTCCCCTCTATCTTTGTACTCTCTTTTTACATCTGCATGAGGGACTGTTGTCCAACAAACTCCAAACAGTTCCTAAGCTCCAAAGTCCCTCTTTCCCCTCATGAGAGCATTTGTTGCAATACTTTTTGCATGTGTTTTATGAATTGTGCTTTCTTAATTTTTATATCTTCTAAAAACTTTATTATACGCCTGTCTGTTGTTTGCTTTATGACACGAGCTGTCGAAATAAGGCTTATATTGATCATATCTATGTATATATATATATATATATATATATATATATATATATATATATATATATATACAGTGTAATTTTTTTTACATACCAAATATAAATCATGTTGGTATAAGTATTAGCCCACAAATCACTCAGCCTAGATCAGGTGTCTCTAATCAGCCGCTGAGGAGCTACCAGTAGCTTCCAGACACCTGCAGAGTAGCTCACAGCCTTGAGTTTTTTTTCTAATGAGCACAATTTCATAGTTTCATTTCAAAGTTGAGGGAAGTCTATGTTCATGTGACATCATGATTACAGGCTGCAGATAGCAGGGCCTGACAATGAGCAGTGCTCAGTCAGATTTGTGGGCCAGGCTGGGGCTAAGTCACAGAGGTGAATAAGTGAAGCACTGAGGTAACTGACTCTTAGAAAAAATTCCTTATCAACACAAAATTGGAGTTGTGAACAAAATGATGCTTTTGAATGCTTTTAAATTGAAGAAAAATGAAATGGAAAGTCACCTTAATTATTGAGTTAACACGTCATTTCCATTTTCTCCCATTTCAAAGTGTTGCATTTACAACCAGCAGGCCCCTTAATGCCAGTGGGCAATATACACTGTGGCATAAGTATATAGGAAAAATACAGGCCTTTTCTTTACATTAGAGAAATTTTAAGTGTAGAAAAATGTTCCATGATATGAAGAGTTTGGTAGAATATTTATCTGCACTTTTAATTTCTTGCCATTAAAAAGAACATATAGTGATATGTTTGTGTCATTCATGTATCTGTGCCACATATGGTGAAAGGTATGCCCTGTGCTGCAAGTACATACGACACAGGCTCTCAGTCATCCGTACAAATATATCCCCTTCATACGCACACATGTTCATACATCCCCAAAGAACACGCTCTCACTGACACAAATGGCAGTCCTTTTTGTTAATGCCCTTAGTCATAGTATTTAGTTCAAACCATAGTATCTGGACATTAGGCTTCAGGTCAATGTAGCTGGGCGTGGGGAGTCAGGTTACAATGCACAAGTTGTTTAGCCTTCAGTATTTCACAATGATTTTCATTGATGAGAATTAACACTCATTATGGAAAATGTTGGAGCCTCCTGGCCTAGATGATGCGACTGGCCTGGATTTTTGAATTTCGGAAATGACAAGGGATATGGGTAAAAGAGATAGGTAGTCAACAGGTTACAACAAAAGTATTATTTATTGCTTTAGTTTGGCAGAATGAAAAAAATATATATTATTTAGCAACTTTTGACTAGTGCTTTCGTGATTGATGTAGGAAAATTGTGTTACATCAACAGAGACAAACAAGTCACAAAACAATTCTCTTTTTCTTTCATTCCCTATATCCATACAGGTCAATGCCCATCAGAAAAAAAAACATTTGGAAGGCCGTCGCCAAGAAGGTGCGGACCCTGGGGGTCTACAAGTGTGTTCGTCGTTGGAAGAGGTGGGGGGACCTGCGAAGCTGGACCAAGAAGTCATCAGAAGTCCAGCTCGACCAGTCCGCCCAACGTGGGAAGAGTGTGCGCCGCAACCTGACCAACCCCCCAATGGCCCGCATATGTGCGGTGGCATATTAGGAGCTTGTCGAGCAGTTGAGAGCCCAACAGCAGCATCAAGGGGGTAATTTCTAGTTTGAGTTTAACATGTTAAATAACCAATTTTTGTTACAACAACTAATTTTGCCATCAACGTTAAGGTTGACACATGTCCAACACACAAGAAGAGTTCTTGAAGGTGTAAGTTTTGCACAGTGTTTATGATGAGGTGTTTTGTATATGAATTTGTGGAAAAGGATACCAACTGATTTATGTTCACTATGAAAGGACTAGTTTCAGCAGACACATGCCTGCCTAAACAAAAATTATACATCAGCTTGTTTGATGTTATAAGGGACAGTTGTACCAAACAGGCCACTAGTGTTGAATTATGTAAGGTTATCCCTATCACAGGTGACAAAATATAAAATCCACCTTTGATACAGTGGATGTTCCAAACGTCACATTGGAAAGTTGGTTGTAGACACAAACAAGAGTGAGCAAGTGAGCTAAAATGACTAGTAACATCAGATTAAATGGCTACATTTTAGATTCAAAACACATCCCAAATGTGTTTTGATTACAAAATACTATTTCATTCATGTTAAAAGTGAAAGATTTGCATGATGTCTTACTCCTTCACAAATGTACATGTAAGCCAATCTGTTTTTGGGAAATAATTGTGATAGGCATACAATGTTTTGAAAAATGCAGACAGGAATGTGTGCACATTGGTGACAAAGTAACACATACCCAAAACCATTTTTTAAATGTCCTTTCTTATGTCCTGATGATAAATCAATGATGGAGAAAAATGTGATATTCATAGGGACTTTTGCAGGTGGAATGTTCCATCATATATATGTTGGAGTATCCCATCTGGAAAACTCAAAACAAGGCCCAATTCATGACTCTATAGGAAAATGTAGAAATGCATCAAGGATAAATCTGTTATATTATGAATTGCATGTGAATTTGTGATGTGCGAATTAGATATGAATCAGTGTATGTAATATATACTGTGATGTTGTACCAATTTTTGCCTAAAGTGAAAGGCAGCATATTTTGTACGACATTTTCACAATGGTAAAACAAACTTGAAATTGCTTGAGATATTTAGGAATCAAATGTGAAAATATGTTTGCCCTGTACTAAAGTGGATTATAAATGTATCAAGTCCTATGTATTTACTTATGCTGTAGAAGTCATTTGCCAATCTATAAAAAAATATCTATTAATTTGAACTACAGCATAGGTATAGACATAGTGCATGATATATTGATTAGCTACTACAGTACTGAATCCATATATTACTGTTTACATTTGAAATATACTTTAGTTACTTCAAGTAAGTGTTGCCACTGTGAAATGCCCAAACAGATATTGGTAAGACATTGCAGTATTTGTTGACACACATTGATTCATATTTTACTTTTTGTGAATGAAACTAATGCAGCTTTATTGGCCCTGTACACACACTGTACAAAGGTATTAAAGGTTTATATCCTTTTCGGTGATGTAAGTTCACTATTCTAAACAAAAAAGCCCAACCATTCAGAGGTGTTAAACAGTTCCTGGAGAGAATTAAAAATGGTATAGAGACAAGATCATCAATGATATAGGAGCTATCATGACACATTACAAAATTGGGACCAAATAGTTTGTGAAGATGTTCCCTACATGCATGAAATATTGATTAAAAAAAAACAAAGTCGGAGAGCTTTGAAGCAGGTGAAATCTGAAAAATTTGAAAATGTTTTAAGATCACAGTTCATGATCAGTTCTATTAACAAAGAAACAATTAAACTATTGTGTATGTCTTTTCAGCATCATCAGGAGCAGGCAAAGGAGAAATTGGCCACATAGGCGGGAAAGCAGCTGGCCACTGTGTTTCGACTGGTGAGACCACCGACACTGATGGACACAGTGGCAGTGGAGGGTAAGGGGGACTGGCACAAAGGCCACTAGCTCTACATCATCTTCGGAGGCCTCCACAAGCAATCAGTCCCTAGTGACGGCAGATCCTACAGCAACTGTTCCACCTGCATCCTTGTCCGCCACAAAGAGAGCCATCTCCACCCTCCCTCTTGTTACCCCCTGGTTGGCCAAACCCGCCCCCCTAAAAGGGCTGGGGATTCCTTTGCTGCAGGCACTTCACCCCCGTCTCTATCTCCCCGACTCACTGAGTGAGGAAGCTATAGACCTCCTATGCAACATCTCTGTAGGCCAGACTGCACTCTTGAATGCATTCCAGGGCCTTAGTTACCATATGCAACAAATGGTAGCATACCTGGAAGGCATTCATAGTGCTATGTCTTGCCTGCAGAGATCATTTACAGGATTAGTCTCCTCACTGACCGGAGCTTCCCAAGCAGCCCAACCTTGTGCCCCAACTCCCTATTCCAATTTCCAGTTCCCAGCAGTGTCCCAAGCACATGCACTCCTTTACACGCACCCACTCCAACAGACACAAGCAACACACCCACACATAAACACAAACACACCAAGAAACACAAGCACACACCCAAACAACATACAGACACCACCCCACCACAATGACCACAACACCCACAACCACCACACCCACCACCACACCCACCACCACATCCACCACCACACCTACCACCACAACCACCTCCATTCTCACAACCAAATAAAAACCCACCCCCACAACCACCAGCACACCCACAACCACTACCATACCCACAAGCACACCCACAAGCACCACAACCAGACCAACCACCTCAACAGCATACTCATCTAAACAAACACACTCACATAAAACCACACCTACATCCAAAACAACACTAACCAAAATCAACCGCACACACTCACCCAAACACCACACACCTGCCAAACACACACCCAACACTACAAAGCATACACCAGACCCACACGCAACTGCACAACAGACAGACACACACACATCACTTATTCCAGCTCCCACTACCTCCAAAACCTAGTCCTCTCCTACCCTTTATCCTATTTCTGCTCTGACTTTCACCCATTCCAAATGTAAACCCACTCCTCCCAAACATTGACTCACACATCCAAAACCCAAACCCACCCCTCCCACCCCTCTCAAGCCCACCCCTTCCACCCTTCCCAAACCCACCCCTACCACCCCTCCAAAACCCACCCTTCCCAAACCCACTCTTCCCAAGGAAGATTCTTGAGGTGCCTGACCTGTCCCGACTAGGTTTTCCTTTGGCCATCTGTTTAGAAGCAACACTCCATCTTTGGGACATTTTATTTTTTTGTGTTTGAAAATAAAATATATCTTGCTTTGAGAGCAGTATGTCACTTATTAATAAAACCTAATTTAATTTCACCAAGTTTGTCCTGAGATTATTTTTCATTTACTATTCTTTGATTCCTAGAACTCTTAATGATTAAAACATGATTAACATATTACAACTTAAAATTATGACAGAAAAGGCAACTGTTTTTTAAATTACTCCATACACTAGTAATAAAAGTATGTGATGAACAGCTAAAATTTGTATTCATAATTTTATTTGAAGTTTTAATAGATGTGTTTATTTATACTTTATACATTATTAAGATAAACACATATGCATTGATGGCACAAATAGCATTTAAGTAAATACATGAAATGCACTACACAAGGGAAAATGTTAAACTGATAAATATATTAATTGATAAAACTTTGGAACTGACATTGCTTTTACAGATATTTTAAAACAAACGTTTCACCTTTTCAAGTGCAATTTCTACATTATATTACATTGCAATTATCCCAATAATATGCAATGCATGTGCTCATGATTTTATAGTTTTGGAATCTTAGTTTAGCACTCCTGTATGGTCAGTTTTTGGTTTTTGGATTGATGTCCATTTTTGTGTAAGTGTCCATTAGCATGAAGGAAACTTGCACCAAATTTAAAATTACAATTAAATGATTCAGTTGTGTTTCTTTAAAGTTCATATATGACAACATAACACACATATGCATTGCACATTGGTATGCTAATGCTTGTAAGAGAGATTCAACATACACGAGTCCTGATCAAATGTGAACTGACAAGTCAAAAGGTAACACGTTACAAGAGAAGCTTTCCTTTGTTTCTGGCGATGATGGTGTGGATTTGCTTCGTGGTCAAGTAGCAGCAGCGGCAGGACATGTATGATCGGCTCCATGATGGTAAAGGAAGTGTGAAACAGAAAGAAGGTACATTTCAACCTATTTCCGATTTAATCCATCACATAGTGGAGGTTTCCCCGTCACAGTCACATTGGCGGGAAGGCACATCGTGATTGGCCAGGTGGACAAACTGGCTGTATTCTCTCCAACAGCTGCTTTTGCCTATGGTGCCATCGACGCGGGTGAACATACCTCGTGGAGTCAACAGCACTCTGATAGTCTTTCATCCATAGACACGCTAGCATCTAAATAGAGTGGGCAGACTGCCTAGTAGGAAAAGTGACGGCGGAACCATTACTGCCAAGATCTAAATCAAGCCCTTAGTCTCTTTTTTGGAAGTCAAAGATCTCCAGCGGGACGAAGCTGTAGGCTGTAGTCAACAAGGGCTCCACAAGGCCGGATACCTTTTATGTGAGGAGCCGCTGAACAGAATTTGCTGCTGAGGAAAATAATGTAGCAGGAGCTGCTGCAAAATCAGTCCAACTGGCAAAGCACCTTGTGTGGATAGTTGAGCCTGGTTGAGTTGGTCCTGGTCTACTCTTGGCTCTCAGAACACTTTTCGGTCAAAAACTTTCTCAGTCCCAAAATTTGGATTTGGGCTAACTGGGCACCTTTAGCAGCATGTCCAATGGTCCAGGACTTGGGGGCACCATTTGCAGAGTCAGGACTCACTGAGTCAGGGCCCAGGTTCCAGATGAATTGAGTATGTCTGTCCCTGAGGCTCTGATCAGAAGGCCAGCCAACTAGCTCTTGCAGTCACTCTAAAGGGTTGAAGGAGAAGTGCAGGGATCAAGCATCTGAGCAGACCTCTGGGGGTGCAAAGCAGCCATCAGACAACAGAGGAGTCCTTCTTGGGGAAGCAAAGCAGTCATCTGAAGTACACAGCAGGCCACTGCACAGCAGGCCACCCCATCAGGCAGTCCTCCTTGGGAGTTCTTTTGTAGGCCCAGAAAGTAACGTGAAAAGTGGGTCTGAAGGTCCCTATTTTATACCTGATCCTCCTTTGAAGTATGACAAGTTTCTGGAGGTTTTCCCTTACAGATGTGTTTGCAATGTCCTGCCTCCCTGCCCTGGTCCCAGTCTGTCTGTAGGTACAATAGGCTATTGTGAAGTTCTTTGTGTGAGAGCAGGGCAAATCCTATTGAAAGGCAAATGGGGCTGTGCACATCTATGTCCACCATGTGCTGTCCTGTATGTATGCTTCCTTGTCTCCTGCTCCTTGCAGAGGGCTCAGCAATTGCAGAATGTTAAGCTCAAGGTCCTGAGTTTTGACAGTTGGGCTCAGGAGAGTAGCTGGCTGGGGTATTAAGAATAAAGCTCTTATCTGTGTTACTTCGTTGGAGTCCTGAGCCTTCTTTCAAACCATTCTTATACTGGCAATGGGCTGGGTCCAGGAAATCAATTTAATAGCACCACAGTGGCTGCTGAAAAAATTGGAGCAGAATGGATATCAACATCAATCACTTGAAGAATCATTGGTATTGGATATTGGTGTGCGGTAAGAGATTGGACTGCATTGGACTGTAATATTATCAGCTGGCATGTGGCAGGGCCACAGGAAACGTGTATGGTGCAAGCGCGATTCAGGGCAGGGAGCATCTGATTTAAATGGTACATGTAATTTCTGTCTAAACAAGTAACCACGCTTCAGTGCCAGTCACATCCAGTTGAGGTAGAGACTGGCGGCCATCTTTGAACGGGTCGATTGCCTGTAGAAAACAAAACAGGCATTCCTCCGTTGAAAACCGACATACTACACACAGGGCGGCCATTTAGAAGATTTGGTTAATCTTCATTGATGCTTTGGGATAACATGTCAACTTGGTGCAACCTTTGCTGATAAATGTTGATTGGAGAATCATGGGTGTTTGTTTTGCTACGCGGTGACAGGCACACCTTCCATTTGTAAAACTTGAGATTAACCTGCACAATGGTGATAGGCACACCTTGGATAGCTGTTTTTGTTGGGAACTTGCCTACCCAGCTGTGATAGGCACACATGCATAACATTTGAGACTAGTATGCACAACGGTGATAAACACACCTTCTATTAATATTGTTGGAGAGTTGCCTACACAATGGTAGGCGGACATTTGAGACTAGTTTACACAATGGTGATAGGCACAGCTTCTATTAGTATTGTTTGAGAGTTTCCTACACAGCGGTGACTGTGCATACCTTTTATAATATTGTGAGACACTTGACTGCACCACTGTGATGGTCAAATTTGTTGTTAGTTTATAGCAGTACTTTCGATATGTGGTAGCTATCCTGCATTTGCCCAATTTTCTTTTGTTTTACTAGTGTTATATATTTTAAACTAAAGGAGTGGCAGAGTGTAACATCACCTCAATTTTTTTACCCAGTCCAGGAAATTCGCTAAGGTGAGATAAGTTGAAAAAACATATTTGTGAATTATGCAAGAGTTTGTGAAATTAATTTGAGTGCAGAGAGAAAATGCTCTCTTTTATTACACTGGGGGAAGGACAAGAAGTTCTAGAGACTATACCAGATTTGAGGAGGAATGGAATTTAAATGAATATGGAATATGTATGTTAAAGTTAGATCATCATTAATTGCCAAGAGTTAGTATAATTATGGAAAGATACCATTTCAGTCTTAGGGAGCAAGGGAAGGATGAATCAGAAGAAGGCTACATCACTAGTTTATGGACGCTTGCTTCTACATGTAAATTTGGTGGGCAATGGATGTAAGGATCAGGGATCAGTTTGTTTTGAAGTGCAGTAGTGACAAAATCAGGGAAGAACTATGGCTGAAGGATGAACCACCTCTTGAAGAAATGATAATTATAGCCAAAAAGGTACAGCGTGTGATGAGTTGTGTACAGGAATTAACTAAATCAAGGCAAGGTGTGTACATGAGAAAGTGGAAGAGTAGGTGTGTATAGATAAGGAAAAGAAAGTTAGAATAAAAGTTAGAATAAAAGACAAGATTTAAAGAAGAATGTTACAGATATGGCAGAGAAGGACATAGAGCCATGTCATGCATTGCACGCTGGCGGTAACAAGTGTGGGAGGTAATTTTGGAAATTGTTGTAGGAGCAAGATTAAAAAAGACAGAATGAAGGAAGTACAAAATGTCCCACAAGACATTATATTTCAGGCTGACAAAACATTTTGCTATAGTGGTACATGTTGTAATTTCAAACATGAACACCGCTCTACTGCAGTGAGAGTCAACTCTGCAGATGAGTGCTCTCATTTAACTATCATTTAACTATCATTTCCAATTAGGTTCTTTGTGAAACATTTGAAGGTGAAATATTATTACATAAGCTAGATGTACAGCCTAGCCATGGGGTTATGGTGGGATTCCCATCAAAATGCTGAGTTATTTTGAATCCAATTTGGACTTAGGTGATCATAGTTATGTAGGGAAATTTTATGTTTCCATCAAGGGAGATCATTTGATTGGGTGGCCTCACTAGAAGGTTTACAGTATTAAACTTGATTAAACATAATACCAATTCTGATCTTCAAATGGTTGTTAAGGAGGTTCAGCAAAGAGCTATACATTTTGTTGGGAAATTTCAGCAACTGTTAAAGAACAGTTGGGATGTTTGAAAAGATCTAAACACCATATCAAAGTAAAGAAAAATGTTTTTTGAGTTGCAGCCAGTGTACAACACATTCCTTTCAGTATTCAGGAAAGTGTAAAAGTTGAATAGAAAAATGTTATAGATTAAGATGTCATTGAGTCAATTGAGTCTATGGAATTGTCGGCACCGATCGTGGTGGCTAAAGAGGTGAATGGAGAGCTTTGTCTTTGTGTCACCCTAAGAGCATTTAATCGTGAGGTAATTGTTGACAGATTTCCTCTCTCCAACATTGATAAGTTGGTTACAACATTACCATGGGCAAACTACTTTTCTACATTTGATATGACTTCAGCATATCATCTAGTGGAACTCTTCGACTCTTCAGAGGAATTAACAGAAATTGATTACACTAATATGAGTGCATATATTCAAGAGAATGCCCTTTGGGTTAATTTCTGCTGCTTCAGTTTTTCAGAGAGGGATGTCAGAGGTTTTGCAAGATTTGCAGGGAGTTAGTTGTTATCAAAACAATCTTTTGATTTTTGGAAGAGATAGGATTGAGCATGATGACAGAGTATGTTTAGCTTTGGAAACGTTAACTAGAGCTAGTATGACTTAAAAAAATAAATCAATTTTGGAGTACTGGAGGTAAACTATCTTGGACATCATAATACAGGTTCTGGTATTGAGCCAAATAAAGAGTTGGTTGATACTAGTGTGAATCTTGAAGAACCTGAAAACGAAGAAGAATTGGTTTCATTTTGTAGGAATGATGGAATATTTCAATATATTTGTAAATAATTATGCAGGTAAGAATGTTAACTTAAGAGCTCTTCTAAGCAAGAAAGTGGAGTTTCAGTGGAGCTCTGAATATTAGAAAGAATTTTATGAGTTGAAAAAGGAACCACAAAATGCTCCAAGTTTGCAAGTGTTTGTTCCTGATGATGACACAAATATAATCACAGATGCTAGTTTGAAAGGCTTTGGTGCTTTTCTGCTTCAAAGAAGAAATAGAGTTGAAGAACTCATTACATGTGCTTCACCTTGTTTGAAAAACTCAGAGAAAAATTACTCAATTATTGATAAAGAAGCTCTGGTCATATATTGGCTTTGAAAATATTTAACAATTTTGTGTGGGGAACATCTTTCAGGGTTCTATCCGATCACAAACCTTTGAAAAAAGTATTTATGAAAAAGTCTTAGTTTCATCAGAATCTGGATTATTTCTCTTCAAGAATTCAGTTTCTCTGTTGAATATATACCAGGGGGTCAAGAATTACTCTACCAACTGTCTTCCACATCTAGTTGATATCAATCTGGAAGGTGCCTGGTCAGGTCCTTCCTGGACTAGAAACAAAATCCTACAACCAGTTTCGGGATATCACCCCTCATCAGCCAGGATAGCTCGACTCTGTTGGCATTGCGAACATGGGACCCTTGTCTGGTCATACCCATCCCACTTAGGGCGACAAATGCAACAAAAAAAGTTGATGGACAGAATACTGAACAATGTCAAACACTCACCCCCAGTCAGAGATCTAGGCCTAAGCTTAGGACGCTGGTACTGCAACACCCTCACATAGAAAATGATGGAGTTAGGTGTAAAAGGAGTAAAACAAAACCCCATGGGAAATAGTGTTAAATTATTTAAAATAGTTAAAAATATAAATAAATATAATTTAGTGTTAAACACATATAAAAATGGTAATTTTTTTCATTATTCACTTAGAAAATATTTTAGTTTGATTTTAAAATATTCTATTTTGAATATATAATCTATGTAACAATATTTGTATTAAAATAGAACTCAATTAATTTTAATTAATTCTACACATCACTTTTAATAGCTAGCACTGGGAAGCCCCATTGGGATAGCCATGCGCTTTACATGCAGCATACTATCTGGGAACGACCCTCCATAAAATGGGGAAAACCTCCACACAACTGTGTGTTAGGAAATGCAGTCAAACTGGCTACTTCTTTTAAATTGTGTAGGACTTCCCGAAGCGGAAGCAATAATGGTCAAAACTGGCGGACTGTCTTAGCAAGGTGACAGGCCTGCCTATTGTTAATACTGCCAAGTGGTTTGTATAGAATTTATGGGCTGGTGATACAACACCCAAATACCCGAAACTGTGGCTTGCACTGGGAATAATAGTGGCAAAGCGGAATATATCCAGACAAGGGAGGGCCCTGGAGGCTCCAGAAATGTTGGAATGGGAGAGGCATGGACTGGTGCATGCATGCAAAGACCGTGGTCTACAAGGGGAAATTTGCTGCAAGAAATGGGAGAAAATCTGGCCAGCATGAAAGTCCTGTTGGGGGTTTTACCCCGGAGAGCCTCTGATGACTGCTTTGCAGGAAAGCCCTCTCGGGCACAAAATACTAAGGGGCATATTCTCAAGGACTTATCGCCGAGTTAGCGGCACTTTCTCGCAGCCAAAGTGGCGATAGATTTATCGCCCTATTCACAAGCTGGTGCTAACAGCCGATATCGCCAGTTATCCTGCAATAGCAGCCGCAAAAAACATCGCCACGGATGACACCGGCAACTAACGCTAATGAGATGCAGAGTAGGCATTCCTGTGCAAAAAGCAGCAACAACACCACTTCGCAATATTCTCAATGACCAGCCAGATTGGTGATAAGATCCCAAAACAGGCGATAAGGCACTTTAGCAGCAGGGATTTAACACCTGCTCTTACCTGGTGTTAAGTCGGACGACAACCTGCACCACAAAAGGGAGTCCAGACCAGAGCCACACCTGAAGAACAACAGATGCCATGGAGCTACTGATCATGCAGCTCGGAGCCCCAAGAGGGCTACAACACCCACCGCCACCACACCCAGGCCCACCCCCCCGGATCCCCTCCGCCCCCCCAGACTACCACAGAGGCAGCGCAGACAAAGACAGCGGACCTTCAGAAAACGCACCAGCCTCACAGACTTAACACCAGAGCATGTCAATGCCCACTACAGGTACAAAAGGACAACCATCCTCCGCATCCTGACCATCATTGCCCACAGGCTGACGGTACCAACACAGCGGACAACCAACATCCCTCCGCAGACAAAGCTGCTGGCTGTGCTGCACCTGTTGGCCTCCGGTACCTTCCAACCAACAACTGCCAGAGTCGGAGGGGTCTCACAGCCAGCCATATTCAAGTTCCTCACACCTGTCTTGGATGCCATCATCAGCTTGGTACCCCAGTACCTTCACTTCCCCCACACTGTGCAGGAACAGCTGGAGACCAAGCAAGGCTTCTACGCCATAGCTGGCTTCCCGCATGTGTTGGGGGCAATCAACTGCACACATGTACTCCTCGTGCACCCTGCTGCCACTGCACACAATTACCGCAACAGGAAGCACACGCATTCCATCAATGTGCAGGCAATAGTGGACCACCTGGAACTCTTCACCAATGTCGTCGCCAACTACCCAGGCAGTGTGCATGATTCCTTCATCTTCCGACAATCCATCATCAACCAGCGTTTTGAGGCTGGCATCTATGGGAATGCATTGCTCGTTGGTAAGTACCAAATGAACACACCACACACCTCAACTCCACAGTCATGCAACTCACGACTCTGGGAATGCTCACGTTACAAACTCACATACAACATGCCAAACAACATGCCCACCTACCAGACACAACAGCACAACTTACTGTGGTAACCTGGGCTAGCCATGTACACAAGCCATCAACGGCATGGCACCTCAGCCACACAATAGCAGAATGTGGGGAGAGGTGGGAACCAGGCATGTGCGAAGGAGGCAAGTGACCCATGAATTAGAATGTACACAATGCCAAGTGTGGCGTGGATGTGCTGGCCAGACTGCAGTATGCAGACCACAGACATGTCCATGTCGACATATACTGCTGGTGTTTGGAGTGTAGTGGACAGTGGGCCCAACCATGTCACCCCAGGCAGTGGGGAAGATCGCAGAAATGTAGCTTGTTACGTCCCCCCCTGTAAGCGTGAGCGGAGTGGGCTGGCCCGGCGTACGCCAGGCCAGCATAGGGGTGTGAATAAAAAGCCCGTTGCTCTGGGCGTGGTTCTCTTCCGGAATGGCCAACGTGTCTGCCAGGGCGGTGCCTCTCAGCCCGCCATGAGGCCGGCACCATGAGCGGCGGTGCCTGCGTTCCTGTGTGGCTGCTGCACCCCAGGCCGCTGGTCCCCAGACCTGTCTTCCCCGCCCCTGCGCAACCAGGCCTCACTGCTCACCTGCCGACACCAGTGTGTGTCATAGAGGGCCCACCATGTGCCCTTGCAAGCTCCAAGCCTGAGGCCCGCGACCTTGGCAACCTTCTCAGACCATCACGGCCTCCGCGACACAGGCCCCCAGCACTCCTTTCTCGTTGACAGTACTCCACCGCTGCCTCCGGCCTACACTGCGGTCCAGTAGGTCACACATTTGGAACTGAGTCTTGATTTCATGATGGCCGAGTTCATATGTTAATGGCAGCATTTATATCACTGTACTCCCTTCGATCTGGTCCCACCAACTCTGTGCATCGCAAGCCAACGACACGTGTCTGTGGGCCCTTTCTGACTACTGCCTTCGGCCTACACTGTGGTCAAGTAGGTCACACATTTGGAACTGTGTCTTGATTATTCAATGGCCGAGTTCATATCATTGTACGCAAGGAGAGGAGTAAGAGGAAGACGCGGTTCAGTCCAGAGGAAAAAAGGATCATCACTATGGAGGTGATCGAACACTACCAACAACTGCTCTGGTGCCACTAACTCTGTGCATCGCAAGCCAACGACACGTGACTGTGGGCCCCTGCTGACCGCTGCCTCCGGCCTACACTGCGGTCAAGTAGGTCACACATTTGGAACTGAGTCTTGATTTTATTATGACAGAGTTTATACCATTGTACAGGCCTCATCGCAGACTGCATCCCCTTTCAGCTCTGGTGCCACTAACTCTGTGCCCCGAAATTCATGGACACTCTCTGGTTGAACTTTGGTGGCGTCTGAGTCTATGGCCTGGGGGTTGTCTTCATCATCATGTAGCTGATACTGACTTGGTGTTAAAAATGAGTCTGTAGCATTCATCTCCTCAATATTGCCTGTTTCTGCTTGGTTCTGCCCTCTGCATCATGCCCTGGAAGGACACCTTCCACTGTCCCCCGAAACACTCCGCAACATTCACCTTCAACATCGACGAGGACCCGCTCAGCTCTTGTGGCCCTTCCTCAGTGCACCGCAAGTCACTGTCCCATGGCGGTGTGCCTGTGCCGGCCGCAGTGCATCCGGGGCCACTAACTCTGTGCAGCTCAAGTCATGGACCCTTGCTGTTTGAACTTTGAACTTCTGATTGTCTGATCACTGTTGTAGTTGTTGCCAGCACCAACCACTCCCTGAGGGCTGGCTTACACTCACCCCACACCCATCCAGCACAGGCGTCACTGGACATGTGACCCTGGCAATAAAAGGGGCCGGGCGCACGTGCCCGTAGCCAGTTCCACAAACTATCTAAGTGTGTCCGTGTGGTCATTATGTATGCATGAGGGCCCTGGGCCATACCACATCACATTGTGCTGTGTACAGTGGACACAACCATGTCACCTCAGGCAGTGGGGAAGACCTGGGACATGTAGCTGTGTCGTACCCCCCTGTAAGCGTAAGCGGAGTGGACTGGCGTACGACAGTCCAGCGTAGGGGTGTGGATAATCAGCCCGGGGCTCTGGGCGTTGCTAAGTGTTGGCCTTGCCAAGGAAGTAACTAATGCGTGTGTCTCTGTTGTAGTGTCGGCACCACCCGTCCCGCAATGGACAATGTTGCGATGTAGCATGCCCCTGGAGTGCGGGCTCAGCCGAAGGGATAAATGAAGGAGCGCAAGCCCACTCGGGGTCCGGGATCATACATGCCAACTGCTGTGTGTGTCGCTATCACCGCAGCATAGGCCAAAGGTCTACCCTCAACCGCATCGCGAGTTCAGCCAGCCATGAACTCTACATCTGTGTCTGCCCTATCCTTACCGTAGGCCTACACACACGTGGCCGCCCACCTTCAACGCACAACATCACAGTGTCGTTGTCAGGCTTGTGGACATGCGCAGACAGGCATGACAATGGTGTGCCGTAGGAGTGCAAGTGATGCAACCGCGCTGCACACACTAGTAAATAGGCTCGGGGGAGGGAGGAGCAGCAGTGAGGCTACGTAATACACATTGATGCCGCTCATTTGCTACAAGCAGTACCTGTCAAACAGGAATCACTAAGTCACACATATCACACACCAATGAACTAGTGAGCCTGCAAACACATCATGCAGAACCAACTTTTGACTCATGTCTCTCTGCACTGTCAAAGGTGATCAAGGATATGCACTCTGCCTTTGGATGATGACACCCCTCCGAGCCCCGAACACACAGGCCCAGAGGCAGTACAATGCGGCCCACAAACACACCAGGGGCATCGTGGAACACATTTGGCGTGTTGAAGTCACGTTTCAGGTGCCTGGACATCACAGGTGGAAGGCTCCTGTACAGCCCAGGCATCGTGTGCAAGATGATCGTTGCATGTTGTGTGTTGCACAACATATGTGTACGCACCAATTCCCCATGGCTACAAGTGCCAGATGCACCGGACGATGATGAGGAAGATGAGGCAGGTGGACCACACACCACTGCAGCAGCAGCAGGAATAGCCCGTAGGAACACCATCATTGACAATTTCTTCACATGAGCACGTCACATTGTCACAGTCCTTAGCAATCATGGGACAGTAGAAAATTACCACAGGCACAGCATGTGCTAATTAATTCATTACAACACACATTCCCTGTGTGCATGTTACTCCTCTGTACAAGCACATCACTCTGACAAGTGTAAGTGCAACATGTAGTGCTAACAATCTCATGAATTGGAAATAGATGGTGGGTGTGTCACCTCTGTACAGAGAGGCTGTTTAGGGTGTCACGTATTCGAAATGCCATTTCTGTCTGTCAAAGATAGTACGGAATCCCACTCATCAGCGTTTCACATGTGTCCCAAATCATTACATATAGGCTGTCATTTGTGACCTACAATTGACAACATGGCTTTTTTTGGGGTCAAATATGTACCGCCATGATGCAGGGATGCACCCTGTGACTCAAGTCCCACAACATGAGCTACATGGACGTAAGGGGGAATCACGGCCCCTACATTTGTCCATGCTTTCATACTTGATTAATCATAGACATGACACATCTGTGTGTATTAGAATGTATTATTCACGTTCAGTGTAGTGTTGAAGCTGTCTTAGTACTGGGACATGCAGACAACACTTTACAATGTTGCCCCGTGGAGGGCCAGCCAGAGTCCTTAGGGATTGACAAGTTACTCGGAAGGGGAAGAGTCCAGTCCACAGGCTGATTGCTGTGTCATTGTTTTAAAAAAAAAATCTTTTTATTAAACATCATCAACTTAACAAAGCGCATCAACACATAAGCAGGAGACTATACATCTGACAAGCCTTCAATATGGGTCACAGAATAGCAAGTTACAATGAACAATATATGGTCGTTAGGGGTCTACAAGAGCCTCGTCTTCATTCAGGGATGCCAGTGGGGTGCAGATATCCCCTCTATATGAGTTCCATTTCTTGGGACATCCTCTGGCAACATAGACTGACTTTTCCTGGAACATGCACCAGTCTAAATCTTCCTTCCATTTTCCTAGTGTGGGCGGTTGGTGGGCCCCCCAGTTTTGTGCTATGTTCCTTTTAGCGATCATTAGCGCCAGAGTTGCCCATTGCTTAGTGGAAGAGGTAAGGTCCGTTGGCTCCCAGATATTTAGGAGGCATCTGCGTGCCTCCGGCTGCAAATCGATTGTGAGTACTTCACAAAGAGTGCGGTGTAGGGCATGCCAGTAAGTTTGTATGTGTTCACATTCCCATATAATGTGGATAAAAGTGCCAATCTCCCCACACCCGCATCTGCACTCCCCCCTATCTGTCCTGCCCATGTGGACCAACCTTGGTCCAGTGACGTAGATCCTATGTAAGATTTTAATTTGTACTAAACGTAGCCTGGCCTGTATCGCCACCTCCCACGGCGAGGAGACCGCTTCTCGCCAGTCTTCCTCATCCAGTTCTAGGCCGTCCCTCATCCATTTCTCCTTGAGGGACTGAAGTGGGTCTTCCATATTGTTAATTAGTTTTTTGTAAATCAGGGAGATGGTTTTTTCGGGAAGGTGGCCATCGAGTATTCTATCTTCCAGGGGGGACTTATTAGTGAGGTGCGTATGAAGAGCGTGTCGAATTTGAAGATATCTATAATGTTCAGTGTCTGACAGGTTATATTGCTGTTGCAGGGAGGCAAAGGAGAGGATTTCCTCTTTAACCGAGAGGTCTTTAATCTGTGAAATTCCAATAAGGTCCCATTTATCGAATCCCTTAGTTTGCCACAGGTTGCCCAATTTTCAGAATTCCAAAGGGGAGTTGCCAGGGTAAGCCTGTGGTCCCATCCCAAGTGTTTATTCACTACATGCCATACATGTACTGAATGGGCGGTCGGACCTGTGAGGGGATATTTACGAGGTTTGAAATAGAGCGCTCTACTGTAGTCCCCTCCTGGGAGGAGCCATCTATCCATAGCTTACCCAGGGTCATCTGGACGACCGTACATCCCCTGATTTATGGCAGCTAGATGGGGGGCCCAATAGTATTTTTTGACATCCGGGAGTCTGATGCCACCGTCGTACCAGTTGAGGGTGAGTTTCGCTAAGGCGATCCGGGGTTTACCATCCCACAAGAGATCTCTCTGAAGATTCTCTATCTCCTTAAAGTATGATTGGGGAACTGGATCCATTGAGTTCTGTAGAGCATATAGGAAACGGGGCAGGGCCATCATTTTGAAAAGGACAGCCCTACCCAATAACGAGAGGGGCAAGGATTTCCAGTTTTTGATATCTCTTTTCAATCTCTGGATCGGCGGCAGGAGATTGTAGGTGAAGCGGAGCGTGGGGCTTAATGTAATAAATATGCCAAGGTAGCGGAAGCCATCCGGTGCTATCTGGATCGGGTTTCCCCTCGGGAGAATAGGCGGTTCTCCCTGCAAGACATAAATCACGGATTTGGACCAGTTTATGGTAAACCCGGAGTATCTGCCAAATACTACGAGAATGTCTAGTAGGCGTAATAAAGAGGCTCTCGGGGAGGTGAGGTATAGCAGAATGTCATCTGCATATAGTGATATCTTATCTTCCCAGTCAAAGGACCAACGCATACCGCGGATTACTGGATCTCTGTGGATCCATGCCGCCAGGGGCTCCAGAGCCAAAGCAAAAAGGAGCGGCGATAGAGGACACCCCTGGCACGTACCTCGGATCAGCTGAAACGCCATGGACCTGCGGTTGTTCACTACAACTTGAGCCATGGGTTTTGAGTACAGTAGCCGGACCCAGTTCACAAATTGGGGTCCGAATCCCATTTTATCTAGTACCGCAAAGAGATACGGCCATTCCACCATATCAAACGCAATGGTGGCATCTAATGATACTAGTATCGCTGGTTCTTGGATGGTCTCGGCTCTGCCTAGCACTCCGTGTAGTCTACGTAGATTTAAGGCTGGGTTGAGGCGTGGCATGAAGCCTGATTGGTCGGGGTGTACTAGGCTGTCAATCACTTTTACTAGACATATTGCTAATAATTTTGCTAGGATCTTAGGTTCTGCATTGAGCAGCGTTATTGGTCTATAAGATGCGCAACAAGTTTTGGGTTTACCCTCTTTGTGTATGACCGCGATGTTGGCTATTCTTTGATCTGTAGGGAGTGACCCTTTTTCCCTGCTATCCATGAACATTAAGTGGAGGTATGGGGCTATCTTATCCGGGCGTAGTTTGTATAGCTCGATCGGTATGCCATTGGGCCCTGATGCTTTCCCGGAATGTATTGCCCGTATCGCCTGAGCTACCTCGTCATCCGAGAAGGCAGAGTCAAGATACTCCCGGTTCCCGTCTGTGAGGGTGGGGAGTGCAATATCATGGAGTAGGGCACTATTGTCTTCCTCCGTATAATGCCCTTTCGTACTGTATATCGTCTGATAATAGTCTGCAAACCGATCTGCTATTTGTTGCGGGTCGGTGACTGCGTCTGTGCCCTCTTCGTTCAGTTCAGGTACTAGACGGGCAGCCCATTCCCTCCTATCTAGCCATGCGATCAACTTGCCTGCCTTATCTCCTTGTTCATAGATTCTGCTCTGCGTTTCCCTCCCCTGCGCCCTGGCTCTATCCGTTGCTATGCTTTTGAACTCGTCTTGTTTTAACTGCAAGAGGTGTAGCTTCTCAGGGATCACTGCAAGCTCTAATTCTTCTTCTAATTTAAGCACCTCATCTTCCACCCGTACTATATCTTTTTGTTTGTCCTTCTTTTTCCCCGCAATTAGGGATATGGCTTCCCCACGGATAACAGTTTTATAGGCTTCCCATAGCGTTTGAGTTGATTCTACAGTACCCTCATTTTCTTGGAAACATTGGTCCGTGGCTTGATTTATTTTCTTTCGAATATCAGGGACACGTAAATACCACGGATTGATGGGGGCAATCCTCCCGGCACTCATGCGGCCTAGGACCACATGCATCCAGATCGGCGAGTGGTACGAGAAACCTCTGCCCAAGTGGCGGATCTCCCGAATATCGAGCGCCTGCGTCGCTGGGACCAGGATGTAGTCGATACAGGACAGACTACGATGGGCACCGGACAAGAAGGTATATTGGGCTCTGTCTGGGTTATGTGCCCTCCATCCATCTACTAATCCCATGGCCTCAAGGAAATCAGGGAGCCACCGCTGTGTGGGTCTAATGTCTCGCGGGGGTGACGGTCCCGAGCCCTGGATACCACTGTGTTAAAATCGCCTCCTATCATGAGGAGGCCCTCCGGGAATGACAAGAGTACTGTGCCCAGGTCCTTAAACGCATCACTCTGGAGGCCAGGGGGAACATATACCGAGACAATTGTAACAGTCTTACCTTCCCACAGTCCCGAAACACATACATATCTACCCCGATTATCGTACCATGTTGATTGGGCAGTGAAGGTGAATGAATCGTTTGATTAAGATGCCCACTCCTCGTGACCCAGTTGTGAAGCCTGCGTGTGCTACTAATTTGTATCCTCCCTTATTCATTGCCTGGCATGTGGTCCCCATCAGGTGTGTTTCCTGTAAAAGGACGACATCTGGGGCCTGTTTTTTGATATATTGATGTACCATATTACACTTAATCTTATCGCCAAGTCCATTGACGTTCCAGCTGAGGACTCTAACCCCTACGTCCCACTGTGCACCCATCTATACTTGTGTAGTTAAATCGCTCCTGCACTGCATTACATCTTGATGTATTCGATTGAAAGAATCCTACATAAATTTCAACACTTAACAACATCAACATGCCCTCCCAACCGCCCCCCTCCCTGCGTCCCTGCACTCTGGGCTTCAAACTGCCCATGAGCCAACTTGCAGAGTGCCTGTCGCCCCACAAGAGAACTAAAGGTAGAAAAGTGGGGTGCGTGTTGTCCCTCCCCCATCCCCAAGGAACATCATAGAATACACAATCGTGCAATCCCTTACATGCGAATCAAAATGTCACTCTACGGCATATGTGAGAAAGGTTCATAACTTACAAATATGTCTGTTGGTGAGTCCCACCACTAATTCCAGCTCTCCGTCTTAATCTAATTCACACATAGGCCCAATCCGACGCCACCCCCGCCTCCCGGATCCCACCCGCATCCCCTCATCTGTTTAATCCCAGCGTCCTTTGTATCGCCGATCATCGACTCTCCAGCCATTCCGCCGCCGATTCTGGGTTTTCGAAAAACCAAGCCCTGCCGTCCACCTCCACGCGAAGCCTAGCTGGGAACAGCAAGGCATATTTGTAGCCTTTGTCTCTCAGCGTCTTTTTGATCCACAGAAATGAGCGTCTCTGCCTCTGGACCATCTGGGTGAAGTCCGGAAAGAAGGTTATATCCGCGTTCTCGTATTTCAAAGGTGGCCCCGCCCTGGCATGCTGGAGTATCACATCTCGGTCTCGGAAATTGAGGACCTTGGCTAGGATCGGACGAGGGGGGGCCCCAGGCTCGGCCGGCCCCCAGGGACTCTATGGGCCCTCTCTATGATGAAGAATTTCCTGAGCCCCTTGGGTTGCAAGTGTTTAAGGATGAGATCTTCCACGAATAGATCCGTGGCCTGCCCCTCTGATTTTTCCGGGACACCTAGAATTCGCACATTGTTGCGTCGCAGACGTCCTTCATAGTCATCCAGCTTATTTTCTGTGAGTTTCTGGAACGTCTGCAGGTCTTTGACATCTGATTACAGTTGGGAGGTATCTTCCACTAGGCTCGCGGTAGTGAGCTCAACTTGCTTGACCCACTCACTATTTTTGTTCATGTCTACCCTGAGCAAATTGACCTCCACGGTAATGGTGTCCATTTTATGTTCTAGAGAGGTCTTGATCCCAGCGATTGCTTCTAGGACGTCCTTGAGCGTGGGTTCTGGATCTATTTCTCCCGGTGTTCCCCCCCTCCTGCCCAGAGGGGAGGGGTCAGGTGTTGTTGTTTTGGGGAGCGTGTACCTGTCCAGTTTATTCTGTTGCACCGGTTTGCTGCCTCTAGTTGATGACATGTTTCCGTCACACCTTGGCGCGGGTGTGATAACAGCGATGGGTCACGACGAGGATAACAATGGCAATTCATGTCTGACAGTAGTGTCTACCTTGCCGCCCCACCCGGGCCCGTCAGTGATCCCCATTGGGCTAGCTCCGTAGTCAGCAGGAAAGCGGGTACGCTCCGGGGGAGTTTGCGTGCAGTTCGTGTGATCATTTGTTCAATGGCCGGATACACCCACGCCCCAACTCGGGGGGTCCAAGAGCATGGAGGTAACACCGAGCCGCGCCCCTTGTAGGGTCAACGGCGCACACTTGGTGACAGGTTACTCCGGTGGTGTCTCCTGGGGGGGTATAGTCCAATCATTGATTTGGCCTCTTCGTTTAAGGTGTAAGGCGGCAGGCGCGCACCTACGGGAGCAGTGTGTGTCCCGGTGCACTGCGGAAGGCGTTGCAAGTGAGCAGCTGTGCTTCTGGTGGCTGGGCGCAATGTTAGCTCCTTTTGTGTATTCGAGGGGCAGCAGGTGCTGTTGATACCACTGAGGTGCAAATGGGGCCCCAACCTCACTGTGTCCTCGGGTCTCCTCGAGGCAACGGTCCCAGGCAGAGAAGGCTTCTGACTAGGCGGCACAACCAACGCAGCCGCCACGAGATCGAGGGCCGGGTGGTGGCGCTCTCACCTTGCCTCCGTCACTGTGTGTAATACCAGCAGCCGTAGCTCCCGCAGGCCTCCGCCAGATCTCGTCGCCCACACGGGTCCACCAAACCCCGCAGTCGCGCTCAATCCGATGAAGGGGGGGAGGAAGAAGCCCCGGTCAGCCCCCAGGCGGTGGGTCTCTAGTATCATGGCTTCAGTCGCGGGTCGGATCGCCAGGGCATCTAGGGCCATATGTCTTCTGCGTCATTACCCGAAGCCCCGGCGTCCATACCCCGTCCCGGCCCCAGTCTATGAAGTGTCCGCTCCGGGCCTCAGACCGGTGCTCCGGATCAAACGCCGCCGGGTTGCACACCGGACGTCCGCTGCTCAAAAACTCTCTGCAGCGCGGCCCCAGGGGAGAAGCTCGCCCTCCACCTCGATCACCACGCGAGGCCCCGGCTTTATCACTGCATCCAGGCCTCACCGCAAACATGTCTGCTTCTCCTCCCTCAGGCGATGTTTGAGGTCCTCCACTTCAGTTTCGAGCACTAGACACCTTCCCGTTGGCAGAATGCACGTTTGATCTGCGGATTAATGGAACGGATAGATGGGGGATGATAGGGAGTTGCGAGCTCCGCTAAGCTGCGGCCATCGAGCTTCGCGGCTCAGCCCCGCCCCGCTGTGTCACTGTTGAGCATACAAAATATGGCAGTCCATGTCGAGGTTCAAGGTTAGTGTCGCAGAGTGTGTCGGGGGACAGTGGAAGGTGTTATTCCAAGGCATGATGCAGAGGGCAAACCCAAGCAGAAACAAGCCATATGGTGGAGATGAATGCTACTGCTTCCTCCTTACCACTGAGGCAGATTCATCCTCATCTTCGTCCTCTGACATTTCATGTGCCTCACATGTGGGTGGTGGTGTTTGGTTTGCAGCACTGTGTGACACTGACACATCAGGGACCGGAGATGTAGATGTAGGAGTAGCAGCAGCATTCATCTGCGCAATGTCTTGTGGCATCACTCCCATGATGAGGATCTGCAGGGCATGGAAGATCCCATCTACAGCTTTCTCGTGTGCAGCCGTGGTAGCCATTCTTTGTGCCTGCATCCGCTCCATGTTCTCCATGACCCTCCTCATGTTTCCCAAATCACGGATGACATCGCTGTAGCCACTCTGACTAGACATTTGTTGTTGTCTCTGAGTCATGACTCCAGCGACGCCAGCCAGGGATTGTTGGAGGGCATGGGGCGGACTGTGGGTATCCGTTAGGGAGTGTAAGTGGTCCCTGATGGGACTTAGACACCCACGTATGGCATCTAGTTTGGCTGCCATGAGGTCGAACCCCACCCGCACTTGTTCAGCCAGCTCCTTCTGGCAGTCTAACACACGGCGTTGGAACACCATGTGTTCTTCGGTGAGGTGCTGGGAGCCAGACGTGGTGGTGGGTGCTTCCTGCTGTGTGGTCTGTGCAAGGGGTGGGATCACCTCGATGGTGCTGGGCTGCCCTGCTACTGGAGGTGGGGTGCGGAGGTTGTCATTGAACCGTTGGAGTTCATCGTAGTCGATGTCCTGGGGGTCTTCTCCATCATCTCTGACGTGATGTAGGGTCTGCTCTGCAGGAGGTGTTGATTGTCTCTCTGCAATGTAAAGGGGAGATGCAGTTTCACAGTGTGTTCCATGTATGTTGACGCATTGGCGGAGTTTACATACAGACTGCATGACAATGTACATTGTGACTGTTTGTGAGGAGATGCCTATTTGATGCTGGACAGTGGAAAGTTGTACTACATCACGGATGTGAGGTTGTACTCGTACATTGTCATCTCAGTTTCCTGCTATGCCAGATGTGATTGGCCATTTTGTACACCCATGCAGCACCAGTTGTGTCCTGTGTTCTGTTGTGAAAGTGTTGCAGTTTGTACCACATTGTTGTCAATGTTGAGGTGCTCTTATTCTTATGTGAGTGTGCTGCATTGTGGGTGAGTCGCCCCTGCAGCTCTGATTTGTCTGCCCCTTATCCCTTTCAGGCAGTGTGCCTTTGACTTCTGTGCTTCTACAGTGCTGAGATGTTGCAGACTTGGGTAAATTGGGCTCTTGGTCGAGTTGTGACTCTTGGGCATGGTTTGTCCGCAGATGTGTTGTTGACGTCAGGGGTTGTTTGTACACATGGATGTGTCAGAGTGTGACCTGCTCCTTTCCGGATGTGGTCCACACTCAGTCACCTCAGTGTCGTGGCATGCACCATTCATGATAATTGGACTGCAGCCATGCTAATCATCATGCAGTGTCACTTGCATTGTCAGTGTGGCTCACGGACCCGCAGCTTTGCTGGGTTCAGCACATGTGAATGGGTTTGTTGTGAGATTAGTGATGTGTGGGGAGGGCCCCCTCCAGGCACATTGTCGACGGGGGCCTACTTGCTGTTTCTAAGTGTGCTGAAGTATGCCAAGGAGATCAGGGACATGATCCAGAGTCATTGTGGGTGTGCAGTGTGCTCTACTTAATTGTGCATGTGTGCCATTGTGCCCATTGCCCCCTGTCCCCCCAGCCCCTGGTTGGTACTCACCCTGTTGATGTTGTGTCAGGTCATGTTGAGCAGTGTCCGGATCCACTACTCCTGGCACCGTATCCCGACTGATGACTGTGGCCACCATTTTCTCCATGTCATCCAGCTCCTGGTGTGCCGCTGGACCCCCACCTCCAATCTGCGTTGCTGCTTTCATGTTGGCATCGAGTTTCTTCTTGGTTTTGCCCTTCACATCATTCCAGCGCCTCTTGACCTCTTCCATTGTCCTCCTCAACTCTGCAACTGCATTCACATGGTCCAAGATAATCTCCCATGTTTGCGTCTTTGTTGCCAATGACACGTTGGAGGTGACGAACAGTTGTTGGTAGTGTTCTATCACCTCCGTAACGATGATCCTGTTTTCCTGCGGACTGAACCGCGTCTTCCTCTTCCTCTTCTCCTTGGCCTTCCACGACCCCGAGGTTCCTTGCTGGTCATCTGTGGGGCTTGTGGGGTTTGCGTTGTCCTCTGCACTCGGTCCGGGTGCATCCATGGTGCTACGCAGTTAAAAAAAAAAAATTCTGCTTTTATGGTGCATTTTCTCACATGACGCGTGGAAATTGCAGGCCTGTTGCTGGTTATTGTGGATTTTTGTATCGCGATTTGGGGCATCGCAACTTTTTTTGCGTTCGTGTTTTGCATTTTTTCGGCATCGCTTTAATTTTAGCGCGGTCATTTGCCGCGTTATCATGAGACTATCGCACGGTGCCGCCGGTTTGAGAATACAATGTTAACACGGTGTTATTTTCCCGTGATGGACTGCGATGTGCAAAGTTGCGTTAAGTTAATTTTGCGATAATTATCACAAGTTCTTGAGAATATCCCCCTAAATGCGTAATTGGTGACAGATTGTTATTGCACTGGCTGATAAGAATCAATAAAAAGATTTTGAACAAAATTAATTTAATAGTGCTGTAGTACTTTTTTTAAATATTGTTCTACATTTCAAGAAAATTTATAAAATGAATTTTCATTAATATTTAACATAAAAATAATGTACATTTTTATTTTAATTAAACGTTTTTATTTTTCCCTATAATTTACCATGCAAAGATCTCTGCCCCAATTGAGGAAACTTCCTATTGTTTTGATTAAATGGAACAATAAGTCTATTGCAAATGCCATAGCAATGCCGTAGCACATATAGGCCCTCATGTACAAACCCATTTTACGGTCGATGAGGCTCCAAATGTGAAAATCAGAGCCACAAAGGGCATTTTTTTATTCACCAAATCCAAATAGCGATTCAGTAACATGATACTGAATCTTAGCAAATCGCTAATTGGGTTTGGGAATAAATAAAGATGTGGTATTTGGAAGGAGCATGTTAAGTGGGTCCCTTCCAGATACCAAAGCTTTAAGCTATGTATTAATGTTTTGTGACCAAAATCCAGTTGCAAAACATTAATATTTTCCCACCTCCTCACAGGAGGTGGTAAGCCACTCGCAAATGGGAAGGAGAGTCCCCAGGGGATGCCCTCCCCTTTGTGGATGTTCACAAAAACATGTTCTATGAGCTGGTAGTAGTCTAAGAGACCACTGACCGCTAACAAAAAAGGTTTGTGTCATTTTTCTTTTTCTTTTTTTTCACGTATTCTGTTTTCCTTTAATGAAAACAGGCTGCATTTAAAAAAAATATTGCTTTATTTAAAAGCAATCACAGACATGGTAGTCTGCTGACCCTAACAGGCCACCATGTCCGTGGATGTAGCCAATTATAGTGGGTCACAATGTATGACCTACCTCGCACATATTAATCAGGTAGGTCGAATTGCAACCAACTACGAATCAGTAATTTGAGAATCAACTTATTAATACCTAAGTCGGTTCTCAAAATACCAATAGATTCGTTAGAGGTCGGTGTGCAAAATGCAGCCACTTCTAACAAATTCATTTTGCATATTCCATTTAAGGAATCACAAATTGCGAATCTTTATTTGTTGCAATTTACGATTCCTTAAATGGAATCTTTGTACATGAGGATCAAACTTTCTACCACATTGATAATTCCATAAATAAGGTCATCATGTCTTTGGAGACATTAGCATGAAATATAAATATGCTAGAACACTTTTTGCAAATCAGATATAGCCTCACTGATCTATTTTGAACGTTTACAAGTGTTAATATAGTTTGCAATAAATTATTTGGCAGTTGGAAACAACACATTACAAAACATGTTTTAAGCTGTTTTCTTGTTCTATCAAATGTGAAAGGAAGAGCCTTATAGTGCAATTAGAAATTAAAATGTTAAACTGAGAAAAGTAGTGAAGAGGGCCTAGTTAATAGTAAATAGGAATCAGTGTCCACATTCAGAGGTGTGAGACAAGAGGGAAGGCAATTCAGCACACTTTTGGATCAAATAAGACAAAACACACGGTAAACCTCACCTTAGTCCCAAAATTTGACCACAGAATTTCCCAAATGTCAGAAAAAAAGAGCACGTGGCACTGGTGAATCCACGCAGGTTCCTGGGGGCAATTTCAGCCAGATACTGCATTTGAATGTTAATTCCTAAACCTGGAAACACACAAAGGAATAAGTTACCCAACAAACAAAAGGCAGCAATAGAACCATAGATATAAGAAGTGATCAGCTTCTATTTTGTCTTTACTGTCCCTGCTCCTCTGTGCCTTATTTAGTTAATAATTATTTATTGGGAATTCGTGTACAGCGTGAACAAGGCCCAGACAACTAATACCATGTGAAAGAAGTCAGAGTTAGCTTCTCTGCACCTTGGACAGAGATATGAGATACAAGGATACCTCTTAGCCATTTATTTTTATTGTTGCTGGGCCTGATTTATTTTTTGGCAGACGAGGTTAACTCTGTCACAGAGGTTCCTGTCGATGCTAATTTAAATTTGACACACTGCTCCGTCAATATGATGGAGCCATCGGTCACACATATATTTCTTTTACTTTCAAACAGAAAATCCTGAATCAGAACTTTCTTTTTCAAAATAAAAAAAATAAATGCCCCTTTTGCCGTGGGAGTCATAACCCATTGCGAAGGGGGCATATTTATGTTTTTAATGCCCCTTACCGCCAGGGTTTTTCTGTTGGAGAAAGGCAGTAAAAATGGCTATATGTCCACCCATCTAAATTGGGCTGGCAGACATAGGGCCAATTCTCTGACGGCCCTTACTTTGTCTGACTGGTGGAGAAGTTTGCCCGTAACGGAGACAAAGTAGTCTTGGCTGTCGCCAAATCGTGCCCTATGTTGGCAGTAAGAATACTCTGTTACCATTGCGATAGAGTATCCTTACCATCAACATATAAATCAGATGCTAAGTCTGGTGCAGATAACTGACTTATGTGAATTTGTAGGTGCCAGAGTGTTATATAGAACCATGTGTCAACGTGATATGTAATACTTACAACTTTTGTGACTCATTTTCCTCTTCACACCAGGTTAATCTAGTTGCATTTACTAGAGCACTGTATGTTACTGAACTTACCTATACCCAGATCAAAATGTCTTTAATACATTCAAACATGTGGATTGTTCTAGTCACGCATTATTCTTCCACCTTATTTATCTCGCTTCTGACCATGGGTTTTTATCATGTGTTTTAACAACTTTCTTAAACCATGGGAGGCACCATCGGGGGATCTCAAGCAAAAATACCATCTTTGTGTTTAATCGCTTGAGGTAACTATGCCAACAGTGTATGTCTTGAACTTAGGGGAGCCCAGTCCATGCCTGTCAAGTGGTCTTTTAGTGTTATTATTTGCAAGTCTCTTCTTGTCCCAATATAAGGTCCCACAAGAGTAAATGTAGCTCCTTGAAGAAGCTCCTTTAATATTTAACGTGAGTGCCACAAAATAGTAGAAGAGCTTGGGAAGAAGGATCCTTTATTCTATTGTGACCCTCCCCTGAAAATAGTAGTCTACACCAGAAGGGGATCAACTATGTGATGCATTTTCAGGATTACCCACTAGGAGATCATTATTTTTGTGGAATATTTGTATGCTCAAGTACTGAAAGGATCTTGTTTTCCATCCGAGGTGAGATTCTTTGTCTGATATTGTTTCATAATTCATCAGCAGCAGATCATTTTATGAGATTATATGTCTTTTACGTAAGTGAGCTATACCCTAGTTCTGCTCCTTATTCTACATCAGACTTGCAAGTGGCTCCATATCCTGCGCAAACAGGAGCTGCGACAGGTGACAACTCTGTCTCATGGCCCTGAAAATAGATCACTGTTCAGAAATAACTCGCCCTGCATGAATCTTAGCCAAAGATTAGGTATGTAGTAGGGTGCAGAGACAGAATATCGAGTAAAAAATATCGAATTGCACAAATATTCTGTCAAAAATATCGTGGGTCAGGAATATCGACAGACAAATTCTCGTGGTCAAGAATATCGATTTTAGGTAAGTAATATCGATTTAAGAAATATCGAAGTGTTTAATATCGTTTGCAAAAATATAGGGGCCCATTAGGATGTCGGGCGGAAGCACTACCGCCGTGCTGTCGGAGGGAAAAACCGCCAGTTACCGTCTGCCCGCAACGGCCCACACGCCCGCCAAATTAGGATGTGAAAAGTCAGCCAAACACCGCCCGTAAGCCAGCGACGCCATCCGCCATCAAAGTGCGCCCGTTCACGTAGCGGCGCGAGCCAATGGAGACACACCGTCCGACGAAATGACGTACCGCCCGGCGTACAAATTATGATGCCGTAACCAAACAGCTCCCCCGGCTAAGAGACACCGCACGAGATACCAAGCTGGAAACTCGACTGCTGAGTACGGAGACCAAAAAGGCGGCCCACCCCGACATGAATCCTGCACTCCAGGCCATCCCCATGCTCTACCTGATGCAGCACCTAGATGTCAACGCGCAGCGGCGACGCAGGTAGGCTGACACACAACAAGGGCACGCAAACACTACACACAATGCAAGGGCTGAAAATTTGCACAAGGGCCCCCCCGACAGCCCTGTGTGGACAGGACACATCCACCACTGCACCCACAAATGTCCCACCGGTCAAAATGAAACAACTCGCAACAACCGGGCACACACTACCCGGGACCGGGAAGTGACGTCCCCGTCACGGCACCGCAGTGCAGCGGCGATGACGCAGCTACACATGCGCACAACGCAGAGGCCAACGACAGCGCCATGCATGGGCCGCACACAAACAACACAGGGTCACAACTACACACCCCACACACCAGCCCCACCCTGAAGGCACATGTCACGTGGCATTCCTGCATCAGTCATGTCCCCAGCGGGCAACTCACAGTTGCCAACATGATGTCACACAACTGTCCCGAACAGTGGAGTGATGTGACGCCAAAATAGGACACACCCATGTGTGCAAAACATGGCGAAGCACACAGCGGACGCTACATTACAGCGCAGAATATGGACCTCGTCCGCAAAAGGCACGCCAGTACCATCCAAAAATACCTAAACCATCCTGCTCACAATACCAAGACATGCAATACACAACATTGAAAAACCCTGCTGCCTGACAACAGGTGTTTCCAATTACTACACCCACACAGAAGGCCCAACGTATAGCGGAAACGCAGTGTCCCGCCCACACACGGGAGAGCAGATAGCACTGAATGGCCTTCCATTCCCACTCTGAAATCACATTGCAACAATTCATGCAGGAGAATAGAGCCATTGTACCAACAAGAAGCGAAACAGAGCCATGCAGAGGAAACCGTCCACTGGGCAGATAGTGCCCAACATGAAAGAAAGTTCATAACACAAAAAAGAAATAATATCACTCCTCCATGTGGCTCAAATGCAAGTAATCTGGAAGGAGTCAGACACCACTGACCTTGACCATTCATTGAAGCATGTGGGATGAGGGCCTGTGTCCTCCGCACAAGCTATAACCCAAGTCCTGCCTCCGTACAACCATGCCAGAATTCCCAGCATCATCGGAGGTTGCACTCTGCTGACTGCACAGCCAGCCGGAACACGCCATCACATCGCCCTGTAGCAAAATGGCTGTTGCACCACTGCTTCCCAACTACGCCGGACAGATGCGGCTGTACATTGAGAGCCTGCTACAGATAGTGGGCTGTGAAAATCTGGCCATGCTGAACGTAAGTTACCGAGTAACTTACCGCATCGCAATGTTCAGCTGCGTCATCCCCGTCTTCTACTGTCGGAGGTGTCCGTTCCACTGTCCTGTGGATTTATGTCTCTCCAACCCGGCATGTCCAAAGGCGGACCTGGTACAACTGTTCGCCCCCCTGGACGCCCACGACAGGATCTGTTCAGTCTATGGGGGCATGGTGTATGTGTCTGCAATCGGGGACACACTGCAATGGGACCAGTGTGCCTCCACACAACGTTTTCTGGATCACAGTTTCATCGAATGTCATCCAACATGTCCCATCAGGCTCCTACAAGGGACAACTTACGATGAACACATTGCCAGCCACCATCCGCTTCATTGGATGGCATCCATGTTTACCACCAATGCCATTGAAGCCCTGCTGGAAGGTATCGCATACCTGACAACTTGTCAATTCATCGGGCCCCGACGCAATACCCCCAATTGAACAATGATGTTCAACACCGTACCTATGCTTGGCTTTCGCACGGACTGGGCAGTTAGCTGTACAACAACTATACCATACAACCTGCAACAAACACCACACCATCAACTCCACTGCCATGACATCGGACATTTTCGGGACATGCACTCTGTTCCTCACCACATCCAATATCTCTGCATGAACAGGGGGAGGCAGAGGTATGGGACTTGTGTACAGTAACCACATGGACAATACTGCATGAACAACTATGCTATAATATGTATCCTGCGCACATGAACATATGCACCGGTCAGTGCACACTAATCTGTCTGCTGTATTATGTGAGAACTGTCACCTCACCTTTGTCTGTACTTCCGTGCCAGGACTTTTGCATGGACAACAAATGCATCCCCCAACAACATGACCCCAGTGAATGTGTCATGTTCAGTAGCCACCACATTGCAACAACTAGTGACATGCTGCTGCATGCACGTAGGCTCATGCTCTGATGTCACCTCTCACGCAGGTGTGTCGGAGTAACTATTGTAGTAAACCTGTACCATGGAACTGAGATGTACTGTGCCTATGATGTCAAGCTGTCTGGTAGGCAAAATGATTACTGTCTGTGTCAAAGTCTAGAGCTCCTCAGTAATTAGCAAATGTACATTAGCATAGCAAGGGCAAGGCAGTTGTAACTCTGAAGCCTTCATTCCACAGTCAACAACTAATCACATCTACCCGTACCCCCTTTTGTATGTGTAATCATGCTAAGTATATCCTCCACATTCATTTCACTGCCAGTAGTGTCCACTATACTGCATCACAGAGGACGCAAGTCCAAATACATGGCTTGAAGCAAATATGCTGAATCATTTCACGAACACAAGTACGAATGAGAGAGGATGAGAGTGTGTGAAGTACACGACAGTCGTGAGATTACCATGTAGTCCAGTGTCATTGGATGTCAACGCATATGAGTAGCCGCAACAGTGGACACAGTGAAAAACTACAGCTCGTGGGCCAGGACTTGTCAGACTCTGAAGTGGCCCAACAGATCATCACATTAACACTGACGGCCTGGTCACTACAAAGCACAGTCCTACATATGTCTACAATTTCCTTCACAGTCTGACCTCACACTCAGCAAGCAAAAGTAGGAGCCACGCAAAAGCATGCAACAGCAATGCCTGACAAAACACACACATGACATCAGTGTGGGTGGGCAGGACTGCACAGTGAGTATGAACTGCAGAAATTCAGACATGCACAATTGAACAAGGCATAATCTTGACAGTCACACACCCTGCAGACACACAACGTCCGAAACATAACAAGTAGGAGTCAGCCTGAACTGCAAGGACACACCCACACACTGCACACTGTGCAACATACAACACAGACATGTGATCACATTCACAGACCTGAACACGGATACAAACATCCACCATGGGCCTGGGTAACACATGTGTATAGTTGACATTGCCACAGCACACACACACGCCAACACTACCCCAAAGTCACACCACTCACACCACACACACCAACACCTCCCAAATGCACACATTGGAAGTAAGCCATGTGCCCAGGCACAATGTACATCACAAGACTAACATACACCTACACTGCTGGCCACACAGCAAGTAAGCTCACACATGCCCCCATACTTTGCGCATGCTGCCTGTCATCCTGTGGCTAGACTCACACCCTGTGCATTGCTTGCACGCAAACATGTCACGGATACATTTCCCCAGAAATACCACCAAATACATGCAGTCAATCCGTGTCACAGAAAAGCATATTCATCACACACACAAGTAGCAGAGTCTGAAAGAAGTGAAGTCCCTGCCACGTGTACAACACATTGGAATGTGAGACCAGACATTGCAAGTGCTGAGGTACCATACATGGCATGTGCCTCACTTAACCATGCACACACTGCAACAACTGCAATCAGCAACTACACAGATACAACCGACTACAGGAACAACAGCATCCAGTCACAGATAACATAGACAGGCGGCAGAATTCATCAACCCCAGGGACAGTGGCCAGTGCGATGTGCCGAGTAGTGACACGAAGTGCTGCGTATGCAATGTGTGTGAGTGTGCCCTGCCATGGCCACCAACACTGCCATGGCAGTCACAATTGCCATCACAGCCACCACTGTGTCACAGGTAGATGTGTGAGTGTGCCTACCATTCAAACAGGATGCCAGTACGACTATGTGCTGTGTGTGTGCTACGGGACAGTTGCAGGTCCGCCCCTGAGAGAGCAGCACAACTGTGGAAGACACACATGTGTCATGTGAAGCGTGAGTACTGCTTGGCCCAGGTGGGTGGTTGTGACGGGTAGGTGCACACATGCATTGTTGAAACACACTGTCTTGGGAGGATTCGGGAGCACAGCATTACCGATGTCCTGGGCATTTGGAAAGGCCACCTGTCTGGGGATGAATGTGAACTCGTGTGGGCACAACAGGCGGGCACATGATCAATGCTGCATCAGGTGTAGATGTAAGCCCACCCTCTGTGGACATGCTGGATACTGCTGTGCGTCCGCCAGGCCCTCACCAGGGCACTCACATCCCCTGTCCAACAGGTGTACCCCCAACATTGTCCACCTGCACAGGCGACCCAGGGCACAGGATGGCAGTGGAGCTTGGTGGGTGGGAGGTCATGGTGCTCATCCTGGTCACATCTCGCAGGCAACACCTCCTCATTGTGCAGCATGGCACAAGTCAAACTTAAGTAGTGGGGGGGCGCACACTTCACGCCCGGAAGTGAGGTCACGGAAGGTGGCTTGCACCATCTGACATATTCCCTATTTTCACCCACCCGTCACATGCCATTGCAACAGAGAGTGCCACGCGTGCACAAGCAGTTCCGAGCTCGCCCCAGAGAGGCAAAGAGTGAATGTGTGGGTCCATTTGCTCCAGTTCCCGTGCCAGCATGAAAAAATTGCTGGCACGCCGCCAACCCACGTGGCAACCCGAATCGAGACCTGGTGTGCAGGCAAAGTGTCCTATTGGCTTAGCGATATGTGTGTGTTGCATGACAGTCGTTGGCGGTGGATGGCTCGGAGGCCCGTCACCCTGAGGCCCATGTCCCACCACATGGGTCCCTAGTCAATGGCAGCGGTGTAATGACAATGCGTGCCGGGGTGGGTCCATCTTTCGTCTGGGATTTTGGACGCAGCCTGGGCCGCTAGGGCAGCTACAGCCTCTGTGTGTTGCATGTGGTGTATCCGGACTGCGGAGCCTGTCATGCATTGTCACTGTTGTCCTGGTCCCGAGTCGGGGTACCACGCTGGTGGACGGCGTCCCACCACTGATCATACCGCGAAACAGATAACTTGTTCAAATGGACCTCTGGCCTCTCTGGGGCGAACTCGGAGCTGCCTGTGCACGCGCTGGCTTCTCACATGCAAACGCATGTTGGGGTAAGCGAGGGGAGGCCATCAGGCTGAAGGTGCAAGCCACCTTCCAAGATGTCACTTCCTGTCGTGACGTCAGCGTCCCCCCACTTCTTCTTTTTAGTACTCATGCACTGCTGCCGTCAGATGTGCCACTCCCCAGGGGGGTGGAGAAAGGGTCAGGAATGTCAGTCTAAGATTGGCCCAGTTGAAGGCCCACCTTGACTGGGGGGGACAACCATTGCACAGTCTGGTGTAGCCCACCCACGCGTACATGTGGGCCCTCCATGATCTATGTCACCTGCGGCAAAGTGATGTCATGGGCAATGACGTCATTGAGGAGAGCTGTCTGCCCCACGCAGAGATGGCGCATCAGCTCAACAGACTCAGCACTGAGGGCAGCAGGGGTCACATGTACAGGGGCAGCTGTGCCTGGTGTGAAGGACACTCTATTCTTCATCCTTGTGCCGACACGTGTTGCACCAGTGGAAGTAGATGGGAGGGCGGGCATTGGCCTCCGCGTGGCGGAAGAGGACCCAGAGTCCACGTCCCCTGTGTTAGCAAACATGGATGCATCACCTCTGTCCTCAGATGACGCCGAAATTGCCGTCTCCGCCTGTGATTCATCCAGCACACGTCTGGCCCCTCCGAGGCGCTGGTCACAACTGTCTCACTCAGCACCTGTGCAGCTGCTACATCCGATGCCACCCCACTGTTGAGCGTCCCCTGTCCCTCAGCACCCAGGGGAGATGGCACATGAGAGAGAGCGAGGTGGCCTCACTCATCTGGCATCAATGAAATGGACTGGTGCAAGGGAGGCAGCACAGAACATATCCAAATCCACATGTTGCACGATACCTGTACGATTGCATACAGTCACCATAATCAACACCTGATGGCTGGCGTACAGTAAAGGAAGCCGCTAATTAGTGGCACAAGTGTTGTGCACATAGCACTACACCCGGCCTGTGTCACCCTGCGACCAAAGCCCCAAATCGCGGTGTGCACACCCACTGTCCTGATGGTGGCAAGGATGACCACTACGTAATTAGGCCAAGGACATACCTGAATGGAGCAGAATGGGACACCACTCACACAGACTGCAACATGACAGTCCACAATGCTCATGAGCCCATGCCATCCACCTGTCGTTCGCACGAGCACAACTACTGTTGCACAGTGTGCTGGATGTGTAAGTACCAGGGATATGAGGTGAGGCATCGCACACATATGACCGAACGAAATCCGAGTAGGCCCAGTGCCTCAAACATACATGTGAATTGCCACTCCAGCCTACTACAGGTTGTTCCTGAGGGCTACGACTCTGAGTGCATTGAGAATGCAGAGTGCTCAAATTACATCTTGAGCCTCAGGATTAGCATATGCATGTCAGATGCACACAGCACAGAGTAGACTTACAACCCACTGCATCACACAACAAACATCACATTACCCAGATTATGGGTAGGCAGTGGACACATGCTGCCTCTCACAGCAAAATACACCATCCCACAATACTGTACACTTGCTTGCTGCTGATGTCCCAACAAACGTGCATCCGGCACAGGCTGTGTGACTGTCAAGATGCAGACCATTACTGGTGAAATGCAGCGCCGTGCTGACCTGACAATACGAGGGGGCATCCCCCGATTCGTCAACGCCACGTAGTGGCCCATCCGGAAGATGCCGTCACACCCTTTGTGGAATTGGCTGCACTGGCGGTCACACACACACAAAGGGATCAACTTGGTTGCAATGGCTCATCACAAGTCCTTGGGCTGGAGGAATTCCAACTGCAGGGATGGTACACAGGAGGCTTGGAATGTCACCAATGCACTTCTCAACATCACCCACATCCACCGATCACAGTGGCATGCTGCTGACCCATCCCAAATACTCCGAGACGTGCAACAGAGCCAAGAAGTAATCGGACATGGCCTAACTGCATGTGTACACCACACGTGAATGCATGCTGCTGGGAGTGTGTACACAGTACCTGTCCAACACATTCACATGCAGGTTGCCAGCACATTGAGCAATGTGTAGTCTGCCCACATCTACTGTCCATTGTCAGGTGGACCAACACAAAGATCACAAGGCAACACATCTGTGTGGGTGTACCCACTGTGTCCAACACTGCGCAACCATCAACTTACTCGCCCTGTGCATGGCCCACCCCGCAATGGAGGTCACATTCAGTGCCACTATCTCTCACACACATCCCTATCACAAGGCATGGTGTGTCCAATCGACAGGGCTGAGTTAGCGCATTTTCAGGAGGGTCCTGAACAGAAGACACATGTAACCCACTGTGCAGTCTGTGTTGTCACCTACTGGCATTGTGTAGTCAATGTGCAGCCCAGGGCTCCTGGGACTGAGAAGGGCAGCATGGCCCCAGCCTGCCATTCTCACAAGCAACAACTGCTCTGAGACCTGCATTGCCAAGTGGCTGCGTCACTGGATGTCTGACATGAAGTTGCCATGTACCACCACTCGGGAGGGACATACATGGCTCAGCGCCAGAGAGCTCACATACCCCTACCATTTGTAGTAAGCATGGTGAGCAGTGCATGTTGGAACCCCACAGGCTCTGACTCATAGTGCTGCGGATCAACGACATGTGTGTCCCCCACCAGCACTCCCACACACACTGTAGTTGTCTTTCACACACAACTTATGCAAGAAATAGCCATGTGCAGTATGCGTGGAGCTCGGAATCCAGGATCTCCAGCTCCTCGCTGGTGAGTGGACCTGGACATATCTTCAGAGTCATCGACATGAAGGTGGACAGGTGGCAGCAGCAGGTGTTGTTGAGGGATGCCAGGCTGCAGTCCCTGGTAGCTGTGGTAATGCCAGTCTCCCTCCCACACTCATATAGCCCCCTGCGGCTGTTTCAGTGGGTCCAAGCTGCTGCAATTGGTGTACCATGTCTGCCTGCTTCAATTGCAGACGATGGCCTGCTCCGAGCTGGCCAGGGACGCTTACCTCCATAGTCGAACACGCAGGGTGCAACCGCGAGGGCCATTTGAGTTGGCCGTAAGGGCCTGGCCCATGGCGGGTACAGTCCGCTGGTGCCATGTGGACTCCACAGTATAATGTGCGCCATGCATCTGCAGGTGTGGCCATGACTTGTGTGTGGGAGCAGGTCCACACTGGACAGGGCCACAACATGCTGTGTGCATAGGCAGGGACGGCCAGTGCTCAGCCTCCACATGTCTGTTGGCACATCATCATGTACACATTGGCATGGGAGCATGGGACATGCATATGCACACACATGCCATCTTTCACTATGTACATCTCCCACTTGGCACGTGCAACGTTACGTGTCACTTGTGTCACTTGTGATGTGTATTTGCATTCACACAGCTGTGTTGTCATGGAGCTGTCAATGTGTACACCTGTAAATGTGTTTTGGAGGTGTGATACGTACAGTGCTGTACATAGGGTGAAGTAGGGACATCAATGACTGTCTCATATCCCCTCGTGCAACAGGACCCACTTGTTTTGGCCGCTCAGCCTGTGTCCATAGTGTTGTTGGTGTGTGCCATACTCACCCAGCCTCGGAAGCTGTGTCAGGCACAGCAGCTAGGTATATTGCCGTGCTGTTGCCGCTTCCCAAATATGCAGTCTGATATCATCATCATGCCTTACGAGTTTTTATGGCCTAACTCCACATGTGCATGCTCATAGCAATGGTATGTGTCACTGGTCATTGCTATTGGTAAGGGGACCTGTGTAAGTGTATTGTGGCTGTGCAGTCCCTACTTGTCAGCTGTTCTGTGATTCAATTGCTTTGTCTGTAATTTGTGTTTTGTGTATGTGAAAATGCCATGTGTTGTGTTGCATTGACATGTGTCCACTTCCATCTTTCCTAGGAGGAGACCAAACATACATCGCCCCTACCAATTGCTGGCAGACATGGAGGATGTGGAGGTAATCAGGAAATTCTGTCTGGACCGACCCACCCTGCATCACCTATGTGCCTTGTTGGAACCCCACCTCCGTCCTCGCAGGGTGTATCCAACTGCATTCACCCCCACGGCTAAGGTGATGGCTGCACTGCATTTCTTCGCCACTGGATCATTCCAACACACAGTGGGCAGTGGAGGTGGAATGTCCCAGCCCATGTTCAGCATGGTGCTACGGGATGTCCTGTCAGCCATGATGATGCACAGGAACCGGTACATCCAATTCCCCAGGGCACGTGAATTGGCGGCAGTGAAGGGTGCTTTCTATGCCCTTGGACGGATCCCCCACGTTGTTGGTGCAATTGATTGCACCCATGTTGGCCTTGTTGCACCACAGGCCACGGAGCACATCTATCGGAATCGGAAGCACTTCCACTCCCTGAATGTGCAAGTGGTGTGCCTTGCGGACATGGTCATAACACCCGTGTGTGCGAAGTTTCCAGGATCCGCCCATGACTCGCACATCATGCGCAACAGCATCCTACCACGTCTGATGACCAATCTGCAACCGGACCGTGCATGGATTGTTGGTGAGTATGTGGACTCGTGTAGCATGCTGGGTGTGCGATGCTGTCTTGTGTCCAGTTGGAATTGCAACGATTCTCTGTGTTCCTCACACCCAGGCGACTCAGCTTATCCGAACGGGCCTTGGCTGCTCAGCCCATTACGTCATCCTCGGACACCAGCTGATGTCCGCTACAATGAGGCACATGGGAGGGCCAGACGTGTGGTGGAGCGGACTTTTGGACTCCTCAAGTCCAGATTCAGATGCCTGGACCGCACCGGGGGTGCACTGGCATACTCCCCACAGAAGGTGTGCCAGATAGTTGTGGCATGCTGCATGCTGCACAATCTGGCGATTCGCAGGCAGATCCCCCTGATAGTGGATGACGGTGATCAGCCAGGGCCCACGCCTGCAGACCAGGACGGGTCCAGTGACGAGGACAGTGGAGAGGAGGAAGCTGTGAATGTGCGTCAGCAGCTCATCGCCCGCTACTTCACTTGATGGTGAGTGACCATGTACGATGGCTGATGTAGCTGTAGTTGTGCAGGTGTATGTGTGCATTGTCACGGAGGCCTTTTGTTCACTGAGTGCTGTGTGGCAATGGTCCATGTCCCGGGTAGTATGCCACTGACAGTGGCTGTAGCATTGTGCCCTGTTGCTCTGTGAGATGTGTGTACATTGCTTAAAGTGGATGACAAGTACTGTGTGATGAGTGTGTGACACACTCATTCAATGGACTCTTGTTCTGTTTTTCACCCCTAGGTCCCTACAGCCTCTCCTGGCCTATCGACATACCACACAGCAGATGCATTTCTGATCATGGTGACGGTTGCACATCGTTGAATAAACACAGAGCACATACAGCTGAATGTGATCAAGGTGTATTTATTTACAGCGGTGACATGTGATTGTGGGCAAGGTGATGACAAAAGTGGTGCATGCTGTAACAATGAGTTGATGGTCATGGCTGCGTGATGGTCAAGGTGTACCCATGAAGTGCTATGTCCACAGTCCAACAGACACATGCCATTCACATGGCAGTGTGGGGTAGGATCGTAGTTCAAGTTAATGCAGTAGGTGGCCAAGGTGGCTGGCTGACTCACTGGCGTTTGGAGCGTGCGAAGTCCTCTCTGGACACCTGTTTCCTCTTCGGACGGCCCCTTCCACGTTTGGAATTGGGGGGTTGTGTTGGTGGGCTGCTGGTGGTGGCTGAGGACTGCTCACTCGCTGTGGACGCAGGGGAACTTGATGTTGCGCGACCCTGCGCCACAGCACGTGGTGGTGGAGGTGGTGTGGCTGGCCTTGCTTGGTCCCTCACCAACACCACCAGCTGGCCCATGAGGTCCACAAGTTGGTCCATACGGGTCACGAATTGACCCATATGGGCGTCCATGGACCTCAACACCCCAAGGACCTCCCGCATGTCAGCAGCTGACCTGGCCCATTGTCCTTGGGCCTCTTCATAGGCCCCAAGGACTCTGGTGATTTGTGGCAGGGCTGGCTCCCAGGCTCAGATGGCGTTGGCCTTACCCTGCTCCTCCCACCAGAACTGCTGCCACCGACCTGCCCACTCGCCACATTGGTCACCCCGGTCCTTGCTCTGGCTCCCAGGGTCGAGCCCGACGGGCGTGCCACCCCTTGCGCTGGTGCAGTGGCCAGGGATGGCATGGTGGTGGTTGCGGCGGTGGTGGTGGCCGCAACGACCATGGCAGCAGGGGTCTGGGACTGGTCAGCAGCCCTGGGTGATGGATTGGTGGGTAGGAGGGGGCCTGGGGAGCGGTTGGGCCCTGCCACACCAGATGGGCCTGCTCGGGGGTCCTCGTCCGAAGAGGTGTCCAGGTTTTCTACATCCGTGAGTCCGGGTCGGGGGCTTGCGGACTGGCTGTGCCAGCTGCTGTCTCCCTCTCCAGCATCGAGCTGTTCGGCACCTGTGGGGCGGATAAGATAGGTTATTGTGTTGCACCTTGCAAAGTTTGTATTAGTTGTCTGACATTCACAGTTTGTGCACTTTCGTGCACAGGTTTCGTAGAACGTATTGCAGATGGGACGATTCCTTGGTGTGTGTGCTACCATCAGCCATGTGCAGCAATGCAGTGCTCTTGGGGTGTTGACTACATTATGTATGTTGTAAATCACAGTGTGCGCTTCAGTCACTGCAGACACATTATTTGTCATCGGCAGGTATCTTTGCTGAACTACTGTATGAGGGCCAGCTGTTCCGATGATATACCTTTCATGACACTGGGGCTGAGAGATGAGATGGATGATATGTTGAATGTGCATTGTGTGGCTGTGTGGTTCATGGGTCCAGTGGTGTATATGAGCATTACTGGGGTTCCACTCTATTACTTTGAGACAGGTTAGACTTACATGGGCGATGTTGTACGTTGTCAAGGGAACAGGCAGAAACGACTACATGGACAAGTCTTCGATGCTGTTGCTGATGTGTGTGATGAGTGGCACAGTGCACGCCATGTGGGTCAGTACTCCAGTGAGACTTGTGCATGCAGACGTGACTCCTTAGGTGTTGCTGTATTTGAGATGGCTCATGTGGGCTATGACTCTGTAATTCATGTCCGTGTGCACATTGGTCACATGATTATGACAGGGAGCAGTGCTGCGTGTTCCTCTGCTACGTGACATGTCCCAAATGTTAGTCGTAATACAGTCCTCATGCCTACAGACACCCCGCCCTGTACAGTTGTCTACCTACTGGTTGGTTTGGAGGGCGCAATGCAATGGATGCCACATGGTTATGGGAGGGAGGGGTGCTCCATCTTGCTGGTCTGTGGGAGTGGGGGCGGTGTTGTGAGTTGTGGTGATGGCTTACCACCCACAGAAACCCCTCCATGTACGGTAAGATATCTACCTGTCGGCTGAAGGTGTGCACTGCAGTGGCTGACACATGGGTGTTGGGAGTGCTCCACCTTGCTGCGCTGTAGGACTAGGGGCCTGGTGGGTGTTGTACTTCAGCTGTCTCCCCTCCGACCCACTGACTTTGTGTTACGGCTACTTACCTGTTACTTGTTGGTTAGTGCAGCTATGGCTGACACATGGGTGTGGGGTGTGCTCCACCTTGCTGTGCTGTAGGACTAGGGGCCTGGTGGGTGTTGTACTTCAGCTGTCCCCCCTCCGACACACTGACTTTGTGTTACGGCTACTTACCTGTTACTTGTTGGTTAGTGCAGCTATGGCTGACACATGTGTGTGGGGTGCGCTCCACCTTGCTGTGCTGTAGGACTAGGGGCCTGGTGGGTGTTGTACTTCAGCTGTCCCCCCTCCGACCCACTGACTTTGTGTTACGGCTACTTACCTGTTACTTGTTGGTTAGTGCAGCTATGGCTGACACATGAGTGTGGGTGTGGGGAGTGCTCCTTCTGGCGCATCTGGAGTACAAGGGGACCTGGTGGGAGTTGCGGTGCTGGCTGACTGTACACATGCCCCCATGGTTTTGTTAGTTGGTAGCTTTGGACTGAGTGTGTGGGAGTGTCTGTTGCATGTGTGAGTGATGTCTTGTGTATTGTGTACTGGACATGGGGGTGTTTGTCCCTCGGAGCTGTGGCATTGTGGTCGTGCATGTCAGTACATAGCGGTGTGCTGGTATACATTTGTTTGTACTTACCAGCCTCCACTCCCCCTGGTATTCCGGTGAGACTCTCCGGATGTAGGATGCCTCGCACCTTCTCCTCCCATGCCTTGAAGGTCTTGAATAGCGCAGGATTTCCTCCGCCAGTCCTGTCAGCCAGCTGCCGATTCTTGGATTCCTTCTTTCTGGCCACTCTTTTCAGGTCGTGCCACCTCTTGGGGATTTCTGCTCGGTTGCGTGGCACGTTCCCGACTGCATTAACCTGGTCTACGATCCTGCTCCACATCCGGTTTCTGGTGGCTAGTGGTGTCTGTTGGAACTGGTTCCCATAGATTTGTGGGTGCACCTTGATGATCTCGTCGACCATGACCGTCAGCTCAGTGGAAGTGTACTTGGGCATTCTCTGTGCTGCCATGGTGTGTGGTTTGGTGTTTGTGGTGCTGGTGCGGTGTGTGTGTGTGGTGTGTGATGTGCAGGGGGTTTGTGGGGCCGGTGTTTGGTGGTGGTGGTGGTGGTGATGGGTGTGATGGGTGCGTGTCTGTGGTGTGCTGCTGTCCTTTATGTCTCGCTGTGTTCTCTCCTCTCATCTTCAGTTTGTAGTGTTGCAAGCGATTGTGGTCTGTGAAGGGGCTGCTTTTGTACTTTCCTATGTGGGTGTGTCATGATGGGCTGTTGTTTTCAGGTGTGTTGTGGCTGGTGTTCTGGGATTTGTAGTTTTTTGTTTGGCCAGGGGGGATGTGTCTTTGGGATGTGTACTGTGTTTGGGTATTTGGGCGTGGGTTGCTGTGTGGACTTGTTGGCCATGTTGTGTGTGTTTCTTTGTCTCCGCGGAAGCTTTCCGTGCACGGACGTGGCCGCCAGGGCTTCCGCCGTGTCCATTTTCATCACTGTTGTTTACGATGGCGGGCGGTGAATTTGTGAATTTACCGCGCTCATGTCGGGGAGATCCTAATTTCACGGCCGGTGTCTCGGTAGTCAGGGCGGGCAGTTTTGGGTTGTCGTGCGGGTTTACGTCCGTGGCGGACGGATAATCTTCTACTCGGACATAGACGGGCGGTATTTTGTGTGTTTTTTCCATCGTGATTGCTCGGTCGGTATTCAGACGGTGTAGGCGGGCGGTTTTTTACCGCTATGGTAGATGGCGGATTTTTTACCGCCCGGTATCGTAATGGACACCATAGTTGTTAAAAGTATCGATTTTTTTATTAATGTTATGTATTTTAGTATATATTTTATATGTGTGCGATGTTTGTTTTTTGTATAAGAATTTTTGTATTTTTATTATATGTGTTAAATTTTTTTAGTAGTTATAGATTTCTTTTTATTTGAATTTTGCATTTTTAGTTCCGTAGTGGGTTGTGGGTTTATAGGAAATAGGGTGGGAAGTAATTTAATTATACAAAATATATTGATTATTTTTAGTAGTTATTATTTATTTTTTTTATTTGAAATTTGCGTTCTTAGTTCCGTAGCGGGTTGTGGGTTTATAGGGGTATAGGGTGGGAAGTAATTTAATTATGTAAAATGTATTGATTATTTTTAGTAGTTATTATTTTTTTATTATTTGAAATTTGCGTTTTTAGTTTCGAGGCGGGTTGTGGGTTTATAGGGGAATAGGGTGGGAAGTAATTTAATTATATTACATTTATTAAATAATTTGTATTTATTAATATTTGTTTAATTGAGATGTTATAGTGTTATTGGTGTAAATTAATTTATTATTAATTATTTAATAATTAGTTGTTAATTAATTTTAATTAATTAATTAGTAATTAATGGTGGTAATTGTGTAATTAATTTTAGGTGTGTGTTGTGGTGTTTACAGGTGTAAATGGTGGAAAGGGTGGTAAGTATTGATGAATCATTAATCAGTAATTAATAATGGTAATTATGTAATTAATTTTAGGTGTGTGTTGTGGTGTTTATAGGTGTAGATTGTGGGAAGGGTGGGGAGTCATTTATTTTTTATTGATGAATTATTAATTAGTTGTTAATTAATTTAAATTAATTATTAGTAATTAATTATGGTAATTGTGTAATTAATTTTCGGTGTGTGTTGTGGTGTTTATAGGTGTAAAGGGTGGGAAGGGTGGGAAGTAATTTCTTTTTTATTGATTAATTATTAATTAGTTAATTATTTTAAATTAATTAATTAGTAATTAATTATGGTAATGTGTAACTTTTTTTATTAATAATATTTTTTTAATTCTTTATTAATTATGTTAATTATGGAAATACATTTAAATAAAAGTCTATGTGGTGTTATAGGGGAGGAAATAAAATAAATACATGTATGTTTTAAATGATTTGTTTGTTTGTTAATATTTGCTTCTTTTAAATAAATATTGTTTATAAATGTATTGATTAATTTATTTTATATAATATTTGTACCTTTATGTTATATGTAATTTATCTTATAATATGTGTTCTTTTTAATTATATTTTAAATATATTTATTTGTATATTTTTAAAAATACTGTTTATTTATTTTTAAGAATATTTAATTTTTTTCAATTGTTTAAATGTTATTTGCAATTTTTGTTTCTCTGCTATCCAACACTTTCCCTACTGTTGCACTCACTGGGTTGGGAATAGTTATTTTTACCCCTCCGCTATCCAGCACTTTCCCTACTGTTGCACTGATTGGAGTGGGAATAGTTATTTTTACCCCTCTGCTACCTAGCACTTTCCCTACTGTTGCACTCTTTGGAGTGGGAATAGTAATTTTTACCCCTCTGCTATCCAACACTTTCCCTACTGTTGCACTCACTGGGGTGGTAATAGTAATTTTTACCCCTCCGCTATCCAAAACTTTCTCTACCGTTGCACTCACTGGAGTGGGAATAGTAATTTTTACCCCTAAACTATCCAGAACTTTCCCTACTTTTGCACTCACTGGAGTGGGAATAGTAATTTTTACCCCTCCGCTATCCAATACTTTCCCTACTGTTGCACTCTTTGGAGTGGGAATAGTAATTTTTACCCCTCCGCTATCCAACATTTTCCCTACTGTTGTATTTATTGTATTGCGAAATGTACGTTTTAATTGTTTTAATAGTTTAATGTTGTAATTAACTATAGAATGTTTTTTTTTTTTTAATTATTGATATATGTATATATTTTATTTTTATATCATTTAAAAGTTTAAAAATTAAATAAAGATAATAGTTAATACATTATTTTAAAGTAAATATATGTATATGTATAAATTATTATGTTTGTGTGTTTATATTTTTTAAATTAAGTTTATTTTTTATATTTAGCTAAAATGTATATTAAATTTAATTTATTTTGTTAAAGATATTAGTATTTTATACATGTAATATATATTATTTTATTTTATTTATATTTTTAAATCAATATTTTTTACATCTATATTTTTAACTTCAATATTTATGATTCAATATTTTTGTACTTACCTGTTTAAGTATAGGGAGTCGACATTTTTGCATTCTATATTTTTTTTCGATATTTTTTACATTGATGTTTTTAGCATCGATATTCTATCAGTGAATCATGTAGTAGTTATCTCCACTTTAGGGAACTTTACTGTGACATGTTTTATAGATTATCCTCTAGAATACAGCCCAGAATTTGTTTTTCTAGACTTCCTGGCACTAAAGACATAAGACCCAAATTAGAGGAATTATTTATGACACTCTCCCCCAGCCTTGGCTTTTCAGATAACAATACCTTGCTGGGACTTGAAACACATACTTGAATGAGAAAGGCAAAACTAGGGGTGGGCATAAGTCTCCTAATTCCATGTAACATAATCAAGTTGAATTATCTAAAAATTCTGCAGATTACGCAGACTACATGAGAAGAGCAATTATGCATTTAGCGCTATTTTGTTAGTGCAAAAATGCCCCTTGTGTCCACAATATATGTGAGGACACATTTTGTGCTAATAAAGAGAGCTAAATGCAACAGAACATGGATAGCAGTACAAGCAGCTGCTCACGCTCGCTAAATGAACACTCGGGATACGATTTTCCACCAACGTACTCCCAGCATTTATCCTAGTTTCTAAGCGCATAATTCACCCTTGCGTCCAAAAAGGACACGAGGATGCATTTTGCGCTATGAAAATAGCATCAAATGCAACAGAATATAAACAGCAGGGCGAACAGCCGCTTGCTAAATGTGCTCTTGCAGTAGGATGTTATTCTCCCAAATTATTTTTAATTACGTCAGCAGGTATAATCCCGTTATTATCAGTAATTCTATGTCAAAGAGTAACACAGAATTACAGAAATTACTCCGATAGACTTAAAATTACACATTGTAGGATGTAAAGTGCTACTGGCAAAAAAGCGAACCATGGCTAATGAAGCTACACATAACTCAATATCATCACTGTGGGAAAGCCCTTCTTCTGAGTGTCCATGGCCTGTGAAGGAGCAGAGGGCTTGTGGTGACACTAATATCGAGAAGAGGATCAATGTTGTTCAACATCAAAATGATGCTCCAAAATAAAAAACTTCTTAACATTCATTATGCTTAATGAATATTATGGTGGGTCACAGCAAACAACTGGTCATTTGTGGAGTAAAAATTAGCGAAAACTAAAATCAGGCCATTGACATGAGGGCCATTCAGGATCACTATGAAAGAGATAGTGGGCATGATTTAAAAATGCTGTGAAGGGGCGTGGCCAAGATGGCGGCTTTTGTGGATGTGCTTGTGTGTGGCTTTGTCCTCGCCACTACTACTACATTACTGCCAGGCCCCATACGTCGGAGTTCTAAGCCGGGGGGCAGCCTGAGCCTACTGGTGGCCTGGACCAGCAGTGGAGGCGACCGGCGGGCCCTTGTGGGTCCGTGCTGGAGGATTGACCGCTCACGTGGAGGATGAGCTCATCGGCTTCTAACTGACGTAGCAGATGGACCTTTGCAGTTCGACCTTGCCCGCAGGCCCTGCCAACCAAGACTCTTAGGGGCCGATTCCGATTCGGGCCGGAAATCTCTCCGACCGAGCCGGACCCGGAGAGATTTCCGACCGAATCGGACCCTAGCAGTCTGACCGAACGAGTACGATGCGTTCGTAGGCTATCGGACTCGATTCGGTCGGACTCCCATTGAAGTCAATGGGAGCCGGTCGTACAACGCGTACACGGGCTCCCATTGACTCAATGGGTGCGAGGCGTACAAGGGCGCCCCCTACAGCGGGTACGCCTCGCAGCGACTCGTGCCGTACCCGCACAGGTAGGGGGGACCCATGGGTCCCCCCTGTGTGCGCCTCGCGTGGCTACGCGTACAGGGGGGTCCGACACGGACCCCCAAAGTACGGCTCCGACTGCTCTTTCGAGCCGGAGTGCGCGGCTCGGTCGGACTGCTCGCGGCGCGCATCGTACTTACCCGGCCGGGGAACGTCTCCATTGCGCGGTGCGAGTCCGGTCCGTGTGAGTCGGTCGGAGCGTGTTGAAGCCGCGTACGAGTCGGTCGGCGATTTCACGGGCGCTTGCATCGTACTCGCTCGGCCGGTCCCGCGTACGATTCGGTCGGGAAACAGGGCTCCGAATCGGATCCGGTAAAGCCGAATCCGATTCGGAGCCCTACCGGCCGAGATCGGAATCGGCCCCTTAGTCCGGGGTGGCCTGGGCCCACCGGCAGCCTGAAACAGTGAGGCTCTGCAGTGCGGCTTTGCCTGCGGGACTGGCCCGCCAAGACCCTCAATCAGGGAGTAGCCTGGGCCCATGGGCAGCCTGACCAGCAGCGGTGAAGGGGCGCAGGACCAGCGAAGGCCGAGTGAAGGATCCGGATGCCCAGGTGTGACTGCCCGGGACGGTGCGCGGCTGGCACACCAGCAGATCACTGTGGCCGGCAGCGCTTGGGCAACCTGCTGTTTCCTGCTTCTCCAGATCAAGGAGATGGGACTGTGGGCTTAGAGCATGGCTGGGTGCCGCCTCATGGAGCCTGTGGGGTTTGGGCCTGGACCCTGGGGCCTGCGGGTGTTGGAGAGGAGTCCCTTCTGGGGGTTGGGCAGTGAGATCCCCCAGCCCTTGTGGGGCATGTGACTGGGGCTTTGTGCCCCCTTGGTGATAGCCCCAGGGCCTCTATTGTGCAGTGGAGCCTCCCTCAGCCGGTGCCCTGCTGCGTTGCCTGCATCCAGCTACTGGGGTCTCCGTCCCTCAACTGGACACCGGTGAGAGGGGTGTAGCACCACCTAGGAGCCGATATTCTGATGGGCCCCAGACGTGGTGGTGGCAGTCCCGGCTCTTCGGGGATCACAAGCAGAGCTCCTAGTGGCTCCTGGCCCCGCAGCGCAGGAGGAGCAGCATCTCTGCTGCAGGGGATTGGGCCCACAGGCTGGGTGGCACGCAGGCCTGAAGAAAGAACTGCAGGACACATATTGTGAGGAGGTCGAGGATTGCCGCCCGGCGCCCGTGAACTAGGGGAATCGGAGTGGCGAGCCACGGGCCATAACGACATTCTTGGACCCTCCTGTGACACAGAGCCGGGTTGCGGAGATATGACCAGCAATCAGAGCGGCCTCTTCACGCTAGTGGAGTGGATTCCGTACCTGAGCCAAAGAAGGTGAATGGCCCAGCAGGACCGTGGGGGTCACTGTAGCGCTTTCAGGCTCTGGGCCCTCCTGCATTTGCCAAAGAGAACTCACCACCACAGAGGGGCTAAGCGGGCACTGGACACCCTGCCAGGTCACCCCGTGTGGCCCTCTTTCTGAAACTGGTGCCTGCGGCCCCTGGGGGCCTGGAGGGGCCGGGGCTCGACGTCTCTGGGCGCTGATCACCTGCGAACCCTGGCAGATCGAGTTTGGCAGTGAATGGGGCCTGGTGTGGGCGAGCAGAAGGCTGTCTGGTGTGAGTTAATGCTCCTAAGGACTCCTGGCTGGAGGTACTGGTTGCAATACCCATCTCTTCACAAACCCCCCTGCGGAACTCCAAGGTATGGCCTCCACTAAGTCCAAAAAGGACCGCACATTAAGGAATATGTTTGTTAAGCCTCCTGGGAAGGCCTCCGGGGCCAAAACCAGAGGCAGTGGAGTTTGTGGTGGCGAGTCCTCTGACAGCCCCGTTACCCATGAACTATTGAAGTCTTTCTTTGCCTCCCTCCGCGAAGATCTCCAGACAGTGAAGAAGGACCTCCCCACGGCCCTGAGGGAGGTACGCAGAGATGTGGATGAGGTGGGAGAACGTGTGGCTGCCCTGGAGAATAGCTCCACAACCAGAGAAAAAGAAATCAAGAGTTTTACAGCAGAAAATAATCCTCCTCCAGGAGCAGCAGATTGACCTACAACACATGCAGAAGACCTGGAAAACTTGTCCAGGAGGAGCAACATCCTTTTTCATGGGGTACCGACTGCCAGAGGGGTCCAATCTCCATTAATACGTCCAAGCACTGTTTCACCTGGTTTTGGGCACCCAGGCGGAAGAGGAGATAAAGCTTGACAGGTGCGATCGAGTTGGGCCACCAAGAGCAACGAAGCGACCACCAGCTGATATCCTGGTTTGTGTCCATAATTTAAAAATTAAGGTGGCCATTCTGTTAAATATCCAGCTGCTGCAATTCTGGAGCCACACACCCTAGCGCTATCAGGACCTGCCAATGATCACCCTGCAAAAAAGAAGGGATTATCGACCGGTAACGGCTCACCTACCGAACACTGGAATTCCCTACTCCTGGGGCCATCCCTTCCGACTAATTTCTGCTTTGAGGGCAAGACCCATCAGCTTCGGTCTCCCTCCAAGGCTTGCAAGGCCCGTGGCATTGATCAACCACAGTAAAGGTCACAGCCTACTCCTTCCCGGGATCATTCAGCTGCGCGTGGGCGACGCAGGGCTTACCACAGATCAACCCCTGAAGGCCTCTGTCCTGATTTGGACACTATAGCACGGGAGCTTGCAGGTGTTGTTCACACCCCATCAGGGGACGGGGCGGACACTACTGGCCCATGAGCTGGGAGGATGGATGGTCAGTTGGAATTCGGCGGGAGGGATTCAAAGAGTGGGCGACAAGGCCTACTTAGGATATGCTGATGGAAGCTCCTGCTGTTGCCACTCTCTCGCTTCTGTTTTTACACTTGTTGGACTGCCTATCAGTTTTCTTTAATTGTTTCCTAATGTTGGGGATTGGAGTTTTTTAGGGTTGATTCCTACCCTTTCTCATGCACATACCCATAGGAGATGCCTTGTCCAGTGTTCCCTGGCTTCTTTTGGGGGCCTGCTCATCGATTCTCACTGCCTGGTTTGCCCCGGTGGGTGGCCTGACCAGAGCGATAACTGCCCACACCATCTCTATGGAGCTTAAATTGCTAAGCCTCAACGTCTGCGACTTAAACAACCCCATTAAAGAAACAGCCATCCTTTCACTTCTTGAACACATAGGTAGGGACATCTGATGTCTAAGGATGTTCGCAGGATGCAGTCCTCGTGTTCCCACAGCAATATTGGTCCTCTAGCCCCACTAAGAAGGGCGGAGTTGCCATACTCTTTTCTAAGCATTTCCCAGGGGAGGCATTAGATACGATAGTGGAGGTTAAGGGTTGTCTTTTGGCCTTACATGTGTGGGTGGGCACCTATCACTTCACCCTTGCCAATGTTTACGCACCTAATGAACGACAGGAGAGCTTCCTGATAGATTCTCTGGCTAGGGTTCTCCAGATACCAAGGCAATAATGCTAATAACGTGCACAAGAAACCGCTATACAAACAGCAACAACGTCAGATTAAGCCAAGAATGTAAGGAATTCACTTAACTGACGAGCAGTGAAGAAAGAGGAAGCGGAAGGGACGTCACGATATTATATACGATGGACTTTGATATGATTGGACTATAGTTGCCTTGGAGACTACCCCCTAATGGTTCATGGGTTGTGTAGTCTTTTGTTTAATGATTGTTGTGTTACGTTTTCTTTGAACTGCTATGCAAATAAAGTGAGGAAGGATATGCATAATCCTCGCCTCCGTCCTGCCATAGAATTCATTAAACTTAATTTGATCTGATTAAGAAACATAGATCATAAAAGTGTACATAAAAACAGTAAATCCTCTTTCCTAATACAATACAGTGAGAATTAATTAAAACCAGTAGGTAAAAACGGGTGTTACAAAGCCCGGTTCAGAGCAACTTCAGGTTAACAGAATCGTAAAGTTCAATGTTTCGCAAGATCAATCTCATGTACTTCGTGCAAAATACGCAATAAGGGGTTCAAGTAAGATGTAACGCTCCAATACCTGACCAGTTTGCACTATATAAAACTGCAGAAAAACTAAAAATAAAAAGTGTTTTGCACACTTCTGTCATTGGGCTATATGTGGGCTACATCTGGGTGATATTTGTGCTACATTTGGGCTCTTTTTTCTCTGGTGGCCATCTTGGGAGACTTATTTGTTTTGAAGTTTCCTAATTTCGTCATTTACTGCAGTCTCCTCAGTAGGAAATGCTTTCAGTTTTTTATTTGATTCCATCAAGAAGGCATTCAGATGTGTCACACATTTGCCATAAATTCAGAATGTTAGCACTCTAGTTGTTCATTAGATCACTGTAGTAAAGCTACTGCTCACCAGGGAGTTAACTGGAAGTCTACTGCTGGTATTGAAAGTGATTGTTTCAGTCTGCATGTCAGAATTTTCTAATGAAATAGAAGAGGATTTGAGATCTCACTTAAAACATGCCCTAAAATTTCTTTGTGCACCACTAACCATAATTTCTATGGCAAAATGAGCCCCCTCATTTTGTTCCTTTTTAAATTAAATGTTTTAAGTGTTACCAGTTTATTCCAATCAAGATGGCTTCAGGTGTGCCATACTTTTGTGATAAGTAAGACTGTTAGCGCTCTAGTTGTTCTTTAGAACACTCTGGGAAGCTGCAGTAAGAACACAAAGGCATCAACTGACAGGCTGCTCCTGTTGAAATATAACAGGAAGATATTTGAGATCTCACTTAAAACATGTCCTAATTTTTCTTTCTACAGCACTAACCATAATTTCTATGACAAAATGAACCCCCTCATTTTGTTCCTTTTTAAATTAAATGTTTTAAGAGTTACCAGTTTATTCCAATCAAGATGGCTTCAGGTGTGTGTAGGAGAGTAGGATCTGCTTCACATGGGTACCCCCACTTTTTGCTGATGCTTCACTGTTTTTCGACATTAGTCTGGCTGGGGCCCTGCTAATCAGAACCCCAGCCTAGCTGCTTCCTCTCTAAAATGGTTTCCATGTGCCTTAGGCACATCACTGATTGGAATCTGGAGTGCCCTTATAAGTCCCTAGTATATGGTATACTATGTACCAAGGTCATAGGTACCTCAGAGGCTTACCAGGGGCTGCAGCATATATTATGCCACCCCTGGAAAGCCATCCAAACTGACACCACAGGTCTGCTACTGCAGCCTGGGTAAGGTGGTGCATGCACCCCTTGCTGTGATATAGGTTACCTATATCACTAAATACATACACACATATAAACCTATAAGTCACTCCTAAGGCAGGCCTTATCAATCCTGAAGGCAGAGTGCATGGTTCCTATGTGAGAGGGTGCCCCTGCATGAGCAGGGCCCCTCTGCAGCGTTCAGAGACCCTTCTCTGATGCTGTTTGTAGTGCAGCCTGACCATATACTCTTAAGCGCATTATAACCTCGCGTTAAATGCTAACTTTGGAATGGCTGCACCTAAACATGTCGTGTTTGGTGTCAAACATCTTGGAATACTACCCCCCGCCAATTCTGGCGGCGGGGTAGCATTCCACCCTTCTAGAGGGAAAGACATGTTAACTCTGGCTAGCCCGGTAACTTCTTTCCAAAGCCCTGGCATCACAAAATGGATGCTGCTGCCACAGACACGAGTCTGGCCTCCTGCTGCTGGACGAAACTCCGGCAGGGGAGGCCTGGACAATAGGTTTCCTGTCCCAGGGAGGTGTGACCACCTCCCCAGACAGGATAGTGTGTATTGGGGCTGGGCGGGAGCACTTTCGGGTGCTTTGAAGTCCTGCACTGGGGGCACACTTGGTGTCCCTGTGCATACCCCAGTTCAAACCGGATCAGGGCTTGCAGCCCCTGCTTTGGCGTGAACTGGACAAAGGGAAAGGGTGTAGCCACCCCTCTGCCCTGACCCACCCATAGGTGGGGCCACAGAGTAGTCCAACCCCTAAACTTAGTATAAGTATAGGAACCCAGTCCTTAGGACTTTAGATTATCCCTGGACGAAACTCTGAAACAGAATCCTGGACCTTCGACGCTCTACTCAAGATTAGAGGACAGAAGAATCTCCCTTGGGGTCAAGGAGTGACTCCCCTGCTTGGCAGGCACCAAAGACGCATCTGTCCGGTTCGCATTTCTGAAGCTCCCGTTGGACGCCGAAGTCATCACATCACCAGAGGTGGATTCTCAGACTTCCCCGAGGCTACCCTGAGTCCCCAGCAAAGCTGAGGCCTGTAGCTATCGTGGGTGACGTGAGACCGTGACCCCTGGACACCAAGCACATTTGCAAGTGCATCCTCTTCTGGGTCTCCCACGAAGTCGTGCTTTGGGCTCCAAGTAGCGCTAGCCTCCAGCACCAACTGCACCAAAGATCACTGGCCTCCACTCCACGAGTGTCCTGTGATCCAGATCCACGTGCAATGTCTCAAGGCTCCTTTGCGGTCGCTAGCCCGTTGGCTAGTAGCCCTTCACGAAGTCCAATCTTTTTTTTACTTGGCATCCTGGTTGCTCCAGGCCTGCCCTCACTTACCCTCGCTGGGTGAGTTCCCCAGACCTTGCTGGTCTGCACCATCGACGATCTACATCTTTATTGAGACTTGCCGTTGCCAAGGCTTGTTGGGTCCAATCCGGTCGCCGACACCTCAGCACTCGACAAACATCGTGTATCAGCCCGAATCCTGCTCCTGGTCACCGACAACGCCTCCTGGACCTTGTGGCTGAAGAGTCAAGACAACCATCAATGCACCTGAAGCACTCGACATCGGTGGGCATCTGTCCATCGCCTTCCTGTCCCCTCTGCTTTCAGGTTCTTCAGATCTCCGATCCACTCTTGGATCCACCCGGACACTTTCCACTTGGTCGCCAGCAGCACTTTGCAGCAGATCGCCATTCAAATCGACGACGAAACCCGACCCCGAAAGGCACCTATGCACCCGGCTTCCCTGGGTGAGGTAACACGAGTACTCCGGTGCTCCCGTAGGTAGAGACTCTTCAAAGTACTAGTTCTCAAAGGGTTTGCTCCAAGTCCTCCTTTAAGTGTCCCTTTTCTTTAATTTCCTGATCGCGACTTTCTCCATAGAAGTCAACGGCGTATCGCGGTTGTGTATTTACACTGCACGTGTCCCCCGTGGGTCCCCTGTGTCACTACCTTGGGTGGTTCCTTGTGGTCCAAGCACTTCTAGAGGCTCTAGGCCTAGTGTCTAGTTCAGTCGTGGTTCTTATACCACTTTATTGGTATATGGTTTGGTACGCCCCTAGGGCCCAAACGTGTATTTGTGCTATTACTGTGTTTAAATAACTTCTAACTTATGTACTTCAAACTCTAGCCTCATAAAGAGACTAGAGGGGTGTGTTTAGCAATAAATACATATATTTTGAATATATACCTGGTGTGGTGCTCTTTCATTTGATCACTCAAGAGATTATAGACTGGTAAAACAAGCTGCTTTACATTCCTTCAAGACTTAGCCTGAAGGCTGCTCTCCATAGCTACCACTAGGATAGCTTTCAATAAGGTTGTCTTTAACCTATCTCCAATAAGGGGTTGTTTGGACTGGTGCAAGGTGCCCACTATAATTAGTGGACAGCATATGCCAGGCCAACTTCTCACAGTGTGCCATCATTTTGTCATAAGTAAGACTGTTAGCGCTCTAGTTGTCCTTTAGAACACTCTGGGAAGCTGCAGTAGAACACAAAGGCATCAACTGACAGGCTGCTCCTGTTGAAATATAACAGGAAGATATTTGAGATCACACTTGAAACATGTCCTAATTTTTCTTTCTACAGCACTAACCATAATATCTATGACAAAATGAACCCCATCATTTTGTTCCTTTTTAAATTAAATGTTTTAAGTGTTACCAGTTTATTCCAATCAAGATTGCTTCAGGTGTGCCATAATTTTGTCATAAGTAAGGCTGTTAGCACTCTAGTTGTTCTTTAGAACACTCTGGGAAGCTGCAGTAGAACACAAAGGAATCAACTGACAGTCTCTGCCCTTGTTGGATGTACATGTTTTACTGAGAATGTCAGACTTCATTCTCACATGACTGAGAAAGATAATGTGAATTTACAGAAAATATGCTCTCATTTTAGCTTCTGGAGCACCTTCCAAAACTGTATGGGACAAGCATGTGAAAATAGTTTTCTCTCAAACATGATTCATGATATCCCAGCAGAAGGTTTTTCACAGGGTAAAATCACCTTAGAACACACCACAATTCCTGAAATTAGTATGGTACCATCAACAAATGAATTCTAATGTAACTAAAGTCTGTTATCACCCTTTATAGTTCTCCTTTTTGTAACCCTCAAAATCTTCGATTCACTACAATGCATTTCAATGGGGTACTATCATTTATTTTGGTCCCAAGATGGCTGCCAGCAATTCCAGGATGAAGTGCTGAAGGCCAATCAGATCTCACGATGGCATGTGTGGTTAGGCTCCGCCCAGATATATGTGTTTTCTTTTTCAAATTTCTCAGGAACTACTGAACGGATTTACACCATTTAACCAAAAGGCACGACTCTGTACCAAGGGCTACCTTTTTGCCAACTTTGGTGTAATTCCGTACAGCAGTTCGGGCTGTAGCTGCGACTAAAGGTTCCTATGGAAAATTGCATGGTGAAAACATGTTTTGGGACCCTCCTTTTTTCTCGGCTCCCACTTGATGAATCACCCCGAGACTTTCAGGATAGGAGCGAACCGGAGCGCCCCACGAGTTTTGAAAAGTTCACGAAGATTCATCAACCGGTGCCAAAGTTATTGGAAATAGAATGTTGTGAATTTCCTATGGAAAATAGGTCCTAACTATAACTACCTACTGGCGACCGCTGGTTGTTGTTGCAGCTTGGAGGGGAGACTACAAGCTCCAAGGTGCCCTGCTGCCATTCTTGCTGAGGGGGAGGAGGAGGAGCCTCTGCCACCCGCGCTGAAAAGCGCCGACTTCACTCCGCTGCGCGGGACGCGCTGCTGGTTGTTGTTGCAGCTTGGAGGGGAGACTACAAGCTCCAAGGTGCCCTGCTGCCATTCTTGCTGAGGGGGAGGAGGAGGAGCCTCTGCCACCTGCGCTGAAAAGCGCTGACTTCACTCCGCTGCGCGGGACGCGCTGCTGGTTGTTGTTGCAGCTTGGAGGGGAGACTACAAGCTCCAAGGTGCCCTGCTGCCATTCTTGCTGAGGGGAAGGAGGAGGAGCCTCTGCCACCCGCGCTGAAAAGCGCCGACTTCACTCCGCTGCGCGGGACGCGCTGCTGGTTGTTGTTGCAGCTTGGAGGGGAGACTACAAGCTCCAAGGTGCCCTGCTGCCATTCTTGCTGAGGGGGAGGAGGAGGAGCCTCTGCCACCCGCGCTGAAAAGCGCCGACTTCACTCCGCTGCGCGGGACGCGCTGCTGGTTGTTGTTGCAGCTTGGAGGGGAGACTACGAGCTCCAAGGTGCCCTGCTGCCATTCTTGCTGAGGGGGAGGAGGAGGAGCCTCTGCCACCCGCGCTGAAAAGCGCCGACTTCACTCCGCTGCGCGGGACGCGCTGCTGGTTGTTGTTGCAGCTTGGAGGGGAGACTACAAGCTCCAAGGTGCCCTGCTACCATTCTTGCTGAGGGGGAGGAGGAGGAGCCTCTGCCACCCGCGCTGAAAAGCGCCGACTTCACTCCGCTGCGCGGGACGCGCAGCTGGTTGTTGTTGCATCTTGGAGGGGAGACTACAAGCTCCAAGGTGCCCTGCTGCCATTCTTGCTGAGGGGGAGGAGGAGGAGCCTCTGCCACCCGCGCTGAAAAGCGCCGACTTCACTGTGCTGCGCGGGACGCGCCCGGGCGAAGCCCGGGCCAAGGGCGGGCCCGTCCTTGCCCGTCATTGCCAGGAAGAGGCAGGGCAGGGCCACCCCCTTAACAAGTCGGATCGAACACTTCCATCTGGACAAGGTACTGTGCAAAACATCATTTTTACATGGGGAAATCGAAGCTGAAGCAAACATAATTGGCCTGCAGATTCTCATTGTGATTGGACTGTGTAAATTTTAAACTGGTTTTGTATCTTGTTGTTGTTGCTGGTCTATGGTGTTTCCCTTTATCTTTAGTGTTAGGGTTACTACCTAGGAACTGCCTTTTGTCCGTCTGAGCTATGGGGAAACGGAAATCTATGGAAAGCGTAGAGGCAGGTTGTAATACCAATAGTGGTGTAGGTAAGGGAAAGAAGGCTAGGAAAAATAAGAAACGCTCAGCTGGTAATTGTGTCATTGATAGAATTGACACTCTTATCACTGAGTGTGAGGACATCCTGGCCTCAGAACCCTTGTCACCACGTAGTAGTGGTTGCTCTTCACCTGCCCATGCAAGTCCGTTATGCCCAGTCATTATCCCCGCTATGTTTCAGAAAGTTTTTAGAAAGGGCAATTCCGAAAACAACAGCAATATTTCACTTGTTTTAATAGAGGGTTCACAGGATGAGGCTAATAAAGATCCAGTTCCTAACACTGACTTGGATGTATGTGTTTCTTATCCCACAGTTCCTTGTTCAAATAGGTTTGATGTGCTAGCTGCGCCTGATTCTAATTTAGGTACAGGTACAGACACACAGCTAACAAATACAGCCCAAGTACTGTCACATCTGCGAGGCAGTGTAGATTTACGGACTCCTGTTCCTCATGGTGATTATACGTCTATTGATTTACTCAAGGGGGAAATATCCACCATGAGACAGATGATTGAAGATCTCACTGTAATGGTCAAAACCTTATTACCTCTGGCCACACTTTTTCCGCAGTGCCTAAGTAATCCTTCTCTTCCTAATAGGAATAGGGAATTAACGGCTAAGACACTTCCAATTGAAAGGGATAATCCAAGCGGGTTTGTTAGGTCATGCCCTACATCCTCTACGATCCCAGTTTCCAAAAGCCAGAAACCAAATAGCAACAGAAATAATATTGTACCTAAAAATTTTTTTGTTACACAGGGATTAACATCTAGAGAATGCCCAAATAAGTTGATACCCAGTCTGAGATCGGAGCAAGTTATACCTACTGGCATATCCTTGGACAGAAACTCTGTTGTTAATCCACACCAGCAGACTCGCTATTCATCTATTACCCCATATCTATCGGGCCAAACTATTCATATGACTAATGTCCCTAAACTTAGTCTAAATGGTGTTCACGAGAGCTCAGACTCCCTAAAAAATAAAGTGATACACTGGATTCGACAAGTAAGGGGCTGTCGCTCTTTGATAAGGGAGGATATTATTTGTACCCGTAGATGTTCATCCCCAGCTCAAACACATGACTTTATAGAACTTACATTAGGTTCTATTGACCTAGCAGAGAACCTTCTTGCCTTGGAATTTAGATCTTGTCCCCCATCTGGCTCATCTATACAATTTAGGAGTATCCGCTCGCACATCAGGGGTGGTACAATTGGCACTTTGGAACAAGGGTCGTGCTTAGAAGCAGTTGACTGACTAGAAACCATCCATTCCCCTAATATAGCCCAAACTATCAACACTTGTAGCTCTGTGTATGACATACAACTTTCTTTATTAAATTCTGAAACATTAGATAATATACAAAACCCCTTATTAATTCCCGATGCACATAACAACGTACTGGAAATTGAAGGGAATATGGGACTAAGTCCGTATACTGAGTTCAGTCAGAAGACACGTGAGACGGGGTTAGACAAACCTTTAGTTCACCCTGAAGTGTCTGGCCCGCAAACACAACCAAATTTGCTTGATCTGGCAAATGATAGTTTAGCCATGATTCCCTCGCCTAACAAACTTAGGATTTTATCGTGGAATGTTGCAGGTTTGCAAAACAAACTTATACTCCCTCATTTTAATAAATTAATTGAGGGATTTGACATCTGTATTTTCCAAGAGACATGGAGTCTTGCGCCCTTACATAAAACAGGTTTTGCTTGTTACTGCATTCCAGCTACCACAGTGGGGAGAGGGCGCCCCTCAGGAGGTTTGATCGTATGGGTGAATATTGCCATGGGTTGCCAAGTTCATATGCACCCACTTCCAACTCACGACATCTTGAGACTGACTATCAGGGGCCCAAATGGCGGGGATATTTTGGAGTTGTTTAATGTCTATAGCAGAGGAACTAAGGGGGGTAACCAATCACCCACTATCACGCTTTTAGAGCAGGCATTATCCAGCTGCCCGACAGGAAATCGTATTATGATTGCAGGTGATTTAAATTGCACTTTCGAGCCCTTGAGCTCAGATGATTTGATGGAGTACGATAGGGCTGATGGTAAAAGAATAATACCTCGACTTAATTTATCCCCCATTAAAAAATGGACTAGTCTAGCCATTCAACTTAATGCACTGGCCACAGAGTTTGATCTTAGGGCAACAAATGGAAGGACTCCCTCAGACAAAAAGGGGGCATATACCTTTAATAGAGTTGGCTGTCCTTCTCGAATAGATTATATTTTACTAGATGTAAACTTATGGGACGAGAAGACTGACATGTTTGTAGGTGCTACGACTGATAGCGACCATAATCCCTTATGCATGACCATGACCAACCCTTGGGTTGCCACACTAAATCCCTCGACTAGTAGGGCACTAACTTGTACGACTAACATCGTTCCCTCTAATTGTAAGAGGCATCTTAAGTGGAATAGGGTCTCTTTGCACGAAGAAAACTTATTGGCTATTCGTAAAATCTTGTCCGAGAAAACAGTAGAACTTAGTGTTGTGGCTTCAGATAAATCTAAGCGTGATATGATCTCGATAGTCCACGTCAGTACTGTAGAGACACTTAGCTCGTACTTTCAGGCTCCTTGTAAGGACAGGACTTTGCGTGTCCACCACAAAACACAAAATCTTTGGTACAACTTAGATTGCAAACATAAAAGACAATCCTTGTACCTAGCGATCAGAAATAAAAACTGTTCTGGAGTTAAAAGTGCTAGGAAAGATTATAAAGTAGCCCTACATAAAGCTAAGATTGAGTGGGACGAACGATATTGGTTAGAGCTGAAGGATGCTAGTCTGAGTAAAAATAAGAATCTCTTTTGGTCCCTAGTGAGTCGGGGAAAAGATAGGAACTTAAATACCATACCCAATCATATTGCTGGATTGGATTGGTATAACCATTTTGTGAACCTGTATTCCCCTACAGAGGATGGATGTCTGGAGGAGCTATGCGGCACCCCTGACATCTCTCCTATAGGGAACAATAGAGAACATTTCTCGCGGGTCGAAATAGAGTCAGCAATCCTGAAGCTAGTTCCCGCTAAGGCCCCAGGACCGGACGGCCTGCCGGGTGATTTATTTTTGTCTGATCCTAGAGGGTGGTCGTGTTATTTTTACTTTTTGTTTAATGCCATAGCTGCAGGATGCCCAGTTCCAGACTCTTGGAAAGGTGCAGAAGTGGTGCCTATTTATAAAAAAGGCGACAAGGAAGAACCCTCGAATTATAGGCCAATAAGCCTAACTGATGTAATGCAAAAGGTGCTAGGTAGGGTTCTCTTGCAGAAAATACAATCATGGGCGGTTGAGGAGGATATCCTCTCGCAATACCAGGCGGGCTTTAGGGCCAATACCGGGACAATTGATCAGGTTTTTAGGCTAATGCTCATATATTGGAAAGTTGTTGTAATTGGGAAAGGTAGTCTCTATATGGCATTTATTGACCTTAAAACAGCGTTTGACCTGGTACCGAGGAATAAATTGTGGCAGATTTTAAATGATATGGGCATCCCACCATTAATTCTTAATTTACTAATACGTCTCCACGAGGGTACTTATGCTCAAGTGAGATGGGGTGTCCAAGGGCAGCTAACGGAGCAGATTCCTGTTGGCAAGGGAGTGTGCCAGGGTTGCGTGATGGCTCCCACCCTGTTCTCTTTGTATGTGAACGGGGTGGTGAAGTTTCTCCAGGAGGACCCAGCCGACGCGTCAATCTTGGTGGGTGACAAAGTGCCAACACTCCTGTTCGCCGACGATACTTTGTTGGTGGCAAAGACTCCAGTTGGGCTTCAAAAACTGTTGAGTAGGTATCAATCCTTTTGTGATGCTCGGGGATTAGTTATCAATACTACGAAGACAAAGCTTATGGCTTTCAACCCTCCTAAATCCTTTAGGAACAACTTCTTACTTAATGGTACCCCCTTGAGAGAGTCGGGAATTTTGAATATTTGGGCATGCGACTCTCGGACAAAATGCTCTGGAGGCCCCATATAGCTAAAATGCTATTGAATCATAGACGCGTGACTGGGGCAATAAGCAAAGAACATCGCTCCTCATATAGTAGGCCTGTTGCCCCAGCGCTCGCAGTCTATGAAGCAAAAGCAGTTAGCTCGGCTCTGTATGGAGCCGAGCTATGGGGATTTGAAAATGTGGATGAAATAAGCAGGTCAGAGCACAAATTTCTGAGGGATCTGGTGATGCTCCCACGAAACACTCCTTTAATACCATTAATGCACGACATGGGTAGGCGTCCATTTGGAGCTATAGCCAGGCTACGACCTTTGCTCTTCTGGGCTCGCATACGGCGTACCGAAGAGCTCATTAATTATGCCTTAGCTCTAACGGAGATAATGAATTTGGATGTGAACCACAAGGTCAAGTGGCTATTATATGTGAAGAAAACAATGATGCAACATGGCCTTAAAGATTCATGGGATACCCAGATACCGCCGTGTAAAGCGGAACTTAAGAGATGTTATTGGGACTGGTTTGACAGGCAAGAAGTATGCAAGCCAATGTTGGGTAGATTGTCAGAAGAGTTCCTCTTGTTTAAGCAAGCCAGATGTTTGGAGCCTTACCTAGATGTGATCCAGGTCCCAAGAGATAGGACCTTGTACATTCAGTTTAGGTTCGGCACGCTCCCCGTTAATACCTATATTACTAAGTGGCATACAGCCGAGAACAAGACAGAGCACTGTCCGTGCTGCGGAGCGTTGGTCGAATGCATTGCCCATGTCCTCTTTGCTTGCCCTGCATATGCTACACCTAGGAGCAAGTGGATAAAACCAATATGTAGTGGCATGGGCACTCGTGACTTCCGGTCTGCTCTGCGTATTCTAAAATCTGATCCCAGCGTCCTTTTTCATGTGGAGTGGCCAAGTTCTTAGGCCGGGCCTGGCTAATAAGAATTAGAGCCATACAAAGTGTGACCCCAATGTAGACACACGATCTATTATAGGTGTTTAAATCACATACTATATTGGTCTGCAATGTAATTTTTAAAGTATTAATCATGATACAGATAGCATTAGCATTTTATTTATACGTTGTTATATAATGCTCACTATAACTGATTTGTCCCCTATATGTATATAGTGTTCTAGAATGAAATCTCTTTTATGACATTTGTCTAATGGTTTTAACCAAATATGCTGCTATTAATTTTAGGGATAGCATTAGCACTTTACATATATATTGTCATATACTGCTCACCATAACTGACCTGCCCTTTATATCTACACAGTGTCCCAGAATGGAATCTTTTTTATGTTATTTGTTTAATGGTTTTAACCAAATATGCTGCTATTAATTTTAAGGATAGCACTAAGCTTGGGCGTAGTTCGCGAAGTAGCGCTACGCGAAGCTACGCAAAGTGCAGCTCGCACTACGCGAGCTACGCGTAGCACTACGCGAACTGCGTAGTGCACTGTTCGCAATGATTGCACAGTGCCGGATGCTTGTCCGCACTGTGCAATCATTGAAACGGCATCTTGCACAGTGCGAGCTGTCTTTTACTGCCGCTCGAGTAGATTTTTACTCGAGCGGCAGCTTTCAACGCGGACTGGTAGTTTCTCATCGCGAGCGGTCGCTAGCATACGCGACCACTCGCAATGAGAAACCTGACCTCCCGCGTTGAGAATCTCGCCGGGATGTCATTTTGCTTGCTCGCGGTCGCCAACTTGACGTTGAGGACCGCGAGCAAGCAAAAATGACCGCTGCACTATGCTACGCTACGCGTGTTTGCACTGTGCTACGTGCAATTCGCGTTGTGCGAAGTAGCGCAAACTTCGCAAACTACGCGAGCGTAGCGTAGTGCTTTGCCCAGGGTTAGATAGCACTAGTACCTTATACATACATTGTTATATGCTGCTCATCATAATTGACTTGTCCCTTATATGTACACAGTGCCCCTGAATGAATTCTCTTTTATGATATTTGTTTAATGGTTTTAACCAAATATGCTGCTATTAACTATATCTTATGAGACTGCTAAACAACCCTCTGTATTATATGATTCCTCTCTCTTTTTATTGTACAGAAGCTATTTTAATGTATATATGCTATTCGATGCTTTTATGACATATGCTGTCGAATAAAGCTATTTGAAATGAAATGAAAAATATATATATATATATATATATATATATATATATATATATATATTTTAAACAAAGGTTCAGGGACGTTATTGCTTGGAAATAGCATTTAAAAAAACATAGAAATTTACTGAAACAATCAAAGGTTACAGGGACATTATATTTAGGAAATAAAATTGAAAAACCTTAGAAATTCACTAACAAACCATAGGTTACAGGGACGTTATAGTTAGGCTCAAACAAATTTGACACACACAAAACCATAGAAATTCAGCAGTTACAGTTAGAGTTATTTCAAGAAACTATAACTTGTGTCCTAAGGTAACTATAACTTGCGTCCCCACCATGCACAGTTTTCTCATCAATAATTTTACAACAAATGTTACAGTAATATTCAATTAAACAACTCGCTAGCGGTGAGAGCAGTAAGCAAAGTGTGCACTGGTGTGTTGTCCGGGAAGTTTGTCACTAAGCTCCAATCACACTCTACGTTATGTGGTCCCACCGCCACTGGGCCACGTACAACAAAACAACAACCCTGACACACTTGTATTCCAATTTACAACCCTGATGATGTACACATAGGACGAAATGCGTTGGCTGGATTGATTTGATTTATGTGTTGTGGATGAAATATTGGATTGAAAAATAAACAAAAAATTGACAATTCAACAAAAAAACTCCCTAAGGACTTTCTTTACATGGGATAGTAAGAATGGACGATTAATGAGCATTGTGTCAAAATTTTCACAATTATTAAAGGACTAATGAATTGCACGCTCCTTTTGTATAGGTTGTAGTTACAGTAACATTATCAATGATGTCATAGAAAGTGTCATGAGAAGCGTAATATGTGGGGTAATAGCAGTGCATGGAAAGGGTGTGAGTTATAGTTGCCTTAGGGCACGAGGTATAGTTACTTGAGATAACTATAAGTACTGATTTTCTATGGTGATGCATGAGGTGATTAGACTGTATGAATGAGAGAAGGACGAACGGATGAATAAAATGATGATGAATGCCTGATTCATGGATGACCAACTCATTTTACAGAAAATGTAAATATATCAATGCACAAATTATCAAGTGATTTTTTTCTTCATAAGTGGATGTATATGCTGATAATTGAATATCAATGAGAGGTGGATGGAGAGATGATGGATACTTTATGGATGGATTGTACTATATGAATCAGAGAGGTTTTAATGGGTGAATGAAGGATGAAATCAGAATACTTGAAAAATTGGTTGATTGAGAACACTGTCACAAGGCTTTTTCCTGAGCTACCTGGTACTGATGCATAGCAATAGGCATGGCAATGTCCTATTTATCCGCACTTATCAAGCAGGGGGCTGCCTTATTAGAATTGACGTGATCCCATTTGGCTTACATAGCACCTCTCCTCCCTGAACAATGAAACAATTATGCAGAGGGTTGCACTGGTCACTTGCTGCTTAGGTCAGATTGCCCCACACAACATAAAGGCAATGCCCGATTCACCCAACACTTTGTGTGAAAGGGAGAGAGCAGAACTGCACCATATCTACTAAGACATGGCACTGTTTTCCCTTTCTTTCTGTGTCTAGTGCCCACGCACACACCCTTGTGCCACAGTGCATGTGTGTGTGTTCTGTAAGGAATCATTTTTGAACCATCTAGTATAAACACTTTTAACACATCTGCTGCTTGAAAACATTTCTCCATGTTACATAAACCTTGAGTAGGCATAATATTTTGGTACAAATCTCTGTCTAAAAAGATTTGTAGATAGTGATTTGCATCAAAACCCATTGGTGGTTGCAAAAGAATGCCCATGTACCACCCATGGAACACCACTTTGATGCAAAATAATGCAAAGTTGCACTATGCACTTTGGTTTTCTTTGGGAAACTATCCAATGGATAGTAAATTATAGCATCACACTTTGTGTCGGGTTTGCATTACATAACTCAGATGGCATGGAGAGCAAAAGAACAATGGATTTAACCCAGATCTATTGACTGGAGGTAAATGTTTGATTTTCTATGCATTAAGTCCATCATCTGTGTGTATTTTGCTTTCTCGCCCTAAGTGCGCCGGGTAAGCCCAGACGTGGGTCCTGGGCTCACTGTGCCGCTGGATTCAAGCTAGCCTAGCTGATGAGGGGTGATGCCCCGAAACCAGTCCCATGATGCTTGTTTCTGGTCCAGGGAGGACCTTGCTTGACAGTTCAGTCTGGACTGTTCCCATGAGGCACAGGGTCAATACTGATTTGCATATGGCTGGGTCTTCCTGCTGGAGTTGCTAGGTTTCTTCATCGTGGCTAGACTCATGCATTCTGTCCATCAATTGTTGTTTTTGCATTTGTCACCCCGAGTGGGACGGTATGCCTAGACGTGGGTCCCGTGCTCTCCATGGCACTGGAGTCAAGCTATCCTGGTTGATGAGGGGTGAAACCCCGAAACCGGTCCTAGGATGCTTGTTTCCAGTCCAGGGAGGACCTGGCAGTTCAGGCTGGACTGTTCCCATTGGACGCAGGGTCAAGACTGATTTGCATATGGCTGGTTCAAACTGGAATGGCATGGGGAGCAAAAAAACGATGGATTTAGGCCCTGTACTGGGGTGAATGTATGACATTATTCTGCATTCTGTCCATCAATTGTTGTTTTTGCAACTATTATGTCATCAGCATAAAGGCAACCAGTGTGTTCCTCCCCATCAAAGCAGACCGCGGTGATGTTCACATTGTCCCGTATATGCTGAGCCAAAGGCTCCATATATCGAGCAAACAGAGGGGTGACAACAGGCACCCCTGCCGAGTACCCCTGCGGATAGGAAAGGGAGCTGAGGTCTGAGCATTTACCGCAACTGTCACTCGCGGTTGCCCATATTTACTGAGGACCCATGTGCAAAATTGTGTTCCAAAGCCAAAGTGGTTGCACGTTGCCTATAAGTAGGGATAATGTACCCAATCCAACGCATTCTCTGCATTTATGACCAGGAGCATTACTTCCCTCCTAGAGGAGCGTTTGGCCTTGTCGATCACGTGGATGATCTGTTTGGTGTTGTCACAGCATTGTTGGTGTGGAACAAATTCTGCCTGATCTGGATCAATCAGACCTGGCATAAGTGGACCCAACTGTGCCGCTAGGAAGCTAGTGAACAATTAATATTCACATTGAGGAGGGATATCAGGTGGTAGGAGCCACATTGGTTTTTATCCTTCCCCGGTTTGGGAATTACAACGATGGAGGCTTCTAGTATAGAGGGTGGCACCGTCCCTTAGCCAGCAATCGAGTTAAAGAGCTAGGTTAGAATTGGGGCGAGTGCGGTGCAGAAAGTCTTATAAAAGAGGGAGGTAAGCCAACCAGGCCTGGCGATTTGAGGGGTTTCTGGTGAGCGATGGCTGAAATTACCTCTTCAATTCGGATAGGAGGATCCAGAGTATCTGCTTGGTCTGATGTCAGTCGTGGAATGCTCTTGTCCCTGAGGTAAAGGCCTGGCTCATCCAGAGCAAGTCTGCTCCGTGTAGAGCTTCTCATAAAAACCCGAGAGGCGGACGCAATGGGGCCGTCCCCTACAAAATTGGTACCATCCTGCGCTAGCAGGGTGTCAACTCCCACACCTTGCCATTGAGTTCTAAGTCTGTTGGCAAGTAGCCACCCAAATCTATCCCCCCACATAGAAGGAGTGTCAGCCTTGTCCACTCCCGATAGCTGTGCATGCGCCGCCGCTAGCTGCAGCTGAAACCCGCGAAGCTCCTGTGCGTTTGTGTATACGTTCCAATTTTTGCACTTGTTTGTGTAGTTGCTCCCTCTTCTTGTGGCCGATTTTGTTATCTGCCACTGATATAGCAACCAGTTCCCCCTGAATGGCAACTTTTAGGGCCTCCCAGAGGGTAGAGATAGATGTGTCAGCATTGTCATTAATGGCAAGGAAGTCTGTTATCGCTTGAGTACCCTCTTCATTACCATGAGCTTAAGAAGTAAGGTTTCCCGCAATCTCCACGACCGGGGAGCGCACCGCGTAGGGTGGAGGATCTCGGTAAGAGACACCACAGCATGGTCTGATAAGGATCATAGCTCTATCTCTGTTCTCGTGACCAGGGTCTTGATTTCTCTTATCCCTAGAAAGTGATCAAGACATACATACCTCTTATGGGCATGTGATTAGAATATGTAGTCTTGTGCCTGGGGATGCGGGCCTCGCAAAGGTCTCCCAATACCATCTCCCACAGCCATTGGGCTCGCTCCCGGGTAAGGTCCCCTGTGTCACCATGGCGGTGCCCTAATCAGTCCAAGTCATTGTTGAACACTAGTTAAGGTCTCTCCCTAATAGCACCATCCTGTCCTAGGAGGATATCACCTCAGTCACAGCCTGTCAGAGAAATCATTCCTAGCCATCATTAGGGGCATATAGGGAGCAATGTGAAGGTTCAGTCTCCCACTCTCACAATATATGCCAACAGCCTACCTTTGATATCTGCAAGTCTGGAACCCACCTGACCTCGGAAAGGGTGTGAAACCAAAATTGCCTCCCCTGCTGTCTTAGAGGTTGCTAATGAGAAGAACTGTTGCAGGAAAGCGTGAGAGCTACGCCTGTGCCAGTCACCGGAGACCAGATTGGTCTCTGTAGGAGACATAGGTCAGCCCCAGTTTGTTCTAAATTAGATAGAATTGCTCAACACTCCTTCACATTGAGGGTGATGACTTTTCATTTATTGTGTAGAGAGGAGAAAGGAAGGAAAGTTCAGTAACGGGTACCCAGGGTAATATCTAACCATCTCTCCAGTGTGGACAGTACGGTCCCTGGCCGACCCCCTGGTTGTGACAATCTAGAGTGTAGTGCACCCTTGTGTAGTGCGAGTACTCACCCAACAAAAACACAATGTGTGACAGAAACAAAAACACAGTCCCATCAAATCTAAGACACTGACCGTGGCCAGGAACATCCTGTGGGAATCCCGGGTGCAAGGACCCATTAGAGTATCTTTAACATCTCTCGAGTCACCCCCAACACCCCACCTCCCCCCATTACTGTTGAATTTGATCTGGTAGCCTATGTGGTGTTCAGGTTGACTCCAGCCTGTCAGATTCACCAGTCAATGTGTGCGACACAGCTCGCCTTTCCATAGCTATGGTTTCAGGATCAGGGAGGAGTCCTTTGGACGAGGCCGAGCCCCCCCTGCCACTGAAGGCATTTCCAGACTTTCTGCTCTTGGGGGCTGGCCAACTGTCTTTCTTCAGAGAACTCTTCAATGTTAAGCACCCGGCATGTCTCAGCTAGGGATCGAAGTTGATAGAGCTTCCCCTCCCACCAAAAAACTATGTGGAACGGGTGGTCCCAAGAATAAGTGTATGGTTCCTTTGAGTTGAAATTCAGATACATACTAGGATGTCGATTGGACGGGTATTCTCTGGTCACGGGGGACACACCCTGTGAACCCTGGAAATCTGTATCTCCCTGTAGGGTGGTGTTTCCAGGATTTGCAGGAACAGGGCCTTGACATGTGCTCCAACGTCTGTGCCCTCTGCTTTGGTTGGAGACACCCTGATGCAGATGTTATTCCGTCTGGACCAGTTTTCTAGGTCCTATCGATCTCTGAGGCGAATTACTTCCTGCTGGAGCCATATGACCGTGGCTAGACTCATGTTCCTCGAGGGTAGAGACCTTGCCCCCCACCTCCGTCAGATCCCTGCAAATCTCCTCTATGTCCTGTGATAGGTCTCTTTTAACCATTTGGATGACATCTCTAAGGGAAGCAAACAGGGCCTCCAGAAATTATCGAGTCACTGAACTCTCGTTGTCCTCTTTTTCTGGCAGCTAATAAAATTAAACAATGGAGAACTCGAAATAGGGACGGAAGCTGGCAAAGGTTAAACTCCCTTCCGGTGAACAAAAAAACCCATAAATACTAAAAAAGATAGAATAAGCGTGAAGCCTGTTGTTATCGGGGAACAAAAACAACCAGCTGGGAAGCCACAAATAAACAAGACAAGATAAGCACAAAGCACATTGTTGACGAGGAACACAAACAAGCAGTTGACAAGCCACATAAAAAGAGTGCTCACAGAGTATCATAAATAACAGTAAGAGTAAGAGCACACGTAACAGGGCCAGTCCTCATAGGAGGTTACAAAAGTCAACAAGGAGGGACTAGTAAAGTATTCACCAAGCAAAAACCGGAATTTACGAAGGATAGTAAGAGGAACCAATCAAAAAGATGGGCGGTGCTCAAAGCCCATATTGCAGATACAGTATGTCTCGAAGAGACAGCGCACAAGCGCCTAGGCAAGACCTAAAAAGGAGAGAGGGTATGATGCAGAGATGGGCAGAAATATAAGATGAGAGAAAGAATGAACAAAAGCAAAATAAACTAAACGGAAAGATAATGAGAGTTGAGGAAGGAAAGAAGGTTGAAGAAAGGTGAAAATAGCATGTGTGAGAGAGGGGACATTAAGAGATAGCATGATTTAGATGGACATATGCACAGAGACAGACAGATGGAGGGGAAAATAAGCAAATGTATGGAATCATGGGGCCGATGCAGGGGCGGTGTGTGGTTACAATGAGAGACTGTCTGAAATAAGCATGTTGGGGAGCAAAGGAGGGAGATTGAGTTGGAGGACTGCCGAGAGAAGAGAACGGCAGTCAGGAACAGGCTGATGTTTTTTGGGGGCATGGAGAAAGGCCTTGGTACCTGCCTGTTAAACCCCTCTCCCTTCTCGGCTGCTGGGCGAGGTCCTTAGCCAGGAGCTGGGGTCAGTGTCTCCCCTGTGGTCACGTTCACTTTAGCTTCTTAGAATCAACATATTGATTCTATGCAGTACCTTCAGTTTCCGCTTTAAGACCACTATCTCCATAGATGTGGTGCAGCATGGCCTCACTGTGCCCATGAGGTAAGATACCACAACCAGAACATTAAAAAAAATCACACACAGCACAGGTTTCAGATAACCTGGGAAAATCTTAAAATATTCCTATCGAGCAGCACCCTGATTAGAATAATACCCATTTGAATATTTAAAGTGGTGATTATGAATATTTCATATTATTTCTACTCACCACAGTGCATGTTCAATTTGAGAATGAAGGTGAGTTTTTGGAGTATGTAAAGTATGAATACATTTAGAGGTTCCCATCGGGCATCTGTTGTCAAAGTCCATGCTGTTGTTTTACAAGACTGTCTCCCTCAGAAACATCAGAAATGTTATTTGCAAACTAAAGATGTTGTTTGCAAACTTTCTATACACAACAGTCTTCCAAAGTCAGGAAAGTTTTCACTATCCGAGGGAGCTCAAATACAGTGGATTACTCCAGATTGTGATGCTGTCAGGGTGAGATGCGGTTCAGAAATAGCGCTCAACTTGCGGCATCAGGGCCTGGCAACCAATGACTCAGAGATGTGGGCTCAAGTATTTTCAGGACCCCAATGCTGGTGGTATCTTTCACTCCACCTGGCTGCACCCCCTTTTATTTACTGTGGCACATGTGACCGCAGGACCACAGCAGCACACCTGCTATGATGTGTGAACAAAAAAAGAACTCTGTTATAAAGAGAGAGATGACATTGAGAGAAAATTGTAGAGTCTTTATTCATGACATACACCACCACAGGTTCCAGTCAGTTGGAGTCAACTATGGAATCTTCAGATGACAGTTCCAAAGCGAATATTCTAACAGGGTCAGGACAAGAGAGGGAAATGGGTGAAACCAGTGAAAGTAAATAATAACACACGTCTCTTAGTAGGGAGAGCATAAATATTTTCAAAAATAAGAACATGGATTAAGAGGAGCAGTGCGGAAAGAGGAAAGGGTGTCTGGAAAAATACATTGTAAAACTAATAAGAAAACTATTCATACCGAGGATTACAGTCCAATGACAATTATAATACAGTAGGACCAGAAGTGGCTACTCTTGTACATTATTTTGCTGTTGGTTAACATGTAGTAATAGGGAAAGATGAAAGAAGAAAATTCTTATTTGATGCTGTAATCTATGTGCCATATAGGAGGAGATCTTGTTCTCTGAGATCTCCTGGAATTATTTCTGCCTGTACACCCATGGGTACTGGGTCCCTAAATGACACCTGAGTGGATTTATGGGAAACTATTTTGTCCATTCCACATGTTTGACCATTTTCTAAATAAACCACATTTTTCCCAACCCGGGTTATTCTCAATGGTTTGGAGAACCTGTAATTATCCTTTCTTCGTGGATAGGGAAGATCTACGTGGACCCATTCTCCTTTTCTGAAATTCAGGGTTCTTACATGTTTGGTGACATCATATCTATCTTTCTCTTTATTCTGGTGCTGAGATACCTTCCTTGATACTATCTTTCTATCAACCACACATGCAGACTTCTTCTTCAAACATGCAGATGGCAATTTCATTTTAGGAATTCTACCCTTCAAGAATGTAAAGGGAGAAATGCTTGTGGCACGATTGGGTGGAGTGCGATGTGCCCATATCTGTGTCTTGAAGAGCAGATTTGGCTGAAGTGCCCATTCCCTCTGCTCTCTAGAAACATTCCTTGAGCATCCTGTTCATTCTTTCAACTAGCCCGTTAGCAGGCAGAGAATACAAAGCAGTTTTGTGATGTTGTATTTGAAGTTCCTTGAGAAACTCCTTCATGAGATCTTTTTTTTTTTTTTTTTTAGTTTTTCAAAACCTTTATTGAAGAAATTCAAGTCAGACACATTACACTGTGCTACACAGCAGCTTAAAGTGACACATTACAAACCCAGTCAAGCGTTCGGAAACGAGTCGACTACACCCGGCAAGAAGCAGAGATACATGAAGGCAGAATCACTACATCATTACACTGGAATCCCTCCCCTCATGGGGGTCACATGCTCTTCCAGGAGAACAGCAATGAATGCCACAGGGCGGGGGAATCTACGTGGAAGCAGGAGGCAGGCACCGACCATCGCCGGCGGCCGCCGCGGACCCAGGGCCGGCGGGGAGCGCGAGAGAGGCAGCGCCACTGGAATGGTGACGGGAGAGGAGGTAAGTTACCAAAGGGCCCCAGATGTCAACCGGATGGGACCTGGCAGGTAACAAGTCCTAAAACTCAGATAACAAAGTCTGAGATCGAAAGGCATCCTCCAGCCAGCTCTCAACTCTAGAAGCAGGTCTGCACCCCCAGCACATGGCCACCCTACGCCTGGCCAGTACTAGCAGCATTGCAATCAGGCGTCGTGAGGCGTCTGGGCAGAATTTTACAAAACCAAGAAGACACAGGGGGGGGTCAGGCTGCACCGTGGTACTAGTGATGTCAGAAATCGTAGAGCACACCGTCTGCCAAAATTCGGATACCTTGGGGCAAAGCCACGCTAAGTGAGCGAAGTCAGTGGCGGGGGCAGCGCAGCGCATGGAAGCGTCACTTGGTATTAGTCCAAGCTTGTGGAGCTGAGCAGGGGTGCGGTACAGCCTGTGCAAAAATTTAAAATGTATCCGATGAAGCCGATAATTTGGTGACAGCTTCTTCGTCTGAGTACAGCAGTATAACCGGTCAGCCTGCGCAATATCTATACCTAGATCGGCACCCCACGCCACCCGCGCCCCGTCAGCAGAGATGTAAATGTCCAGTATTTGTAAAGCGCAAACAATTACCCGAAGGTGTCAAGGCGCTGGGGGCAGTCGAGGAAGATTAAGCAAGCTATTGCCCAGAGTCACATGGTGCTGGGCTGATCTGCCGCCGGCACCGGGGATCGAACCGTGAGTCCCGGGTGGATGTTAGCGTAAGAGCGTAGAGTTTGGTGACTAATTTGTGTGGGGACGGGGAAGTATACATGAAGTCCAGAGCCGGCATAGTGGGTGGGGGCTGAGGAAATGTGGAGTGAAGCTTCCGGCATACAGCTCACAGCTGGTAGAATAGAAGCGTGTCCAGCGGGCTCGAGGAATCGGGTAGGGAGTAGAAAGTATTCCCTGGGTAGAGGTCCGCAACTGTCTGCAATCCCAAGCGCGTCGCATGCCTAGACATGCCAGAGGGCTGGAGAGGGGGAAAGTCAGGGTGGTTCACTATTGGCACAGCATTTGCAGAAAGTGAGGAAAGACTAGAGAGCCGGCGAAGGCCGGACCAGGCCCAGCGCAAAGTTTCGACTGTGCTAACCTCCGCTCGCGGACGCACCGCCGGCGCGAACAGAGCCGTGCACAGTGGCCAAGGAGATGCTATATCCGTCTCAACTGCAACATGAGGTTGATAGGGGGTAGGATGTATCCAGAAATGTAAAAAACTGGCCTGGGCACACAAGGCGTAGATTTTGAGGTCAGGAGCGCCCATGCCTCCGACAGACATGGGGAGGGTGAGGATGTTGTACGCCACTCGTGGCTGTTTCCCCGCCCAGACGAGCGAAATGATTAGGGATCGTAATTTGCGAAAGAAGTGAGTAGTGAGTGGGATGGGAACATTTAAGAACAGGTAGAGAAATTTTGGCAAGACCACCATCTTAGCCAATGCGGTCCGGCCAGCCAGAGACAAAGGGAGCCGGCTCCAGGACGGGATCTTGGATTCCAGCCAGTCGATTGCACGGCCGAAGTTGGATCTCCAAAGTTCGTCTAAGTCCCTGCTCAACCAAATGCCTAGATAGCGCGTGGGGCCCGAGGCCCACACAAATGGGAAATCCGGAGTGAACGACGTGGTGGCATCGGTTAAGGGGAACAACACCGATTTAGTCCAATTTACTTGAATGCCAGAGAGCCCGCCGAATCTAATGATTTCCCAGACCAAAGGGCTGAGATTTTCCTGAGGGTGACGGACGTATAAGGTTACGTCGTCAGCATACATGGATACGAGAAGGGAGCGGGCTGAAAAACCAATGCCCCTGTGAGTGTGGTGCTGCCGAAGCCTGGCAGCCAAGGGCTCCATTGCAATAGCAAACAGCATGGGCGATAAGGGGCACCCCTGCCGGGTGCCACGAGCAATGCTGATAGAGTCAGAGATCTGGCCATTGATGCGAAGACGAGCCAAGGGATTGGTGTATAGTAGCCTGATCTTATGAATAAACAGTTCGCTGAAGCCCATGCGAGGTAAAAGGTAAAATAAAAAGGGCCACTCAAGCGTATCGAACGCCTTGGTAGCGTCCAACAAGGCAGCCACCGCGGGAAGACTAGGGTTAATTTGATGTAACACGGAAAAAATAGTACGGAGGTTGTGCGAGGTAGCCCTACCGGGAATGAAGCCGGATTGGTCCGGTAGAGCAATGAGGGGCATTAGTAACTGAAGGCGGGAAGCAATCAGTCTGGCGAAAATTTTGTTGTCTATGTTTATTAGGGAAAGAGGGCGGTAGGAATCTAGACGATCCGCAGGCTTGTCTGGTTTAAGGAGCAGAGTGATCACGGCTTCACGGAGCGATTGCGGAAAGAGGCCAGAATCAAAGGATTCGTTATACATGGCCGCCAAGTGTGGGACCAGGAGATCAGCATACATTTCGTAGAATGAGGCCGGTAGGCCATCCAGGCCCGGGGCCTTGTCCCCGGGAAGTCCACTGATGGCTGTAAGTATTTCCTCCCTGGAAAATGGTTCATTTAAAAATTCCCGGTGATGGTCCTCGAGCCAGACCAGTCCTATAGACTCGAAATATTGGTGAAAGGTCTCATCTGGCGGAGGGGTGCCGGCGGAGTATAATTGTGAGTAAAAATCTAGGGGCATATTAACAAGGGGGCGATATGAAATTATCGCCGCTTTTGCGTCCGTTTTCGGGCGAAAAGCGGCGATAATTTCATCGCCTTATCAGTAAAGACAAGCTATTGCTTGTTTTGCTGACCTAGCGCCCGTTCCCAGCACGCCTAACTTTGCATCGCTAACGAGATGCAAAGTAGGCGTGGCTGTGAAACCAAACAGGGATAATATCGCGAAGGCAGCTTCGCGATATTATCAAGGAGGGTTAACGATCTTTTAAATCGCGTTAAGTATGCCTTAACGCAGGAATTTAACGTGCTGACTAAGGCATACTTAACATGGGGGGTGGATTCTGTGGCTAAGACCACAGGCCCTATCATCTAGGATATCGCCGTTTTCCACCATGGAAAACGGTGATATCCACGCTATCTCTGGAATTTTATCGCCTCGGCGATGCACGTTGTTGATAATGCGCTAACTGGACGATAAATTACAGAGATAGCCGGCGATAAATATGCAAGCGCTAAGCGCGCTTTGCGATATTTATCGCCGGGCCTTGTTAATATGCCCCCTAGAAAGTGGGACTTAATTTCCTCCGGGGAAGTGGTTCTAGCCGAGCCCCCATCGCTGAGGGCCGTAATATTGGAAGCAGCGTGTGGCGGGCGGAGGAGATGGGCAAGGGTACGTCCCGGTCGGTCGCCTTCGCCAAAACGACGAGCTCGGCCCTCCCTACCCAAGAAGGAAAGTTCACGGGCGGCTTCCTCAGAGAATTCAGTGTGTTTTTGGCGTATCGATGCCAGCGTCTCAGGGCTGGGGTTTCTCGCCTGGGCGGCATCTAGATCTTTGATGTCAGCCTCGAGCTTAGCCAGGACATTACGGATGGAGCGGAGCACACCGGCCTGTTTGGAAATACATTCGCCCCGGATGACAGCCTTAAACCCCTCCCAAAGTACCGAAGCCGAGTCAACGGATCCAGCGTTTAAGTCAAAGTAATTAGTAATAGTAAGTTGACTGTCAGCACTAAAGACAGTGTCCCGTTTGAGGGGAGGCACCAGGTGAATGCACGTTGCGGGAAGTGGGGGGGACGGAGGCAAAGCTGGACCGGCGCATGGTCAGAAAAAGTGTGCGCCAAGTGTGCAGCGTCGGTTAGCCAGGTCAGAACGTCCAAGGAGGTCTGCCAGAAATCTATGCGCGACCAACAACCCCACACACTGGTGACACATGTTCCCTCACGGGCGTCCGGCCGGAGGTGGCGCCAGGCATCACAAAGGGAATTATCAGTTAAGATGGATGTGAGGGCCGCAGTGGCACGCGGGTGAGACGTGTAGGAGCCAGACCGATCGAGGACCGCCGAAAGAGTAACGTTAAAATCCCCCCCCAGACGACAGCCGCAGTGCCACAAGCAGAGATGAGGTACCAGATATGGTTAAAAAAGTCAGGATCGTCAGAGTTGGGACCGTATACCGCGGCGATCGTCACGGGCTGGGCCAAAAGTGAGCCGTGTATGATAGCCTACCTGCCTTCTGGATCGGTAAGCACCTGATCAGTGTGCCACGGTAGACCCCTGCGTATGAGAATAGAGACCCCCCTGGCATATGAAGAGTAGGTAGAGGAGTGGGATTCCCCTCAATAGCGTGCCTGGAGTCTGGAGAGGGACCCGGGCATCAGGTGCGTCTCCTGTAGGAGGCATATGTCCACCCTATGTCTCTGTAAGTGTGAGTGTATTAGTCGGGCCTTACGGTAATCATTCAGGCCGCGGACATTCCAGGTCCAACATACTATGTCAGCCATGGGGGAATGGACCTAAGTGCAACATTGCGCAATGCGGGTGGGGAGCGCCACGGGCGGGAGCAGACTGTGTAGCAGAGACATCAGTTGACAGGGCAGAATGAGAATGGCACTTCGACCTAAATCTGATGGGGAGGGGGCCCTGGTGCAGAACGCAACATTGCACAGAGGCTGCCCCCCGTACACTCAAGACAGATACATGCAGCAAGCTAGTGGGGGAAGGAACCAGAGGCACAGTGTGTACCCAGGAGTAAAATGACGCTTGACTCGCATCATGGAGAAGCCGCAAGCACAGTGCAGTGTCAAAATCCAGGCTGGTGGAAACAATGCATAACAAACACACAGTGGCAAAATAAAGCGACCTCACAGATTGAGGGACAGGGAAAAACCAATGGAGACCCAATCCCCCCATCCCACCCCAACCCCCCAAGCAACCAATTACCCCCCAACCCCACACCCACTCCAACCCCCAATTAGGCTGAGTAACCCACCCTCCCCACCCCAGGAACCCACAACTGGGAGAGGAATGACCAACTTTGGAGTTGGGAATCATCCCGTGAGGGCATGGCAGGGCCAGGCATACACCCCTGCAGTGCAGCAGGGTGGCCAAGCTTAGGTAGTGTTAGGCATCATATAGAACAGGAATAGATAACAACCAGTGTTCACACTTTAGTCATTGTCACTTAGGCGATCCGCACTGTTGGGCTGAGATTTAGAAGGAGAGGAGCGGGTCTCTCTGTCAAGCTTCTTGGTGAATGCAAGGGCCTCTCTTGGGTCTGGAAAGACGAGTGTTTTTGCTCCCTGACGGACCCTCAGTTTCGCTGGGTAGGCCAGAGAGTACGAGACCTCATGTTTTTGGAGAATGCGCTTAGCTGGAAGGAACTCCCGCCGAGCCGCCTGAACAGTAAGGGTGTAATCCGGGTAAAAGGAGAGAGTGTTACCCTGATGGTTGATGGTGCCCCTATCTCGTGCCGCTCGAAGGATGGCGTCCTGATTACGAAAATTTAGGATTTTTGCGATGACGGGGCGTGGAGGCAGCCCGGGACCAGGACGCGGGCCAAGTGAGCGATGTGCGCGCTCCATGATGAACACTGAGGAGAGGGAATCGCCAAAGAGTTCCCTTATCAGCTGTTCCACAAAGTCCTCCATCCGTGAAATGTTGGTGGATTCTGGAAGGCCTGTAATACGGAGGTTGCTCCGGCGGGAGCGGGCCTCCAAGTCCTCGTTCTTCTCACGGATGACCGCCAGAATTTTGTCCATCTGAAGTAGTTTCTGACGGTCCTGGGTGGTGGATCCTCAGCGTCCGACACTCTGGTCTCGACATGCAGCAGACGATTGTCATGGGAGTCGACACGGGCCTTAACCGAGTCAAGACGGGCAGAGAGTTGGTTCAACTGTGTCGCGATGCCGGTCACGGTCAACTTGACATCTAGCATTATGGCCTTCAGATCATCGTCACGACTGGGGGGGCATCTATCGTGGCAGCAGAATCGGCACCTTCGGAGCCAGCTCCGTCTTGTCGGGAAGACCTCCGGAGCTCAAAGGCTATCTTGGGATGTTTTGGGTCAGTCTTCCCCATGATGAAAGACCCGGCAGTCAGGAAGAAGGCCTACGGGAGGCGGAGATGCAGAAGAATGAGCAGAAACACACTGTCCACCTTCAGCTGACGTGACGAGGCGAGACGTAGCTCAGCAGAACCGACACAGTGGAGGCAGCCGTGAGCCTGAGGATAGACTCCTGGGGTGATGGGAGAGGTCAGGGGTCGCCAATCCAGTGGATCTATCTGATCAGCAGTGAAGCTGCCACCACCGTCCCACCGCAGACATCCCAAATTATTATAGAAGGCCAACAGCCTGACGGGCAGCCCCAGGCACTCCAGCAAGGCACCAAGGCTTCGGATAACAGGGCTGGGGAAGAGTAATCAAGTGTAGAGTAGCAGGGTGATGGCACCCCCAGTCCCACGACGCTCGCGTAGTACAGAGGAGAACCCCTCAGGCAGGAGGACCAGGCGGGTCCCCCATCAGGTAACGGCCGGGGGGGACACCTACAGCACCCAGCACCAGCAACAGGAGAAGAAGGGCGTACCGAGCAGGGGGGGCTCCCGCAAAGGCCGCGGCGGCCAGCAGCAGTCAGCAGGAGCCCAGTAGAGGACATAGCACGAGGCCGATGCCGGGAGTCCACAAGAGCGAGGCCCCGCAGGATGCGCACTTAGGGCCACTCCACCAGTCACAGGAGCCAGACGAAGATGTGCAGGAGCGATATAGCTCAGGCCCATGGATTGGGTGGGCCGAAGGCAGAGACCAGGCGGGCCGCCGAGGAGTTGAGGCAGATTGGAGGCAGCAAAGCAGGGGGTCTCAGCCCGGCCGGGCCGTGGTGAAACGCAGGCGGAGGGGGGCACGCAGCACTCAGGGGGCAGGGCGGGCTAGGAGGCACGGGGGACCGCTGCCCCCATCACCGGATCCGGGTGTAGGCAGCCAAAGGGAGGTGGGGCAAGGCAGCAGCGGCAAGGCCGCGGTGTCCCGGACCCGGTGGTTCAGCCCGCGGCCCCCCAACCACACCAGCAATCGCCCCGAGGCGGCGCCACTCACCGGGAGATACGTTGGTTGGACCTCCGATCCCAGCCTGCTGCGGGCGGCGCCGAGAGTCCGCGCCGCCCCGGAGGAAGTCATCGCGGCCCACACGGGAGCCGGAAAACAGGCCAGGCGCCAACTCAACACGATAGATCTCAGCCGCCCGGCCGAGCAGGAGAACAGAAACAACTCCTCTCGCTGCCTCTCGTCGCGGGGAAACAGGATACGGGTTGGAAGTGCAAGTAGGATTCGATAGCCTGCAGGATTTTTCCGGCTGCAAGATGGCCGCACTCTAGTGGGCTCTGCCGGCCAAGCCACGCCCCCCCACTCCTTCATGAGATCTGAGGTAAACTGCACCCTGTTGTCAGTGACCAACATATCAGGAATACCTTCCTTACAGAAGACATCCTTTAGGAACTGGATTAAGGATTTAGTGTTTATCTGATGTACACACTTTGTGACGACCCAACGTGTATGTAATCTATTGATACCAGCATCAACCATTAATTCAGCACTTTCAGATTGAGGGGGCTTATTATATCAAGTGCCAATTTAGGCCATGGTATATCTGGGACCTGTACTGGAGAAAGAGGAGGTTTTATGAGTTGATGTGTTTGTCAGTCTTCATGCATTCCACACAATCTCTCACTTCAGCCTCTTCCATAGTGTCCATTGCTGGCCCCCAGTATTCCAATCGTACCATTTTCTTAGTGAGGCTGCGTCCCAAATGTCCCACATGCGCAAGACCAATTATTTTCTTTCTAATTTTCTATGGGAGTATTATTTTTTCTCCCCGGTATACTGTCATGTCCTGCATACTCAATTCAAACCTTACTTCCCAATACTTAGATAATCTGGCAGGGCGTCACTTTTATTTTCTGGCCACCCATCCTGTATGAGTTCTGTCAAAGATTTCATTTCTTCATCCATTGTCATGCATTCTTCCCACTCATCCCTGTTCATGCTAGTTAACTTTAGTACTATTTGCTTGTCTGCATCTATATTGGTGTATACTGCGTCATCCATTGGGGACCGGAACAAGAAATCTGCTACTACATTTTGTGTGCCCAGAACATTTTGTACCCTGAAATTGTACCCTTCAAGCCCTAATATCCACCTGGATATCCTAGGTGTGGTTCTAGTAGATCCTTTGGTAGTAAGAGCATACATCAAGGTCTTATGGTCAGTTTTGATGGTGAAAGGCATGCCCCATAAAAATAATTTAAAATGTCTAACTGCCCAAAAGCATGCGAGTGCCTCCTTATTCACCACCGAATAGTGTCTCTTTGTCCCTTTTAAGGTTCTCAACGCAAAAGCAACAACCTGCTTCTTCTCATCCACCTACTGTGTCATACTTGCTTCCAATCCCTTATTGCTGGCATCTGTGGTTAGGACAGTGGGTTTCCTGGGGTCAACTCTACCCCAATAAGGGGCTTCAATTATGCTAGATTTGACTGATGTGAAAGCAGATTGGCACTCTTCGTTACATACGGATGGGACCTTCATTCTTAGTTGATTACGTAGATTACATAAAACGAGCATAATTTTGTAGACATATGGAATAGTATTCAGAGAGTCCCAAAAAGAATTTGAGTTCCCCAACATTAGTGGGAAGTACAGTATTCTGAGTGGCTTCCACGAGATTCAGTTTGGGCTTTACACCATCGTGGGAAATGGTGTGGCCTAAATACTCTAACGATCCAACACCTATTTGGCATTTTTCCCTCTTTAAAGTGAGCCCTGCCTTTCTTAGCCTGGTTAGCACTTCCCTAAGTATTTCATTGTGTTCCTTCATGTCTTTGCCATGGATCAGGATATCATCTTGAAAACATAATGTACTGGTTACATCTTTTAATACATGCTGAATAAACCTTTAAAAAGCGGCCACAGTGGAAGCCAGGCGAAAGGCTTGTGCATGTATTGGAAACACCAAGGGGAGTGACAAACGAAGTGAGGTGACAAGGTTCAGGGGGAAGCTCCACCTGGTGATAGTCAGACGATAGGTCTAAAACACTAAACAGCTCGCGCCTTCAATTAATGTAAGGATTCCATGAATGCGTGGAAGGGGCTGTCTGTCAATCCATATATTGTCATTTAAATTCATCAAATATATGCACAATCTTATGTCTTTGCCAGAGGATTTGGTCGCTATAACCACCAGAGCCAACCATTGTGAACTTTCTATCTGTTCAACAACCCCCAAATCTTACAGTCTGTCCAGTTCTTTTCTTAAGGGAGCCTTCATCAGGTGGGAAATCAGTCTTACTTTCTGTGCCACAGGTTTGGCTTTGGGTTTCAACTTGATGCTGTACAGATAGACTTTCAATAAACCCAATTTATCAGAAAATACGTCAGGAAAATCACTATAGACTAGGCCGGGGCTTGAAATTCCGCTCTGCTCGAGGAGTTTGCAGAGTTTTTCCCACTCTGCTCTACGCATAGCGTGCGCAGTTTAAACACCTCTGCTTAGCATAGCAGAGCATAATTTTTTCCTCACTCGTGCTCGCCAATGTTAAATTGGCTCGGTTTATGCACCACTCAAGCTACAGGGAGACACTCTCTTGGCACTTGGCACTTGGCACTTCACTATTAGATATGCTGGGCAGTACTTTGATAATGGGGGGGACATGAAAGAAGTGATGAACCCGGGTTAGACACGCTGCCCAGTAGGGGGGGAGAGAGTCAGGAGAGAGCCCGCTCCGGTCCTTTACAGACACCATTGGACTGGTGGACCTTAGGCGTGCTTATAACCCAACCAAGACTCAATTCACTCACTTGTTGGCAAAGCATTGCAGTCTCTCCCGTTTGGACAAAATTTTCCCCCATCACATGAGTGTGTGCCAGTTTCACGGTATTGGCTATCTGGCACGGGGCATATCTGACCACTCCCAGGTGGTGGTTTCCTTCTCAAGCCCAATTAAAGAATTTGTCCTGCCCCCAAGGATAGCATCTTGGCATCTACACGATAGGAAATTTCAGGACCAATTAAACAAATGTGCTGCTCAATATTTTCAAGAGAATGTAGGGTTGGTTGACTTGGCTTGTACTTTGTGGGAAGCTTTTAAAACAGTGGTGTGCAGGCACGCTCAGGCCCTTATCGGGGTTAAAAGGAAGGAATGGGTAATTAAACATGCTCAGCTAGAGCAGGAGGTCACGACCTTGGAACTGGAGATATCGATGGAGGAGGTACCTGATTCATGCCTGGTTCATCGCTTGCGGCTCAGGCAACAAGATTTGAGGGACCTAGCAGAGAATACTGCTCGGGCCCACGCCCATGCCTTGGCTGCTCAAAGATGCATATATGATATCAGCGATAAGGCTAGTAAGCGTATTGCCAGGTTGGAAAAGAAAGACAGGGGAAGAAAATGGGTGGTTGAAATCCAGGATCATTTAGAGAGGTCCATACTAAGGGTGCCAAGATAGCAGAAGCTTTCGCAAAGTATTATGAATACATATACTCCTCTAGGACTGCTTGAACCAGTCATGGTTCTGCTGACCTCCTTAAAGGCCTCTATTTACGAGTCCTCTCCCTGGAGGACAGGGACGCATTAGAGCAGGACTTGACAGCTGAGGAGATAGAAGGGACAATTCGCAGATTACAATCAGGTAAAGCAGCAGGCCTGATGGACTATCAGTGGAGTTATACAAATGTATGGCTGATAAAGTGGAGCCTCATATGCTCGATATGTTCCAAACAGCCAAGTGGGATGGTGTTCTCCCAAAATATCAGAGGCTCACCACCGTAGTGGTCCTCCCTAAGAAAGGGAAATTCCCCACTGCCTGCAATTCCTATAGGCCTATATCATTGCTAAATTTAGAGGCAAAGGTCTTGGCGAAGGCCCTGGCCAACAGACTGGCGAGGGTAATATCCACAGTAGTTCATCCGGACCAATCTGGCTTTATGCCTCACAGAAGCACTCTCCTGAATCTGAGGCACCTCTATGGTGTGCTCCACATGACGGTGGCTCCTTGGGCGAAGGAGGCTGTATTTCTCACCCAGGACACTAGAATGGCTTTTGACAGCATAGAATAGCCATACCTATTAAAGGTCCTCTCCAGGTTTTGATATGGCCCCAAATTCTGTTCATGGGTGGGACTCCTGTACTGGGATCCCTTGGTGAGGGTGCAAATTAATGGCGTCCTTTCTAGCTCCTTTGCTCTCCACAGAGGTACGCGTCAGGGGTGCCCCTTGTCCCCGAGGAGTTTTGCCCTGGCATGATTGTAGCCCCTGGATGCTTGGATCCATCAGGAACCTTTATTATGGGGGATCTGGAGGAATGACTCATGGGAGGAAAGGATCTCCATATACGCTGATGATATTTTGGTGCATGTTACTCAGCCGCGCCTCTCAATGGACAGAATTTTACATGTCTTTCATCTCTTTGAAAGTTACTCGGGTTACCAAATCAACTGGGATAGATCTCTCATCTTCCCTCTGGCAGGTGGCTGCCCGGTTTTACCGCCCACATGTGTGGCTCCAGTAGTAACTCAGAGCTTTCGGTACCTGGGCATCTTTGTAACTAGAAACGCTTAGGATTTCATGCTTCAAAATCTATGCACTCAGCTTGAGCACCTTAGGGATAATGTGTCACACTGGAGGGCACTTCCGATATCTTTGATGGGGAGGGCTTTGCTCTTTAAGATGATGACCCTCCCCTGTATGTTGTATGTCCTCCAAAACACATCCTACAGGGTGCTGCATGCTTTTTTCGTTAAAGTTGATAGTGAGTTGCTTAAACTTCTCTGGAACTGGGGTATCACACGGATCTACCCAGACAAGTTACTAAGAGGGGTGTTTGAAGTGTGATTGGTGGTCCCTGATATCTATGCCTACTATTGGGCTGCCCAGTTCACAATAATCAATGACTGGGTTTTCAGGGATGTGGAGGACCCTGCCTACCAAGTTGATCGTGAAGCTATGGGAGGCTGAGGTTACCCATCCATCATATATGATAAACAACGGACAAGATCACTGTTGCTCCATACTCAGATGGTTGTCAGGGCGTGGCACAAAGCCACTTGATATTTTGGTTGGGATGGTAAGCTAACTGCAACAACACCACTTTGGGACAGCGAGCAGCTTCAGGAAGTCGGGAACCTGAAAGGTTTCCTTAAATGGGGGTTAATAGGGATTGATCTACTTGGCGATGTTTGGATGGAGAGTACATTGCTGTCATTTACATACCTCCACATGGAATATGAAACATACGAAACATGCACTGCATTGCCACGTGCCGGAGGAGGAGCAGCTACTGGAGTTTTCTCCTTTTGAGGACCGATTGTTACTGGATCCTCTATCGGTCAAGGCGATCTCCCTAGTATACAAAAATAATGAATTACTCTCCTGATCTGTTACGCTCACTAAAGGAGGCATGGGAGGAATACATAGGATTGATTGAGGATGACGACTCAGTGGAGGCCCTACAAAGCCCTAGAGAAATAGCTATGCAAGCTTGTTTCTGCCTCATACAGTTATGCATACTAAAAAGATCCTATTATTCCAACTACATATTACACTGATTAGATAGCTATGATTCGGTGCTCTGTGTCAGGGGTTGTGGCATGGTGGGCTCCTTTTTTCATATCCTCTGGGATTGCCCTATGATCCAACCCAATTGGAGGGGAGTGATGCAAACTATGGCCACAGTTACGGGGCTCACAGTCACCCTGGAGGCCAGATGGCTTTTGCTGTGCATAGCGGGGGAGGAAACCTGGTCCCGATATCTAAAGATATGGCTAATGTTGGCGGCAGGGGTAGCAAAACGTAATGTCACAAAGATGTAGGGGGCGGGTGAACCACCAAGGGTTCAAGACTGGGAAATTGATTTAGACTGGTGTCAGCAAGCTGAACAAGAGATTTATCAAAGTCGGGGCTGCCCTTGTAAATATGAGACTATCTGTGGCAAATGGAGTATCCAGAGGGAAACATAGAGGCCTGATAAGGGAGTTCTGGGAGGGTGGGAGGAGTGAGATTGAATAAGGATTGAAGTCATTAATGTTTTATGGCATGTACATTGATGAAGCGAAGTACAGAAGATTTTGTGCGTACCCCGTTCAGACCAATCACCCCATAACAAAGTAATATATTAATTTTGATTGCTGTGTATTAACCAAACACACACATTACATGTGGGAAATGCTCTGCATTAACAGGTTTGATTAACATATTAATTAATGGTGTAAAACGCATGTTTTATCTATTTTGTGCATTTAAGTAGTGTAATAGTGCATGTCTATGCTGTAGTGTACATTGTGCATTACATGCTGCTTTTGCTTTATTTTAATGGCTTGCAGTGTGATGCTTTTCCGCTAGGTAACAGTTTTAGAGGATAAATATTAGTACTGGTGGGTGGGGGACAGAAAACACTTATTTTCTGTGTATTCACATTTTCTTTGTGTTTATCGTAGTTTTGGCTGGTGGCCAGTTTCAAGATGGCTTCGTTTTTCCCGGTTCTGCGCAGTAGAGAATGCTTGCATCATCTGGCTGGAGGAACCTCGCGCATGCCTTGTGCTTCACTGAACTTTGCAACTCCAGCTGACTATGTTCGAGGCCATTTGTATGAATGCCGGCGAGTGGCTGAGAGCCAGAATGATAGCACGAGAACAGTCGAATGCCTGCCAAAGAATGACCACGTGGAAACAGCTGAAAATAAACAGTTGAATCCCTGCCAATGAACATTTGAATGCCTGCTAATGATCTATGGGACAGTTGAATTTGTATCTATCAGCTTGTCAAACAAAGTTATTCACGGACATCCTGGGAGCAGAGAAATACAAAGTTATTCACGGACATCCTGGAAGCAGAGAAATACATTGTCATTCACGGACATCCTGAGAGCTGAGAAATGCATTTTCATGACCAATCAGAGCAAGGGAAACGGCAAGAGTTGAAACATTTGAGGGTAGAGAGCCAGCAAACACAGTATAAATATCAGACCAAAATTGGGGTTTTTTAGAGAGAGAAGCTGGTTGGAGAGATGCTGTCTGTCAGAGAAGCTGTTTGCAGAGATGCTGGGAGCTTGAAACCATGCCAGAATGCGCACTGATGACCCCTGTAGGTTGGAGATCGTTGCGGGACACTAGCCTGGGTGAGAGATGCGTCTAGGAGGCCAGGGTTACTAAGAAAGTTGGGGTTTTAGTGTAGGAAATCTTTAGAATTAAATGCATGTTTTTAATTATGGTTCACTGATCTTTCATTTTGGGAACCCTCTATCAGTTACATGACCAAGGATTGATTTTTAACCATTTTTAAGAATAATGAAATGAATGCAAACTTACATTTTCTCTTCATGACTTTTATTAAACAGTTTCTTGATTTATTTCCTGAATAAATGGCAATGCTCAGTGAGAATTAATAGTGAGAGAATAAATGATGATCAATGGCCAACCTCATGGCTGTCCATGAAGCGAGATCATGGCTGATCTCGCCACCATAACCAAGAACAGTGCCCTGGACCGAATTTGCCACCATGACCAAGAACTGTGCCGGTGGCAGTCGCCACCACTGCATTCCAGAAGTGCACCTCATGGCTACTATCACACCAATGTGACCCTATCTGGTCCCAGGCACTCACACAAACTTTACTCACTTTGTGGATAACTGGCACTGTGCTCTTTCTCAATACACTCCCACTTACCTTTAACTTATGAAGTATGTTAGAAAATATCTGGTTCAAACAGGTTCACCTTGGTAAACCATGGTCTTGGGATAAATGCAATATTTGTTCCTCTATCCCAGAAGAAAAATCTTAATGTGTCACTTATCTTTTAAATCAGCTGTTGTCACTCATGTTCCCCGAAAGGCATGCCTTATACCTGCGCATAGTGTGTATCATAACAGTCACAAATGTAGGATGACAGGAGTGTGGCACCTCACAATATGGCATCATTCTTAGGAGCAGAGGATCCCGAGAGAAGACATGGAAGGGGACAAACAGTTTCTTTGCTTGAGGAACAAGGCATATGTAAGAGATGGGCTCATTTCAGTACGTAATGACTGGGATGAGAAAGGATTTAAGGAGATAATGATTTCTTTAAAAGATGCTAAAGTTAAATTCTTCTTTCATCACTGTCTGTGGAACCTTTGAGAGATAACGTTATTGTATCATCTTTGGTAAGTCTTGTGTCCTCTCCATCCATGACAATGTGAATTGTTTTTTTCAGTTAGTTACTTAACATCTAGGCATATGTCTATCCTGATCTATCTCAAATAAGCAATGGTGTGAGAAAATCACACTCCAACTCCTTCTCTTCCTACGTCAGGGTGCACCCTCCCCTGCAAAGCGAGCTCTCATCATCCCTTTGAAAGGAGTCCTACTTGTAGCTATATGGACCTATTGTAGCTCACATCACATGCAACAATCAACTGTAAGGAGGTGGAAATGCAAACTATAGAAAAAGAGATGATCACTGCTAGCCAGTGTAGTCATGTCATCTCCTGGACCAAAACATAATGACACATAAGAGGAAAGGGAGAAATAGAATGGAGTACCTGAAAAATTCATCCTAAACCAATTAGTTACATCCACTTCTGTAGAGATCTATGAGTAACCTGACTTTTCATGGGGTTTAGATCCCCCAAACTCGACAACACAAATGTCAAATTGTTTGGGCAGGAAAAGTTCAATTCTGTTACAAAGTTGCAATAAACATAGACAAAAAAAGTAGAGCAAATTTTATCAAGTCTGAAAGTATCTTATGATTGAAAAAAGAGGTTCTATGTACCCTGGACGTCAGAAGTATTTTCAAAGAGCATACCTGAATTGAAGCCAGCTATCAAGCGTACCACCAGAATCATCTCGAAGGAGCCCGCCATCTTGCTGCAGGCGAAGAGAATGGAAGCCATCACAGGGAGCAGGCTGTTCCACACTTGACATGTTCTCCTGCAACAACACACAAGTTGATTACTGTATGTGTTTATTTTATTTGAGGTACCTGGACAGGAGTCCAAAGGTGCGAGTTGTGAGGGTTTGTCACCATATTAGATTTTTAATAGAAAAAAAGAAAATTCTTAGGTGTGGCAGATGGATATATATATATTTACATTTTATCCAATGATGCCAAAAGATGCAATAGACATTTTTCATGACAGAATAACGGAGGATGTGAAAGAATTTTATCGCAAAATCAATCATGGTAAAAAAAGATTGAAATATAGGAATCAACAATATGAGAACTTGATCAAAAAACTCAAAAACAATCAAGAAATTATAATAAACAAATCCGATAAGGGCGGGAATGTTGTTATCTGGCCCCGCAAGGAGTATATTCAGGAAGCACAACAGCAGCTCAACAATATTGAATGCTATGAGAGAACAACTATGACTGAGTATAAAAAGGCAATAGAGACATTGAAAAAGACTTGCATGCATGGAAAAGACAAGGTCTAATATCCAGTCAAGAACACAAATTCATGCAAAATGACTTCCTGGTGATCCCGACATTATATCTTATCCCAAAAATCCATAAAGAGGTCATTCCAACGCCTGGCCGACCTATTATATCTTCCATTGGAGGAATAAGTGAACATATAAGTCAATACGTTGATTACTTTCTTCAAAGTCATATGCGGACACTCCCTTCATATGTAAGGGATACGAGTGATTTTTTAAACAAGATTCAGCATATACAATGGAATGATGATTTACTTTTAATAACATTGGACATAGAATCACTCTATACGAGCATTGATCACCATGTAGGTTTAACTGCGATTAAACATTATTTGGATACTAGGCCCTTGACATTTCATAGTCACAATTTAATGCTTCTTGAATTGACTAAATGGTGCCTATTCAATAATTTCTTTATGTTCGGTAAAGAACTGTAAATACAAAAACGTGGAGTAGCGATGGGAGCCTGTTTCTCCCCCAGCTACGCGTGCTTGCACATGGGTTGGTGGGAGGAACAGGTTCTAAGAGTTACCTATGCTAGAATATTTGCCACTCATGTATTATATTGGCTACGATTTATTGACGATGTGTTTTTAGTATGGAAGGGAGATCGCCACAGTGCTGAAACTTTCATTTCAGAAATTAACATCAATAATATTAATCTGAAATTCACATCGCATATCAGTGTTCAAAGCGTAGCATTTTTAGACACTACGGTATATGTGGCTGGAGGCAGACTGGAATCGACTTTACATAGGAAACCCACAGCAAGTAATGCTACTCTACACGCCAGGAGTTCACATCCAAACCATTTGATCAGGAGTATCCCTTATGGGGAACTCCTTAGAATCAAAAGGATATGCAGCACTAGGGATGAGCTGAACAAGTGCACACAAGAAACATTATTGAGATTTAGAGCACGAGGGTATAATGAAGTCACGCTGAAAGAAGCCAGTGAGAAAGCAGATTTAGTAACTAGGGAATCCTCACTGGCAAGTGATAGAAATAAGAACAAAACAGATCAAGCACCTGAGTCGAACACCACTAACAAAGATAAACAATGTGCCACCCCTCGCTTAATCACAACATATAGTAGGCAACAAAGGCAATTAAAAGCAATCATCAACAAAAATTGGCCTATACTTTTGACTGATGCAGTACTTGCCCCTCTTTTAACTTCCAAACCAACAGTCACCTTCAGACGGGCAGTGTCTATGAGGTCTCAATTGGTAAAGAACAACCCAGGAATACTATCAAGGGCAACATGGCTCCAACCAAAACATGGCTTCTTTAATTGCACGTCATGTAGAGCCTGTAAATTTGGGATCAACAAAACCCATTACGATACACCTTTTAGTCCCATGAGTATACCAATTAAGGGTCACTATTCTTGCCGCACTGAATATGCAGTGTATGTACTTAGGTGTACCCGCGGCTTGAACTATATTGGTAGTACCAAGCTGCAGGTGCACGTACACATACTGCAACATTTAAGGGCAATTGTAAATAATGACGGCACCTATCCAGTGGCACGTCATTTTAAGATTGAGAACAATAACAATCTTGAATGCCTGACCTACTATGTGATAAATGCGATTCCTGTATTGCGACGTGGAGGCAACAGAGAACGCATGCTGAGACAATTGGAAACTCGCATGATAATTGAGTTTGACAGTAAGGCCCCAAGAGGACACAATACCACGGAGGACCTCCATAACTTCCTGTGATTTTACAACTAAATTGTAATTTTGTAATCATTATGTAACAATGTATGGCCCTGCATCAGTACCACAGTTTGAAATATACCTACTCCTAGATTTTGATAGGATATGTAGTAAACCTATCATGTACAACAACCAGCCGTCTGAGATTCACTTGTACATAATTACATTTTTTCCATATTATACAGTAAATAACATAAAAATCCCCCACCCCCAAAAATGATCTTATAGATGTGTATTTAATTTAGGCATATTTGCACTTTATAGAAAAATGTACTTATAGCACTTTGCATTTTTTAGTACATTTTTGCACATAATAGGCAACGATTGCACGATGCACTTTAGGAGGTTGCATGTAGAAAGACATTGTATACGTTTACAGTAGAACATAAATTTATGAAGTTATGGGGAACTTGGAAACATGGTTCACAAGTTATGAGTATGGCAAACAATTGGAAATATGACCTATAGAATGACTCATAATACTGAGCACTCGAGTTTGAATTTATGCAGATATAATAGCCATATGACTGAAATATATTAACCTTTTATATTGGTTTTAGACTACTATTTATATATCATATATTTATATATTTATTTATGTATGTATATATTTATACAGTCTATTGAGTCACTGTAATTGCTGTGGTTATATAGGTCTAGAGCAGCATGTTTTTATATCTACGCCATACCTGTATTTTACGGTTTTTACTCTTATTTTGTGAATAATTGAGATCCATGTCCAAATAATTATGGAATTGACGAACCATGTAATTTAATTGTGTCGGCTGACATTGCAATAGTGAAAAATTAGATCATTTTCTGGTTTTAACAAGCGTATATATGAATGGCAAAAGTCTTTTTTCTATGTTTGGGGACACGTGATACTGTTGAAAAAAATATAAAATGTCTTACCGCAAAACAGTCTGTATGTGATCAAGGCCGTTTTACCGGCCGAAATGCGTTATGACTTGAACGAGAGAGACGAATAAAAAACATTTGCACAAACAAGAGGAGTTCGTGCAGTCTTTATCGCCGCAAAGGAGGTTAAGGAGTGCTTCTTTCATTGGAATATATATATATGGTTTTCTTCATTCATATATATATATATATTCACTGAAATAAACATAGGTTTCAGGCACGTTATAGTTAGAAATTAGCATTTAAAAAACCTTAGAAATTCACAGAAAAAACCATAGGTTTTAGGGACAGTTATAGTTAGTTGGACATTTCACTCGTACAAAACCATAGAAATTCCCCCGTTATAGTTAGTTCAGCTAACTATAACTCGCGCCCCCGCAATGCACTGCTGATGATGTCACATATTACATCACTCATGACATGGTCAGTGACTTCACTTCGTTTTTTTTTTTCGCGGCGGGATTCGCGGATCCTACGCGAATTTCGCTGTTTTTTTTTAAATGCTTTTTTGGGCCCTGGGGGTCCTTGTGGGACCCCCTAAGCAGGCCTAGGGGGTCAGGGGGTTTCTACCCTGCCCCCTTTTCTTGTTTTTCGTGTTTCTTTTTCTCTTTTTTTGTGACTCGGTTCTACCGAGTCACAAGATGGCTGCCAACACTTCCTGGTTTGGAGTGTTGACAGCCAATTAGAATAAAGCTCGTGGTCGGGAGGGTCCGCGGATCCTACGTGCCTCTAAATATCGAAACTTTTATTTTTGATTTTCTCAGCAGTACTACTGAACGGATTTACACCATTTTTAAAAAGGTCGCTTTCTGAGCCAAGCAGTACCTTTTGCCAAATTTGGGGTAAATCTGTTCAGTAGTTTCGGCTGTAGCCTTGCATAAAGTTTCCTATGGGAAATTGATTTTTTGACTCTTATTTTTTTAATTTCTCTGGAATTACTGAACGGATTTATACCATTTAACACAAAGGTCTCTTTCTGAACCAAGGGCTACCTTTTTGCCAAGTTTGGTGTAATTCCGTTAAGTAGTTCGGGCTGTAGCTTTTTCTAAAGTTTCCTATGGGAATTAACATGGAGAAAACACATTTTGGGACCCCCCTTTATTTCTCGGCCCCCGCTTGCCGAATCACCCCGAAACTTTCAAGACAGGAGCTGACTGGAGCGGGCTACGATTTTTGAAAATTCTGCGAAGATTCGTGAACCGGCGCCAAAGATATTGAGAAAACAAAAAACGAGTTTTCTATGGAAACTAGGTCCTAACTATAACTATCTACTGGCGACTGCCAGTAGATAATATATATATATATATATATATATATTATTGTTTTCAGCTAACATGGATAACAATAACAAATACTATCAAAACATTATACTAGTAAATATCTACAATAGACAACATTGCATGTATAGTTAAAAATCTTAAAAATCTGTAGAGAGGGCTGTCCAGCAGCATAAAAATCGTCACATTACAGTTTACATAATTACAAGGCTGATTGCAGCAACTACCCACCAGCTTTGCTCAAGCTAGTACTTGCATGTCATTAGCCCAGCAGACCAAACGTGTCATGCCACAGAGAGGTAAATCGATGGTGTATCGGTCTTATAGAAATGGGTTAAGCATCCTGAAAATTGGTGAGGCCATTACTTTTCCTTACAATGCAACAGGTTTTAGTGCGAAAAGGCATAGAGTGCAAAATAATGTCCTTGCCATCCTCCTGTAGTCACGGTAACCATCTTTATCCTTAGAACTGTGCTTCTGGCTATGCAAGTGTACATCCCTCCAAAGGTTACATATATAGTGCGCAGTGCTTCTGGGGTAATTTCATCTAGGCACGGCTCAAACCCATTGTGTACCTACATTGCTAAATAGCTATTTAACAGAGATCCCCACTTAATGCTTTGTAGCATCTTTTCCTGCTTAAGGCGCCTTGACCTCGCATGTGGCATTCAGGGTCATCAATGACGGATTTGCCCAACTATCCCCACAGCCTGTCTCCTTCCAAATGCTTCTCACACCATTTATCCAGCGACACTTCCTGTGAGTGTATAAGGATTTTACGTCTTGAAGTGTTTTAAGACAGATTTCAGTTTTCAAGTTTCTCATCAACATAACCCAATGTAACACAGGTTGTAAGGTGATCAAGCCCGCAATGGGGTGGATAGCCAAACCGTGAAGCAACTAGGTGTGTGCCAAGGCAGAGATGTAATATTGGCTCTAGAAAAACATGTTCTATATCAATATATCTCCACACTTTGGTACCATGCAATGACTTCATAAATGAGATGTGGAGAACAGCACTCAACATCTACCACCAGTAGCAGTATTTCAATGTAGGACAGCACTGGCCATCTCCTTCAGAGTCAACATGATAGCCTTGGTAGCCTTTTATCACATTGCACCCCCAAGAATAATCTATTCCTTGTAACAGAGTTGTTAACAAGAACCCTTCACCTAGGACTCGTTCCCAGCTCAAGATCATACATTTCATTTACAGGCTACCAATGGTCAACTGTATAGATGTAAATAATTTTCAAAGCCATTTGTGAGTGAGTTGTGCATGGATAATTCGGTCTATAAAAGTGTAATAGCTGATACATTTGCTCCAGTTGACAACAAGTTTGGCCTTATTTGGAAGTGGCCAAAGGAACATAATGTTTTAATTTCTCTTTCAATGATCTGCGGTTATTAGAGAGGCCAGTTTCAGCCACAAGAGTCACTGAATTGAGTAACACATAATCTAGGTTGAAGGGACCATCCATTTTAGAGAAAATAGTTCCCTTCTTTCAGTCCACATGCTAGCAATTACCAACAATAAGCATTCTTCCAACACTAAATCCATGCCCGTCAAGCACTCAAGGCCATTCCTCAGCATTAAGGGGGACAAAGTCTATCATGGCTGAAATTTGTGAAACATCTCCTTGGTAGACTGAGATTGGAGAAATTTTGGCTAGCACCAGACGATCTAAGCTCAGTCTCCAAAGCCGGCCTGAAAAGTACCTATCAGGATATCACAACAGTCCAAAGAGTCACTGGACACATGGGTACTTTAACAGTGGATTTCTTGGATTATAAACCCCTCCCTTGTTATAAGCAGACAATTCATGAAATAGTGCTGTCTCCTGCACACAAACTGATTATATAAGCTGCTGACAAAGGTTTTCTGTAGCAAGTGGACGGACTTAGCAGTTAAAGATGACCTATGCCCAGTTTATTGTGGAGCACCGGAGAAGCTCACTGATATATTATTTTTTTGTCCATCGCACGCTTAAGATCCAAATGTATAACGCCTATTTGTAGGTCTTTAGGAACTAGAAGGCAACTGGAGGCTTTCGAAATTCTTAGCATGGACACGAATAACAACAGTGTTTGCCATTGCTAAACTTCTTATGTCTGTATGGATATGGCGCACCAATGGGCATATTCTCAAGCCCCCATTGCCACCACAACGTCACTTTCAGTGACGTTGTTGTGGTGATGGGGGCTTCGCCCTATTCACAGGGCAGCGTTAAACTACGTTAAGTGGCTTAATGCTGCCTTGTGAATAGGGCCGCCTTCACGCTGTTTTTAGCGTGAAGGGGGCGTGCAGTGGGTGTTGCAGTGGGAGTTCCACTGCAACACCCATTGAGTTTGATTCAACCTCCTATTCACAAAGGCAGCGTAAATAGGAGGTAGCGCCAAACTTAAGACCAGGAAAAATCTGGTCTTAAGGTGGCGAAATGAGGAGAAATGCTTTATTTCTCCTCGTTTCAGCTTTTTCCATGTGTGCTGCCTTGTGCAGCACACATGGAAAAAGCAAAATGCCATGGTTTGTTCATGTGCAGGTAGGTGTCCCTTCCTGTACATGAACAAACCTTTTTTTTAAATGCCGTTTTGTAGCTTACATGTTACAAACTGGCATTTAAGGTTTGTTTATGTGCAGGAAGGGGCACCTTCCTGTACATAAACAAACCTCCCTGCTTGCAGACACCCTTGCACTCTGGTGCAAGGGTGCCTGCGTTGGCGCTAAGTTGTGAAACTTAGCGCCATCGCAGGGGGAAACGCGAGGCTGCACTATATCCTTGAGAATAGGGTGCAGCCTCGCGTTTTCGAAGTGGCAGAGAGAGGCGTTAAGCCAAGAAGGCTAACGCCTCTCTCCGCCACTTCCTTGAGAATATGGCCCCAAGTGTTTCCAAGTTATTGGCTGAGTGATTATATTTCCATGATAAGAGGTGTGGTGTTTTCCTCTCCTCCTTTGTCTATTTTTGCAGGAATCTGGTCTATTTACGTTACATAGGATGCTTTTATATTATGTTCTTGTACTTGTATGGCTCTCTTTGCTTTTTTAACTCTTTTTAATAGATATATGCATGTCACGTCCTCATTTTTACGTACTCATACCTTGTATCTGTCTCACCTTTGTAGCATGTTAAAAACCAGGCTTGTATTTTGCACTTTACAACCATGGACTGAATCTGGTCTTTTTAACTCTTTTTAATAGATATATGTATGTTATGCCACTATTTATATGTACTCTTAAACCTGTATCTGTCTGACCCATATAGCATGACAAAGACCGGGCCTGCACATTGCACTTTATAATAATAGACTGAATCTACTCGAAACTCTGAAAGTGCTTGGCATGATTGTTTTGTTTTTTTGTTCGAAGTGGTGAAAAGTTATTTCATTGTTTTAGATGTAAAGCGTAATTTAATGTTTTCATATGTGCTTTTTATTATTGTAACTTGCTTTTATGATCATGCTGCTTGAAATGAAGACTTGAAAATAAACAAGGTCAATCAGAGTGGTCTTACTAACTACTCTTTAAGTATTTATGTCCTGGGATATCTGATCAAGTGCGGCCATTTAAGCTGCAGAGCCCAAAGTCACCATCACAGATACAAAACTGGGTTTCCATCATAGTAACCCGCCTCCCATCCCACGGTGCCTTTGCCTCAGGTATCTGCCATGTGTGAATTCATCAATTAGTTTATTATCTTACAAACCTTTAATTAAGGACTTCATTAAAATAGCAACACACTAACCTATGTAACACTTTGATCAAGATCAGTTATCTAATTTCTCAATAATAGGTTTTCATTTCAATTGTGATATCCTTGTACTTTGTCCGTTGTTTCCTATGAGAGGGTGGATGTCTACCATTTAAAATGTTGCTTGAGTTTGAAATCCCTTAAAAAACAGAAGACGAGAGGCGTTTGGCAAAACAGGAACAGTTTGTCAAATTAAACATTTCGGCTGGGAGAACAGTTACTAGCACATGGTCTCAGGACTGTCTCAATTTACAATAGGTATGTGTCCTTATTTAATACAAAACGCGGTATTAAAGTTTCCACCATACCATATATGGTGAGGGATGTTGGTTGCTGCCTTTGGAGTTACAAATTAATTGTTTATTAGTTTCCACAGGTGGGTCTCTACCTCGCATGGATACAATGCGGACACTGGATAACGTGTCCAGATGTCCGACATGGGGAGCGCGTGATCACTGCGGGTGCTAGCTTCTGATTGGCTATGTGTTCCTAGCTCATGTGGCATCTGACTTTTTTATGGTGTTTTAGGAGCACGTGTGTCCCCTCTGGCCATGTGTGCCTTTATTGGGGCAGTCTCCCTTGACCATTGCAATGTCACTGCTGCTATCTGTGGGATCGATCAAGAGATTCCTGCCCAAGCATTTGCCTGCCAGCTACTCACCCTCTCACCTGTCACCTATCAATTTAGCAGTCCTGGACCTTGGTCTCAGGACCTCCTTGACTACATATTTGCCAGTCGAGGTTGATTTGGAGATCACAACAGACGATTCTGTTAATAAAGGACAAAATTTCATTTTCATCGATAAATGCATTGATTTCCATATTAACATTCCCCCCTCTAGTTGATTCTTCAACAACACTACCTAACTCATGCATTTTGACAGTTACTTTATTCAGGGCCTGTTGTTCCTTATGCTCGATTTTGATAACAACTACCATCCTATTTACTAAGACCGGGCAGAGTCCACGTAGCCACGCTATGCGGACGTCCGTGAAGTGAAAAACCCACTCTGCAGCGCTACGCAGTGATCCGCTAGCAGGCGGAGTTACATAGCATGCATTCACTGAGGTACTTGTAACGCCACCACACACCACTCAGCAGAGCTCCTCTGCTGATTGCCTCTGCAGCTCTGAGGTGGCAGTGACCCCCACCGGCACCATTTTCAATCGCTAGACTTCAGCATCCCCAGGCAGCTCAATGCTGGCGCAGGGACTCACCTTTGCATCTTCGAGATGCCAGGGTCCAGGTGCTCTCGCAATCGCCTTGAACCCGCAACAAGCACAATTTTCACCACTCACCACTGCTCTTCATGGAGCGGATTGACCTTGGTTGCGGTGTCCTCAGTTGTGGCCTGCACCGCTGCTCCTTTCTTGCACAGGTGACATCCCAGGCCCTCTCAGTGCTTCACGCAGCCACAGGGCCTGGGCCCGATCTCGTTCCAGGTGCACTGCCAAACGTCCGCTCGGACCCCTCAGGCTCTTCTTCTTGCCGCGCGGCTCCGATCCTTCCTGAGTCCTTCACAGGAGGTGACGTGAGTCACATGACATGGTGGTACTGGAAGTGGTTGTTCTCTACCGGCGCCCGGTTTCCTTGACAACGGCGATCAAAGGTGGACGTGGTAAAAAAACTCAGCTAGGCAGCGGAGTCAGAGTTTTGCCATAAATGGACTCGCAGAGTGGTAAAACTCCGCTAACTCCATCCGCGGAGCGGAGATTGACACTTACCCTTACTATTTACCTCCATGCTTCCCAGTTTGAGGAGTGCGTTTTACAGCAGGTGATCCCCAATTGTATAACCCCACATACCAGTAGCAACATAATAATAACTGGCAACAGTGATTTACATAACCCAGATATCCATCATGGAAAGGGGAGAACCAATTCAAAAAACACTTCTGCTCAGGGGCACCTCCCTCTTTGTGCATGCTTCTTTGTAGATTGTGCAGTGCTTAAATGGCAAGTATCAGTGTCCCATTGTCCATGTCATCCCCTGGGATGAACTTACAGAAAGCTGATCCAGTCTTGGCACAGACCCCATCCCTCCACTTCGGTCATTAAGTCCAGTACATATATTAGTGCTGCACTACCATAAGGTGGATTGCTCACATTTTTTCTTTGATAGATTTTGAGACCGTGCTCTCCCACTGAGTTATTTGTTACCAGCGGGCATACCTTTTGTTTGCAGGGTGAAGAAGGGTATTGTCCCTTGCCCCCAGCTGTGATTCCATGAACAGTCTAAATTCTTCTGGAATGTTTTTGAATCCTGCCCAGCCAAAACAGTCCGCAAATCTCCTTTCATGAGCTTGGTGCAGGAAGGTTGTCTTTTTCACTTAACAGGTGCTGCTACAAGTCCGATAGTTCTTCTCCAGGAATGGCCAGTGTCGGGGTGTTCATGGTGACCAGGTAACATAGTCCCCTCCATCCGGGAACAAGCTGATTGTAGGCATGTTCACCGCACTGCCAATATAAGTCCATCAGTATGGAGGTGCCCCATTGCACATCCGGAATTTATAATGTAGCTTTGCAGTTAGCATTCATGCCCATCGGCAGCATTCCTTTTCCTCTGAAACATAAGGAATACAGTGTTGGTTTCCGTACAATCGGGGTTGTCCTTTCCCTTCAAACCAAATGTATCCACACACATCAGTGTCCCATATTTCCTGACATGGGGTGGTCATACTTTCATTCAACCCTCCCCCATGCAACCCATTCCCCTTTTTATCCATGAGCTGGATGGCCCTACATAGGAATTCCATGTTGGGAGACCATTTGTTGTTTAAAAAGACTGCCCCCGATGCACTAAGAGCCACTCTCAGTCTGCAGATAGACCCAGGAGCAGACGTGTTTGTGCACTGAGCTGGGGGCTTTGCCACCTCCAAAAATCTTTTCTCCGGGAAATCTTGGGGCCATGTAATATTTTCCCCTATGTGGCCCTTCCTAGCATCCTGTCCAGCTCGGTTTGGATATCAGTGGGTTGAGTTAGAATGTATATAGGTTTTGGGTTGGTGTCATATCTCGTTATGTTTACAACTACCCTCTGCAGTTCCATATTGTTGGGTTGGATCTTGGCCCTTATTCTACATAGGTAGAGGAGGATAAGGCATTTTGCTTTGTCAGGGGCTACTTCTTGGGACAAGTAAAGCCTGATTTGTACCTATCGCATGTGAGATTAATGCACAGACATAGCATGACCTGGCTGATGCTTGGAAGCCGACTGTGGTCATGTGCTAGTACCATGTGCTGTGCAGTGCATGTGGGATGCTGGTTTTCTGTTTTGTGTAATTATAGGTAAGTGTTGGACCTGGCCCTTTTGGCAGGTTCACCCCTGAACTTTTTGCCTTATATGGAACTTGGTGTTAGTAGTTTTAGACCTCGGGGCACTTGGACACTGTGGTCCAGTGCCAAGTGCGTGCGCGCACTGTGCCCATTTAGTGAGATTGACCTGCCGCCCATAGGAATGCATTGAGGATGAGTGTGTCAGTGGTAATTCCTGTTATGAGAGGTGCAGCATGGTCAAGTCTAGTATGCCTGAATTCGTGAGAATAAATGCTGCGCAATGGTGTGCGCAGATTTCTTGTGACTGGTGTAGAAATGCCACTTCTAGAAGTTGGCATTTATGTGTGCTCTGTGTCTGCCTGCCTGATGTGGATTACATGTCTGGCTCTGTGAGTGACAGGAGCTGGGAGGTGTGTGTGGCTGCAGGAGGGGCAGGGTGAGTCAGCGCTAGGCTGAATGGGACACCTGAGCTGAGAGTGGTGGGAGGAGTTGCACCAAGGACCTGAATAGGACTGTGCCTTCCCTCTACAATGCTGGCTCCACCTCCTGTGGTGCGTCTGATGTCCCTAGCCTGTCCTGTGAAAGGAGAGAGGAGCTGAGCAAAACAAAGTGCTCCAAAGCTCCCCCAAACCAGTTGCATCTGGTTTTCCCTACACCCTACACCTTTAGACAAAGGAAAAGGGTGTATAAAAGAGGGGGCTGTGACCCCATGAAGAGGTTCTTGCTTGGATCCTGATTCTTGCAGGGCGTGCTGCTGCTGGGGCCCAGGAGGACTTGCCAGGAGGGCTGCCTCCCTGGGCCCAGCTATGCCCTGGAACCTCTCTGCTTAAATTCTTTTAGCCCTGGGCCCTGCATTGCCCTCCACCTAAAGGACTGATCTTCTTACTGCAGGACCTTCTGCCTGACTCTTTTTCGAGGACCTGTTCTCCCCTGGAGGAGGACTGTTGCTGCATCCCTTGGCGCCCTGGGAGCGCGATGCTTTTATTTAAGGAAAAGGAGCACGAGGGGCTCCGCAGCGCGGCGCTGTAAACTTCCCCGAGGGAATCCCGATGTAGGGATTCCCCCTGTTGGAGGGGGAAGAGAGGCGGGAGCCCACCCCGCATGGCCGCCTAAATTGTATATTTTAAGTAGCAGGAGACCACCCTGCTTTACATTCCACTTCGGAGGGAGCCTACCCCTCATTGCGCCTGAGTACTCTTTTTATCGCGGGTGCCCACCCCGCATTATTGGCCGCCGAGAAGAATCACCGCCGTGGCCCGATCCGCGACAAAACCGGAAGTCAGGCACGTCTGCCTGAGACATGGGCGGAGCTAGTAGACCGGCCAATTGCAGCGCGGCCAAGGAGGAAGTCCCCCCCGTGGAGAAAGAGGGCTCCCGGAGCCTCGCAGGCTCGGTGATGAAGTCCCGGGTCCCAGGAGGGGGCCCGGGTGAAGAGGAGGAAGGCAGGCGGGAGCCCACCCCGCCTCCCTGGCAGCTGCAGAGTGCGGCGAGATTTCCAGTGAGGCTCTCATGAGAGAGAGCCCCGCGTGTTGCTGCCCCGGTAGGAGGAGACCGGGAGAAGAGGCCCCGAGAGCCGGGCCGATCCCCACAGAGCCGGTGAGTAATGGCTTTTTGCTGTTGGTGCCCGTCCGAGGCATCGTCTGAGCGGTCCCGCCAGGAGAGCGGGCCGCTCCCACGTCGCTTGCCATGATTATTTTCCGAGCCCCATGGGCTCCAACGTTTGGCCCCATTATTCCCAGAGCCTGCGTGGCTCCAGCGGGGGCAGGTTTTATTTAAGAGCCGCGTGGCTCCAACGAATGGCATATTTTTTGATGAGGGGCCCAGAGGGGCCCGTGAGCATTTTATTTTTAGTGCCCCCAGTGAGGGGCTGATCTTCACAGCGGCGCCGCAGTTGCGGGCCGCTGCAACGTCTGTGGCATGTCTATTTTAAGGGCCTGTGGACTCCAACATGGGGCACAGTGATCCTCAGAGCCTAAGCGGCTCCATCGTTTGGCCGAAGTATTTCAGAACCTATGTGGTGCCAACAGGGCAGGCATGTGTTGATATGAGAGCCTGTGCGTGGCTCCACCATGTGCAGATTTATTTAAAGCGCCAGTGCGCTCCACGGTGCTTGGGGGCAAGTTCTTTTAGGGCCTCAAAGAGCCCCAGAGGGCCCCGTGTCTAGGGGGGCAGATCGAGGCGCATTGTCGGCGCCTGGGCAGTCCCGCCAGAGAGCGGGCCGCCCCAAAGATGGTGGCATCTGTTGTAGTGCTACCTGGGGTCCAGAGGGCACAGAGGTGCCAGGCACCCCTCCTTTATACAAAGTGCCACGAACGGGGCACCAATGAGAGAGAGTCCCTGAGAGGGACAGAAGCGGCACAGTGGTGCCAGGCTTCATTTGGAGACTCACAGCTGCGCAGCACTTAGTGCCAGCTGCACCGTTTAGGCGTAATTCTTTGGGGGCATTATTGTTGATGTGGACAGGAGTAAGATGCACTCCTTGGCCCCTGACTTTCCCAGCTGCCCAGCAAGTAGTGGGCAGCTGCTACGTTTAGGTTTGCGCAGTGCGCACCCTTGACTTTCGCTGCCCCTTGCAGCGCGCCCTGACATTTTGGACACAGGGCATTTGAGCCCCTTTAGAGATGGCCAGTTGGCCAGGGGACAGTTAAGTTTATAGGGCACCAGGTCCTGATCTGATTTATGTGCTAAGGGGATTTTGGGTGCTAGGAAATGTGATTCCTTATTGTGGTTTACGCACCCTGTGTTATACCCCTAGAGGTGTTTCATGATCATGAGGTTTTGCATCATATATTATGCTTATGATTGTATTCTTACCTACTGCGTTTAGGTTGTGAGCTATTTTCCCCTGAGAGTATTTCCTCAATGGGATTTATGGGCTGAATGTGATTTATGGGGTGCTAGGAAATATAATGTATGTAGCATGATTTACGCACCCTGCTTGATACCTCTAAATGTGTTTTATGATTATGAGGGTGTTTTGCCTATTATGGTTTATGCGGGGAGGTTGGCGCATAAGGTTTTGCGCCTAATGGGATGCTGTGCATAATGTGGTTTATGTTACAGGCTGGTGCTAAGTACAATGGTTGCCAGTAAATTATTGGTGGTACGTTCCTGATATACCCTACATTTATTATGTGTTCTACATCTATTACCTTTTACTAAGGGAGGGTTCTGACAGTGGTCCACGTGGCCCTGTCATGTGTACATAATCCCCTGTAAATATTGTCCCGTGCCAGTTGGCCCAGTGTATTGTATATGCGTACTATTCTAATGTGTTATGATAATACAAAGGCTATTTTTATATATAACCTTGTGTGGAGTTCCTTTTGTAGTGTGCCTTGGGTGTTGTGCTGTGTGTGTGTTGCGCAAACGCTTTACACATTGCCTCCGGGATAAGCCTGACTGCTCGTGCCAAGCTACCAAGGGGTGAGCAGGGGTTATCTTGGGTGTGTAACTTCCTCGCCCTGACTAGATTGGTGGTTTCTGCTTGGCTTTGGCGCAAGCCTTAGCCAACCAGAAATCCCATTTCTAACATTGGTGGATCAGCGGTGGGATAGGACTTGCGTTTGCGCAGTACCGCAGCGACAACTGGCTGCACTACAAAACTCTGCATTTTAGATAGTCACATGTTGGGGATTATTGGTCTAAGATTTTTTTTTTTTTTTTTTTTTTTTAAGTGTTATTTCATTTTTGAAATATGTGTTCTTGTTGCAGTGTAAGTTTTCTGGAATCCCAAGATGGGTGGGATCCAGTGGTGGCAGCAATATGTAGTCCAGTGTAGGAAGTCCCATTCCCGGTTCCCATAGTATGGTACCTAGTTCCCGGTTGAGAGGGGTACAGGTTGTGTTTCAGGGGCAGTAAGATGCTGACTCACCAGTCTTATGGGGGGAGTGTGGATGAATGTTGTGATGCACTGGACGTTTGAGTAAATGGTGTTAGTGTGTGAGTTCTTTGATTGTAAGGAACTAGCATTGGGGAGTGACCCTAGAAGAATGGTGCAGGTGTCTCGATAACCCTCGCGGTTTAAGATGGTTCAGAGTAGCCCAGTTGGGTACCCTTATTGTGAGGCGGTTGTAGGGACTCACATCCTGTCTCGCAGGAGGAGGAGTGAGATTGGGCTGTGTCCCAAAGTGCCCGCACCTCAGTTTCCAGTACTGGTTGGTTCCATGAGGGAGCACCAGGTAGGGGGTCTAGTCTGTCCTGTTGGACCGTTCTTCAAGGTGGTTTTTCCCGTTTTAGGTGAGCTGGGAGTGCCTGTAATCAGACCTCCAGCAGTTCTAGTGTCTGGCAGTACCGCTCCAGTTGGGAGGGTGCAGAGGTCCAGTTTTGAGGGGTGAGAGGGGAAAGAGTCCCCAGTGGGAACCAGTGGGTCAGGGACCAGCCAGAAGGGCTGAGTCGCCAATGATTGACCATGCTGTGCGCCACTTCTGTCCTGGCGCATCTTCACGCCCTGTCAGAGGGACAGGAGGTCGTGAGCTCTGCGCCAGGCAGACTGTCACACGACACGCTAGGGATGTGTCACCCTTGTGAAGTCCTGGTTTTCCAGGCGTCTGACCCAAGAGGTACGTCCCCGGGTTGGGGAGCCAGTAGCCGGTGTTTCCGGATCTGGACTTGCATTTATGATAGCATACATTTTTGAGAGTTTTTTTGATCCTATTGCTGATTGATATTGCCCATGATTGTTACAATGGGCAAGCCTATTGCTTATTGATATTGCCGGTGATTGTTACTACCCGCATATATTTTTGAGAGTTCTGTTGATTCTATTGTTGATTGATATTGCCCATGATTGTTACCATGGGCAAGCCTATTGCTTATTGATATTGCCGGTGATTGTTACTACCCGCATATATTTTTTGAGAGTTCTCTTGATTCTATTGTTGATTGATATGGCCGGTGATTGTTACTACCCGCATATATTTTTGAGAGTTCTGTTGATTCTATTGTTGATTGATATTGCCCATGATTGTTACCATGGGCAAGCCTATTGCTTATTGATATTGCCGGTGATTGTTACTACCCGCATATATTTTTTGAGAGTTCTCTTGATTCTATTGTTGATTGATATGGCCGGTGATTGTTACTACCCGCATATATTTTTGAGAGTTCTGTTGATTCTATTGTTGATTGATATTGCCCATGATTGTTACCATGGGCAAGCCTATTGCTTATTGATATTGCCGGTGATTGTTACTACCCGCATATATTTTTTGAGAGTTCTCTTGATTCTATTATTGATTGATATTCCCGTGATTGTTACAACGGGCAAGCCTATTTTTTTATATATTTGATATTGCCGGTGATTGTTACCCGCATACATTTTGTTGAGAAGTTTTCTTCTATTTTTATTGAGATTGCCCGTAATCTCTGGTCAGCCTGAGGGTGCGGACCCTAGGCTGGAGGATCAGTGGTAGTTTGGAACTACACTGAGAGGGAGAGTGGAGAATGGCTATTGTATGCCAGGGGTTACTGCCCCCACTCTGTGGATTGACAAGGACCAGTGGCATCGGGGTGGCCTAGGTCCTGGTACTGGCCATGAACAACTAGAAGAGTACCCGTAGGATAGCATAGTTGATCCTGAATTTTTTTTCCTTTGTTTTTTTCTTTTCTCCAGAGTTTCAGGGTGGCGTAGAACCGGAGGGTGTCCCTGCCGTGCGGGCCTGTGTCCGTGTTCTATCGCCCCAAGCAGGGAAGCCCCTCACGGTGGTGATTGGTCTACCCTGCGTTTTGGCTGGAAGGGGGTTGTGTTGGACCTGGCCCTTTTTGGCAGGTTCACCCCTGAACTTTTTGCCTTATATGGAACTTGGTGTTAGTAGTTTTAGACCTCGGGGCACTTGGACACTGTGGTCCAGTGCCAAGTGCGTGCGCGCACTGTGCCCATTTAGTGAGATTGACCTGCCGCCCATAGGAATGCATTGAGGATGAGTGTGTCAGTGGTAATTCCTGTTATGAGAGGTGCAGCATGGTCAAGTCTAGTATGCCTGAATTCGTGAGAATAAATGCTGCGCAATGGTGTGCGCAGATTTCTTGTGACTGGTGTAGAAATGCCACTTCTAGAAGTTGGCATTTATGTGTGCTCTGTGTCTGCCTGCCTGATGTGGATTACATGTCTGGCTCTGTGAGTGACAGGAGCTGGGAGGTGTGTGTGGCTGCAGGAGGGGCAGGGTGAGTCAGCGCTAGGCTGAATGGGACACCTGAGCTGAGAGTGGTGGGAGGAGTTGCACCAAGGACCTGAATAGGACTGTGCCTTCCCTCTACAATGCTGGCTCCACCTCCTGTGGTGCGTCTGATGTCCCTAGCCTGTCCTGTGAAAGGAGAGAGGAGCTGAGCAAAACAAAGTGCTCCAAAGCTCCCCCCAAACCAGTTGCATCTGGTTTTCCCTACACCCTACACCTTTAGACAAAGGAAAAGGGTGTATAAAAGAGGGGGCTGTGACCCCATGAAGAGGTTCTTGCTTGGATCCTGATTCTTGCAGGGCGTGCTGCTGCTGGGGCCCAGGAGGACTTTCCAGGAGGGCTGCCTCCCTGGGCCCAGCTATGCCCTGGAACCTCTCTGCTTAAATTCTTTTAGCCCTGGGCCCTGCATTGCCCTCCACCTAAAGGACTGATCTTCTTACTGCAGGACCTTCTGCCTGACTCTTTTCGAGGACCTGTTCTCCCCTGGAGGAGGACTGTTGCTGCATCCCTTGGCGCCCTGGGAGCGCGATGCTTTTATTTAAGGAAAAGGAGCACGAGGGGCTCCGCAGCGCGCGCTGTAAACTTCCCGAGGAATCCCGATGTAGGGATTCCCCCTGTTGGAGGGGGAAGAGAGGCGGGAGCCCACCCCGCATGGCCGCCTAAATTGTATATTTTAAGTAGCAGGAGACCACCCTGCTTTACATTCCACTTCGGAGGGAGCCTACCCCTCATTGCGCCTGAGTACTCTTTTTATCGCGGGTGCCCACCCCGCATTATTGGCCGCCGAGAAGAATCACCGCCGCGGCCCGATCCGCGACAAAACCGGAAGTCAGGCACGTCTGCCTGAGACATGGGCGGAGCTAGTAGACCGGCCAATTGCAGCGCGGCCAAGGAGGAAGTCCCCCCGCGGAGAAAGAGGGCTCCCGGAGCCTCGCAGGCTCGGTGATGAAGTCCCGGGTCCCAGGAGGGGTCCGGGTGAAGAGGAGGAAGGCAGGCGGGAGCCCACCCCGCCTCCCTGGCAGCTGCAGAGTGCGGCGAGATTTCCAGTGAGGCTCTCATGAGAGAGAGCCCCGCGTGTTGCTGCCCCGGTAGGAGGAGACCGGGAGAAGAGGCCCCGAGAGCCGGGCCGATCCCCACAGAGCCGGTGAGTAATGGCTCTTTGCTGTTGGTGCCCGTCCGAGGCATCGTCTGAGCGGTCCCGCCAGGAGAGCGGGCCGCTCCCACGTCGCTTGCCATGATTATTTTCCGAGCGCCATGGGCTCCAACGTTTGGCCCCATTATTCCCAGAGCCTGCGTGGCTCCAGCGGGGCAGGTTTTATTTAAGAGCCGCGTGGCTCCAACGAATGGCATATTTTTTGATGAGGGCCCAGAGGGGCCCGTGAGCATTTTATTTTTAGTGCCCCCAGTGAGGGGCTGATCTTCACAGCGGCGCCGCAGTTGCGGGCCGCTGCAACGTCTGTGGCATGTCTATTTTAAGGGCCTGTGGACTCCAACATGGGGCACAGTGATCCTCAGAGCCTAAGCGGCTCCATCGTTTGGCCAAGTATTTCAGAACCTATGTGGTTCCAACAGGGCAGGCATGTGTTGATATGAGAGCCTGTGCGTGGCTCCACCATGTGCAGATTTATTTAAAGCGCCAGTGCGCTCCACGGTGCTTGGGGGCAAGTTCTTTTAGGGCCTCAAAGAGCCCCAGAGGGCCCCGTGTCTAGGGGGCAGATCGAGGCGCATTGTCGGCGCCTGGGCAGTCCCGCCAGAGAGCGGGCCGCCCCAAAGATGGTGGCATCTGTTGTAGTGCTACCTGGGGTCCAGAGGGCACAGAGGTGCCAGGCACCCCTCCTTTATACAAAGTGCTACGAACGGGGCACCAATGAGAGAGAGTCCCTGAGAGGGACAGAAGCGGCACAGTGGTGCCAGGCTTCATTTGGAGACTCACAGCTGCGCAGCACTCTAGTGCCAGCTGCACCGTTTAGGCGTAATTCTTTGGGGGCATTATTGTTGATGTGGACAGGAGTAAGATGCACTCCTTGGCCCCTGACTTTCCCAGCTGCCCAGCAAGTAGTGGGCAGCTGCTACGTTTAGGTTTGCGCAGTGCGCACCCTTGACTTTCGCTGCCCCTTGCAGCGCGCCTGACATTTTGGACACAGGGCATTTGAGCCCCTTTAGAGATGGCCAGTTGGCCAGGGGGACAGTTAAGTTTATAGGGCACCAGGTCCTGATCTGATTTATGTGCTAAGGGGATTTTGGGTGCTAGGAAATGTGATTCCTATATTGTGGTTTACGCACCCTGTGTTATACCCCTAGAGGTGTTTCATGATCATGAGGTTTTGCATCATATATTATGCTTATGATTGTATTCTTACCTACTGCGTTTAGGTTGTGAGCTATTTTCCCCTGAGAGTATTTCCTCAATGGGATTTATGGGCTGAATGTGATTTATGGGGTGCTAGGAAATATAATGTATGTAGCATGATTTACGCACCCTGCTTGATACCTCTAAATGTGTTTTATGATTATGAGGGTGTTTTGCCTATTATGGTTTATGCGGGGAGGTTGGCGCATAAGGTTTTGCGCCTAATGGGATGCTGTGCATAATGTGGTTTATGTTACAGGCTGGTGCTAAGTACAATGGTTGCCAGTAAATTATTGGTGGTACGTTCCTGATATACCCTACATTTATTATGTGTTCTACATCTATTACCTTTTACTAAGGGAGGGTTCTGACAGTGGTCCACGTGGCCCTGTCATGTGTACATAATCCCCTGTAAATATTGTCCCGTGCCAGTTGGCCCAGTGTATTGTATATGCGTACTATTCTAATGTGTTATGATAATACAAAGGCTATTTTTATATATAACCTTGTGTGGAGTTCCTTTTGTAGTGTGCCTTGGGTGTTGTGCTGTGTGTGTGTTGCGCAAACGCTTTACACATTGCCTCCGGGATAAGCCTGACTGCTCGTGCCAAGCTACCAAGGGGGTGAGCAGGGGTTATCTTGGGTGTGTAACTTCCTCGCCCTGACTAGATTGGTGGTTTCTGCTTGGCTTTGGCGCAAGCCTTAGCCAACCAGAAATCCCATTTCTAACAGTAAGGTATGAGAGATACCTACAAAGGTGATGTAGTTCCCTTTTAGTGAACTCTTTTGACTCTGCGTTCCTCGGTAGTACTCAAGTGTGGGAATATCCATAGAAGATAGATTGTATATAAATATACACACCTTATGTTGCGACACTGCCGTTCTAGCTATGGTTCCCCTGGGATTCGTCTATGATCCGCTGGTGGCTGTGTTCCTTCTGACAAGTTCACAGTTTTAGTTCATGTAGGCTACGTCATGGAAGTGTTCAACCGCACATCAGAGAGGTGGACCCTGTACTTTTTCCCTCCACCTTTAGGGCAGTGGGTGTTGAAAGAGCACCCGGTAGGTCCACTTAAACTAAGCCTCCTTCCATTTTCTCACACAGTTATGAACATACACCTTTTGTCCAGGCTGAAGTTTTGGATATGGCAGCTTGACATTGGTGCACTACGATGTTCTGTGACTGACCTGTTTGGACAAAAACCTAGCACTTTTTGTTAATTCTGAATGTTATACAGGCAGTTCGTCTACCAATGCTTTGGAGCTTTGGTACTTAACCTGGTCCTTATTGTTGGGATGGGCAGCCCCATCAGGCTACGAGTCATGATCTGGTTAGGTGTGAGATGGTAATTGCTGCTTGGCGTGTTTCTAAGTGCAAGCAAGGCTAGGAGTGGACAGTGTAGCCATTTTCTCTTAAGGGTGGCACAAATTGTACTTATTTTACTTTTTAATAAACCATTGAGCCTTTCTACAATGCCGTTACTTTGGGGATGGTAAACTGATGCCAATTTATGCATGATTCCTGCAGGGTACAGATGTTGTTGAACATGGTGTTGACAAAGTGTTTCCCATTATTTGATCTAATAATGTCTGGCACCCCCCTCTCACCTGGGTATTGCCTCCCTCATCAGGAAGGTTGCGGCTGCTTTGGCATCGCAATGCATGCAAGGACCCGCTTCGAACCATCTAGAGTTCAAACAAACAACTACCATCAAATACCTGTAGTTGGCACATCAATCGTTCATTTCAATGAAGTTGTTCTACAGTGCCTTAGAGGGTCCCATTGGTCTAGGGATGGATGAAGCTATGACCGTGAGTGTGGGTTTAGGTGAATACAATTGACAAACAGTGCACTGTTTTAAGTACATCTCTACTACTTCCGCAAAGCTGGGGATAAACCAAACAATCTGAAGTTCTGCAACATATTTTCTTTTGCAGTGTTTGCTGGAAGGTGCAATTGGGGCAGCGCTATGTTTATTAAGCTCTGAGGCATGACTGGTTTTCCCATGGGTGTGTGTTGATATATGAAGTCGTGTGCTGTTTGTGTGCAGCCCCTGGATTCCCATAACTCTTTCTCCTGTGCTAACGCTGTTTTTTGCAACTCCCTCAGATATAATTTGGCTATCTATGTGTATGGTCTGTCCTGAGTGGATGTTGTCCCTGCTACATGCTGTACAGGGAGTACGTGTGTCTCCCCAACCGCTCCGTAAGCTGCCTTCTTTGTCATACAGTCGGCCAGTGAATTTCCCTGTGATATAAAGTCCTTACCCCCAGTATTAGTGCCACACTTTGGTATGGTTACGCGTTTAGGTAGGGTCAATACATTAATTAGTAGTTCAAGGAGGTCATTGTGCATGACGGGTGTACTGTCCATTTTCAGGAAGCCTCACCTTTTCCACCTCCCTATGCTTGAATGCAGTGTGGTGGTGAAATAGGCTGAGTCTGAGTAAATTGTTACTGTCTTCCCCATGCTTTGGATAAGAGCTTCAATCAATCAATCAATCATGTCACTTATAAAGCGCACTACATACCCGCGAGGGTCTCAAGGCGCTGGGGGAAGAGGGGGGTGGTGCTGCTACTGATCGAAGAGCCAGGTCTTGAGGAGTCTTCTGAAGGCCAGTAGGTCTTGGGTCTGCCGAAGGTTGGTGGGGAGGGTGTTCCAGGTCTTGGCGGCGAGGTGGGAGAAGGATCTGCCGCCGGCGGTCGTTTTCCGGATGCGGGGGACTGTGGCGAGGGCGAGGCTGGTGGAGCGGAGCTGGCGGGTGGGGGTGTAGAAGCTGAGTCGTCTGTTGAGGTAGGCTGGTCCGGAGTTGTGGAGTGCTTTGTGTGCGTGGGTGAGGAGCTTGAAGGTTATCCTCTTGTTGACAGGGAGCCAGTGCAGGTCTCTCAGGTGGGGTGTGATGTGGCTGCGTCGGGGGATGTCGAGGATAAGACGTGCAGAGGCGTTCTGGATGCGTTGCAGCCGTCTCAGGAGCTTAGCCGTCGTTCCTGCGTAGAGGGCGTTTCCGTAGTCCAGCCTGCTGGTGACGAGGGCCTGGGTGACTGTTTTTCTTGTTTCGGTGGGGATCCACTTGAAGATCCTGCGGAGCATTCGGAGGGTGTTGAAGCAGGATGAGGAAACGGCATTGACCTGATTAGTCATGGAGAGGGTGGGGTCGAGGATGACCCCTAGGTTGCGTGCGTGGTCGGTGGGTGTCGGGGCTGTTCCCAATGATGTTGGCCACCAGGAGTCGTCCCATGCTGAAGGGTTGGAACCAAGGATGAGGACCTCCGTCTTGTCCGAGTTCAGCTTCAGGCGGCTGGTACTCATCCATTCGGCGACGGCCTTCATTCCTTCGTGGAGGTGGGCTTTGGCGGTGTGAGGGTCTTTGGTGAGGGAGAGGATCAGCTGGGTGTCGTCGGCGTAGGAGATGATGTTGAGGTTGTGCTGTCGGGCGACGTGGGCGAGGGGTGCCATGTAGATGTTGAACAGCGTTGGGCTGAGGGAGGAGCCTTGGGATACGCCGCAGATGATCTTGGTGGCTTTGGATCGGAAGGGGCGAGGCGGACGCTTTGTGTTCTGCCGGAGAGGAAGGATGTGGTCCAGTCCAGGGCCTTCTCTTGGATCCCGGCGTCGTGAAGGCGTGTTCGTAGTGTGTGGTGGCAGACCGTGTCGAAGGCGGCTGATAGGTCCAGGAGGATGAGGGCTGCTGTTTCTCCGTTGTCTAGCAGGGTCCTGATGTCATCGGTGGCGGCGATGAGGGCGGTTTCGGTGCTGTGGTTGCTGCGGAAGCCGGACTGGGAAGGGTCCAGGATGTTGTTCTCCTCGAGGTAGCGGGTCAGTTGTTTGTTGACGATTTTCTCGGTGACCTTCGCGGGGAACGGGAGCAGAGAGATGGGTCGGAAGTTCTTGAGGTCCTTGGGGTCTGCCTTGGGTTTCTTGAGTAAGGCGGTGATCTCGGCGTGCTTCCAGCTTTCCGGGAAGGTTGCTGTCTCGAAGGAGATGTTGATTATTTTCCGGAGATGGGGCGCGATGGCTGTACTGGCTTTGTTGAAGACGTGGTGAGGGCACGGGTCTAGCGGTGAGCCGGAGTGGATGGTGTTCATGATCTCGCTGGTGTACTCGTCGTTGATGTTGGTCCAGGAGAGCAGGCGGTTGGTGGTTGTGGGGGCAGTGGTCTCGGTGGTTGCCGGGGCGGTCGTGGTGTTGAAGCTGTCGTGGATGTCGGCGATTTTGCGGTGGAAGAAGGTGGCCAGTGAGTCGCACAGGTCTCGCGACGGCGGGATGTCGTTGATGTTGGAGCTGGGGTTGGAGAGTTCCTTCACGATGTTGAAGAGCTCTTTGCTGTTGTGTGCGTTGTTGTCTAGGCGGTCTTTGAGTGAGGCCCTTTTGGCGGATCTGATGAGGTGATGGTGACTGCGGGTGGCGCTCTTGTGGGCGGCGTAGCTGTCCGCTGTCCGTTCGTGGAGCCAGATCTTCTCCAGTTTTCGGCATGTTCGTTTGGAGGCCTGGAGGTCTTCGGTGAACCAGGTGGCTTTCTTGCTGGTGTGGCTGTTGGGCGGATTCTTGAGCGGGGCGAGGGTGTTGGCGCAGTCGTCGATCCACTGTCTGAGGTTGCGGGCGGCGGTGTCGGGGTCGGAGGGTTCGGCGGGTGGGCTCAGGGCGAGGGTTGTGGTTAGCTGGTCTTCGGTGACTCTGCTCCAGCAGCGGCGAGGCATTTGTTCGGTGCGGTGGTGCGTGGTGGGCTTCCTGTAGGTGAAGTGGATGCAGTGGTGGTCAGTCCAGTGGGGTTCGGAGGTGTGGTTGAAGGAGACGTGTGGGCTTGCGGAAAAGATGGAGTCTAGCGTGTGGCCGGCGGCGTGGGTGGGTGTAGTCACGAGCTGTCTGAGTCCGAGGGTGGCGAGGTTGTCGATCAGGGTGGTGGAGTTGGTGTCCTTGTTGTTCTCGAGGTGGAAGTTCAGGTCCCCGAGGAGGATGTAGTCCGTGGAGGCGATGGCGTGTGTGCTGACGAAGTCAGCAATAGAATCGCTGAACTGTGGTCGGGGTCCGGGGGTCTGTAGATGAGGGTTCCTCTGAGGGTGGTGTTGGGATCGGTGTGGATCTGGAAGTGCATGTGTTCGGCGGTGCTGAGGGTGTCGTCGGTGTTGGTTGAGACTCTGAGGGTGTTCCTGTGGACGATGGCGATGCCTCCTCCGACTCCGTTGGTGCGGTCCCGGGGGGTGATCTTGTAGCCGTCCGGGATGGCAATGGCGATGTCGGGGGCTGAAGCGGGATTCAGCCAGGTCTACGTCAGGAATGCGACGTCTGGGGAGGTTGAGTCGAGAAGGTCCCAGAGTTCGATGGCGTGTTTGCGGGCGGAGCGGGTGTTGAGGAGGATGCATCTGAGGTAGTTGGGTTCTTTCCTGGGCGGTGGTTTGGCGGGGCGGGTGCTGGCGAAGCTGCAGTTCCGGCAGGTGAAGGGCCCTTGGGTGCGCTTTGGGGTGGCCAGGTAGCAGGCGTGATCTTTTCCGGGGTTGAGTGCGTGGAGGGTGCTGGCGTCGTATCGGCGTCTGTTGATGTGGCGGGCGCGGGGGATGCCCGGACCAGGGGTTCTGGCGCTGGGCGCGGTCCCGGCGCGGGGAGGTGGGAGGGAGGAGCAGGGAATGGGGCAGCGAATGGGCAGTGAGGGGCGGGGCCGCAGGGCGCAGCGGCGGGAAACAGGCACAGAAAGGAAAAAAACTAGCACAATCAGGGCAGCAAGGGGGCACAGAAAGGAAAAAACTAGCACAATCAGGGCAGCAAGGGGGCACAGAAAGGAAAAAACGAGCACAATCAGGGCAGCAAGGGGGCACAGAAAGGAAAAAACGAGCACAATCAGGGCAGCAAGGGGGCACAAAAAGGAAAAAACGAGCACAATCAGAAAGGAAAAAACGAGCACAATCAGGGCAGCAAGGGGGCACAGAAAGGAAAAAACTAGCACAATCAGGGCAGCAAGGGGGCACAGAAAGGAAAAAAACGAGCACAATCAGGGCAGCAAGGGGGCACAGAAAGGAAAAAACGAGCACAATCAGGGCAGCAAGGGGGCACAGAAAGGAAAAAACGAGCACAATCAGGGCAGCAAGGGGGCACAGAAAGGAAAAAGCGAGCACAATCAGGGCAGCAAGGGGGCACAGAAAGGAAGAAACGAGCACAATCAGGGCAGCAAGGGGGCACAGAAAGGAAAAAAAACGAGCACAATCAGGGCAGCAAGGGGGCACAGAAAGGAAAAAACGAGCACAATCAGGGCAGCAAGGGGGCACAGAAAGGAAAAAACGAGCACAATCAGGGCAGCAAGGGGGCACAGAAAGGAAAAAAAACGAGCACAATCAGGGCAGCAAGGGGGCACAGAAAGGAAAAAGCGAGCACAATCAGGGCAGCAAGGGGGCACAGAAAGGAAAAAACGAGCACAATCAGGGCAGCAAGGGGGCACAGAAAGGAAAAAAAAAAACGAGCACAATCAGGGCAGCAAGGGGGCACAGAAAGGAAAAAAACGAGCACAATCAGGGCAGCAAGGGGGCACAGAAAGGAAAAAACGAGCACAATCAGGGCAGCAAGGGGGCACAGAAAGGAAAAAAACGAGCACAATCAGGGCAGCAAGGGGGCACAGAAAGGAAAAAACGAGTACAATCAGGGCAGCAAGGGGGCACAGAAGGAAAAAAAACGAGCACAATCAGGGGCAGCAGCAGGGCACACAGACGGAGCTGTGTGGTGGGGGAGCGACCTACCAGTCAAATCAACACTACCAGTCAAATCAACACTATTAATTCTGCTGCCTGTGCTGGGATGTGTGGAAGGAGGATTAGCTGTGCCGTGACCTGCAGTGTTTCAGAAGGCGTGTGGCTATGAGCTGTCACTACTGCTGCCCCGTGTGTCTTACCCCTGTTTCCTGATCTATCACAGAGGACCCATCCACTAACAGTGCCTTCCTGTCTGGGAAGGAATCCTCCTCTGCCTGGCTGATCCCATTGGGTGTGTATGTTGCACAGTCATAAATTTCCTCTCCCTCCTGTACTTCATGGGCTATGAAGATGGCTGGGTTCAGGAGGTTATATTGCACTATTCTTAGTGACGGTCTAGAGAGCATCAGTTCGTAACCTGAAACCTGTTGCATAGTCAGTGTGCTTTTACTCATTTGATGGCCACAAACACTTAATGTTCTGCATACAGTGTCAGCGTGCCCACATTACAATGGAAGTGCTGGGGGAGAATGTTTGCATTGTCAGCATTCCGTCCATCATTTGTTTGCTGTAACACTTTTCGCCCTAAGTGGGATGGGTATGCCCAGACGTGGTTCCCTTGCTCACTGTGCCACTGAATTCTAGCTAGCCTGGCTGAAGAATGGTGTCATACCCTGAAACCAGTCCCAGGATGCTTGTTTACGGTCCAGGGAGGACCTGGCCTGGCAGTTTGGTCTGGACTGTTCCCATGGGGCACAGAGTCAAGACTGATTTACATATGGCTGGGTCCAAACTGGGGTGGCATAGTGGGCAAAAGAACGATGGATTTAACCCAGATATTTTGACTGGGGGAGAATGTTTGCATTGTCAGCATTCCGTCCATCATTTGTTTGCTGTAACACTTTTCGCCCTAAGTGGGATGGGTATGCCCAGACGTGGTTCCCTTGCTCACTGTGCCACTGGATTCAAGCTAGCCTGGCTGAAGAAGGGTGACATACCCTGAAACCGGTCCCAGGATGCTTGTTTCCGGTCCAGGGAGGACCTGGCCTGGCAGTTCGGTCTGGACTGTTTCCATGGGGCACAGGGTCAAGACTGATTTGCATATGGCTGGGTCCAAACTGGGGTGGCGTAGTGGGCAAAAGAACGATGGATTTAACCCAGATCTTTTCACTGGGGGAGAATGTTTGCATTGTCAGCATTCCGTCCATCATTTGTTTGCTGTAACACTTTTCGCCCTAAGTGGGATGGTTATGCCCAGACGTGGTTCCCTTGCTCACTGTGCCACTGGATTCAAGCTAGCCTGGCTGAAGAAGGGTGACATACCCTGAAACTGGTCCCAGGATGCTTGTTTCCGGTCCAGGGAGGACCTGGCCTGGCAGTTCGGTCTGGACTGTTCCCATGGGGCACAGGGTCAAGACTGATTTGCATATGGCTGGGTACAAACTGGGGTGGCGTAGTGGGCAAAAGAACGATGGATTTAACCCAGATCTTTCCACTGGGGGAGAATGTTTGCATTGTCAGCATTCCGTCCATCATTTGTTTGCTGTAACACTTTTCGCCCTAAGTGGGATGGTTATGCCCAGATGTGGGTCCCTTGCTCACTGTGCCACTGGATTCAAGCTAGCCTGACTGAAGAAGGGTGACATACCCTGAAACCGGTCTAGGGAGGACCTGGCCTGGCAGTTCGGTCTGGACTGTTCCCATGGGGCACAGGGTCAAGACTGATTTGCATATGGCTGGGTGCAAACTGGGGTGGCGTAGTGGGCAAAAGAACGATGGATTTAACCCAGATCTTTTGACTGGGGGAGAATGTTTGCATTGTCAGCATTCCGTCCATCATTTGTTTGCTGTAGTGCTTTTATAGATGGCAAAAGCTGCTGCTGCCAGACCTTATTCATGTGGGAAGTGACCCTGCATGACCAAGTCTAGATGCCCGATATAGTACACAATGGGTTTGTGCTCCAAAGGATATTCCTGCATCAAGACTGCTGACATGACTCTCCCGTCACTGTGTCTAAATAAGAAGAATTCCTTATTATAGTCGGGTGTCCCTAGACAGGTGAGTGTATTATCTCATTTTTTACTTTACAGAAAATGTTGTGCATTTTGGGAGTCCATGTTAGTTTCTCGCTGACAGTTTTTGACCTTTTATTAGCCTCGAGTAAGGGGGCGATGAGCGTACTGTAATCAAAGACCCTCTGCTGAACATAATTGCAAAAGGCCCAATAATTTTTGCATGCTCTTTTTATTTTGTGGTGGTAGCATAGCCCTGATGGAGTTTGCACATTCTGGGCTGACCAGTTGACCGGCCCTTAAGGTCAGTTGACCTAGATAGCTAATCTCCTGTAATACATATTGCACCTTAAACTTCTCCACCTTGAATCCCTTCTCCACTAGCACAATATGGAGAGTCATTGTGTCCTGAGGACATATTGCTTCAGAGGAACTACATATCTGGATGTCATCCACATATTGTATCAGGGTGCTATTTGACTGGAAGTTAGCAAGATCCCTTCCCAGCACTCCACAATGGAGCAGAGGTTTTTTTTGTTGGGGCACTTGAAATATCCCCTTGCATGTGCAGGAGTGATATGTCGGGCGCTCGCAATAACCCACGAGCTTTCCTAGCTGTTTGGGGGTGCCATGAGATTTGCTAGCCAGCCGCAAGCTCCAGTGTGATTTTGGAGTTGCTAACACATCTTTCAGCTGCGCCAGCGAATTCCGGCGGATGTTTTGTGACGTAGGCGATCGCGAACATGCACAATCTACCGCGGCTGCAATCTGGGGACGATTCTCTCCTTGAGAAGCATCAAAAATTTCCCGAAATGATGATTTGGATTAAAAAAATCTCCTCAACTGGACCGTTGGCTTTAGTTTTTTTGTGCGAGGAGTCCTTTTTTAAAACCTTTTTTCTGACAGGAAGGAAGTTTAACAGGGTCTCCAACTTCCTGTTCCTGTCCAGCAGGCTCCTCCCAGTGCTTTGTTCATCTTCTGGTCACTTTTTATTTGGATTTAGATTTGGAAGGATCTCTCTTTGAGTCTGCTGCATATATACCATTGGATTTAGGGACTTTGTACTTGGATTTCACATGTTAAAAAACTGCTGTGTAAGGGTTTTGTTTGCTTGATGGAGGGCATGCACCAGAATTTCTTTCTTTTTTTATTCATTTTTTAAAATTTATTGTGGTGGGGGTGGCCCTCAGTTTCAGTAGGGGCCTACTTATTTTTTGCATGTAATGTCTCTTATTTTGTACAGGAAAAATGTTGTACAGTTTAGTACATTTTCTCCATGTTTTCTAAAAATGTTTTAATAATCTTTTAATTCACTATGTGGCATAGTCTGCCAATGGTCCTTCCAGCCAGTAGGCTCAGTACTAGTCATGGGTGCATGAAACAATTGTTGCTGTGGTGTCTGTTGAAGTTAAACATCATTTTTCCTATGGATGGCATTGGATTAAAATTCCCCAAATTTTTTTTTGTGGTTTTACTTTTTTTCCCCCTGCAAACAGTTTATGGGTTGGCAACTGCCTTTGCAGGATGTGTGTTTTTGTAAACATTTTTAGCCGTTAAATTTCATTTTTGGCATTGCTAAATTAATGTTGTGTTCTCTGTGTTACCATGTCTTCTTTGTCTGGCCAGTGTGTGAGTGTGTTTGCCAAAGGCCACCATTTGCTATTGTTCCCCATTTCATGTGGCCTGGGGCCATTTTGTATAGTCAGTGTCCATAGGCCTGCATGTGATCTTTGTTTTCCATGCCTCCTGCTTGTTGTTGTGACCATGTGGCTGGCAGCCATTTTGTGTAGCCAGCCAGTGTGCTTATGCCATAGGCCTGAAAGTGTTGTTCTTCTATCATTATTTTGTGGCCATGCCTCCTTGCTTGTGTTTCACTATGTGGTCAGTGGTCATTTTGTGTAGGCAGTCAGTGTGCTTTGCCATAGGCCTGCATGTCTTCTCTCTCTTCCTAATTCCTTCTTAATCAGTGTTGTTGTTGTTGATGAACATGTGGCACTGGCTGGCAGCCATTTTGTGTGTCCAGCCAGTGTGGCCCTTTGCCATAGACTTGTATGGATGGTTGAGAAATGAGATAGCAGTTCAATAAATGATATGCTTGAGGATAATTTCACTTATTTATAATTTTAGATTTTTTATTTTAATTTTTTTGTTTTATTTTTTGAATATTACTTTTTTTAATGGTTTTTTTCCAAACATTTTTATTTTAATGTTTTCATTTTAATTGTTTTAATTCAATTTTTTTATTTTTTTATATTTACATCTTTTAAATTTTAATTTATTTTTAATTTAAAATTGTTTTTTCACATTTTCATAACATCTGGCATCAATCAACCCCATGTCTGCTATAGGTGCACAGCAGCATTCATTTTCTAAGGATTATTCCAATGTCATTTGTCAGCTACACCTCCCTGAGTGCCACATCCCACGTCATGCACATAAATCAAACAGTTACATCTGCATGTTGTTGATGTTGCTCTTTTCTATCCTTTCTGAGTGTATACCATGGACGTTTATGTTGGTGCGGTTTTTACTAAGGGATACACTGTATTGTTAATTATTTAGAATAACTTAAGTAACCAATGAGTGATCACCCTAAATTATATTGTTTGTTTGTACTACTAATTGAATTGCAACAATGGCATGTTTCACTTATGTTCTTCTTCTTGCTTGTTTGCTTTTAGGTTCCTTAACCATCACCCACAGTACTTCCAGACAAAATGCCTGTGCACAACGTGATGCATTTCTGACCACACAGCATGGACATCTCTTCAGCTTGTAAAGCTAAGTGCCACACCCAACTGACAGCTTCAAAATGGCCCTGAAGAAAGGTGCTACCAAGAAAGTGGCCAGTGATAAGAAGGAGCTTACCACCACTGGTATGTTGACCCAGATCTTCTTCGGGCAAAAAAAACCATATGAGTCCTGTACCAGCCTCCGGGGAGCAAACTGGGAGCAGCACCTCCGCATTAGTGGACCCTCCCCAACCTAGGCCCAAGCCCATGTCTGTCACTGAGGCAGCCAGTCTAATCACGGCAACCCCGACAGGCAGAGATGTTGAAATGGACCTATCTCTTTCACAAAGTAGTACCAAATCGGTGCAGGAAACTCATAAGTGGACAGTAACAGCTGCAGCCAGCAATAATAGTTCCTCTCAAGTAGGAGTAGTTCAGGAGATTGAGCTTCATGCTGTGGAAGTAGAAGAAGCAACTCTTTCAGAAGATCCATTGTCTTCCAGATCTCCAGCAAGAAAAAGGAGGTTTAGCCACCATCTTCGCCTCCAAGCCCCCTTTCTGATGATCAGCACTCCACTTGGATCCTGCCTCAGTATGAGAGTGAGACATGCCACAAGAGACTAGGGAAAAGGAAGGCTCTTGAAAGCCTTAGACTTATGGATGTAGAAGAGGAGGATGATGACAAGCCAGTCATCATAGATGTTAGCCCAGCCCCAGTGGAGACCGACGTTACCCCATCCCAGCCTGCTCTGAGGGATGTGGCACCACACATTCCAGTGCAGTAGTATCGCCCACATCAACAACATCACAATGGCACAAGACTCGGGTTGAGACACCAAGGCCAGAGTGTACAGTGACTGCCCCACTGAGATGTACATTGAGCCTGCCACTGTCTGCTCTCAAGAAGTCACCTGCATCAGTGGCAACAGAAAATAAAACAAATCCAGACTACTATTGTTTAGGTAGGAGGGGCAGTACGAGCGCAACCACCCAATGGCACGTTTGTACAACACGAAGTTAGCTAAAAATGTTAGCGCTGGACCTCCTCCCTTTTTCTTTTGTGGAAGGGGTGGGTTTTCTTGAATTTGTGGCAGCCATCTGACTGAAATGGAAGGTTCCCAGCTGGTCCTATTTTGCCAGAGTTGCTGTTCCAGCACTGCATCACGATGTGGTGGAATTGCTTGGGCAAGCTTTGCAGGAGAGTTCTGTTCACACTATCCACCTGACGACAGACATGTGGGTCAGTTGCCAAGCCACTAATTACATGTGCATCATTGCACACTGTTCTCTTTTGTGGGGGTTAGAGAAATGATATCTGCAGATGTTGACACTGCTGAGATTTTAAAGGCGCACAAAAGCATGCGACAGGAGCCATATTCGCCATCAAGAAATCCTATACTGCTGCAAATATCTTGGAATACTTTAACAACAAGGTCTTTGAATGGCTGCGACCAAGAGGGCATAACATTGGATTTGTTACCATGGACAATGGCAGTAATATAGTTAAGGCCATGGCAGATGGTGGCTATTTCAATGCCCTGTGTTTGGCGCACTGCATCAACATCATTGTACAGGACTTTCTCAAAAAAGAAGACTGAGTCAGCAACTTACTGTCCACCTGCAGAAGAATCTGCATTCATTGCAGCCATTCTTTTAAATCCCGGAAGCAGCTGAGGGTCATGCAGCATGATAATAGAATGACAGTTACAGCACTCATACAGGAGTTGCCAACATATTGGAGCTCCACTTATTACATGTTGCAATTTCTGTTTGAGCAGTGCAGACCGATCAATGAATATGTCATGCAAAGAGGGGATGCAACTGTGAAAGGCATGATCATTGAGATGGACCAATGGGGCCGAGTCAAATGCCTGACAGAGATGCTGCTTCCCTTTGAGGTTTTAACCTGGGAAGTCAGTAAGGAGGACAGTACCATGGGCCAAGCTATCCCATTGTTGCTCATGCTAAAGGAACAGCTAAAGTAGGTGTCTGAAATGTACACAGGTGTAGATGGAAAAAAAGATATGTATGAGTTCAATCAATCAATCAATCAGGGAATTCTGAAGCGCGCTACTCACCCGTGGGGGTCTCAAGGCGCTGGGGGGGAGCAGCTCTGGTCAGTCAAAGAGCCAGGTCTTGAGGGTCTTCCTGAAGATGAGCTTAGAGGGGGCGCATCTGATGTCAATCGGGAGATCGTTCCAGGTCTTAGCTGCGATGTAGGAGAAGGATCTTCTACCCTTTCTTGCTCTGCGGATGTGCGGGGCTTTGGCGAGGGCGAGGTCGGCAGATCAGAGGTTTCTCCTGGGTACGTCGAAGGAGATTCTTTCATTGAGACATTGGGATCCTGTGTTTTGGAGACATTTGTAGTTGTGGGTGAGTATCTGGACGGTTACTCTCTTCTCGAGGAGGAGCCAGTGGAGGTCTTGCAGGTGTTGGGTGATGTGTTTATGGCGAGGGATGCCGAGGATGAGTCTTTCTGCGGTGTTCTGTATGGTCTGGAGTTTGTGGAGCAGAGACTTGTTGATTCCGGCATAGAGGGTATTTCCGTAGTCCAGTCTGCTGGTTATGAGTGCGTGGGTGATGGTCTTTCTTGATTCGTGGAGGATCTATTTGAAGGTCTTTCGAAGGATACAGAGTGTTTTGAAACAGGTGGAGGCGACGGCGTTGATCTGTCAGGTCATGGAGAGGGAGGAGTCGAGTACGATGCCGAGGTTCCAGTCGTGGTCCATCGGGGTGGGTGGGGTGCCGAGGACAGAGGGCCACCAGGTGTTGTCCCATGCAGAGGGGAAGAGTCCGAGGACGAGGACCTCTGTCTTCTCCGAGTTGAGCTTCAGGCAGCTGCTGCTCATCCAGGATGCAACATCCTTCATTCCTTCCTGGAAGCTGAGTCTGGTAGTGACAAGGTCCTTGGTGAGGGAGAGGATGAGCTGGGTGTCGTCAGCGTAGGATACTATGCTGAGTCCGTGTTGTCTGAAGATTACGGCAAGGGGGGCCATGTAGATGTTGAAGAGCGTAGGGCTGAGTGATGATCCTTGGGGTACTCTGCAGTTGATCTCTGTGGGTTTGGAGAGGAAGGGCGGGAGTCTGATTCTTTGGGTTCTGCCGGTGAGGAAGGAGAGGAGCCAGTCAAGGGCGGTTCCCTGTATGCCAGCGTCGTGGAGTCTGGCGGTGAGTGTGCAATGGGAGATGGTGTTGAAGGTTGCAGAGAGGTCCAGTAGGATCAGGGCCATGGTGTGGCCTTGGTCAAGGAGAGTTCGGATGTCATCGGTAGCCACGAGTCGGGCGGTCTCGGTGCTGTGGTTGCTGCGGCATCCGGATTGGAAGGGGTCATGGATGGCATTTTCTTCTTCGGTGGAGAGCTTAATCCTTCGCTTATCTGTTAAAGCAAGGGTGAAAAGAGGCATTGTGTCATCCAAACATTACATCTGTGCCACAATTCTTGATCCATGGTATAAACCATTACTGGCCACTTTCATTCCTTTTTCATACGGGGATGTTTCAAACTAAAAATACGTGGATTGCTGAACAAGCCAGTGATGTAGAAAAAGAACGGCAGGGAATTAGAGGCCCACTCCTCCAAGGAACAAGTTCTGCAGTGCAGCCTTCAACTTCAGAGCCCGAGGGCAGTGCTGTTGACTCACAGCATCCAAAACCAACAACAATAACACTAGCAACAACAGGAACAGGAGTATCAGCCCCAAAAGCTGCATATGATTGGTTTCTACTGGCAGGGCTTAAGTTCAGTGCAGAGGTGAAAGCAAAAGAGGTCAAGCAAAGTGGAGCACCAATGACTATTGAGGGGATGGTCCAGGCCTATATGGATGACCCAACAGAGGTATATCTTGATCAAAACTCATTGGGGTATTAGTATGGGAAGAGGTGCCAAAGGCCAGTGCTCAGCAGGCTGGCAATAAACTATCTGGCTTGCCCGTTAGCCAGTATGTCCACTGAGCATGTTTTCAGTGCTGCAGGTGCAGTTGTCACAGTGAGAAGGACCATTCTCTCGCCCCAAAATGTGGACAGATTAACCATGATAAAAATTAATCTGCACTTTCCCCCTATCCCCCTATTCCCACAAGGACATTGGAGATACAAATTTGTGCCTGCCTCCATCCCATGACTGTCTATCCATTCTAAATCTATTCCCCTAGCGGGACTGCCCCACATTATTTGATTTACAAGACTGCCCAATGTCTGTTTCGTGAAACATTGGATCGGCAATGTACCACGGTGACTTCGCTTGAATTAGAACATGTAAATGGCATGCATTGCACACTGAGTGATTGCTGTGTGTGAGTGTGTTGAGATGATTCATGTGGTGGCAGGCAGTGACACTGGGTTTTTGTTTTTGTTTAACTATAACAATTAAGCTTGATTGTGTTTGTGATGATTTACAATTTTAGTGGCCCAACAACAGGTGATCAGTTTTTCCCTGAAGGTGATTTTTCCTTTCCCTTTGACACTTAGTGAGATTTGTTTGCAGGTTCCACACTGCTTTCTCTTCTGCTTCACACTCCTCACAGACCCGACCAGTCCCTTTAGCTAACAAACACAAATCTAGCCTACACAAAAATGACTCAATGTGTTTCTCTTGTTATTCATCAACAGCATTGTACTACAGGACGATCTATCGCATTTGAGTCGGGACTCATTCAGTACGGAGTTGGACATGGTACTCGGAGTCAGGAGGATGATGGAAGTACTCAGGGAGTGATGACTACTTCAACAAGTGCCCCCAGAAGAAGGAAGTTACTTATCAACTTCACTGAAACCAATCGATTTGGTGATGACTTTAAAGAGGCCTACCCAACTCTATGGAGTGGTGGTGAGGTGAGAGAGGTGCATTGATTTTACTTGATTTGGAAAATGCAATGTTTCTGGGTATATGTGCTGGCTGGCTCAAATTTGAAAAAATGTGGTGGTTGGGTGGGGGGCCCGTTGTTGTAGGCCACTGGAGACAGAAAAGTAGTCATGAATGATCATCACATTATGCACGTGCTGTTACGCTGCTTATTATTAAGCCTGGGCAGATTTGGCAGAGTTCTGCTACGCGGAACTCTGCGAAGTGACAAAAAAACTCTGCCGCGCTACGCAGAGTTCCACGAGCAGCGGAGTGCATTAGGGTCATGCCGTTCGTGGTGATTTTGAGCACCAGGTGTTTGTCCCACGCTGATAAATCATCACAAACAGCACGATGCGCAGCACAAGAGGGCACAGCTTCCTTTCTGCTGCTCGAGTAGATTTTCTACTCAAGGGCAGCTTTCACAACTCAAACGGAAGGGTCCTCAATGTGAGTGGTCGCGACATGCCACTACCTGCTGCGACCACTCGCATTGAGAAATCCGACCACCCGCATTGAGAAATCTCACCAGGATTTTGATTTTCTTTGCTCGCGCTCACCAACTAGACCTTGGCGAGTGCGAGCAAGGAAAAATCTCGGCGGGAGGTGGATTTCCCTCACTTGCGCTCGCTAACTTGACGTTGATGAGCATGAGCGAAGAACAAAATTGGGATCGCAGAGTGCGGAAAACTCTGCAAAATCCACGAACAGAGCGGAGTTCACCTCCCAGGGTTACTTATAATTATTATTATTATTATGATGATGATGAAGATGAATTGATGATCATGACAGTTGCAAGTTTGATCAGCCCGATACATGCGGCCACTTGTGTGTGATTGTTGGTTGTTGTATTGCTCTCACCTAACTAATTGATCACAGATCAGTCATAAAATGAATGATTGCAAAAAGGAATATTCGTCTCTCTTGCACTGCTTCTGAGTCTTCTTGGTGCACTGCTTATGAAGTTTAACTTCTTTCCTTCTCCTTGATTCTACAGTATAATTTTTGTCTAACAATCCACTGGCCTTCTCTTCCCCTGAACAAAAAGGCAAAAGAACCATAGCACTCACGCTTACCTTACCGGACCGCATCAGCAAGGAACCCAGGATTGACGGAGAGTCCAAGAAGAATGCAGATGCCCCTACCCATTTGGCAATACAGTAACATTTTTTCTTCAAATGATCATTTTTTAGAACTGTGTGTATTGTTTGATTTAATCCTGCATAATTTGTAGTGTATTTGCTATTTTTCCAACCTAGGTGACAGAACATTTAGATATATAATAATGTAACTTGAGTCTTTCTGGGGCAGACATACTGTTTGGTTTGCATTGCATTTAAGTTACCTTACCTGTACTCATTCCTTCATTTTCTTTTCCTCCCATAACAGACTGATGATGGTTGGCTGCTCATTGCCCAGATGAATATTGTCTTTGTGTATTGTTTGTCTTTGTCACACCTTTCCCAAAATTCCCTTTCCTATCCTTTCATCAAACCCTTAACCCTCTTCCCTCAGGGTGTGTGATTTATTGAGGTGTGACTTAATATTTTACACCACTAATTGATCACACAGTTGGTGGGCCGTATGTGGTGACAGCAACATCAACTCAGTGCAGGATCTTCAGCTTTGCTCCTATTATTGAAACAATAGTCCACTTTACCCACCCACATATAAAAGTGATCGATATTTTTAGTTACTCCCAGTAAGAAAAAGAGTCCTACAACATGGTTACAACGCCCTAATGGATTTTTTCCATGTCACAACTGCAAAGTATGGCACCTTGGACAGAAAATTACTGAGTTTGAATACAATACTAAAAAGAAACACACAATTGGACATTACATTGACTGCCAAACCAGTTATGTGGTCTATGTCATTAAATGTGTGTGTTAAAAGATTTATGTAGGCAGCACTATCCGCCCTCTTAAAACACGTATTATGGAACATCGCAGAACTTGTACCAATGGTGATCATACGTACCCTCTGGTGTCGCATGAATGAATCCCGGGAACTAGTAGGGGTAACTTCAGAATCCATGGGATAGATGTGGCACTTGCACACCAGAGAGGGGGCAACAGAGAATTGTCCTTACGTAGACTAGAGTCCAAGTGGATCTGCAACTTAAGAGCAGTACAGGAGGGTCTTAATCATGACCATGAGTTTCATTATTTCTTAGGATGAGCAAGTGTTTGCACTTATCGACTTATTACATCTAAATAAGAATGCTGTTATAAACTGGATTGTTTTCATGAAGTTTATTATGGTGTCAATGTGGAATTAACATATGTTATACGTTGTTTGTGTTTAACTATTGTACAGTTTGTTTGACAGACCAGTCCATCTCTCAAATAGTAATAACTATATATTGCCTTGGGTTCCCCCCCGCTCTTACCCCTCTGTTTTTATAGGATATAAATTTTGAGCATTAGTACACTCTGTTCTTCCCGAACTATATCGGGAACCTTAGTATAGTGTGAGTTCTTTTATAATACAAGTCACATATGAGCTTCCTGTATGGCTTTGTACTTTTTGCAGTAATATTATGAAGATACTTTGAAATTTCACCTTTTAGATCTCATGTATATCTTTTCAGTACTACCCTTCCCAGCCTTTTTCTTGTTGTTATATTTTCATGGATGGATGTGCGATTCTATCACCCATATGACCCTATCAATCCCGCATGCAACTTTGGTGGATATATGTCATTGCTTGAATTTATATATATACCGGACTTTTAGACAGACCCTCTTTTGGCCTTAGGAGTAGTATATTGTTAGCTTCATTTGCCACTGTTACAACTGTTTTTACTTTCTACTCTCCATCCCTTCTATGTGTTTTTTTGGATGGATTCTTCCATCTATAACATATTTCTTTATATTGTTTGTATGGCCTTAGTGATATACTTGCAAATTGAGTGTTCATTCTATTTTCCTGTACAGAACATAATATATACAAGGATTAATTAATGTCTCTACGTGGTTCGTGAATTTTGACCGGATATGATGATTGGTATCCCAATTCCTTTATTGAATAAATCCATATGTGCTTTTGTTCCGTGACTGGTGTTGTTGAATGAACTGTCAATAAAATTTTGGTTGTTTTAAAGATGATTACTTAAATAAACGTGATCATTGTGAAGTCATTTATGGGTTTAGGCCTTTCGATATTTGTTATTTAGGCCGTTTTTAATCATGATTATGGAATTTTATCATTAGATAAGTATTGAATCGTGGCTGTGGTTGGAATCAAGTTGCCGTTTTGCAGAATTTTCAATAAAGTTTTAGTTGTCTATAATAGTAACAATCTATCATGGACGCCGTCTCCAACTTGATGCTGATTGGCTACACGGGCTATTCTCCGTGTGCTGTTCTAGTGTTTTTCAAATACGCCTGTATTTAAGGAGGGGTTTGGGCGGACTTGACATAGACGCTGCCGAATAGAATCCCTCGGAATGCTGCTGCCGGAACCGGACACAGGTGAGTCTTGGTCCTGTTTGAATGCGGAAGACATTAGACTGAGTGCAGCAGGCCCTGCCTTTGTGCCTCACAATGACACGGTTGCTTTGTTTGGGATGGGGGAGGTTGGGGCATCACTTTGTATACTTAAGTGCTTCGTGGAACCATTTTTGGGAAATTGCATAAGGGATGAAATGTATTCATTTTGAGTGGCGCAGTCCTTTCATGGCGGCTGTTTGTGGACTTATTAACTGCACTCCTCGGTTATTTGAATTTGAGGCTTGCCTTAACGGCATGACAACCTTACCTGTGTTGAACGTCTTGGGAGCATTTGATTGAATTGCCTTGCTGAAGCCGAGTGTCAATATAAATATTGACTTAATGCTTAGACACTGGCACAACATTGCATTATTGCCCTATAATTGACAATTTTATCCGCACATGTTAGTTTTCGGTTTTCTTTGTATCGATACCGATGCCTGGGCAACATTATCATAACTTTATGAGTAGACTCACGAAGTAGAATTTTTCTCGAATGCTACGTTTTAGCAATAATCTCCCGTTTATCTTCTGCTTCGGTTCTGGTAATAAGATAGGCTCTAAACTCCATTATACTGGGCTTTTCCGAACTGTGCTCTTGGACACAGGCATTCGCTAGTTTTCCAGTCACTAGTATTTCTAATCACTTTTTTCTGAAATGTTCTTTCTGTTCTGTTTTTTCAGCTTAATGAAGGCTGATTACAGCTCTCCACAAGACATATACACTAAGTACCTCAACAATACAGGTAGTGTATTAAATTTTACTAGTTTTTATGTAGGGGATGGTCTTCGTTGACATAATATACTTTTCAGGTATATGGGTTTATCATGACCTGGTTTTCTTTGATTTTGTGTGGGGTGCCTTCCGGTTGGGGTCCACACAGGTATGCTACAATTATGATGTATCGTTTTCTATGAGTGTCCGTCTTGCCTATATACCATTTAATAAACATGCCCTATGGCGGTGAGTTTCAATTCCTTTTTTGGAATTAGGGATGTCCTTGCTTACTTCTTGAGGGGTCAATTTATGTGGGATTGATTTTGTTATGTGTCATAAGAAGTTTTTTATAAAAAATATATTTTTAGACAATTTTCCCTTATTTTGGATTTTCTTTCATTGTTGTTCTTTTCCTTTCTTTAGACGTTATATGTCTATAGCACTTCTTTGCAAGACTTTCAGCGTCGTCTATTATATATGCATCTTGTGTGAAACACTTAGCTTAGCTCACAGGTATGACACTGTTTTCTTTAAGTGTTTCTCTTGTAGTATAATCAGACAAAGCCAGCTGAGCAAGAGGTGTTTAAGTATAGGCTGACTCTGACTTCTTGCCTGAACAAGTATATTCTTTTGTCTCTTTTTCCATTTAAGATGGGCCGGGTTATTTCTTTTGACCCGTCTGTATAGTTGCTCTTAAAAAAGTTTGTGTGTCAAATGCGCATGACCATATCCCTTTTACTTATAGCTTTATGGTCTCCCAAAGGACATACGGACTGGGATTTGCCTGAAGATCAGGGAGCTTATCTCTCCGAATGGTAAGTCACATTAACCTCCTTACGTTTGGTAGATGGATTGGGTTTAATATGATACCCAGCCATTTCTTGGTTGGAGGTTAGGTCGTCTCTGGACTATGAGAATTTGCTAAAAATATCTGTTCTCAAATTTAACCTTAAAATTTGCTCAGCTGATCTGCTAAAATCTGTCTATTGTGGTTTTTTGTTCTGGCTATACTGTTACTGCTTTTTGAACACGATGTTGTATGAGTGTTTTATGCTGATGGGGTCTTGTTAATTTGCACTATTAATGTATGTAGATGTTTTAGTATGTAATTTATTGAAAATTATGACTATGTCCTCAAAAAACAATAATAATATAAGAATGTAGCATATGCCTACCCATGGGTTTTTCTTTTAAACCTTAATTTGCATTGGATATATGCTTTGTGCATCTAGCTATTAAGAAATTCTTATTGAAATTGTGGTTTTGACTTCAAATAACAATTAATTAATGTAAGTTCATCTTATATGTTGCAGCCCTGAAGAAGCCCATATACGGGCGGAACTGCGTGTACAGTTTTTCATGAAATATGAAATAAAAGATATAATCATCTAACATCAACCTCTAGCTTCATCTGTTTTGGTTGGCAATTTTGCCGTCCTTGTATGATTTATTTTCCTTGTTGCCTCTCAGATTTGTGCTGTAGATATTATATATAACCCACTAACTCCATTTTTATTTCCATTTAGTTGCCTGCGATGAATAATCCTTCCAATTAAGATCCTACATTGGGATTCACTTAGGTGGGAGTGGGACCTGACTTCTGATTCCTGCACTGTTGTAAGTGTGCTAGCTTGCCACTACTACAACCACCGTGCACCTTGGGAAACCCTGCAGCCCTCACTTCTTCTTTTCGGTAAGAGAACTATGGATCGTTGTTCTACTAAGTTGTTGCAGGCAAGACAATGGCAACCCCCCTCCCAATAGCTGTCAATATAGTTGCAGACTTCAGAGACTAGTCGAGTAGTAGGACAAGGGTAGTACCACATAGGCAAAGCACATACCTAATTGTTGCTACACACTATCACAAAGTTTTTAAAATAGTTTGCGCTAAACTCAGCATTGAAAAGTAAAACCCCCTCAAAAACATAGATGTGAACCATAAATAAAGAAACTTAAATATTTATTATTAAACCCAAACTTAAAACATACCCCTTCCCACCCACCTGCAACAATGAACTGGCACACCCCTCTCCCGAAACTAATGAAATTTCCCTGTCCCTAACCATTGTCCAACTAAAATCAAAATGTCCATTGTCCCTGAAAATGTCCAAACTGTAGAAAGTAATAGAACCCCAATCCCACCTCCCACATCCCCACCCTCCGCACCTATAACAACAAACAAGTCCCACCCACCAAAATAAAAGTAAAAAAAGGGGCAGAGGGGACTAGGCATGGTGGGCCAGGTTCGGGAGCTCATTGAGGTGCCAGTCCATTTGTCTCTGCTAGGCTTCAATCCACACCAACCTTGAAAGGATGAGGCATAGAAGGGTGCGGTCTGAGAGGGGGGCAGCAGTGTGTGTTGGCTGGTGGGTAGCCAATGTTGTGATTGAGAAGCTGGAGGTCTTTGCAAGGCATATTATGGCGGACAGACCACAGCCACCGCAAGACTGGCGGTCGCCAGACTCGTAATCAGGTCATTAGTCTTTATATGTGTTTTAGTATGTTCAATTATATTTGTTTCAAATGTTCCCTCCTTAGGCAAGAGAAACATCTATGCCTTTGTGTGAAAAAGCACTCTTGGTAAAACTTATTAATTCTTTTGGGGAGCCTAGTTCCCATGTGTTTCAAAGGAGAATCCATGGAAATGTTAGGCTTTTTGATAAATACAACTCAAATGACGTTTTGTAGATTTGTTTGTCTAAAAGTAGGAGCAATCGTACGTGGTGTTCTTACAAATTACATACCTAGAGCTCAGCGTTTTTACAATATTTGCATAAAACAGTTCGACTGAACATTTCAATAAAAACAAGATAAAAATCCATATGTAGTATTACAACATAGGGCGAATATGCGATATGTTAGAATGGCATCTGACCGATCTCAGTTTTTTCACACAATACAGTTTGCAATCAACAATCAGTACATCATCATCACATACATAATACAGTTCAATAATGGTTAACACAAAAAATTACTTTGTCAAAAAATTAGTATGCCCTCAGTATGTTATCCTCTAAAAAGTGAAGACTTGCATTGAAGATGTTCCTAAATGAGCTGGATAGTCTGCCAATATCCGCACCTAAACAAAGGTGGTAATCATAGAAACCGTCTCCTAATAATTCGGGAATCACTGGCCCCTCTTGGCTACACACAAGTTATGCCCAGTTTCCTGGGTCCAATTTTCCCCAATGTCCAAATTCCACCCTGTTAAATGCTCAGGGTCCAAGCTAGGTGTACCTCCCACACTCCTTCCAGATACTAAGAGTGTTAAGAAATATGTTAGCAAGGGAAAATCATTGAACTAAAAAAACTATGAGACTAAGGTCTCAACTCCACCCAATCAGGATAGCTAAATCTAAAAAATCAGCATCCTGGGACTTATCAAGCGCTATCTTCACCTTCTCTTGCGTACTCAGCTATCAAAAAAAGGTGACTTTCGCAGGAACGCCTCCAAGGCCGCCTTACAACTAATACAGTTAGGACAGATAAAATAGACAATATGCCAGACCCTGTCAGTGGCACAAGCAGTTAGGTTATCTTTTTACGTTTCTTCCCAGTTTACCATATTACAAATGCTTTAGGCTATGTTTGAGGTTCTGATGTACTCTCTTACCCTCTGTGACGGATGCTTCAGGATGGACCTCCACCCCAGGGATTCAGCAGAACTTCCAATCAATTGAGGTGTCTGCCTACCTTTCTTGTTGCGCAATCACGGATCCATCATGTTGGGGTCTCCTTCCTTTGGCTGCAGTCAGGTTCAAGGTCCCATCAGTTCCAGCTTCTTGGTCACCAAAAAGCTACTTGAGTTCAAAATCCGTTAAAAAGCAAAAAACAAGAGGTGTTTGGCAAAACAGGAACAGTTTGTTTAATTAAACATAATGGCCGGGAAAACAGTTACAGGCACAAGGTCTGAGGACTGTCTCAATTTACAATCAGTATGTGTCCTTCTTTAATACAAAACATGATGGGTTATAAAAGAATCCAGCTTACCATATATGGTAAGAAATGTTGGTTGCTACCTTTGGTTACCACAGGTTGGCCTGTGACTGGACACAATGTGGCTAGTAGATAACATGTCCAGATGTCCAGCATGGAGAGCGCATGATCACTGCTTGTTCTGGGTCCTGATTGGCTATGTATTCCTAGCTCATGTGGCATCTGACTTTTTATGGTGTTTTAGTAGTGCGCATACCCCCGCTGGCCATGTGTGCTTTATTTGGGAAATCAATTGGGGAGAGGAGTTGGCCTAACGGCTAGGGCGGTCGATGTCAAATCTGGGGAACCGGGTTAAGGCTCGGCAAGGACGCGCAACATCCTGTGATTCTGGGCAAATCACTAAATCTCCCCATGCCTAACAAAATACAAGCATTTGCAATGCAATAGGTCTCGCATTCACGCGAGTTTGAGCTGTTAGCATTGTAAATGACAATGCCTATTATTTATGTTTTGGGTTTTAAAACATAAATAAAAGGCATTGTCATTTACAATACTAATAGCTTAAACTCGCGCAAATGCGAGACCTATTGCATTGCAATAAAGGGCCTTCTCGACCACTTGTTAGATTTTAAATATCAGTGGAAGAGACCGGCCTGCGACGTCTTCAGAGTAGTGATAAATAGTGCAGTGAAGAAGATGTGTAAGTGTTGTAAATTACACAGACACAAAGTGTGAAGTGATAGTTACATATGATCCAAGCTATAAACACTAACAAAGCGCTGCAACACCTTTCGGTCTGTGATTACACTGTCGCAGCTCATGAGGAAGAGCAGGAGGGGGGGTCTATTTCCTGCCCTCTCTGTGATTTGAGTGTGCAGTGTGGCATTGCGTAATGTCATTGCTATCTTTGGCCTAATAAAAAACACTCCAGCTGTAGTAGGGCCCTGGCTTCACCTCCTGGTGCAGGGCGGGCTGTGCTTTATGGCAGGCATGGAGGGAGGGAGGGAGGGGGGGGGGAGGGTTGGTCTCGGGTGCAGCTCCGGCCTCGTACAGTGCCCCTGCTATTACTAGTGAACTAGAGGCACTGAGGTGGTGGTATTGGTATTGGTGTTATTGGTATTGGTGGTGGTGGTATTGGTATTGGTGGTATTGGTGGTAGTGGTGGTATTGGTGGTATTGGTGGTGGTATTGGTGGTGCTTGTAGTGGTGGTATTAGTGGTGGTGGTATTGGTGGTGGTGGCATTTGTGGTATTGGTGGTGGCTGTATTGGTGGTGGTGGTATTGGTGGTGGTGTTATTGGTGGTAGTATTGGTATTAGTGGTGGTACTGGTATTGGTGGTGGTGGTATTGATGGTGGCGGTATTGGTATTGGTGGTGGTGGTATTGGTATTGGTGGTGGTGGTATTGGTGGTGGTGGTACTGGTATTGGTAGTGGTGGTATTGGTGGTGGTATTGGTATTGGTGGTTGTGGTATTGGTGGTGGTATTGGTTGTATTGGTGGTGGTGCTATTGGTGGTATTGGTGGTGGTGGTGGTATTTGTGGTGGTATTGGTATTGGTGGTGGTATTTGTATTGGTGGTGGCATTGGTATTGGTACTGGTGGTGGTAGTATTTGTGGTGGTATTGGTGGTGCTGGTATTGGTGGTGGCGGTATTGGTGGTGGTGGTATTGGTGGTGGTGGTATTGGTGGTGGTGGTATTGGTGGTGGTGGTATTGGTGGTGGTGGTGGTATTGGTGGTGATGATATTGGTGGTGGTGGTGGTATTAGTGGTATTGGTGGTGGTGGTGGTATTAGTGGTGGTATTGGTGGTGGTGGTGGTATTGGTGGGGGGGTGGTATTGGTGGTGGTGGTGGTGGTATTGGTGGTGGTGGCATTGGTGGTGATTGGTGGTGATTGGTGGTATTGGTGGTGGTTGGTGGTATTGGTGGGGGTAAAATTAGAGGTGGTGGTGGTATTGGTGGTGGTATTGGTGGTGGTGGTATTGGTATTGGTGGTGGTGGTATTGGTGGTGGTATTGGCATTGGCAGTGGTATTGGTATTGCTGGTGGTGGTATTGATGGTGATGGTGGTATTGGTGGTGGTGGTATTGGTGGTTGTATTGGTGGTGGTTTTGGTGGTGGTATTGGTGGTGGTGGTATTGGTGGTGGTGTTGGTGGTGGTGGTATTGATGGTGGTGGTGGTGGTATTGGTGGTGGTGGTGGTATTGGTGGTGGTGATATTGGTGATGGTGGTGCTGGTATTGGTGGTGGTGGTATTGGTGGTGGTGGTATTGGTGGTGGTGGTGTTGGTGGTGGTGGTGATATTGGTGGTTGTGGTATTGGTGGTGGTGGTATTGGTGGTATTGGTGGTGGTGTTGGTGGTATTGATGGTGGTGGTAGTGGTGTTGGTGGTATTAATGGTGGTGGTGGTGGTGGCATTAGTGGTGGTATTGGTGGTGGTGGTGGTAGTATTGGTGTTTGTGGTATTGGTGGTGGTGGTGCTATTGGTGGTGGTGGTGGTAGTGGTATTGGTGGTGGTGGCATTGGTGGTGGTGGTAGTATTGGTGGTGGTGTTGGTGAAACAAGCAGTTTCAGCTGAAGCAGTGCATGTCCGGCCTGCAGCAAGAGAAACTCAATAAAGTAAATAGTGCTTACAGACTAAATAACAGGTCCTGTGTACAACTGAAGTAAAAGGGCCAGTCACCATGGGATGGTACAAATGAAGACAAGGCCGTACTAAGGAGGGACTAACAAGCCTATTAACGAATTCGAAGGCATTTACAAAAAACAATGACATAAGCCAATGAAAAATATGGGAGGAGAATGGGCGCGGCTTCTCTCCCATACTCTACTACAGCAGTCTCGCAGAGCGAGCAGCGCGTGCGTGCTGCCGCTAGGCTCGACCTAAAAATAAAAGTGTCCTCATGTAACGCAACTGGTGCTCGTGTAAAACGCTCCGATACCTTCGGGTCAAGTTCACGCTATATAAATCTCAGTAAAAAATTAATTTAAAAAAATCTACCTTGACCATTGTAATGTCACTGGCCCTATCCGTGGGATCGATCAAGAGTTTCCTACCCAAGCGTTTCCCAGCCAGCTATGCATCCTCTCACCTGTGACCAATCAAACAGCAATCCTGGGCCTTGGTCTCAGGGCCTGCTTGACTACATATTTGCTAGTTGATGTGGAGTTCACAACGGGCTATTCTGTTAGCAAGGATGAGATTTAATTTTCATATTAATACAAATATCAGTGGCAGCTGCAGATTGGGACTGCTCATTCCTCTCTCTCTGTTTCCTGTTTCCCATCCTAATGAGAGGTGACGCGGGTCCATACTCTACTGAGGGCTGGTTGGGGTTGTCCTGATTGTCATAGCTACACTTGTCCCAGACCATCACTGGAAGAGAGACGCAGCTTGAGCTGTACTGGGCTGACATCTTTACCTGCACTCGGAAAGGAGCTCCGTGCCAGCGCGGTGCTGACTCCCGGAGCTGCTATACTTGACTACTCCTTGGAGCAGATAGAAAGCCTATCGTACTACCTAAGTGGGGGGGGTTTCTTGCTGATCCCCCCCTCCACTGTTGCCTGCAACAACACCACCTGCTGGTGTTGACCCCCTGATAGTTGATCATAGGGAAACGCCGAGGCCACTGGACCCATTCTCTGGGGCGATCAGGGGGCAATCCCTGGAGGTGACTGGACGGGGGGAGAGACGAGTCCCCTCTGGCCGACAAACTAGATAAAATCTTGTCAGCCATAGCGGATTCCAGGCAAGACCTGCGCACCAGTATGGATGCTTTGGCGATGGAAGTGAGTCTGCTCCAGGACAACCACATAAAACTTTCAGGAAGGGTCACCGAAACGGAGCGTACACTCGACGATCTGTGGCCTACTGTCACTGATTTCATAGGTCTTGTCTGTTCTTTAACGACTAAGGTCCAAAACTTGGAAAATAGGGCAGAAGATTCCAAAGGTGGTCCAGCCACAATAATCTCCGAGTTGTTGAATTCCTTGAAGGGGCGGAGGGCCATGAGCCAGTAATAGCTCCGGTGCTGCTATCTGCCCATTATCAAGTGGAACGAGCACACAGAGTTAGGGCATGCATGCTGCCTCCGGGGTGGCCTCCCATACCAGTGGTGCTCTGCCTTATGGATTTCAGGGACAAGGAAACCATCCTGCACTGCTGCCCCACTACAATATGATGATGCAAGTATTTACTTATTCTGTGAATACACATTAATGGTGCAACATCAAAGGGCATCCTTCTTAGGTGTCAAGAAGCATCTGAGACAGGTGGGCCTTGCCTACTCCCTTCTATTTCTGGCAAAGCTCAAGTTGATGGCAAATCAGACCACCTGTTTTTTCACATAACCTGCAGAAGCCTGGGACTGGGTGGAACAGCTCCACTACTAGCCCTCCTCCCCGGCCACGCCAAAGCGCCAGGCTGGAACTAAGGGGTATGACAGAGGCAGCAATGAAACTGTCAGAGTGCCGAGATGCATGTGGAGGGGGCCCCCTCCCCTGCACAAGCATGAGAACTGCAGCAGCGGGCACAGACGTGACATACCTGGCCTCAGGGCACTGCTCTCCCCCTCAACTGCAGCCTGCAGATGACTCACAATCAGAAACAGCTTTGACTTCCTCAATAAGCAGCAATCCTTCCACAGTTCTACCTGTTGTAATCTCACAGATGGCAGACCTGCTTGTGTGGACTTGCTGTGCTAATGGAACAAAAATATTAGGCTTATTGGGATGTATCCCCTCCCCACCCATTCTCCCCGCGGGTTGCCTACATTTTCAAAGGCACTGACATGCACTAAATCCTTCACTCCGTATCGTAGGAATGGGTTTAGTTAAACCAAGGGTGTGGTTATCTTGAGTCTCCTCGCCTCTTTCCCTAATTTCCCTGGAGCTAGGTACTGACTCAATTCACTGGTTGCCCACCCCCCAATGAAAAAATTATTTTTGGCTGGAGACCTTAATGAGACTCCGCTATTAGAGTTCCCACACTATAGGTCGGCTAGTTCACTGTTTGGGTAACCACCGTTTTCGCGCCTACCCTGGGAGGGGAGTTGGGAATTAGGTTCTATTGTTTCGCAGGTCACACATCACATATTACACTGGCACTAAGTTGAGTACGTTCCCACAGTACTAGAAATCCATGATTAAGCTACAGATAATTACATGGAATGTTTGAGAGATGGGGACAGCGCGTAAGTGTCACCTGGTCCAACAGGAAACACATGTTGCACGCTGTGAAGATGTTCGATTACAAAAACAATGGCCCGGGCAGTGTTATAGTACTACCTATTCTGGGTTTGCCCGAGGCACACTGTTAGAAATGGGATCTCTAGTTGGCAAGGGTTTGCACCTTTGTCCAAGTAGGGACCCTTCTTCCTAGTCAGGGTAAGGGAGTTACACTCCTAAAATAACCCCTGCTCACCCCTTGGTAGCTTAGCACGAGCAGTCAGGCTTATTCTAGAGGCAGTGTGTAAAGCATTTGCACATAACCAATAGTAATACAGTGTAAACACTACAAACTGACACCACACCAGTTTAGAAAAATATCCAATATTTTTATATACTCAAGACAAGACCGATTACGACAAAAATCCACAATACAGTACTTTAAAAATGTATGCTTGATAAGGTAACTTCTTCTTTGCAGGAATAACACAAAAGCAAAGTTCGTACGAGTCGGTAGCCCCGTCCGGGTCTACCGCGATGCTGAAATACACAGAGTCCAACAGTTCCAGCCGACCGCGTCGCTACGGGCCAGCAGAGTCGTGAACAGACTCGGTCACAGTACCTTTTCTCATTGTGGCGGGCACGGAGCGTTCGAGCCGGTCGGCGTTCGTCGCGGTTGCGGTGCAAAGCGGAGCGGTGCAAGGTGCGGTGTCCCTCGATACGGTGCGGGCAGCGGCTCGGTGAGCGTCGTGCAGATGGAGTCGGTGAGTCCAAGGCGTGCGGTGCAGGGCAAGACGGTGTACGATGCGGTGCTGACAGGTTGCGATGCAGGCGACCAAGCCGGAGTGCGGGAGCTGGCATCGGACAGTGGTGCGAGTCGGAGCGGTGCGTCGCAAACGTGCGAGCGGTGCCCCAAATGCGATGCGGTCACGACTGTTGAGCCAGTGGCAGCGACAGCGTCGGTCTGGTCCGGCTGGCACAGTGAAGCGATGCGATGCGAACTGCGGTGCCCACAGGTCACGGTGCAAGCAGCGGCTCGGTGGCGATGGCGTCGGACGTCGTCGTCGGTGAGACCAGGGTTGCGGTGCGAGATGCGGACGGTGCGGTCTGCGGTGCACACAGGACACCGGGCCAGCGATGGAGTCGGTTGACGGAGTCGGTTGCGGTTCCCTTCCTCTGTGGCAACTGAAACAGCGTTCCAGAAGCGGTACCCAGAGGCTTGTGAAGTCTTTGCAGTCCCTGAGACTTCTTAACAGGAGGCCAGCTCGGTTTCAGGCCCTTGGAGATACTCAGCACAAGTTTGTAGAAAGTTCAGTCCAGTCCTTTCACTGCACAAGACAGAAGCAGCAACTGCAGGCCAACCCAACAAAGCAGTCACTCAGCAAAGGGGCAGTACTCCTCCTAGCAGTTCTCCAGCTCTTCTTCTTGGCAGGTTCCTTGATTCCAGCGAGATCTAAATTCATGAGGTCAGGTCCCCAATATTTATATCCCAAATTCCTTTGTTCTCTGAAGGCAGAGAGGCCTTTGCCTAGTCCAAACCAGTTCTGGTCAGTCTTGGAGCACTTTGTTGACAAGCCTCCGTATTTCCTTTCAGGGTGCAGGCTAGGGACATCAGACACACCACAGGAGGTGGAGCCAGCATTGTGGAGGGAAGGCCCAGCCCTATTCAGGTCCCAGGTGTACTCCTCCCACCCATCTACATGTAGATCTTGCTATTCAGCCCTGTGCTGACTCACCCTGTCTCCGGGCATCCCCCAGCCCCTGTCACTCACACTCCAGACAAGGAATACACAACCTAGCAGAGGCAGGCTTGGATGGTTAGACAAGAAAATACCTACTTTCTAAAAGTGGTATTTTCAAACACAGAATGTTAAAACCAACTTTACTAAAAGATGCATTTTATCATTCTGAGTCCAGGCATACTAAACTCGAATTTCTACCATGTTCCCTGGGTCAGTTAGGATTATAAGCTGTAATAATCAGAACTGCCCATTCTGGCCTACGGGGAACAGGTAGCCTTGCAATAGTGAAAAACGAAGTAGGCTGTATTTCACTATCAGGACATGCCACACACACCAGGGCATGTCCTACCTTTCACATACAATGCACCCTGCCCACAGGGGTACCTTGGGCCTACCTTAGGGGTGACTAACATGTAGAAAAGGGAAGGTTTAGGGACTTGCAAGTGTGTGCACTTGCCAAGTCGACATGGCAGCTCCAGGCTGCGCACAGGCTCTGCGTTGGCAGGCCCGAGTTACACTTTACGGGCTGTTTGCGTGGGGGCACAATCCAGTGCTGCAGCCCACCAACAGCATTTGATCTATAGGCCCTGGCACTCGCAGTGCCCTTTACTAGGGACTGACACATAGATCAAATAGCCAAAACATGGAAATACCAATCCATAACACATTTCATTCAGGAGCACTTGCACTTTACCACTGAGCAGCAGTGCGTAAAGTGCGCAGAAACACTAAACCAGCACAAAACAGAGTCAAAACCAGGAGGTCAGAAAGCAAAAGTCAGGGGAAACACGCCAAAAGATGCCAAGTCTAACACATGTCCCCTCCAGCTGAAAGTAGGGAGAACTACCCAACCCCATTGGAGTTCTCTTCACTAAGGCGGAAGAACCTGGACAGACCATCTGTGTTGGCGTGTTCTGTACCAGGACGGTGATCCACCGTAGGGTCCATTCCCTGTAGGGAGATGGACCACCTCAGCAGTTTTGGATTCTCACCCCTCATTTGCATCAACCATCTGAGGGGCCTGTGGTCCGTCTGAACCCGGAAGTGAGTCCCAAACAGGTATGGTCTCAGCTTCTTCAGTGCCCAGACCACAGCAAAAGCTTCCCTTTCTATGGCACGCCACCTCTGTTCCCTGGGGAGTAGTCTCCTGCTAAGGAAGACTACAGGCTGATCCAGGCCCTCTTCATTCAGTTGTGAGAGCACCGCTCCCACACCATGCTCTGAAGCGTCAGTCTGCACGACAAATTCCTTGGAGAAGTCAGGTGCCTTGAGCACGGGCGCCGTGCACATGGCTGCCTTCAGGGCATCAAAAGCTTTCTGGCAGGACTCAGTCCAGATCACTTTCCTGGGCTGCTTCTTGAAGTCAGCTCTGTTAAGGGGGCAACGATGGTGCCATAGCCCTTAACAAACCTCCTATAGTAGCCGGTGAGACCTAAGAAGGCTCTCACTTCTGTCTGGGTCTTGGGGGCTCCCAAGCCAGAATGGTGTCAATCTTGGGTTGTAGTGGTGCCACCTGGCCGCTTCCTACCTGGTGTCTCAAGTACACCACAGAACCCTGCCCGATCTGGCACTTACTGGCCTTGATCGTGAGGCCTGCACCTTGCAGAGCCCTCAACACTTTCTCAAGGTGCTGTAAATGTTCTTCCCAGCTGGAACTGAACACAGCAATGTCATCCAGGTAGGCGGCACTGAAATCCTCCAGCCCAGCCAACACCTGATTGACCAACCTCTGAAAGGTGGCAGGGGCATTCTTCAACCCAAAGGGCATCACCCGGAATTGGTAATGACCTTCTGGGGTTGAGAATGCTGATCTCTCCTTAGCCCCATCGGTTAAGGCAATCTGCCAGTACCCAGACGTTAAATCAAACGTGCTGAGGAACCGGGCAGCTCCCAACCGATCAATGAGCTCATCAGCTCTGGGGATGGGGTGCGCGTCAGTCCTGGTGACGGCATTGAGCCCACGGTAGTCCACACAAAACCGCAGTTCTGGAGTGGCACCGGGTGCAGCAGCCTTTGGGACCAAGACCACTGGGCTGGCCCAAGGACTGTTGGAGGGCTCAATCACCCCTAACGCCAACATCTTAGAGACCTCCTCCTTGATGCTGGCTCTGACCCGGTCAGTCAACCTGTAAATCTTGTGCTTCACAGGAGGGCTGTCACCCGTGTCCACGTCATGGGTACACCAGTGAGTAACACCGGGGGTCAGAGAGAACAGTGGGGCGAACTGTTCCAACAACTGGTGACAGTCCCCCTGCTGCTCGTGAGTCAGAGTAGGGGAGAGGATCACACCTTCTACTGACCCATCATGCTCCTTGGTAGACAGGAGGTCAGGGAGAGGCTCACTCTCCTCTTCCACCCCATCATCTGTCACCAAGAGCATACTCACTTCGGACCTCTCGAAGTGGGGCTTGAGGCGGTTCACGTGAAGGACCCTCAAAGGGTTCCTTGGAGCCTGCAAATCCACCAGGTAGGTGACGTCACTTTTGCGCTCCACCACCTCATATGGCCCAGTCCACTTGTCCTGCAAGGCACAAGGTTCCACTGGGGCCATGACCCACACTTTTTGCCCAGGTTGAAATTCGACCAGAGTGGCATTCTGGTCATACCACCTTTTCATTTCTTCCTGGCTTGCTTCTAGGTTCGCCTGAGCGAGTTTCCTGAAGCGGGCAGTTTGGTTTCTAAAGGCCAGCATGTAACTAAACACATCCTGGGGAGTTTTCCTGGGAGCTGCCTCCCAGCCTTCCTTTACCAAACTCAGAGGTCCTCTGACAGGGTGGCCATACAGGAGCTCAAAGGGGCTGTACCCAAGAGACTTCTGAGGCACCTCCCTGTATGCGAAGAGCAGGCATGGCAAGAGGACGTCCCACTTACGCCTCATGGGTTCTGTTAGACCCTTGATAATGCCTTTCAAGGTCTGGTTGAATCTCTCCACCAGACCGTTTCCTTGTGGGTGGTAAGGAGTGGTGAACTTGTAGGTTACACAGCACTCCTTCCACAGGGATGTCATATACTTGGATATGAAATTGGTCCCCCTATCAGAAACCACCTCTCTGGGGAATCCCACACGGGAAAAGATCCCCATTAACACCCGGCCCACCACTGGCGCCGTCGTTGTCCGGAGAGGGATTGCCTCAGGGTACCGGGTGGCATGGTCCACCAAGACCAGGATGTACCTGTTGCCCATGGCTGTCTTGGGATCCAGTGGCCCCACAATATCCATCCCCACCCTTTCAAAGGGTGTACCAACAACAGGAAAAGGTTGGAGAGGAGCTTTGACCTTCCTCCCACTCTTACCACTTGCCTGGCAAGTTTGGCAAGACCTACAGTGTGCATCCGACTGCCTTCGCATTTGGGGCCAAAAGAAGTGGGTGACAAGCCTGTCAAAGGTCTTGTCCTGCCCCAAATGTCCTGCCAAAGGCACGTCATGAGCCAGACCCAGTAGGAAGGTCCTGAAGCGCTGGGGTACCACCAGCACACGGGCTGACCCAGGCTCAGCAACCTTAGGCTCACTGTATAGGAGACCATTCTCCCAGTAGATCAGATGTGACCCGGGCTGATTACCAGCTGCCTGGTCTGCAGCCTGCCGCCGCAGACCCTCCAGAGTAGGGCACTCGTTCTGCTCCCTGCAGAACTCCTCCCTGGTGGGACCCCCTTCTTGCTGCCAATGGGTCAGCTCAGAGATGTCTCCCAGTTCGGCTACCTGCTCCCTGTAGGCACCGGGGTGTCCCCCTCGAGGTCCGCCTCCTCCCGGTCCGTGGGAACTTCGGGGGCCGGTTTCCCGCGCCCCCTGCCCTTCCTCTTAGCAGGGACTTGGGCCACTGTTCCAGGCTCCAAGTCCTCTTGATCACCCTTCCTGGCTGCCATTGACCGAGTAGACACGCATGCCCACTCTGGCAACCCAAGCATCTCCAAGTGAGACCTGAGCTCAACATCCTTCCATAAGGACTGCTCCAGCTCGTTACCTAGCAGACAATCTACAGGCATGGTGGGGCTCACAACCACCCTCAAGGGACCTGAGACACCCCCCCCATTCAAAGGGAACCTGCACCACCATACACTGGCGCTCAGAGTTGTCTACAGCAACTACTTGGTGGAATGCCCCTGGGACTACCTGCTTCTCAGAGACCAGGTGACACCGGACTGTGGTCACACTGGCTCCAGTATCTCTGAGAGCCTCTACCCTGTTCCCATTAATGGTCACCCAGGTGCTATATTTCTTAGTGTTAGGGGGCACCTGGTTTCCTGGGACCATCTCACTGTCCCCTAGTGAGACAAGGGTCATTTCTGCGGGATCCCCACCCTCCTGTGGGCACCCCTCCTCCCCAAGCGCTACACTAGCCAATACTTTGGACTGTCCACCGGTGGGCGGCTGTGTCCCCTTTGGGCACTTGGGGTCCCCCTTAAAGTGACCTACCTGGTCACATGCATAACACTTGCGGGGGCCGGTCTCACCAGGCTTCCCTGTAGAGACCCCTTTCTTCTTATCACCGGGGGGCTGGGAACCTTTACCCTGGGTACTAGTTTAGGGCCCTTTAGAGAACTCCTGTGCTTTACCCTTGTCCCCCCCACCTTTCTGCTGGGGACCCTGCCCACCTTTGGCTGAGTCTCCCCCAAATGCTTTCTTGTGGACCCTGGTACTCACCCAGCGGTCCGCCTCCATAGCAAGCTTCCTGGGGTCAGTTAGCTTACTATCAACTAGGTGCTGGCGCAGATCTGCAAAACATAGACTAGACAAGTGCTCCCATGCAATCATATTGTAGAGCCCCTGAAAATCTGTTACATTACTGCCCTTCACCCAACCATCCAGCGACCTACAGAACATATCCACACATTCCAACCAAGTGTTGGCCTCAGACTTTTTACTGGACCTAAACTGATCCCTGTACTTCTCAGGAGTGAGCCCATACCTAGTGAGGAGAGCGTCTTTCATGTCAGCATAGGTGAGGTCCTGCCCCTTACCCAAAGCTATCAGAGTATCCCTAGCTTCCTCTGGAAAGAGAGGCCACAACCCCGCTCCCCAGTTCCTTTCAGGGACCCCATTCATATGAATAGACGACTCGTACCCTTGAAACCACCTTTGTATGTCATCACCCTTTTTGTACTCTTTACCTACATTCTTGGGGATGTGTACAATCCTGTCTGTGTGTGCTGATGAATTGCTGCCACCATCTGAACCGGATCTACTCTTTAGCTCCAGCTCCTTGATCATTCTCTCATGATCTAGTACCATTTTTCTTTCCTCCATGGCTATTCTTTTCTCTTCCCTCTCACTTTCTATTCTGAGTTTCTCCAATTCAAACCTCCTTACTTCCCGCCTGTCCTCCAGCTCCTCTGGGGACAAACTACTGCTGCCTGGCCTGGAGGGTTCCCCCCCTCCCAAAAGCACATCCACCCTAGGAACAGGCTCCTCCACCTCTCCATTGAGATCACCAGGTTGCCCACTGGCACCTCTGGCTGCTACCCAGGCCCTCAGCGCCTTTTGTAGCTCATCCTTCCTGGTGAGGCCTCTGACCTGGACTTTCAGGTTCTTGCAAATCGATTTTAACTCCTTGACATTGTAGGCTTCCAATCGATCCTCCTCAAAGGCAATTTCTACTGATGCAATTGATGATACTATTGATTCAGGCATGTTGAAGTAGCAAGTTCAAACTGGCAAGATCAAAAATAGGCCAAAAGAAAAAGAACCTGTAAGTGGTACGTAATGGTCTGCGATATGGTAGTAGTGCACACCAATCACTGTAAGTCAAGTGCAAACACAAGTCCTATCCTCACCGCTGACAACCAATGTTAGAAATGGGATCTCTAGTTGGCAAGGGTTTGCACCTTTGTCCAAGTAGGGACCCTTCTTCCTAGTCAGGGTAAGGGAGTTACACTCCTAAAATAACCCCTGCTCACCCCCTTGGTAGCTTGGCACGAGCAGTCAGGCTTATTCTAGAGGCAGTGTGTAAAGCATTTGCACATAACCAACAGTAATACAGTGTAAACACTACAAACTGGCACCACACCAGTTTAGAAAAATATCCAATATTTTTATATACTCAAGACAAGACCGATTACGACAAAAATCCACAATACAGTACTTTAAAAATGTATGCTTGATAAGGTAACTTCTTCTTTGCAGGAATAACACAAAAGCAAAGTTCGTACGAGTCGGTAGCCCCGTCCGGGTCTACCGCGATGCTGAAATACACAGAGTCCAACAGTTCCAGCCGACCGCGTCGCTACGGGCCAGCAGAGTCGTGAACAGACTCGGTCACAGTACCTTTTCTCGTTGTGGCGGGCACGGAGCGTGCGAGCCGGTCGGCGTTCGTCGCGGTTGCGGTGCAAAGCGGAGCGGTGCAAGGTGCGGTGTCCCTCGATGCGGTGCGGGCAACGGCTCGGTGAGCGTCGTGCAGACGGAGTCGGTGAGTCCAAGGTGTGCGGTGCAGGGCGAGACGGTGTACGATGCGGTGCTGACAGGTTGCTATGCAGGCGACCAAGCCGGAGTGCGGGAGCTGGCGTCGGACAGTGGTGCGAGTCGGAGCGGTGCGTCGCAAACGTGCGAGCGGTGCCCCAAATGCGATGCGGTCACGACTGTTGAGCCAGTGGCAGCGACAGCGTCGGTCTGGTCCGGCTGCCACAGTGAAGCGATGCGATGCGAACTGCGGTGCCCACAGGTCACGGTGCAAGCAGCGGCTCGGTGGCGATGGCGTCGGACGTCGTCGTCGGTGAGACCAGGGTTGCAGTGTGAGATGCGGACGGTGCGGTCTGCGGTGCACACAGGACACCGGGCCAGCGATGGAGTCGGTTGACGGAGTCGGTTGCGGTTCCCTTCCTCTGTGGCAACTGAAACAGCGTTCCAGAAGCGGTACCCAGAGGCTTGTGAAGTCTTTGCAGTCCCTGAGACTTCTTAACAGGAGGCCAGCTAGGTTTCAGGCTCTTGGAGATACTCAGCACAAGTTTGTAGAAAGTTCAGTCCAGTCCTTTCACTGCCCAAGACAGAAGCAGCAACTGCAGGCCAACCCAACAAAGCAGTCACTCAGCAAAGGGGCAGTACTCCTCCTAGCAGCTCTCCAGCTCTTCTTCTTGGCAGGTTCCTTGATTCCAGCGAGATCTAAATTCATGAGGTCAGGTCCCCAATATTTATATCCCAAATTCCTTTGTTCTCTGAAGGCAGAGAGGCCTTTGCCTAGTCCAAACCAGTTCTGGTCAGTCTTGGAGCACTTTGTTGACAAGCCTCCGTATTTCCTTTCAGGGTGCAGGCTAGGGACATCAGACACACCACAGGAGGTGGAGCCAGCATTGTGGAGGGAAGGCCCAGCCCTATTCAGGTCCCAGGTGTACTCCTCCCACCCATCTACATGTAGATCTTGCTATTCAGCCCTGTGCTGACTCACCCTGTCTCCTGGCATCCCCCAGCCCCTGTCACTCACACTCCAGACAAGGAATACACAACCTAGCAGAGGCAGGCTTGGATGGTTAGACAAGAAAATACCCACTTTCTAAAAGTGGTATTTTCAAACACAGAATGTTAAAACCAACTTTACTAAAAGATGCATTTTATCATTCTGAGTCCAGGCATACTAAACTCGAATTTCTACCATGTTCCCTGGGTCAGTTAGGATTATAAGCTGTAATAATCAGAACTGCCCATTCTGGCCTACGGGGAACAGGTAGCCTTGCAATAGTGAAAAACGAAGTAGGCTGTATTTCACTATCAGGACATGCCACACACACCAGGGCATGTCCTACCTTTCACATACAATGCACCCTGCCCACAGGGGTACCTTGGGCCTACCTTAGGGGTGACTAACATGTAGAAAAGGGAAGGTTTAGGGACTTGCAAGTGTGTGCACTTGCCAAGTCGACATGGCAGCTCCAGGCTGCGCACAGGCTCTGCGTTGGCAGGCCCGAGTTACACTTTACGGGCTGTTTGCGTGGGGGCACAATCCAGTGCTGCAGCCCACCAACAGCATTTGATCTATAGGCCCTGGCACTCGCAGTGCCCTTTACTAGGGACTGACACATAGATCAAATAGCCAAAACATGGAAATACCAATCCATAACACATTTCATTCAGGAGCACTTGCACTTTACCACTGAGCAGCAGTGCGTAAAGTGCGCAGAAACACTAAACCAGCACAAAACAGAGTCAAAACCAGGAGGTCAGAAAGCAAAAAGTCAGGGGAAACACGCCAAAAGATGCCAAGTCTAACACATGTCCCCTCCAGCTGAAAGTAGGGAGAACTACCCAACCCCATTGGAGTTCTCTTCACTAAGGCGGAAGAACCTGGACAGACCATCTGTGTTGGCGTGTTCTGTACCAGGACGGTGATCCACCGTAGAGTCCATTCCCTGTAGGGAGATGGACCACCTCAGCAGTTTTGGATTCTCACCCCTCATTTGCATCAACCATCTGAGGGGCCTGTGGTCCGTCTGAACCCGGAAGTGAGTCCCAAACAGGTATGGTCTCAGCTTCTTCAGTGCCCAGACCACAGCAAAAGCTTCCCTTTCTATGGCACGCCACCTCTGTTCCCTGGGGAGTAGTCTCCTGCTAAGGAAGACTACAGGCTGATCCAGGCCCTCTTCATTCAGTTGTGAGAGCACCGCTCCCACACCATGCTCTGAAGCGTCAGTCTGCACGACAAATTCCTTGGAGAAGTCAGGTGCCTTGAGCACGGGCGCCGTGCACATGGCTGCCTTCAGGGCATCAAAAGCTTTCTGGCAGGACTCAGTCCAGATCACTTTCCTGGGCTGCTTCTTCGAAGTCAGCTCTGTTAAGGGGGCAACGATGGTGCCATAGCCCTTAACAAACCTCCTATAGTAGCCGGTGAGACCTAAGAAGGCTCTCACTTCTGTCTGGGTCTTGGGGGGCTCCCAAGCCAGAATGGTGTCAATCTTGGGTTGTAGTGGTGCCACCTGGCCGCTTCCTACCTGGTGTCTCAAGTACACCACAGAACCCTGCCCGATCTGGCACTTACTGGCCTTGATCGTGAGGCCTGCACCTTGCAGAGCCCTCAACACTTTCTCAAGGTGCTGTAAATGTTCTTCCCAGCTGGAACTGAACACAGCAATGTCATCCAGGTAGGCGGCACTGAAATCCTCCAGCCCAGCCAACACCTGATTGACCAACCTCTGAAAGGTGGCAGGGGCATTCTTCAACCCAAAGGGCATCACCCGGAATTGGTAATGACCTTCTGGGGTTGAGAATGCTGATCTCTCCTTAGCCCCATCAGTTAAGGCAATCTGCCAGTACCCAGACGTTAAATCAAACGTGCTGAGGAACCGGGCAGCTCCCAACCGATCAATGAGCTCATCAGCTCTGGGGATGGGGTGCGCGTCAGTCCTGGTGATGGCATTGAGCCCACGGTAGTCCACACAAAACCGCAGTTCTGGAGTGGCACCGGGTGCAGCAACCTTTGGGACCAAGACCACTGGGCTGGCCCAAGGACTGTTGGAGGGCTCAATCACCCCTAACGCCAACATCTTAGAGACCTCCTCCTTGATGCTGGCTCTGACCCGGTCAGTCAACCTGTAAATCTTGTGCTTCACAGGAGGGCTGTCACCCGTGTCCACGTCATGGGTACACCAGTGAGTAACACCGGGGGTCAGAGAGAACAGTGGGGCGAACTGTTCCAACAACTGGTGACAGTCCCCCTGCTGCTCGTGAGTCAGAGTAGGGGAGAGGATCACACCTTTTACTGACCCATCATGCTCCTTGGTAGACAGGAGGTCAGGGAGAGGCTCACTCTCCTCTTCCACCCCATCATCTGTCACCAAGAGCATACTCACTTCGGACCTCTCGAAGTGGGGCTTGAGGCGGTTCACGTGAAGGACCCTCAAAGGGTTCCTTGGAGCCTGCAAATCCACCAGGTAGGTGACGTCACTTTTGCGCTCCACCACCTCATATGGCCCAGTCCACTTGTCCTGCAAGGCACAAGGTTCCACTGGGGCCATGACCCACACTTTTTGCCCAGGTTGAAATTCGACCAGAGTGGCATTCTGGTCATACCACCTTTTCATTTCTTCCTGGCTTGCTTCTAGGTTCGCCTGAGCGAGTTTCCTGAAGCGGGCAGTTTGGTTTCTAAAGGCCAGCATGTAACTAAACACATCCTGGGGAGTTTTCCTGGGAGCTGCCTCCCAGCCTTCCTTTACCAAACTCAGAGGTCCTCTGACAGGGTGGCCATACAGGAGCTCAAAGGGGCTGTACCCAAGAGACTTCTGAGGCACCTCCCTGTATGCGAAGAGCAGGCATGGCAAGAGGACGTCCCACTTACGCCTCATGGGTTCTGTTAGACCCTTGATAATGCCTTTCAAGGTCTGGTTGAATCTCTCCAGCAGACCGTTTCCTTGTGGGTGGTAAGGAGTGGTGAACTTGTAGGTTACACAGCACTCCTTCCACAGGGATGTCATATACTTGGATATGAAATTGGTCCCCCTATCAGAAACCACCTCTCTGGGGAATCCCACACGGGAAAAGATCCCCATTAACACCCGGCCCACCACTGGCGCCGTCGTTGTCCGGAGAGGGATTGCCTCAGGGTACCGGGTGGCATGGTCCACCAAGACCAGGATGTACCTGTTGTCCATGGCTGTCTTGGGATCCAGTGGCCCCACAATATCCATCCCCACCCTTTCAAAGGGTGTACCAACAACAGGAAAAGGTTGGAGAGGAGCTTTGACCTTCCTCCCACTCTTACCACTTGCCTGGCAAGTTTGGCAAGACCTACAGTGTGCATCCGACTGCCTTCGCATTTGGGGCCAAAAGAAGTGGGTGACAAGCCTGTCAAAGGTCTTGTCCTGCCCCAAATGTCCTGCCAAAGGCACGTCATGAGCCAGACCCAGTAGGAAGGTCCTGAAGCGCTGGGGTACCACCAGCACACGGGCTGACCCAGGCTCAGCAACCTTAGGCTCACTGTATAGGAGACCATTCTCCCAGTAGATCAGATGTGACCCGGGCTGATTACCAGCTGCCTGGTCTGCAGCCTGCCGCCGCAGACCCTCCAGAGTAGGGCACTCGTTCTGCTCCCTGCAGAACTCCTCCCTGGTGGGACCCCCTTCTTGCTGCCAATGGGTCAGCTCAGAGATGTCTCCCAGTTCGGCTACCTGCTCCCCTGTAGGCACCGGGGTGTCCCCTCGAGGTCCGCCTCCTCCCGGTCCGTGGGAACTTCGGGGGCCGGTTTCCCGCGCCCCCTGCCCTTCCTCTTAGCAGGGACTTGGGCCACTGTTCCAGGCTCCAAGTCCTCTTGATCACCCTTCCTGGCTGCCATTGACCGAGTAGACACGCATGCCCACTCTGGCAACCCAAGCATCTCCAAGTGAGACCTGAGCTCAACATCCTTCCATAAGGACTGATCCAGCTCGTTACCTAGCAGACAATCTACAGGCATGGTGGGGCTAACAACCACCCTCAAGGGACCTGAGACCCCCCCCATTCAAAGGGAACCTGCGCCACCATACACTGGCGCTCAGAGTTGTCTACAGCAACTACTTGGTGGAATGCCCCTGGGACTACCTGCTTCTCAGAGACCAGGTGACACCAGACTGAGGTCACACTGGCTCCAGTATCTCTGAGAGCCTCTACCCTGTTCCCATTAATGGTCACCCAGGTGCTATATTTCTTTGTGTTAGGGGGCACCTGGTTTCCTGGGACCATCTCACTGTCCCCTAGTGAGACAAGGGTCATTTCTGCGGGATCCCCACCCTCCTGTGGGCACCCCTCCTCCCCAAGCGCTACACTAGCCAACACTTTGGACTGTCCACCGGTGGGCGGCTGTGTCCCCTTTGGGCACTTGGGGTCCCCCTTAAAGTGACCTACCTGGTCACATGCATAACACTTGCGGGGGCCGGTCTCACCAGGCTTCCCTGTAGAGACCCCTTTCTTCTTATCACCGGGGGGCTGGGAACCTTTACCCTGGGTACTAGTTTAGGGCCCTTTAGAGAACTCCTGTGCTTTACCCTTGTCCCCCCCACCTTTCTGCTGGGGACCCTGCCCACCTTTGGCTGAGTCTCCCCCAAATGCTTTCTTGTGGACCCTGGTACTCACCCAGCGGTCCGCCTCCATAGCAAGCTTCCTGGGGTCAGTTAGCTTACTATCAACTAGGTGCTGGCGCAGATCTGCAAAACATAGACTAGACAAGTGCTCCCATGCAATCATATTGTAGAGCCCCTGAAAATCTGTTACATTACTGCCCTTCACCCAACCATCCAGCGACCTACAGAACATATCCACACATTCCAACCAAGTGTTGGCCTCAGACTTTTTACTGGACCTAAACTGATCCCTGTACTTCTCAGGAGTGAGCCCATACCTAGTGAGGAGAGCGTCTTTCATGTCAGCATAGGTGAGGTCCTGCCCCTTACCCAAAGCTATCAGAGTATCCCTAGCTTCCTCTGGAAAGAGAGGCCACAACCCCGCTCCCCAGTTCCTTTCAGGGACCCCATTCATATGAATAGACGACTCGTACCCTTGAAACCACCTTTGTATGTCATCACCCTTTTTGTACTCTTTACCTACATTCTTGGGGATGTGTACAATCCTGTCTGTGTGTGCTGATGAATTGCTGCCACCATCTGAACCGGATCTACTCTTTAGCTCCAGCTCCTTGATCATTCTCTCATGATCTAGTACCATTTTCTTTCCTCCATGGCTATTCTTTTCTCTTCCCTCTCACTTTCTATTCTGAGTTTCTCCAATTCAAACCTCCTTACTTCCCGCCTGTCCTCCAGCTCCTCTGGGGACAAACTACTGCTGCCTGGCCTGGAGGGTTCCCCCCTCCCAAAAGCACATCCACCCTAGGAACAGGCTCCTCCACCTCTCCATTGAGATCACCAGGTTGCCCACTGGCACCTCTGGCTGCTACCCAGGCCCTCAGCGCCTTTTGTAGCTCATCCTTCCTGGTGAGGCCTCTGACCTGGACTTTCAGGTTCTTGCAAATCGATTTTAACTCCTTGACATTGTAGGCTTCCAATCGATCCTCCTCAAAGGCAATTTCTACTGATGCAATTGATGATACTATTGATTCAGGCATGTTGAAGTAGCAAGTTCAAACTGGCAAGATCAAAAATAGGCCAAAAAGAAAAAGAACCTGTAAGTGGTACGTAATGGTCTGCGATATGGTAGTAGTGCACACCAATCACTGTAAGTCAAGTGCAAACACAAGTCCTATCCTCACCGCTGACAACCAATGTTAGAAATGGGATCTCTAGTTGGCAAGGGTTTGCACCTTTGTCCAAGTAGGGACCCTTCTTCCTAGTCAGGGTAAGGGAGTTACACTCCTAAAATAACCCCTGCTCACCCCCTTGGTAGCTTGGCACGAGCAGTCAGGCTTATTCTAGAGGCAGTGTGTAAAGCATTTGCACATAACCAACAGTAATACAGTGTAAACACTACAAACTGGCACCACACCAGTTTAGAAAAATATCCAATATTTTTATATACTCAAGACAAGACCGATTACGACAAAAATCCACAATACAGTACTTTAAAAATGTATGCTTGATAAGGTAACTTCTTCTTTGCAGGAATAACACAAAAGCAAAGTTCGTACTGAGTCGGTAGCCCCGTCCGGGTCTACCGCGATGCTGAAATACACAGAGTCCAACAGTTCCAGCCGACCGCGTCGCTACGGGCCAGCAGAGTCGTGAACAGACTCGGTCACAGTACCTTTTCTCATTGTGGCGGGCACGGAGCGTGCGAGCCGGTCGGCATTCGTCGCGGTTGCGGTGCAAAGCGGAGCGGTGCAAGGTGCGGTGTCCCTCGATGCGGTGCGGGCAACGGCTCGGTGAGCGTCGTGCAGACGGAGTCGGTGAGTCCAAGGTGTGCGGTGCAGGGCGAGACGGTGTATGATGCAGTGCTGACAGGTTGCGATGCAGGCGACCAAGCCGGAGTGCGGGAGCTGGCGTCGGACAGTGGTGCGAGTCGGAGCGGTGCGTCGCAAACGTGCGAGCGGTGCCCCAAATGCGATGCGGTCACGACTGTTGAGCCAGTGGCAGCGACAGCGTCGGTCTGGTCCGGCTGCCACAGTGAAGCGATGCGATGCGAACTGCGGTGCCCACAGGTCACGGTGCAAGCAGCGGCTCGGTGGCGATGGCGTCGGACGTCGTCGTCGGTGAGACCAGGGTTGCGGTGCGAGATGCGGACGGTGCGGTCTGCGGTGCACACAGGACACCGGGCCAGCGATGGAGTCGGTTGACGGAGTCGGTTGCGGTTCCCTTCCTCTGTGGCAACTGAAACAGCGTTCCAGAAGCGGTACCCAGAGGCTTGTGAAGTCTTTGCAGTCCCTGAGACTTCTTAACAGGAGGCCAGCTCGGTTTCAGGCCCTTGGAGATACTCAGCACAAGTTTGTAGAAAGTTCAGTCCAGTCCTTTCACTGCCCAAGACAGAAGCAGCAACTGCAGGCCAACCCAACAAAGCAGTCACTCAGCAAAGGGGCAGTACTCCTCCTAGCAGCTCTCCAGCTCTTCTTCTTGGCAGGTTCCTTGATTCCAGCGAGATCTAAATTCATGAGGTCAGGGTCCCAATATTTATATCCCAAATTCCTTTGTTCTCTGAAGGCAGAGAGGCCTTTGCCTAGTCCAAACCAGTTCTGGTCAGTCTTGGAGCACTTTGTTGACAAGCCTCCGTATTTCCTTTCAGGGTGCAGGCTAGGGCCATCAGACACACCACAGGAGGTGGAGCCAGCATTGTGGAGGGAAGGCCCAGCCCTATTCAGGTCCCAGGTGTACTCCTCCCACCCATCTACATGTAGATCTTGCTATTCAGCCCTGTGCTGACTCACCCTGTCTCCTGGCATCCCCCAGCCCCTGTCACTCACACTCCAGACAAGGAATACACAACCTAGCAGAGGCAGGCTTGGATGGTTAGACAAGAAAATACCCACTTTCTAAAAGTGGTATTTTCAAACACAGAATGTTAAAACCAACTTTACTAAAAGATGCATTTTATCATTCTGAGTCCAGAGCATACTAAACTCGAATTTCTATCATGTTCCCTGGGTCAGTTAGGATTATAAACTGTAATAATCAGAACTGCCCATTCTGGCCTACGGGGAACAGGTAGCCTTGCAATAGTGAAAAACGAAGTAGGCTGTATTTCACTATCACGACATGCCACACACACCAGGGCATGTCCTACCTTTCACATACAATGCACCCTGCCCACAGGGCCTACCTTAGGGGTGACTAACATGTAGAAAAGGGAAGGTTTAGGGACTTGCAAGTGTGTGCACTTGCCAAGTCGACATGGCAGCTCCAGGCTGCGCACAGGCTCTGCGTTGGCAGGCCCGAGTTACACTTTACGGGCTGTTTGCGTGGGGGGCACAATCCAGTGCTGCAGCCCACCAACAGCATTTGATCTATAGGCCCTGGCACTCGCAGTGCCCTTTACTAGGGACTGACACATAGATCAAATAGCCAAAACATGGAAATACCAATCCATAACACATTTCATACAGGAGCACTTGCACCTTACCACTGATCAGCAGTGCGTAAAGTGCGCAGAAACACTAAACCAGCACAAAACAGAGTCAAAACCAGGAGGTCAGAAAGCAAAAAGTCAGGGGAAACACGCCAAAAGATGCCAAGTCTAACACACACTAATATGGATAGGGGCTTTGCCACAGAAATAGACCCCAAGGGACGCTATGTGTTTGTGGAGGGACAACTTGATGGCCCCCAGCTCCAATTGGGTAGCATCTATGTGCCGAATATGGCGCAACAAGCATTCTTGGACCGTCTGACGGTCAGTCTCATGAAATGGGAACATATCCCATGGATCATTGCAGGGGACTTTAATAGTGTCCTCAATCTCGTCCTCGATAACTCATATCCCCGCTACCTAACTCTCCCATTGCGGCAAGTCAGCGGGCATCACACAGTGGCTCACACATTGGTCTTTTTTAGACAGCTGGCAAACATTGCACCCAGACTCGAGGGGCTATCCTACTACTCTCCACTTCATGATCTTCATGTCAGCTGGACCGCATTTTCTGTCATCTGGACATTCATTTGCAGGTAACGAACGGGGTGTACCTTGGTGAACCTTTCTCAGACCATAACCCATTGCAGTTACAATGACTGGGGGGCTCCCAATTTGCCCCTCCTGGAGCCTTCAACCCATCATGTTTGAGGATACTGTATTCCGTGACACAACCCAGGATGTGCTGTCTCGATACATGGTAGAGAATTGGGGCACAGCCACGTCCAGACCAATAGAATGGGAGACTCTCAAAGTGGTGTTACGCGGTCAGTGTATCAATGCTGGGATGTGCAGGAAGCTGGCTCTGTATATACTATACCAAAATGAGGTATAGTGTGCACAGAGTCCAGTGGAACCCCAAAGGTAGGCAGAGGTAAAAGTAGATAGCAACTTACGCTCTATTTGTGGTAGTGTGGGCGAGCAATAAGGCTTTATCAGAGGGTAGTGTTAAGCATTTATTGTACACACTCAATCAGCAAATGATGTCACACACTCAAAGACTGAACTCAGACCAATTTTGTTTGTATAAAAATACTGTTAAGTTATTTTATTTCTAGAACCAAGCCAAGCCTGGCACAGGTAAGTGAAATAAATGCTTTGCAAAATTTTACGCAGTGTTTACAAGTGAATGCAAGTTCAAATGCAGTTGTTTGAAATACAGGTAAGTCAAGGTATTGAAATTACTGAACAGATTACTTTTTCGTTACTTTTTACATTACTTTTTAAGTTACTTTTTCTACTCGGTATGATATGCCTAGATATCACACTGGGACATTTCCTAGAGAAAAGGTAAGTAAAATCAGTTTTGCACAGTTGTAATTTTTCAGGTTTCCATACAAGTCAACTCCACACTAAAAACATTTTTTCAGAGAAAACAACAGTCAATAGGTTCCTATGGAGAGAAATTAAGTTAACGGTTACCAGGTAAGTACTCGGTCTTTGGGGTTGAGTTTCTGGGGTTAGAACAAGGGTTCCGCCAGGGTCAAGGATGCACTCTTGCTACACCCTCAGCAGCCCTAGGGCGGCCGGGTGCAGAGTGCTGAGGCACACTGTTATCCAATGGGGGATGGGGGCCTCCGGTTGGTGGCTGCTTACGAGCAGGCCACTGCGTTGTGGGAGCAAAGCTCCTGGTGTTAGGCGCAGGGCAAAAGGGGATACGGTTTAGCACACAAAGTGCACCCGCAGCGGCGCAGGTGCGGCTGGGTGCAGGGTGCTGTTTTGGCGTCGGGTGCCCTGTTGTTTTCAAAGGGGATTTTCGGTTTCGGTTTTTAGCTTCAGGCTCAGTCCAGGAAGACGTCTGGAGAAACCACCAGCTGGGCAGGGAAATTGGAGGGCTCGGGGATGTAGATGCACCTCGGGTTCTTTTCTCCAGGGCGCAGGGCGGCTGGATGCAGGGCTGTCTTTTGAAGTCAGATTTCACCTTACCGGACCAGGTTGGGGGGGTCTCCGTGCAGAGGCTGCAGGCGATGTCGGGAGTCCTGGAGGAGTCAACCCACCGTGGACTCGGACTCTGGAGCGCTGGGGGACCTCGCTGGGACCGGTGGGCCACTCGAAGTCGGGCCGTAGGCGACGGGTGCAGTGGTGGTTCCAGGCATCAGGTTTCTTTGTTCTCAGCAGACTCAGAGTCTATCTTGGGAGTTTCTTTTGAACAGAGCTGCTGTTCACAGGAGATTTGGTCTTTGTTGAAGGCAGTCAGTCCTCCCAGGGTTCTGGAGGTCGCTGGCTGCAGGACTAGGTGACTTTTGGCGCAGGATCTCTGGAAACTGCAGACTGGCCGGTAGGGCTGGGGCTAAGTCAGTTGTTCTCTGCAGTCTCTTCTGCTGGGTGTCTTCTTTCGTCCTTCTTGTTCACAGGGTACGGGAATCTACTTTCTTGGTTCAGGGTTGCCCCCTAAATACTGTATTTAGGGGGCGTTTTAGGGGTCTCGGGGTCAGTAGCCAATGGGCTACTGATCTTAGGGTGACTACACCCTTAGTGTGCTCAACCCACGTGGGGGAGTGGGCACAATCCCTAATCCTGATTGGGGAGTGCCTGCCATATGAAAGATGGGGGTCACTGAAGAGTGGGCTTCACCTCGCCTCCCCCACCGGAGGAGTGGGGTTGGCAGAGGTGGGCACACCTTCTGGGCTGGCTAATTTTTCCCGCCTGTCTTCCCGTCGAAAGGTAGGGGAGACAGAAAGGGGGCCTTCTCCTGATAGCACGAGAGTCAGGGGGTTGCATTACAAAGGCTGCAAGGCCTTTGAAGCTCCCCTGCCACAGATGGCTCTTCCTGGCCTGGGGGAGGTGTGAACACCTCTGCCCAGGAAAGGCTTTGTTTCTGGGCTCAGGGAGCGAAGGCTCCCGCCCCAGGGGTCCAGTCTTGTGGTGGCAGGCTGGTGTGTACCAGTCAGGGAACCCACCAGAGGCTGAGTCGCTTTTCAGGGGCATTACTAAGATGCCCTCTGAGTGAATTTTTCAATAAAACACACACTGCCATAAGGGTGGGTTTAATGTGCTGAAGTTTGATACCAAACTTCCCAATTTTCAGTAAAGCCATTATGGTGCTGTGGAGTTTGTAATGACAAAGTCCCAGCACTATATACTCTTAATGGCATTACTGCACTTACAGGGGCAGATTTACAAACCCCTTGCGCCACTCGTACGTCATTTTTCCCATGTTACAAATGACGCAAAAGTGGCGCAAGGGGCTTGTAAATAAGCTCTACAATGTCTAAGAATTGGCTTAGACACTGTAGGGGTACAGGGCTCATGCACCTGTACCCTCACCACTGGTATAGTGCACCCAGCTAGAGGGGTGGCTGACCTATGCCAGGGCAGTGGGTTGTAGGCATGGCACACAGGGATGTGTGCCATGTCGGCTCTTCACTTTGTTCTGCACCAAAACACGCAGCCTGTAATGGCAGTGTGTGTGTGTGTAAAGATACAGGGCTCTAAAGGGTGGCACAATAAGTGCTGAAGCCCTTGGAGGCCTTCCCTGGCCACAGTGCCCTTCATACCCAGGGTACCTTTTACAAGAGACTGACATGTGGCCAGAGAGGTGCCAATTTGGGGTACAAGGTACAGTTTTGGGAAAGACCACAGGCCCTGGGAACCTGATTGGCAGGGACCCAGGGCACATCAAATCAAAGTGCATCAGTAGTCTGGCAAAAAGTGGGGGGGGGGACTGCAACAGAAACCCAGCTTTCTACAGGATGGGAGTTAGAATGGATCTTCACAGGTAATTGGCTGCCCTAGAATTATCCTTAGGCACCTCGGAAGCAGAGTCCCGCAGAACTCCTGCAAATTGGAGAGCACTTGTAGATGCCAGAGAAAGACATGCCAGACTAGTAGATGAATTGCAATGCTTTGATTTCAGGGCCTATCAGGACTAAAAGCATGCAGAGGGGGGCAAATCTAGCAGGCTATTGGCTTAGCTTTTCCGTAGTGCTGATTACCATGCTTTGAAAATCCCTGACCTATACTGTCACTAGTCAGTCAGACATACACACTGCATTTACGACCTATTATAAATTATTTTATTACCCCAGCCATGATTGTGCCTTTTTGAGGACCTCATGCTGCCCACTGTAGATCTGTTAGCTCAAGAGGATCTTCAGTTGTCCATCACAGAACAGGAACTGAGATCCGCCATTTGAGGATCAGCTACATGTAAAACTCCTGGAATGGACGGCCCTCCAGTCAAGTTTTATGAGGCCTATGAAGACCTCTTAATCCCTAAGTTGATGGAGTTGTATCAAGTCGCGCTTGAGGAGGGAAGTCTCCCTCTGACTCTTCGCGAATCCCTTACAGTCTCATTGCCGAAACCTCACAAGTACCCACCCGAACTGACGTCTTACCGCACTTTGTCCATGTTAGGGATGGATTATAAGATACTTAAGGTTATTGTGGGTTGCCTCCTAGAACATATACCCCAGCTAGTCCATGTAGACCAGAATGCTTTCATTCTGAATCGCTCAACCACTCTATTTGCAGGCTCCATAGGGTGTTGGAGCTGGCACCAGCTCGCTGGCATACACATCTTGCCTAGTGATAGATTAGGAAAGGGCGTGAGACACGATGTACTGGACCTATATGTTTGCAACACTCTTGAGGTTAGGTATTCTCAGACGCTTACTGTGACTCATCCGTCTCTTTTATACAGCCCCCTCGGCCCACGTTAAGATCGGCCAATTAATCTTGGCCCAAATACTAATCAGTCGAGGTACACGTCAGGGGTGCCCTTTATCACTGCTGTTAGTAATGGAGCCGCTTGCTTAATGGCTGTGGCGTGATGGTGAGGAGTGGGGTATCCCCCTTGGGGAAGAACTGCATGCCATTTGCCTCTATGCGGACGATGTACTCACCTACAACCGGGACATCAGGCAGTGGTTTGGGGGGATTGAGAATGCCCTTGAAGATTTTCGGGACTGGAAGTGAACTGGGCTAAGACCTGTCTGTTCTCCCTGAGCCCGGAGTTTCTGCTGCATCACCTGGCTGTGGGACTTCACCCTGTACACTGAGAGCCACGCACATTTAGTTACTTTGATATTCGCATCTAGCATTGCACGCAGGACTTAATAGATGGCAACCTTACGCAAGCCATTGCCTCCATCAGACCACAACTGTCATTCTGGAGTACACTTCCACTTACGGTACAAGGCTCGATATCAAGATGGTGATGCTTCCAAGTCTACTTTACTATTTCCATAACCTATCAGTCCCTATTCCATGCTCCACATTCCATACTCTCCAAGGCATGTTAGGGACTTTCATTAGGAATGGGGGAGAAGGCATGTTGCCCTTCGGAAACTTCAGCTGCTACTTGATAAAGGGGGTCTGGGTGCCCCTAATTTTGAGCACTATTATTTGGCAGCACAACTACAATAGCCAACCGGCCACTTAGAAGAGCTGGACCTCCCAATATTGCACCGTGCTAGCTGAGCAATCCATGATCTATTGTTGCCAATGAGCAAACTTCTTACGCGATCGAATATGTTGCTGATGATAGTGCATACCAGCTACACTAGAAGTCTGTGGATGTCCTTGATTCAATACCGTACATGCCGGAGATCCACATTAGCTCCATACTTCCTTTCAGAGAGCTGCTCGGGGGGAGGGGATGGAGCTCTGGGAGTCAGAGGGACTGGATTCCCTGGGTGCTCTATTCCAGAATTCCACCCTTATTCCATTTGAGCAACTGTGCGCAGACCACAACCTGCCTTTGGGCCATTTCCTGGCCTACCATGCCTTACTGGGTGAGCTACAGTGCAACTGGCAGATTACGGACACTGAACCAGATGCACATGCTCTAATACACGCACTACACAATATAGGCAATGGGTGTCGACTGATCATGTGGTTCACCTGGGCATTGGTATACACCCCACAAGACTTATTGCACCACATTAAACAGGACTGGGAGCGTGATATTGACCGAGCCCTGTCACAAAGAGTGGGATAAGGTTCTGCTGTATCTGTGCAAGCTTTCTCACAATCCAAAATTCCAATATATCCAGCACTATAGTCTAGACAGAGCATAGCTCACGCCTTCATGCCTATATAGAATATATGGCACTGCACCAATATGTCCTAGATGAAGCATTTAAAGTGCTGACTTAGCCTATATGTTTTGGACTTGCCCAGAGGCAATGTCATTGTGGAAGGCAGTCACAGATGACCTGGCAACCATCACAGGGAGGGAGTACTTATGAATTATGGAAATGGGACACCTGGGGCTGTACAGGTGCAGGAAGCACCACTAATTGATTCATAGACTGGGCATTACCAATAGTTCGGAGAGTAATTGCAATGAAATGGAAGAGCGTCTGCCTTCCAGGTCTGCCTTACTGGAACACGGCCACCCTGAAATGGTGTAAAGCCGAATCGGTTGCTCTCCGTAGGGAAGAAGTTCAAGGCTTGTGGAAAGTCCCCATTGCTCTGGAGTGGGACATGCTCCTCCATGAGCTGCAGGTATTCTCAGAAGAGCCCTAATACCAATATTCGTGAGATAGATGGGGAACTGAGATGTCTATCATACTTTCTTACACTTTGGGAGGGTCCCCTGCCTTGTCCCCTTCCCTGACCCACATGTCCCCTTCCATCTTCTTGGCCAGGACACCATACCTGCAACCTGTTCTACTTTCATGTAGCTCTTGTTTTATCACAAATAATCATGACTAAATAGAACCCATACGGAGTTCGCCAGCGAGTGCCGCTGTACATAAATATAGTTTTTGCTGTGATATAGACTAATTGTGACTGCTATGACTTTCCAGTTGTAATTGTTTACAGATTTGTTGATTTCTGCAATGCTCGGAATCAATGCTTTCAGTAGAGTACGATGCCATTGCTGATGGTATCCTGTCCTCTGGGAACAAGCAATGTGATGTTGCTCACCATAGACTACTGTAATTGATGCACAACTATCTGTATTAATTAAAAACAATAAAATGATTAAAAAATATATCAGTGACATCCCTGTCACCACCCACCCACTTCAGTCTGAACACGCACAATATCCTGTAGCTCAAGCGTGATACACTGAATGTTAACATAGAGTTTTGTGAAAATCCAAATATGAGAACCACCCCTTGACATATCTTGACTGCCCTTTATCGCATGTAAGTAAAACTGTCTAATGTAACTTCCTCGATTTACCATGTTTCTATGGAAACAGCGAATGTCATTCTCCTTGGCATATTGGAACCTGTCAACCTGCTCCATTTTTAGCACAGTTACTCTAGGTTCCCACTCTCAATTCATGGTAGACACCATATGCCATCCACCATGACTGAGGGCTCTCTAAATTAGCCTTATAGGCCGCTGCTGAGGAAGAATAGAGCGGTTGTTAAAGGCCTGAACCCAAGTTATAGGCCTGTGCAGCAAACGAGGGACTATAAGGAGGGAGAGGTCCTTTAACAACTGGTATACCCAGAGGCAGAAGGGCTGTACGGCTATTCAAACATTCCACCCACTGAGGATAGAATGTTCTAAACTTAAAAGGGAGAAACAGGAAGACAAGCATTGGAATGTTGGAGCAGAAGGCTTATACCAGCCATTGTAAGCCCTGGGCCACTTCATTGTCCTTAATAGTACTCTCAACATTCCAATGTTCTAATCCATAGCAAACATCTTGGTATTGCCTATTCCTGGGATCGGTCAACTCAATTATCACTTTTATCCCAAAAACTGCACATGTACCATATGATTATATTTCAACTGAGTAAGATTTGAGTACACCGTCAGAAGCCGCAAAGGATTTCTCCAATAAAATCTCATATGGAGGGGGTGCCTTAGTCGCCGAGTCAAGATGGCGGTGGAACTCTAAGCTTTGTTTGTTCACGGAGCTTCAAGAATGATTTTTGCCGATATCGAGACCATGCCCAGTGCTCTCAAAGCTGGTCTCTCACATTGTATGGCTTCGGCGGTCTCATGATATGACGGGAGATTCTACACACCCGTCCTTTATTTAATTCTACCGGCGAAGACGATCTTTCTCACACGTGAGCGGCCGCACTTTTGTCAGCGCGCCGCTCAGTTCACTTTATCTCTATTTCCTTATGCGGCTTACTTCGCCTTGGTGAGCTTCCTTTTGCTCTTATCCTCTATTTTATGCATCTTTATGGCCCTTATGGTATGGTTCATCCCTGACTCAGTGACTTTCCTCAGCATGTCCTTCTGCTTCATGGGCCCATGCTAATGCTGCATAGCTTCCTGTTTGCTTCAAGCTTTTAGGCATAACCTCCTAATACACATATTATTATGCATTATCTTTGAGCTTTAATGGCATACTGGCATTGCTGCACTAGTCACACTTGCTCCCACATAAGGTTGTGCCTGAGGAAATGTGAATGACATCACACAAGCTGTGAAGTGGTGTTATAGGAAAAGCTTTTTCTCCATATACCCATGCAGGCTTGCAATCCAGTGGAGTCCTCTGTAATTCTCCGCGTCACGGCCTCATATGTGGTTATGTACCTGTCGCGCATAATTAATCGCCGTCTTCATTATCATTGTGTGTAAATCATCGCACTACACTATCAAACTTTTTCCCACAACTGCTCTACTGTAATGGCAGTCTCGCTTCCACTAAAAAACAAAATCACCAACCGATACGCATCATCAAGATGGCTAGCGACTCCCTTAACCGTGCTAAAGCATCTTCCTCTGGCACTAAACCTGAAAGAGTAAAAAATAACCCTCCATCTCCAATCCAGTCATCGCCTAACCCGGTTCTGGACACAATTTTAGACTAACTACGTGCACTTAAACCGTTCATGAATGCCACAAATGAAAAACTGCAACAGATTGAAGATCGATGGATTAATATGGAAGGCAAAATCTTTGAAATGGAAAAACGTATGGGCCATCTTCAAGACATGGCCACTAAAATACACTTGATGGAACAAGAAATTCATAAGCTCAAGCTTCATACCGAAGACCTCAAAAATCGCAACAGAAGGAACATTTTTCGCCTTTATGGTTTACCACAAAATGTTGAAGGCCCTGATCTCCTTTCCTTCTTAAAGAAATTTTTGCCTGACCTTCTCAACCTTCAACCCTCTGCTCCTCTTAGCATCCAACGGGCACATCATCTTGGCCGTCCTCAGCCTCAATCCAACAGACCATGTGGAATTATAATGCTCTTGTTAGAATTCACTGATCTGATGAGTGAATTAAAAAGTGCCAGAGAAAAACGTCGTCTTGTCTGGTCATAACATATTTATCTCACAGGACCTTTCTAATGCAACCAATGCTAGATTTAAGGAATTTCTAGCTCTTCGTCCTCAACTGAGAGCTCTGAACATCCGTTACGGCATACTTCATCCTTGCCTTTGCAAAATTACCTATGAAGGTGTCTCTCGCTCATTTGAAGATCCGTCTAAACTAAAACTGTTTTTGCATTCCATCAATAGATCTTCTATGGAAACATAATGCATAATGCCCTTAAATTATTAATTGTTCATTATTAATTGTTCACTGTTGTAATTTCCAATTTTTGCTCTTCAAACAGGGGTTACATGGCCTAAATCTCGCTATCTTATCTCTGTCTCTTTTATCTCCATTGTTTTCTTGCCTCTGGGGGCTGACATGCCCGATTCTCACTTACTTCTCTTTTTATTTCAGATCTGGCTTGTTGTCCTTAATCTGTTCTTTTTTCTTTCTATCTTCTTAATTCTTCTCTCATTCCCTCTTTCTCTATGCCGTCCTTTCTATTCTTTTCCCCCTTTTTTATTCTCCTCTTCCACTCCCTACAGTTGCATGAGTTTACCTTTGTCTCATTCCGTCATGTTTTTGGTAACTCCTCTATGTTATCCGATTCTTGATGAATGGTGTTTTTTTATTTCCATTGTTGTTTCTGCAGTGTGTCATCATTGTTCCTGTACCCCTGTTTCTAGTCATCAACTTGTTTAATGTTGTGTCGTGGAATGTTCGTGGTCTGGGTCATCCTATCAAGCGTCAAAAGGTACTTTCCCATTTATCGAAACTTAATTGTCAGATTGATTTCCTGCAAGAAACTCATTGTAACGATGTTGAATCTTCCAAACCCTAAACATCAATGGGTGGGCCAGGTTGTTTTTTCTCCTGCTGTCAATCGTAAGAGTTGTGTTGCCAACTTATGTCACAAATCTCTAAAACTTCAAATGTTATCAACTGAATGTGACACAAGTGGACGATGGGTAATACTCAATGCTACTGTTTATAATAAACAGATCACTTTCTTTAATATTTATGGACCGGTTAAATCTGATCCGGATTTTTGGCATAATATTAAACTAAAATTCTCTTCTATCACTAACTCTAATATTATCGTTGCTGGAGATTTCAATAATTGGCTAGATCCTTTTTCGGACAGAAAATCATGTTGCAAATTTAAACAAGATAAGTCGCATAAAGCATTTCTGTCTGCTGTTGACTCTCGTCCACTCTATGATGCATGGAAAACTTGTAACCCTGATAAATATGAGTTTACATTCTTTTCAAATGTCCATCATACCATGTCTCACATTGATTACATTTTGTTCTCAAAACCCTTACTACCTTCTCTTCAATCATCTGAGATTGGCTCAATTTTTATATCTGATCATGCCCCTGTTTAGTTTCCTTTGATCTCTCCCTTGCTACCCCCAAACATGCTTGATGGAGATTTAACAACTCCTTATTATCCGACTAAACTTAAATTTTAGAAGCTACCTCCTTTATAAGAGAATTTTTTCAGTTTAATAAACCTAGTGATACCTCTGTTCACAACAACTGGGATGCCTTTAAAGCCTCCTTCAGAGCCTTTACCATTGCCTATATTGCCAGAAAGAAAAAGCTGTTAAATTCCCAATATCTCTCCACCCTTACCCATATTAAGACTCTTGAACACTCTTATTTTACTTCTAAATCTTCTTCTCAACTCCGAGACCTTATTAAAGCTAAATCTGATTTAAACAAATTTGCAACAATGGATACTTGCAATATCCTACTTAAAATCAAATCCAAATACCATAGGGGTAAAAGCAAAGCGGGTAGAATGTTAGCCAATTACCTAAAAGTCAAAACGGAAAGGAAAACCATTGGACCTATTCGAAATGTTCCCACTAATAATTTACTACACTCTGACTCAGATATTGTTAATGCCTTCCAATCTTATTACAATTCATTATATAAGGAAGATACCCACCCTTCTGATCATAATACCAAGTCACTTTTTGATGGTCTCCCCTCTCCTCCCTCCATACCGGATGCTATGGCCCTCCTCGAAAAAGATATCACCCTTCAGGAGATTTTGGATGCAATTAAATCTCTGAAAAGAGCTAAAGCTCCTGGTCCGGATGGTTTTTCAATTGAACTTATCTCTTCTTTCTCTTCTATATTTGCACCACATTTACTGGAGCTTTTCTCCTCTTTTTTATTGATGTCTAAACCCGAAGGCTCCTTCCTAGATGCTCTCATTGTAATTATTCCCAAACCTGATAAAGATCACACCCTGTGTCAAAACTATCGCCCAATCTCATTAATTAATTATGATTGTAAAATGTTTGCAAAAATCCTTGCCTCTAGATTAGACAACATTATACCCCTACTTATTAAATCTGACCAACCTGGTTTCATTAAAGGCAGACTTACCTCAGATAATGCTAGGATGTTCTCCAATATTCTGGCAATAGGGAAAAGATATCCTGATCCTCTGGCTGCATTATCCTGTGATGCCGAAAAAGCATTTGATTGTATATATTGGCAAATCATGTTCAAAACCCTTCATTGGTTTGGCTTTGGCCCCAAATTTATTTTGATAATAAAACTATTGTATTCACGTCCATGTGCATGTGTTTCTGTTAATGGTTTTTATCCCCTTACTTTAATTTGCATAGAGGTACCAGGCAAGGTTGTCCCCTCTCTCCTCTTCTATTTCTTTTATGTCTCAAACCCTTTCTTGAACGTATTCGCCGTAATCCCCTGATAACAGGTTTTTAACACAACTCCTTCGAAACTAAATTATCCGCCTATGCAGATGATATTTTGATCTACCTTTCAAAACCCTTAACCTCCCTACCTCCCTTTTTGCAGGAGATTGATCTATACTCTAAACTATCTGGCTATAAAACTGAATTTCTCTAAAACTGAGGTGTTACCTTTAAATTCCTTATGCTACCAATTCATGTTTTCTGACACCAATTATAAGTGGTGTCCATCAAAAATTAAATAGCTAGGTGTCTGGTTCTCACCTACCATTCCCCAAACTCTTGCCCATAATTTTAGTGCACTAAAACTTTAAGATTCAAAATTCGCTCTCTTGTTGGTCTCCCCTCCATTTATCCTGGTGGGGTAGATTAGATGCTATTAAAATGATGATTGTTCCTCTTATTCTTTTTCTGCTTTCTATGCTACCTTTTAAAATCCCTAATTACTATTTTAACCAAATGAACTCTTTTCTAATTTCTTTGGAATAATAAACCTGCCCGTATTGCCTTATCTAAATTAATGAAACCTAAATTTGAGGGGGTGTTCGGTTTCCTAACTTTAAATTATATCATACCGCTTTTATAATTAGACACATTTTTGCATTATATAGACAATATCAAGACTTACCGATACCTAGTTGGATCAATTTTGAACGTTCTCTACTACATGCATTCTCTTAGGATGTTTGCCTTATGTCCAATTGCACTTTCATCTCCAAGCATCCTATCTTAAAATATTCCCGCCACATGTTACATTCATTATTCACAGAAGGTTCTAACTTTTATCAAGCTTTTCTTGCCTCCTCTCTCTGGTACAAAAAATTCATTAAGTTTCGCCATAAATCATTCTATTTCAAACACTGCAACGAGAAGGATATGTTATATGTTCACCAACTAGTATCCCATAACTCCATCACACCCTTTACTACATTACAAGAATGTTATAATTTACCTTCCTCTTGTTTACCCCAAGACTCCCAACTATCACAGGAACTTCAATCGTTCTTATTCACCAAGAATTTTCCTGCTGACTCCACTCCATTCACCCCTTTAACTCCTTTGCACAATATCTCCTCTAACTCTAACCCCAAAGCCTCTTTCATATATAAACATTTGTCTACCTCTATCTCTGAAAGACTAAAAACTTCGATTGAAACTGCCTGGGAGCAAGACCTCTCGATGTCCCTTTCGAGTCAACAATGGGATAAATTATGGCAAAAAATCTTTACCACCTCCAGAGCTGCCAATATCACCCAATCCCTATTTTTCCTATATAATAGAGCGGTTTGTGCACCCGTCTTTATTCATAAAATTAATCCCTCTATTTCTCCTCTTTGCTGGTCATGTCTTTCTTCTGATGGTACGCTACTCCACTTAATATATTATTGTCCCAATTTTTTACATTTTGGAAATCTATTTGGTATAAATGTTCTAAGATATTCAAATGTTATATTCCATTATCAACTCAAAATGTTTTTCTTGGGTCTATGTCTGATGATTTTCAGGATTCCCCTTCGAAGTTAAGATTATTTGATCTTTTTATTGCTCTTGCATTCAAAGTTCGTCTCACTTGTTGGAAAGATAATTCAGAAGTATGTATGTTAACATGGTGGAATCTTATTTGTGATGATCACAGAATTTCTACGATTTCAGCAACATTGTTATCTCAAAAAATCAAGTCCGATTTGCTCTGGTTACCCTTTACTACTTTCTTATCTTCACACTCATCTTTACACTAATCACTATTTGACTATTTCTTTCCCCTCCCCCCACCTCATCCCCTTCTATCCCACTCATTCCACATATGTCTTTTCTTATTTCCTGTCTTAAAAATTATCAATAACTTATATTTCTTAGGTACTATAATTTCTTTTTATTTTTCTCATAGCATAAGGTTGCATTTTACAATCTTTTTTCATCCTGACAGTATCATTTATTTTATTGCATTACTGTTTAGTTATATGTATTTACCATGCTTTTTTTCCCCTTTATGCTGATTGTATTTCTTGGTACTCTCTTATTATCCAATAAAAACTATTTAAATTAAAAATAAATGTCATATGGAGCACACGAGGCATCGAGGGTCTAAAATGAAGCTCTTCTTAGGTGTGCGATAATTAGGCCTGGGCGGTAAATTCCGCTCCGCTTGCGCAATTTTGGCAATTCCGCGTTCTGTGGAAAACGCGGAATTGCCGAAAATTCAGCGAACCGCGGCGTAGCGAAATTTTTTCCTTGTTCACACTTTCAAAATGCGTGTTCGCACGTGCGGGAGCGACTTACCGGGATCCCTACGTTCGCCGACGAGTTTTCCTATCCGTTCGCATGCGCCACGAGATTTTGGTAGCCGGCCGCACGATCCTGCGAGAGTGTGCGACCGCGAACACGTCATTCGGACGCGCCATCGGACATCCGCGTTCGCAAACAGGAAACACGCATCGCGAGCGGGCGGGACAAGTGAAACAAGATGGCTGCGCCAATTGGCGACCGTATGGGCAAGTTCGTGAGATATTTCCCCCCGAGCACGCAAACAGCGTCCCCGAACAGGAAAAACGCATCGCGAACGGGTGGAACAAGCAATTCCACGTGCTCGCGGAATTCTGCGGAGCTCGCAGAGATTTTTTACCGTTTCGCTGAACTTTGCGGAATGCAACTACGCAAATTCCGCCCACCCCTAGCGATAATTATGTAGGCAGTAGCATATATCTACAAATAATATCATGTGAACATAGTAACCAACTGATGAAAACTTGAAAAAAATGAACACACAAATGAATAATGAACCCCTACTGGTAATTAAACAGTCGATAAAAGAATTTGTCTTACGATATTGCTGGAAAAAACTATTATAAAAATGTTCACTGTCAAATAAGCGGAATTTGGATGATATCCTGAAAGGCTGGTTATGTGTGCTTGTCACATAAGCAGGGTTGTCTCTAAAATGTAAACAGATGTGCTTGAAAGGTGCCATTTGACTGCAATGTTGGTGGCGGGTGTTTCCTCCAAATATCTTTCAAAGGCCTACATTGTGAGTGGCCTCTCAGGGGTGATATGGAAACTGGGGTAAAATGACTTCATGTATTTTCAGGTATAAATTCTCCAGTTCAAACCTAAAGGATTCTGTCCCTGGCAGGTGACCCAGAATTCTGGAATGGCCTATGAAGATCAGTGCTGACATACTGATTTCTAATGTTATCCCAGTTCCATAGGGGTATCATAGGAGAGTACTCATATTCCCAGGATAATCTCTCATCCTGTAACTACTGAGGCCCATGGGAGTTGTAATGCAAGGTGTGAATCAAAGGTACAGACACAGACACTCTAGGGTCCACGGAGCTCACATTTATGCCACAATCACTTGCTTACTGAACCGTAAATCCTTTGCCAATTCTACATTTCTAATGGATATGTGGGCCCACATTCCCGATAGGTGTGTGAGTGAGTGTGTATATGTTGTGTGACTGCAGTTCATAAGTGGAATTTTCCTAGAGTAGGAGTTTTGTCTGAGTCAAAAATGTATCTCTAATAAAAGTGAAACAGCACTTCCGCGTGCTGCCCGTGAGGCAGTTCTGTGGGACTTTTGCCCTGCCAGGGTAACCTGGGTGACAGGGCTCAGAACATCGTTCCTAAGGCACCAGACCTCGGCCCCTAGCCAGACCTGAAGGGCCCAAAGGGTGGACCGAATGACCGGTCCTTAATAAATGTAATGAAGCACAGCTGAAAAGAGACAAGTTACCAGGTCTGGACTTGCAACTGCTTGCATTGGGAGCATGTGTGCAATGTGCAGCGAGTCACCACGCCATCTGCCACAGGGGTAAAACATGGGCAAGTTGCTAGGAGGGACACACCTCACATTTGTGATAGAGGATCAAAGACATAGCCTGACTCCTAGGTGGACCCAGAAGGGACACACCTCACATTTGTGAGATTGAGATCACAGGCACAGCCTGATACCTAGGTGGACCCAGAAGGAATACACCTCACATTTGTAAGATAGTATTACAAACCCATCCTGCTACCTAGGTGAACCCAGAAGGCCAGAAGGGACACACCTATTGTTTCTGAGATACGATTACAGATTAATCCTGATACATAGGTGGACCCAGAAGGGAGACCCCTCACGCTTGTGTGATAGGATTACAGAAATATCCTGATTTCTAGGTGACCCAGAAGGGACACACCTCCCATTTGTGAGATAGGATTACAGACCCATCTTCACACCTGGGTGGACCCAGAACAGGCACACCTCACATTAGTGAGATAGAATTACAGACTCATACTGATACCTGGGTGGACCCAGAAGGTATACTCCCCACATTTGTGAGATAGGATTACCTACCCAGCATGATACCTAGGTGGACCCAGAAGGGACACACCTCACATTTATGAGATAGAATTACAGACCCTTCCTGATACCTCAGTGGGCCCAGAAGGGATACACCTCACGTGTGTGAGATAGGATTACAGACCTATCGTGATACCTAGGTGGACCCAGAAGGGACACACCTCATGTTTGTGAGATAGGCTACAAACCCATCCTGATACCTAGGTGGACCCAAAAGGCCAGAAGGGACACACCTCACATTTGTGAGATAGGATTACCCCTCCTGATACCTAGGTGGACCCAGAAGGGACACACCTCACATTTGTGAGATTGCGATCACAGGCACAGCCTGATACCTAAGTGAACCCAGAGGGACACAGAGGAACTGGCCCCATACCAGTGTGAACGATTAGTTACTATCTAAATGCTTATTGTGCTATCATACGTAGACGTGAGCCAGGTTTTGTGAGTTGTAGTATCAGGAAGGGAAGACGTGTGCCTGGCCATGAAGAGAGGTAAATAAATGGTGTTACCTCACTAGTGTAAGTGAGTCAATAAGGCAACAATATGAGTGAGGTGCAAACTGAGTGTATGTGCTTCCCCGAGAAAGTGTTTTGCCCGACTTTCAGCAGGTCGCGCTTGAACTTGGGAGCATGTAAATCAACCTATGGAACACTGACTGCACCCAGTCAACTTTCTCTGTCTTCAGGGGGATTCCAGACAATCACGGACTGTAATGTTTCAAACATTGGCAGCATTCAGGCATTTACTCAGCAAACACACAGTCGAAATATGGGACCTTCTGAGCAGCAACACACCCGACATCCTCTTCATCAGTAGGACCTGGAGCAACCCTGCATCAGATCCGGACATCGCTACAGCAATCCCAGTCGGCTACAAGATTGCTTACCAGGACCTCCTTCACAAGGCATGAGAACACACTATTATCTACAAGGAATCCATCAAATGCACAACATCCACAGAGAATGACACCACATGCATGGAACACCTGTACTTCAAGCTGCAAAACTCTGAAAATTTCACTCTGAATGAAAACCTCACCAACCGACCACCCAGAGCATGAGCCACATTTACCAACCTCATCATCAACTTTGTCGCTCTGCTCATCATTGACTCCAGAGCCTACAATCTCATAGTTGACCTCAACTTTCACCTTTAAGATCTAAATGACCCATGCTCCACAGAACTCCTCGAAAGCTTGAGCAACATTAGACTCAACCAGCTTGTCACAGAACCAACACACACCGCAGGACACACAGTGGACCCCATCTTCACCACAAGGCACATTACCAAATACAACTACATCACACAGCTCACATAGATCAACCACTCCATTATCCACTTCCAAATCAACACACCTCAAGTCAACACCCCTGCCAGGTTCAGAACTCCAAGCCGCAGTTCGGGCAAAATCACAGAAGCAGACTGGCTCAGCGCCATCAGCACTGATCAACCTAGCCCCACAGACAATATTGACAAGTACATCAGCAACTTCAACAACTGGATCAAGAAGTGTGAGTACTCCCTCACATCCATCAAACCCAAAAAGCATAGTAGATCAAACAAGCAGGACAGCTGGTACACAGAAGACCTCCAAGATACCAACACTGTAAACAGCTAGAATAGAAATGGAGAGCCTGGCACGACACGATCGACCAAACGATCGAAAGACTGCACTCAGACGCTATCAGCAGCAAATTGGAGACACCAAGAAAAAATCACTAGTAGACCACATCGAAGGAAGTTCCAACAGCTGCAAGGAGATCTTCTTGATCATCAAGTATTTCACCTCGCCCTCAGCCACTGTCAACTACATTGCTGCCTTCCAACAACTCTGCTACAACCTATCCAAATTCGTCCACAGCAAAAATGCAGACATCTACAGTTACATTTGCATGCCACCCTAACCTCAGAGAACTCATTGCTAACCTACCCACCACCAACCAAGACGGCCACCTGACCGAATGGACAACCCTCACCAGAAATGACACAGCAGCAATCATGCAGACCATCCATTCGTAGGCCCCAACAAAGCCATGCTCTCTCTGCATCTACAACTTGGGAACGTCACCAATCAGCACCACCCTTACTCACATCATCAACACCTCCACCAAGCCTGTCACATTCTCGAATGAATGGAAGCCTGCAGAAATCAACTCCCTCCTCAAGAAGCACACAGTGGACCTGAATCAACTGAGAAACTTCTGACCCATTTCCCTAATCTACTTTACAGTCAAAGTGATTGAGAAGGTCATCAATAACAACTCAAAACCCACCTTCTACTTCACCATCTTCTAGACAACACGCAATCAAGATTCAGAAAGAAGCACAGCACCAAAACAGCACTCATCACGGCTACCGATGGCAATTGAAACATCCAGGACTGAGGAGAAACAGCAGCCCTCCTCCTGCTCAACCTCTCCGCGGCCTTCAACACTGTCTCCCGCAACCCCCCTATCAGAAGACTCTATGAGATTGACTTACAAGGGTCCTTTCTCAAGTGGGTCTTTTCCTTCCTCATGGGAAGAACCCAAAGGGTCAGGCTGCCACCCTTCACATCAGACATCAGAGAATAAGAAACTGATGTGCTGTGTCCTGCAGGGATCATTCCTCAGCCACACCCTTTTTAACATATACATGACACAGCTCAGCTATTTCATCCGATCACAAGACATCACTGTCATCTCCTACCTCGATGACGCCCAACTCATCCTCTCCCTGACAGACAAGACAAACACTACCTGAACCAACTTCACCAGCTACATGACCATGGTAGCAGACTTGATGCGAACCAACTGCCTGAAGCTCAACTCCAACAAGACAGAAGTACTGGTCTTCAGCAACAAGACCTTCCCATGGGATGCCACCTGATGGCTGTCGGAGCTAGGGCCAACACTGACATGCACAGACCATGCACAAAATCTAGGGATCATCCTAGACAACAAGCTCAAAATGATGACTCAATTCAATGTAGTGGGCACCTCCTGCTTCCACATCCTACCCATGCTGCAAAAAATCTTCATAGGGTTGCCTCAGAACACTAGAGAGACCATCACGCAAGCACCCATCACCAGCAGGCTTCACTATGGCAGCGTTTTCTATGCCGTAATCTCCAAACAACTCCAACACAGACTCCAGACCATACGGAACTCAGTCACAAGACTCATACTCGACCTCCCATGCCACACCCATATCACACCGCACCTCAGGAAGCTTCACTGGCTCGCCATTCACAAGAGCAGTCAATTAAAACTTCTCACACACACATACAAAGCTCTATATAACACAGGACCAAGATACCTGAACAGCTACACACACTTTCACCAACCCACCAGACACCTATGCTCTGCCTCCCTCACTTTCACACTCTCCCTGCATCCGCAAAAGCAAAACTGGAGGTGGCTCATTCTCCTACATTGCACCCAAGACATGGAATAACCTCCCTCAACCCATCAGAGTCTCCTTCCCACTTTTCGAGTTTCACAAGATGCTAAAAACCTGGTTCTTCATATAGGCACTTTGGGACCACACACCTACACACCTTGCCCAACCTCTCGGGTAATTAGTGTGCTATACAAATCAACATAACATAAGGAGGTATGTTTACACTACTCACTTGCCATGTCGTCCAATGAGAGGCCCTGAAGCCAGTGCTCCGAAGAAACCCCCTATGCTGAACACTGACACAATTAGGGACCACAGCAGCGTAATGGTAGCTTCAGGCATGGGTGAGCCACAGCGGTCTAGCCAGGTCTCGTTGAGGAAAGCTTTAATGAACTGCAAGAAAAGAGAAATCTATTATGGGCAGTAATATAATATGGACGCACAGGTAAGAAAGAAGATTTATTCTTCGGACAGCAGGGCACAGGAAAGCCTCCACTTCGAGGCAATAAACTGGCCAACTGCCATCCAGCCACCACCATTCCAGAACCCAACCATCACATCATTCTACGCATTCCCCCAGCGCACGCAACTGACATGACACAGGAAAATGCATTGCAGATACAATTACACAACCCAACAGGCAGCCAACCATATGACTCAGAATGTGTATCGTCACTGCTAGTATTGGCCTGCCCAGATCACTTCAAGATCTGATAACAAAAAAAAGTGCATTGTTGGAAGACGAAGGAGATGGGGTGGAAGGATGTGGTAAGAGTGTTGGGAAGGTAATATCCCAATGGCATTAATGACTTTGGAACAGTTCAATACCACTAAATTAAACATGCAATGAAAGGTTCATGCTGTTCTTGTCAATCAGCATGTTTAGAAAGTGGGAACTACCTAGCAATGCAGGCCTTTTTTCCACAGCTCTGAAGCATGAGAAGCAGTAATGCTCAACTAGCCAACCAGAATGTAACTCTTGTCTCGCTTATACACATCACAGTGTGCAACTACGGACGAGGCGCTTGCCGACTATCTGGCTGAGGTAGCAATGCTATGGCTTGACAGGGGACGCCTGCTGTTTCTGGCCTCGCCCATCTCTTGTGAGGAGACTTCACAGGCCATCGACGCCCTATGTGTCACTCGTACCCCTGGGCTAGATGGCTTTACAAGTGACTTTTATAAGACCTACAAGCCACTCGGTTCCCCACTTACTTGAAATCTATTCAGAATCTCTAGCACAGAGCACTCTCCCCCCTACACTGCGAGAGGCAGTTATAACTCTCCTACTTAAACCAGGCAAATTTCCACAACTCTGCACCTCCTACAGGCCCATATCACTTTTAAACCATGATAATAAAATTCTAGCTAAGGTTCTAGCCACGCGTCTTTCCCTGCTCATGGGCAGTGTAATATCTCCATTATAATCTGGGTTCGTCCCAAACTGCTCCACTTCCGTGAATCATCATACAGTGTTCGCCGTCCTTAATCAGATTTCTCCAGACCTCCCAGCTGCTGCTGTGCTACTGGACGCCGAGAAGGCATTTGATTCTCTTGAGTGGTCCTTCCTGCATGCCACTCTGCTGAAGTTGGGTGTTCCTATGGGGTTTCGGGACCTAGTCCGGCTGCTCTACACAGCTCCGCAATTCATAATGACTCGGGGTACCAGACAGGAGTGTCCACTTTTGCCCCTGTTATTTATTATTGCAATGGACCCCTTGGTTCGCCATTTTCAGGAGAGCAGCCTAACTCGCAGGTCTGGGCCCCCTTCTTGCCTCTTTATACGCTGATGATATCATGCTATTTGTCAGGGATCCCGAGAATAATCTCCCCCCCTTCTCCGGGAAATCGTCCGGTTCGGGGTTTTCTCTGGACTCGGTATTAACTAGGGGAAATGTGAGATGTTTCCGTTAATGGATGCCACAGTTCCCTGTCCTTTTGAATTCCCACTGCAGTGGTGCACTGAATCCCTGAAATATCTGGGCATATGCCTACATAGAAGCAGCTTGGAGGTCATTCACCTCAACTGCAGCCCCGCAATTGACGGACTATCCTGATTGATCGCTGGGTTAAGCTCCCTCTATCCATTGCTGGTAGAATTGCTATTAATGGCTGCCCCTTTGCCCGTGCTGGTTTTGGGCTCCCCATTTTCCACCTTTATTATCTTAGAGCTCAGGCGCATTTCGCGTATTAGGTCCACCCTGATGCCCGGTTACAATATCTTAAGCCGGAATGGACTCAGGCCCGCCACTCTTTCTCTCACCTATTATGCCAAAAGGCTTAGCTAGGACCCCCGCGGAAATACAGACGCTTCACACTACATACTGGGCCTGGACTAGACTCTGGTGCTATTTGGGCTTTGATTTTTTGTACTCCCCCCATATCCCTCTTCCCAATAATTCCTGTTTCCAGTTACTGGGGAAACATTAACTAAGCGCACATAGGCTGCATGTCAGCTCCATTTGCTGGGAGATCTCTTTGCTGATGCCACACTGCGGTCTGTGTCCTCGCTGGCTGAGGGACATGCTGTGTCATACATGGACTGATTTAATTTACATCGACTACATAGTACTATACACCCTGCGCTTCCCTCTTTCCTTGCAGAGCCTGCCAACTTTCCCCCACTTACTATGGTAATCACGGCCGGGACAATTCTCGCCTGGTTTCCCGTCTCTATTACACTTCTATCTGTCTGAGACCTATCGGGGTGGAGAAGGAGAGGGCCGCCTGGGAGAGGGACTTGGGGAGCCCCTTACCGGACAAGACGTGGTATTGTGAACAGACAGTTGATTTCCAATAACCATAGGCATGAGTTGCTACATTTTAAATACTTACATCAGGCCTATGCTACCCCTCGGCTTATGGCTAGGACCGACCCTATTAGGTCACATTGCTGCCCAGGTGTGCCACCGAACATGCTCATTCAGCATGGAACTGCGCACCTGTACTCTCTTACTGGGAGGCAGTCTATTCCACTTTATCAAGCATGATAGGCCTTCCACTCACCCAGACCCCGTTGGTGGCCCTGCTGGGTTGTGTTAAGCTGGGGTCCGTTGCTATACTGCTCTTGCATTACTATTGGCCAACCGCCAGGTGTCACTACACTGGTGTGGCACCACCAGCCCGACAGTTGAAGCTTGGGTTCAGGACTTGATATAGTGTGACACCACAAGTTAAATATATGCATCACTACAATCGTCTGCCTCTAGTCCAAAGAACATATGGCAACCATTGAGAGACCATTTATTGCTTTCTACTACTGACAGAGATGACACCGAGGAGGATTGACTTGCACTTTGGAGAACTTTGGGGCAGATTTACAAGGCCCGTGCGCCACTTTTGCGTCACTTTTAACATGGGAAAAGTGACGCAAAAGTGGCGCAAGGGGCTTGTAAATCTGCTCCTATGTCTGGGGGACTTGTGTATAGATGCGTCAGTGAGATGACCCCACCTTGTATTGTATTGTGGCTTATGCACATGTACCTTTTATTTTCTGACATGCACGCTTACCTATCCATCTACCTTTCCCTTCATCATTTCTTATATGGAAATGTCTCAATATTGTGCAATTTGTATGTACCATATACACTGGCGTGTTCTACACTGTATTATTCTCGATATACTTGACACCCCTCGTATGTTTTTTTGTTTCTCGTTATGTTACTGCTAATAGAAACTGCCATAAATAAATATTTAAAAAAAGAATTTAACTCTTGTAACCTTTATTTACTTTTGCTACTCAGTAATTCGTAAAGTACTCATTCGGATGTTACACCTCACTGCCTGACAAATGGCATTACTACGTCAGTACAAACGCCAGTAAAATAATTATGTTAGCTTTTTTTGCACATAAGCCTTGGAGAATTTCTAAAACCTTGCAGCTCCAGTGGGTGTGATCTCACATCATTATTGAACATTCTAGAGAGCATTATTACGAGGTAAATGACCTGTGCCTGCTTTATATTCCCTTGCAATAAGTTTGGGATGCATAACATGGGTGGTTGCCATTTATCATATGAACATTCAGCAATGTTGTATTTTGTGTTAATTACACACCGCCCTGCCATCAGCTCGGCCTGTAAGACGAGAAGGACCAATAATACCTAGCCGCACTAAGAGCTTGGAGGCCTGTATGGTTACAGCTTGAAGATGAAAAGGGGTTTCCTGTGTCTTTTCAGCCTTTTAGACACACTGGTCTGTCAGGACATGTGATGAGCTTTGGAGACGGCAGAGAACAAGCTGCAGCCTCAATTCCCCCGATGCCTCGTGGACAGCTGTGCTTACGCAGCCAGCTATATGTGCCTTTTGAAACGTCACCCGAGAGCAGGACCTTTCTTTGTCCTTATTGTTTTTAAACGGTTTTGACATGTACAAAAAAATTAAATTTACAGGCCCATGCACAACGGTGAAGTTATTACTACGCAGTGTACACCGTACTAAATGCACAAAGAACGTTTCCACTGTTATGGATTTGCTTGATATGGAGTTGGGTGGGGTGGACATAGAAAACCCTCCAATTGTGATAAGAAATCATAAATCCACAGGAAATTCCTTGGGAATAATTTCCTCCACCATGATATCCATTGGTGGAGGTAATTCCACAGTTTAATTCTCATGAAAATTAGTATTCCCTACAACGATTGGAGGATTTCCAATGACTATCCAAGTCTAAATCTGGCACTCATTTTTAGTTCCCAGCAGACAGCTTTAGCTGTTTGCAAGACTTTATTTTGCTACTGTTGTAAAATATGCAGGATTTTTATTTAGCGACATATTTCTTTCTCACGGTCATTTTATTGGCAGTGAGGTGTATAAATAATGACAACTTATAGAGAACGCTTCCACTGCAATGCATAATGTACATTGTTTACATGAGCAGCAGCTAGCAGGAGGTATTTGTTGAATGGGGACGCCATCTTGAAAGTCGCCTTGCCCTACTCAAAGCAACACACTGATGCTGGGAAGCCTGTTAAACGTAGCTCTTAGTTTCCTTATGCAGGCTATTTAAAGGAGAACTTCTTCAAGTCTCAAAACATTCATGATATTTTGTATCAATTTATACTCCAGTGACTAAAGAAGAGGAATAATGAAGCCCACCACGCACCACCGCACCGAACAAATGCCTCGCCGCTGCTGGAGCAGAGTCACGGAAGACCAGCTAACCACAACCCTCGCCCTGAGCCCACCCGCCGAACCCTCCGACCCCGACACCGCCGCCCGCAACCTCAGACAGTGGATCGACGACTGCGCCAACACCCTCGCCCCGCTCAAGAATCCGCCCAACAGCCACACCAGCAAGAAAGCCACCTGGTTCACCGAAGACCTCCAGGCCTCCAAACGAACATGCCGAAAACTGGAGAAGATCTGGCTCCACGAACGGACAGCGGACAGCTACGCCGCCCACAAGAGCGCCACCCGCAGTCACCATCACCTCATCAGATCCGCCAAAAGGGCCTCACTCAAAGACCACCTAGACAACAATGCACACAACAGCAAAGAGCTCTTCAACATCGTGAAGGAACTCTCCAACCCCAGCTCCAACACCAACGACATCCAGCCGTCGCGAGACCTGTGCGACTCACTGGCCACCTTCTTCCACCGCAAAATCGCCGACATCCACGACAGCTTCAACACCACGACCGCCCCGGCAACCACCGAGACCACTGCCCCCACAACCACCAACCGCCTGCTCTCCTGGACCAACATCAACGATGAGGACACCAGCGAGATCATGAACACCATCCACTCCGGTTCACCGCTAGACCCGTGCCCTCACCACATCTTCAACAAAGCCAGTACAGCCATCGCGCCCCATCTCCGGAAAATAATCAACATCTCCTTCGAGACAGCAACCTTCCCGGAAAGCTGGAAGCACGCCGAGATCACCGCCTTACTCAAGAAACCCAAGGCAGACCCCAAGGACCTCAAGAACTTCCGACCCATCTCTCTGCTCCCGTTCCCCGCGAAGGTCACCGAGAAAATCGTCAACAAACAACTGACCCGCTACCTCGAGGAGAACAACATCATGGACCCTTCCCAGTCCGGCTTCCGCAGCAACCACAGCACCGAAACCGCCCTCATCGCCGCCACCGATGACATCAGGACCCTGCTAGACAACGGAGAAACAGCAGCCCTCATCCTCCTGGACCTGTCAGCCGCCTTCGACACGGTCTGCCACCACACACTACGAACACGCCTTCACGACGCCGGGATCCAAGAGAAGGCCCTGGACTGGACCACATCCTTCCTTTCCGGCAGAACACAAAGCGTCCGCCTCGCCCCCTTCCGATTAAGGCCACCAAGATCATCTGCGGCGTACCCCAAGGCTCCTCCCTCAGCCCAACGCTGTTCAACATCTACATGGCACCCCTCGCCCACGTCGCCCGACAGCACAACCTCAACATCATCTCCTACGCCGACGACACCCAGCTGATCCTCTCCCTCACCAAAGACCCTCACACCACCAAAGCCCACCTCCACGAAGGAATGAAGGCCGTCGCCGAATGGATGAGGACCAGCCGCCTGAAGCTGAACTCGGACAAGACGGAGGTCCTCATCCTTGGTTCCAACCCTTCAGCCTGGGACGACTCCTGGTGGCCAACATCACTGGGAACAGCCCCGCCTCCCACCGACCACGTACGCAACCTAGGGGTCATCCTCGACCCCACCCTCTCCATGACTAAGCAGGTCAACGCCGTTTCCTCATCCTGCTTCAACATCCTCCGAATGCTCGCAGGGATCTTCAAGTGGATCCCCACCGAAACAAGAAAAACAGTCACCCAGACCCTCGTCACCAGCAGGCTGGACTACGGAAACGCCCTCGACGCAGGAACGACGGCTAAGCTCCTGAGACGGCTGCAACGCATCCAGAACGCCTCTGCACGTCTTATCCTCGACATCCCCCGACGCAGCCACATCACACCCCACCTGAGAGACCTGCACTGGCTCCCTGTCAACAAGAGGATAACCTTCAAGCTCCTCACCCACGCACACAAAGCACTCCACAACTCCGGACCAGCCTACCTCAACAGACGACTCAGCTTCTACACCCCCACCCGCCAGCTCCGCTCGACGAGCCTCGCCCTCGCCACAGTCCCCCGCATCCGGAAAACGACCGCCGGCGGCAGATCCTTCTCCCACCTCGCCGCCAAGACCTGGAACACCCTCCCCACCAACCTCCGACAGACCCAAGACCTACTGGCCTTCAGAAGACTCCTCAAGACCTGGCTCTTCGATCAGTAGCAGCACCACCCCCTCTTCCCCCAGCGCCTTGAGACCCTCGCGGGTATGTAGTGCGCTTTATAAGTGACATGATTGATTGATTGAAGTTTTGCAAAATCTTATAACAGTGCTAAAATACAGTGTTTGAAACCATTAAAAATTTCTAGGTGGAATACAGCATACCTGTTCCTTTATCAACATTATTCCATGGTGCTTTTCGGGCTTGGAGTTTTTTATGTATTTGTCAGGACACAACAGTGAGCCTCAAATTGTTGCTTTGCTGGGTTTTTCATTTTGCTCAACGGGATGGGCCCCCAAATGTCTTGTGAGGTCTAAGACTGCGTTCATCATTAAACAACAAAAGCATTGATCTGAAGATCTTGAGACATCTTGGGATCAGGACGTCTCAAGCTCAAACAGTAAACCAACGAACCACCTCAGCTTCTAAACCTCCTTTGCGTGGCCAGAAGCATCTCACTCAGGTTTTGAAATGTTATATGTATGTACATTATAATGATTCCGCTCTAATCAGCTCACACCATAAAGTCAGATGCCACATGAGTTAGGAACACATAGCCAATCAGGACCTAGCACATGTAGTGATCACGCACTCCCCATGCCGGACATCTGGACACATTCACCACTGACCACACTGTGTCCACGCAAGGTTGAGAGCCACCTGTAGTAACCGTTGACCATTCATTTATAACTCAAAGGCAGCAACCAAGATTCTTCACCATACATGGTACGCCGGATACGTTTATGGTTTGATGTAAAATTGTATATAAGACCAACGCGAACCCAATGTAAATTGAGACATTCCTCAGACCTCATGCCTGTAACTGTCTACCGGCCGAATTGTTTAATTAAACAAAACTGTTCCTGTTTTGACAAACACCTCTTGTCTTCTGTTTTTTAAGGAATTCGAACACAAGCAACATTTTGGCGTGCCAGCCACGAGGATTAGAACCTTGTACCCTACTGCAGCCGAAGGAAGGTGACCCCCCGGAACGGATTCACATTGCACAACTACAAAGGGGGTCAGACACTGCAATTGATTGGAAGTTCTGCTGAATCCACCAGGTGGAGGTCCTTCCTGAAGCATCCGTCACAGAGGGTAAGAGACCACATCCAAACCTGAAACATTGTCTTTTAAAGAATTTAGCGTATGGCAAACTAGCGAAAAAGATAACCTGAGCGCCCTGCCACTGACAGGGTCTAGCATATTACCTATTTTATATGTACCAACTGTATCAGTCGTAAGGTGGCCACAGAGGCAATCCCACAATAGTCACCTTTTTTGATAGCATGCTAGGAAAGGTAAATATTTATTGTATAGCCCTTTATTGCTCCCAGGACACTATTTTTGTGATACAGCTTTCCTGTATGGGGGGTGTTGGCACCTCAGTCTCATAGTTTTTTAGTTAAAAGGATTTGTCAGTGCTAAACTGGTTTCTTAACACAGTTACATCTGAAAGGAGTGAGAGGTGATGGTCGTTTGGACCTCTGGGCATGACACAGAGTGTACGCTTGGCCCCTGGGTATGACACAGGGTGTAATCCAGACGCTTAGTGAAACTTGGAACCAGGAAACTGGGCGTAACATTTGTGGGCCAAGAGAGGCCTGGGATTCCCAAGTTTTTACTAAGCGGTATCTGTGACTGGCACCTTTGTCTTGGAGCAGATAGTGGCAAACTATCCAGCTCCCTTAGGAACAAGTTCCATGCTAGTCTTCTTTTTCTAGAGGATAAATTGCAATGAACAACTAAGTTTTATTTTTGACCAAGTAATATTTTCTCCGTCGATCATTGATTAAATGTATTGCTGTATGTAAATGTTATTGCATTGACTGTCATTGAAAACTATATTGCATGGAAATTGACTTCATGCAGGTTTTGTTCTAACCCATTGCATGTTCGCCCTGTGTTACAATACTACATATGCAGTCTTGTCTTGTTTCATGTAAATGCTCATTTGAACTGTAATTTTTTTTGTAAGAAAATGCAAGCGCTGAGTTCATAGTACCTAAGATTTTAGGAATGCACCACAAACGAATTGCTCCTACGATTTGACAAATTGAACTAGGAAAACGTCATTTGAATTGTATTAGCCAAATTACTAACTAGTCATAGATTCCCCACTAAAGCACATGGAAACTATGTTCCCCAAGCAGATAAAAAGACTAATCAAGTTCTGCCAATATTAGCATTCACACACAAAGGCACACACATTTCCTTGGCCTAAAGAGGGAACATTTGAGACAAACATAATTGTGCACACTAAAACACACATAAAAACCAAATATGCAGGCCAAAAGACAAACAAGAGGGAGGCACTATTAGAATTATGGCCATCTTTGAAGAGGCCAAGAGCGATACCCCTACAATGTCATCAGCACCTCCCCCAAATTATGCAGGGATAGGGAAGGTTCCCAAAAGCTCGACTCCCCATCCACCACACACGACATGTGACACCTCAAGGGTGGGTAAGATACATGTTCCCACTGGGTCAGGTGAACGTAAACAGGTGTCAGAAGTTTGTGGCGGTTCTCGACAGTGATTCAGTGAGCTTGGGAGAGGAAGGGAGCTCTAGTTCCCTTGGGAACCAATGATGAGGGTGGGGATGAAGAATTTGCCCAGCTAGCTGAGGAGGAAATGGAGGGTGTACTCGAAAGTGAAGTCAGATCAACGAAAGCAGTGCGTAGTTCAGAGAAAAAGAAACAGGCCACACGGCATGAGGAAGAGAGGCATGAGCTCCTACTTGAGAGGGAAAGGGTGCACAACCAGGAATTAGACCAAGAGCACAGGACGTCACGCTCCCCACATGAGGGAAGCGGAGATAGGTATAGGTGGCAGCGCTGGGATGAAACTGAGGTAGATGAAAGGCTACTAGCAGGGCTCAAAGTCACATCAACCGCTCAACCAAGAAGGAGGGCCGACCAAGAAATAAGGGTTCAAGTCAGTCTTGTGCTCTCCCACCTGCGACGCACGAAAAAAACAAGACAGCACCTTTACGTGCACACAAGGAGAGCAGCGACGAGGACATAGGCTACTCCACACAGATACACGTCAAAGATAGACCTGCCCCCAGGGAAATAATAGCAAAAGAGGAAGGCAAGAGTTTTGCATAACCATTCTGTGACCTGTTAGAAGACTGGACTGAGGAGAGGGACCAATATGACCGGTCTTGGCCTAGGGAAAGATCATTTGAGCCAGAGGACATGGCAATAGCTAAGTATTGCATCAGACATGAAGGAGGAAATCCCAATTGGAACTTCTCCTACATGCAGCAATGCCTCGCAAGGTGGGAATGCTATTTCGAGGATAAACCCGCAGGGCCACCCAGGTCGCTAATGTACCCACTACTGCAGAAGTGTGCGGCAGGGGTCATATAAATACCATTGGCCCAGATGGACAAAGAAGGACTAAGAATGAAGTTCTCGTCATTGCTGGATGGGGCAGGAAAATGGACTACATGCTTCAAGAAGATCACTGCAGGCATCAACCTGGCGATAGGCGACAATAAGAGTCTGTTAAGCACCCAAACTGGGGAACAGACAAACATGGTGTTCGCCCAAGCCCGCATTCCAGCAATAACGCTAACAGAGACCCAGCATGCAGGGGCCGCATTTAATTCATACCGGCACCGTATATGGACCGCCCTGACAGAGATATTCCCTGATTGCCCTGATGTAGGGGGGCTAATGGCAGAGACAATAAAGCCAGAGGAACGCATAAGCGAAGTCCTAAATAGAATTAGGGAACAATGGGGACAAGGGACAAGACAGCTGTGGACCGATACAGGCCCACAAGTGACCTTTTTCTACAATATTCTTAAAAAAATGTTACCCACTGAGATACAGAGCTGGCTGGACAGCGTACTTGGGTTAGATACCAATTCCTGGCTGGAGATACTACCTCATATACTCCATTCCCACAAAAAGAAGCAAGAAAAGGATAGAGAAAAGCAGGAGCAGATCGAAAGAGGAACCGCAAAACGAATTCAACACAAATTGAAAAAAGACTGCATTGAGATGGCCCCAGTCTCAATGGAGGCTCCACCGCAAAACCCCAGAGGGTTCCAAACAGGCTATGGCGGTAGAGGCCAGGGAGGCTGACAGCAACCAGACCCTAGAGAGTGCTACTGTTGTCGCAGGCTGGGTCACCTGGCAGAAAAATTCCGGTTAAATGCATACTATGAGCAGCAACAATTAGCGGTGATCAATGAGCCAGGGCCAGCCACCACAAAACTCTATAAATGTCCCTCCTCAGCACCAAGCACTGGGGAATCAGAACGCACCCTACGTCCAGTCACTGGGAGGTCCTCCAGTCACCACACAACCGCAGCAGGGATCCAGCAATTGGGCAAGCACATGGCAGCAGCGGCCACAGACAGGGAATCCTACGCAACAGGGTCCGGTGCCACAACATCCGCTGGGAGGGGTGACAGTGTGCGGAGGGAGAGCTTCATGCAAACACAAAGCCAAACTGTGCTGTAAATTTAGAAAAAAAACAGCACAAGTGGGAATCACCCCGACAACTTAAAACCCAATGGTAAATAGCTAGCATCCACACACCCTCTTCCCACAGACTCCTACCAGATCAAAAGAACAACTAAACAACAGTAGTGAGGGTTCACATTTTTTACTTGCATCCAGAAATTCAGAGCGACTGAGAGCTGTGTCGATCGGGGGACCGTACCAAAGTCATTGTCAGGGGGTGATCCCAATGGGGCCCTACTCTGCTGCTAATACCCCAGGGTGGGGTTGGCTGGCCATGCCCTAGGGTCAGGGCAGTCTGACAAGGAGGCGTGATCGAGAGCTGTTTAAAAAGAGACACCCAGGTCCTGCATCCAAAGTCAAATGGGACGCGTTTTGATGACCAAATCAAAAGGTCCCCATTCTTGGGCACCATGTCCGGGGCCAATGTTTCCTTCATGGTGTGTAGTCCCAAAAGTGCCTCCAAATGTTAGAAGCATTCACACCAATGGAAGCCTCCCTTTCAATTATAAAACAAACCTATCGTTAGTGGTGGAAACCAGGTTTCCCTTACACCTGAAATGGCAAAACCCTAAAACTCCAGAGCGAGCACACTAAGAGCCAATAAGTTTTCAGTCCTCAGCATGATGGCAAGTCCTAGCCTCCAGTTGCGGGGTTCACCAGGGTGACCAGGAGTCCCAGATGCATTGAGGTAGGCCCTGTTTTTCATCGACACCCAGCAGACCTTTGCAATTTTTGGGGCAAAAGTCCCGGGTTTTACGTTTTTGATGTTGCAAGGTGAATACTAGCTCAGCTAGCCTTCTTCTATGTTTTGTGAACTGGCCTATTTTTTAATTTCCAAAGTCCGGTCACCCTGCCACACCCATCCAAGAATCAACAAGAGATGCACCAGTTCATTAGGCATTGCACGACCGCAGAGACCCAAACACAAGCTTGGGACAGCGAGCCCACCAGTACGCTGAGAGGAAGCGGGGTGGAGACGGAGGGAGAGGAGGGTGCCCAGCAGTAGAGATCCCAAATCTCCACTCTGGCTCCAGACGAACCTAGGGCACCAGGTGCGCTCACCACTATACCAAGCATAGTGACTAATAGTGCTCCAACCTTGCAGTCACCGCCCAGGGAAAACAGTTGGCCCCGGCCTCGGACACCACGAGGCAGCATAGATTGGAGAAAAGGGGTCCATCGAACAGCCCCGCCCCTCTCCCCCCTCATGACATAGTGAAGCAATAGATCATGTGAGATCCAGGGACTCGTCCAAAACTAAAGAAAACCAGCCCAAAAAAAAGATAATAGATACAAAGGCTGGGTCAAAACCAGGTAATAGAGAAGACAACCAAAGTGTACCAATGTGGCGTATCATCAACTTCTACTAATAACTAAAGAGAAAAAGGACAATTTCTGAACTTACGTCAATTTATTTATTATTTATTTAGAATCTTATATAGCGCACAGCTACCCCCGACGGGGGTGTCCCGGCGCTGCGAGCAGCAGAAAGTCATAAGTGACACTAAGCAACTAAAGGAAGGTAAACAGTCAGGTTTTTAAATTGCGTCGAAAAATGCATTCCGATTCTGTCAAACGGAGAGACAGTGGCAGGTTGTTCCAAGCTTGGGCCGTGATAACCGCAAATGCTCTTCCCCCCATTCTTGAGCGACGAAAACGGGGAGTACGTATAAGGAAAAGATGGTTGGATCTAAGGGAGCGGGGCGCCTGAGCAAGCTTTAGTCTGGCTCTAAGGTAGGCCGGGCCCTGACCCTGCAATGCTCTATATGCCAGTACCAGGGATTTAAATCGAATGCGGCTAGTCACAGGCAGCCAATGTAATTTTTTTAGGTGCGGTGAAATTGAGTGACGATATGGAATGTTAATGTCAATGGACGGAGAAATAACCCACAGCCTGTTTAACACCCGGGTGGGTGCACTGTTCCTTTGTGTAGTCGAGCACTTTCATGGCAATAACAACCATGAACTAAATACCACAAACTTTTTACAATTGGGCAGAAGAAACACAGACACTGGAAGAGCACAGATGGCTCCGAAGGGAATCACACCTTGAATGACCATATCACTAAAAAGTTATGTATATTTCAGTGTATAGGTACCCACAGTCCACTATGGGTAATCACACACTTACTATTGAGGAACTGCTGAGTCAAAAGAGAGTCACTAATGGGGAAATACGGTGCCTGCATAGGGAGGGACCTTTCGTAAGTCGCCTATAATTACACTAAACCAAACACTAGCATCCAGCAAGCACTGCATAGTACCAACTGGTACCAACACATGACCTGGTACCAACACATGACCTCAATCGGCTCCCAAACATCAGCAAGGTCATGTTATGGCTGATCGCTGATCCCACATATGGTAGGCGCAGATAGGCTTTGCCTGTCCCAAGAGGTATCCCCCAAAAAAGCCAAGTTCCTTATTCACCTTTACTTGCGTAGGATAAGGGCCAAGATCCAGCACAACAAGATAAAACCTCACAGGGTAGTTGCAAACCTGACCCCATATGACACCAGCCCAACAGAGTTATAACTCTTTACTGAACCCAATGATATCCAAACACATAGAGTGAAATTTCCCAACAGAGATACAAATGTTTCATAACAGCAATAGACCAGTTTACACATTTTTATTTTACACTGGGGATGTTTGCCACATTTACGGAATGTAAAGCTGAGTGTTACATGGACCCACAAATATGTGAATGCTCGTTTTGGGCTTGAGGTTCCAAGAGGGCCTCGAGCTGACCCAAAGCCAAGCACCTGGCTCAGGCCTGGTGCACTCTTTCAGTGACTCGCCCACCTCTATCAACACAATGTCTCTTCTACAATGGCATTGGTCCACTTCATTCACCTGATTTTCAGATCGAAGAACACAACACTGTAATTCCAACACATATTGCAATCATATCTTCAAATTAATTCCACTTGCATTCTTTTATTTGTGCTACATCTTATATGTCACTTGTTGATTGGGATACACAATTTGACTTAGGGCCTTATTACGAGTCTGGCGGTCCGAGGACCACCAGCCTCGTGGGGTGCAGCATTGGGGGTCCAGCCACCGCCGCACCGGCAGTCTGACTGCCGGATTACAACTTTGGAAGTCGGACCACCATTGCACTGCCAAAATTCACCAGGGAACCGCGTTCCCTGGTGGTCCCATGGTGGCCAGGGGCTCACAATATACTGGCGGTGCCGCTGCGGCATCACCATGCATATTACAAGTTTAGGACCTCCAGCGGTGTCATGGAGGCTTAGTGGTGCCATAGTGGGCTCTACCAGCCAATAAAGGCCCGCTCCAGTGTTAAAGGCCCGAGCCAAAGGTGAGGGCCTTTAACAAGGGAGTGGGCCTTAAATCACCCAAGGTGCCTGTTATGGAGGGCTCTTAGGCTATTAGAACATTTCGCCCCTAGAGGGCAAAATGTTCTAATTTGTAAAACAAAGGCCTCATGGAGCCCGAGGGAGTTGAAATCCCGTCAGGCTCCCTCAGGCCGTTGTTCACAGCAATAGCTGTGAACAAACATTGGAATGTTGATGCTCCGGGCTTCTACCAGGCATTAGAAGCCCGGAGCACTCCATTGTCTTCAATGGAGCGCTCAACATTCCAATGTTCTAATATTGTGTGATGATTAAATAAACTGCGTTGATTTTAGTTTGTGACCAGATTATTGCTGCTACTTTCTGCAGATTTTGAAGGGTGGTCAGGAGCAAAATGACCACATGTGGGCCAGCATGAGCTTCACATTCAGCAGCAGAAACTGTATTTTGAAGGAATATATATATAAACTGAGCTCCTTTGCTGTTATTGTCTTCCCCTATAAATCTATATTGTTATCTTATACAGGAAAGCATAAGACAAAAAGGGCCTAATTACGATGGCGGTCGGAGCTCAACTGACGGCTTGATGATTACGGTCCGACCGCCATCTACTGCTGTGGTCCAACTGACGCATTACGATGCGTGCAGTCGGAGGCAGCAGTCGGAGGGACCGGCCACCGCTTTCTGACGGGCTCCATTGGTCAGAAACTCACAATAATTCCTTAAGGATGGCGTTTCCGCCATGGGGATTATGATGTCGGTTTCCGACAGCCATTACATGTCGGCCTTTCCGACATGGAAAGGCTGTTGAAGAGCGACATTGGGGGCCCCTAGCAGGGCCGCCGTCCCTTCATGGCCTCCGCATTTTGGCCTAGGGGGCACCTATGGTGCTCCCCTAAACATCCCTTCACCATGTGGCAGGCACCCTGAGTTGTCTGCCACACTGTGCAGGGATGTTCACAAACTTCCATTTTTCAATGGGAGCTTGTGCTGGGGGCATTTCCAGCCCGCCGCACAAGCTCCCATTGACAAATGGAAGTTTACAACCGCACTATGGACCTGATTACGATGTTGGTTAGAAACTAAACCGCTTGACACCTTGTCAGTCGGCGGTTGCTCCCGACCGATTATGATGCTTCTGAACACCGTTCGGAAGGACTCCCATTGACTTCAATGGGAGCCTGTGTACTGACAACACAGGCTCCTATAGGGAAAAGGGGTGTCTGCAGAAAACCTTGCACCGTGTCCCGGGCACCCCATGGTGCCTGCCACACTGTGCATGCTTTTACAGGGGGATCCCTTGGGTACCCACTCAACTCCAAACCGCAGGCCTCAGGATGAAGGGGGGCCTGCTATGGGTCCCAAAGTCAGTTTCCGACAGCCTTTTCATGTCGGAGAGACCGAGTCGGAAAGGCTGTCGGAATCCGACATCGTAATCGGTCGGTTGGAAATGCTGTCTGTTGAGCTGTATGAATCAGCTCTGACCGACTCGGATTTTCCGAATGTCGGTTGGAACCAATTCGGAATGACCGAACGGTTCCCCTTCCGACCACGAACATCGTAATCGGCCGGTTGGACAGAAATGGTTCCAACCGAGTCGGGCGGATTGGTTCCGACACGGTCCAAGAGAATCCGACTGTCGGTCGGAGGCTTTCGAACCGACATCGTAATCAGGCCCTATGTGCGGTCGCATCCTAATTGGGGTGTCGGAACCGCAGACCTATGGTCGGGCTGTTCCTTCTCCGAAACGGTGTCGGTCGGCGGCAACTCCAATGGGACATCATATTGAGGCCCATAATCTCAATGTGCTAACTGTAAGATTGTGTTTTTCTGTAAGGTTTCACGTGTATGTGTTTTATTTTAAATTCCATGTCCTTCAACACTATCTCTACAGCCAAATACCACTCTTTTGTGTTTATTACAGGTTGATGAGATCGATCTGTATAAAATTCAGTATGATATTCACTGAACGATTTTATAGATGATGTTTTCAGAATTGCCTGTTAATATTGATGAAAGTTTTAAGTTCAAAATGCCAGGTCCAATTCAAATGGAGTATCTGAATGTATTTGGCTTGTGACACATTGCACCCATTTAGTTTGAAAATATTTGGAATTTGGAATGCTTTATGCATCCAAAGTGGGTATTGGTGAGACTACAATACTCTTTTATCCCTGTGCTGTGGTTCACTCTTTAATGGTTGCTTTCTTCACTGTGGTGAGAATTATGTTACAGGAGCAAAAAGCTCCTCTGCAGCAGAATATAAACGTTATTTGGAGGTTATTGGCCTTGTCTGTCCTTAATTATATAATATATGTGTAAATCCAGTCTGTAAGAAATGGGGAAATTAGTTTAGGGGGGTGAGTCTCCACCTAAAGTAATTCCCAAAATCCTTGTCAGGATGAGCACTTAAAGTCACTAAATCACCCTGAGCTCAACCACCTGGTAACTATGGCACAGAGCAGGCATGCTTAACTTAGGGATAATATGTAAAATATTTATGCAGTATTAAAACAGTATTGTGTCATAACACAACACAACACAAGAAAAATGGAAAATACTAAAAATATAAAATGACATCAAAACAACAAAAATCCAATTCGTAGAACCAGAGTTATGAATTTTAGAAACCTTATGGATGCTGAAAGCCTTCAGCGGAACAAGGCAATAGGCTTGAGTTGAGTGAGGGGGCTCAATGACGGCAGATTCCAGCATGTGTACCTAAGAGCAGTGAAGCAGTTGTTTTAGGCAGGAAGAGTTCAGAGCAGGAAAAGTAAACTTTTCTCACTCCAGTGGTTTTCGGTGTTGATCAGAGCCCCTTCAATGGCTGTGCCAGTGAAGCTTTTAATGGTGGACTTAGAAACATTTCCAGAGCACAGATTTCTTCGGTGGAGCCAAACTGTAGACTGGAGCCGAGGTGGGCTCAGCAACGAGTGTTGAGAGAAGAGCGTAATGGGATCTACAGCAAAAATTAGGCCCAGCAGAGATGCACCTTCATGAGATCGGCTGGACAGGTTGGTCCTGGTCTCCCAATTGTTCTCCAGGCATAAATATGGCAAACAGATTGTAGGGTTAGGCATGAGGAGTGCACCAGTGAAGGGTCCAGGACCTTGGGAACAGCACATGGTGGTCAAACCTCATTCCAGCAGAGGCCAGCAGCAGGGTCCTGGACATGTTTAATTGGCACTTGGCAGCTGGAAGTGCAGGAAAAATGCCTCTTGAAGCTTGCTGTGAGGGGTAAAAGTTACCAGGGGCAACCCTTCCCACTTTTGCAGCACTTCCTCTATGGTTTACTGTAAATCATACCAAAGTGCCCCTCTCTCCTTACCTCCAACATGGCAGAACCTTTCTTCCCCTGGTCAGAGCTCCCTTTGCTTACCCAGAGTTATGGCTATGGAAATGGTCACTCTAAACCAGTCTGGGACAGCTCATCTTCCCACAGGGATTGGTGCCAATCTGACTAGGAGGACAATAGAGGGGCAGGCCCAGGTGTGAATTACATTTGCCTGTAACAGGGTAGTCTTCCTCTGAAGTTAACCAAGTGCCTGAGCACATCCTCCAGGCCGTCCTGTCAAGGGAAGAACAACACTTTCCCATACCCAAGCCTTTTCCCACTGTCCCGGGAGCAATTCATAACTCACTACAGGAGAGCCATCAGCTGCCAGGTGAACTGTTGAAATACTTACAGAAAGGCCTTACAGGCTTCAGGCAGGAAAAAGGTATTTTTTCTAAAATACCCTTACCTTAATAGTTAGATAAAATTTGACTATTAAATTGTTTTTTGTGTACTATTAAAAAGAGTCAATAAAATATTTATTTACCTATTACCAATTTGAAATTAGCTTTATGAGGTAGAATAACAAAATACAGGGTTTTCCTATGGAATCAGCCAGCCTTGCTACAGTGAAAATAGCTTTATCGCATTTTTCACTGTAAGGACACGAGTAACATTAAACCTTTCCATGTTCCACTTTTGAATATCATGCACCCTCCCTTATGGGCACTAAAGCTTACCTTACAGGTGAATTATTGCTATTTAAAAGGGAAGGCTTAGGCCTGTTCAAAGGATTTATTTTGACAGGTCGAATTGGAAGTTTTAAACTCACAACCAGGTTACAATAGTAGGCCTAGGGTTGGGTTTGCTGTGTCTCTGCAGTGGGTTGCACAATGAGTGCTGCAGCCCACTAGTGACATTTAAGTTACAGGCCCTGGGTACAACTTTGTACCATATAATAGGGTCGTGTAGGTGAGTTAAATGTGCCAATCAAATGTATAACAATATATTCATGTTTAAAGGGGAGCACAAGCACTCTACCACAGTTTAGCAAGGATAAAGGGCATAGTGTTCTAAGGCCAACCAAGACAGTCATGGCAAAAATCTAGGGGAATACCACACAAAAATGGCCATTTCCAATACTGCCAGAAATATCCTAATTACCAACTGACATTCATTGTCCCATGTCTATAAATATGCAGAAGCAACCATATCCTTTTGTAACTATCTAACTGTGCGAATGTGCTCTACTTCAAATCTCTTGCACAGTTATTGATTGGCAAAGTGCCTTATTTCTCTCTGTATAATGTAGAAGGTACGTTGAACCAACATTTAGAGAACCTGTTAAAGTCTGTAGCTTTTGGAGTGTATTTAGTAGCTCTAGTGTTCCACATTTTTCCAGTAAATCAGGAGTCCTTTGACTACACTGTGCAGTTTATATACCAGAAAAATTGCCTTCAAGTAATATAGTTTTGAGTTTTGGAAATGAACCTGCACTGGCAAGTATTGGGACTATCCTATCTTCATGTTGCAGATCTTCTAATTCATTGTTCATTAGGTGTATGTCATCTACACATGATTATAAACTCATATCTTCTTGTAGGAACTCAATTATTGTTGCTGCTAAGCCCCTTTTGCTTTTTTTAAAATTAGATTTTGCATATAAACAGTACTGCCTAACACGGCAGCCAAACATACATCAATAACATCGGGTAGTAGTGAGCACGTAACTACTGATCATTGTACCTAATTCAGGTACCATACAGGGTCTTTACATTCCAACATGTTGTACATTAACTCTGATCATAATAATACACATGCACATTGAAAAACGCTAATCAGGCATTAAAATTTGTTGTTGACGTAACAGATAGCTTCGCAGTGGTTCCATATATCTTTAGGTCTAGAAGACATAGGCAATTCTTCCGCATATAACTCTAAGTTTTCACGACAGTACACTAGGTCTTTGATCCACCCTTCACGAATCGGGGCCAGTGTGCTTTCCCATGTGAATAAAAGGCATCTCTTTGCAAGCAACAGGGAGACTTTCACAAACCTTCCCATTACGCCTCGAATCTGCGGGACATACCCCAGCAGGCATCCCAGTGGTGTACACTGCAATTCCACGCCCGTCATCTCGGCCAGACAGTCCACCACTGCCACCCAGAAGCTCTGCACCCGTCTACACTGCCATGCCAAGTGATAAAAATCCGCGCCAGACTGACCACATCTTTTGCAGCGATCCGTGGCCCTGAGGCCCATTTTATGCATTTTTACTGGCGTGTGATAAATCTGGTGAACGAATTTGAAGTGAATAATACGTAGGTTGCCGTTAGGCGTCAGACGTCCAGTCAGTCCACATATGTGCTCCCACATTTGCTCATCAATTGGGGGGTCTATTATGTCATTCCACCGTCCCATACTCTTATCCGGCCCTCGAACCGTTTCTGCTTGGACCGCCCAGTATAATTTAGTAATACGTTTTTTCCTAGTGGGGGTCACCAATACAAGCTGTAGTGCTGCCAATGTAGGGGGTATCACCGGGAAGTTAGGATAATGATCTTTAATTGCTCGCTTCAATCTGTAACATGTGTATTGGAACAGTAGGGTGGGATTATGTATGTAGTCCAAATCTCTGCCCTCAAGATAACGCCCTCCTTGATACAGATCCCCCATATGTACAATGCCCACTTCTCTAAGAGATTTTACAGATCCAAGTTCCCGTGTAACCGACAGGTCCGCGTGATGCGCTAGCGGTAAAGCGGGCGCATATACCGGAATCTTGTGCTCGCGCCTAGCAATTGCCTGCCACGCCGCCACCGTGACATCTATGGTGTTTATTTCTATACGTGGGGCGTGTCTATTGGTGTGTGTCAAGAAAACAATGGGGTGACCCTGTGTCCCTCAGAACCTGGGTATATATTAAAGAAAAAACAATGGTTCTGTCGGGTTAGCGTAGCTCATTTCTTATACACGTAAATCAATTATCTTATTTCTTATATAAAATCCTCATATGTAACACCAAAACCAATTTGATCATAAGGAACACACGAAAGGAAACGATTGGATGGGTAAACAGTTGTTTTTTATAAATTACATCATTTATCAGTTACCCATACTTAGATAAAGAGCTGTCAACAAAGTGAAGTTGCAGGGTGAACAGTGATCAAGTGACATACGTGCTCAGTGATAGAATTGAGTGTGCAATATATACAATGTGATTAAAATATATACAAGGGAAGGATGGCCAGACTGAAAACAATGACTCTACTGCTTATCCAAATTTAATTTCTTGCGCAGAGCCTTGAACTGGACCGAGAAGTAGCGTCGACGTTTCAACCCAATGTAAGCACTATTAAGTGGTCATTGCGGGTCTTCATCAGGACAATAGGGATAGATGGGAATGACAGCCTGTGAATTTAGACAGAACGTGGATTAAGCATATTCCAACGAGTGTGTTCCAAATACAAACCAAAACATATTTGGTCTTGGCTCACCTGGTACAACCAGAGTGAATCCTGGGTGGTGGAACAGTAGGGCTCAGGTCAGCATACACATGGCCCCATCACATTAGTCTAAGGAAAACAAGTAGATGTAGGCTTAAAAACTATTCAAGCAATATGATAATTGAAATTGTAAAATCAACGGTGGTAAGGGAGTAGAACACTCACCCAAAAGAATAGCAAAAATGCGGGAAGCAATAAATTAAAACAGCTATCCCGCACAAGAGGCCCGCAACGTCAGGCTGGAAGTGAAACGGATTCGGGACTCACTTCTATGGAAAGGGCAAAAAACGGGAAGGAAATATTAACATCCCGTATGCGCTACTCATAATTAAAATTAAAATTAAAACGTCCGTGTGCTTGGGGTACTCACTAAGTAATGTCTGTAGCGATATCAGCAAATTCTATGGATGTAAGGGGCGATGGCAGGCAAACGTCCTGTCGTGCCGCTGCAATCTGTCAGCAAGGCCACTTGGTGAATGACTGATTTTAAATAGAAGCACGAGCCGGCGTGCGCGTGCACTCCGCGTTCGAGCATACAGCAGCTAAATGCTAGCACACCTGTTACCTGGCAACAGAGACTAGCAATGACTGACGCGATGCTGCGTCACATATTCGGAACGCGTGTTCTAGCACTGGACATGACGGCCGCTAACGCGCTGATCAATTAACCGCGGGGAAAGTATGTTTCATTACGTGTGCACCGTAAAAACAACCTATACGCAGATGTATTACGTGTTCTGTGCTATATAGCACACAAAGACGTTTAAAATGACCACTAGCATAATTACTTTGAAGTGATCTATTTAAACAACTCATAGCGATTTGAATACATTCGGGATACTACACAGTAGTTAAACCCCACAATTTAAATAACAACACGATCTATTTAAACAACGCAAAGAAAATTCAGAAGTGAATAAATACGGCCAGGAATACCACACAGTTATTAATTACAAGGCATCTCATGCATATGACACATATCGGTGTTGTGTTGACAAAATTACAAAAGGATAATTTGACAACCATAACATTCTGCGTATTCATGATGTAATGCCATCACCAAATTTCATGGTTACATCTACATAATGCAAATTCATTCATTTTATGCAATATACACATTGTAGGTATCTATTTAAGGAACAAATCCAAACAATTGATGCAACAACAATTTTTCATGGCAAGATGTACGTTTCTGCCACCCATGTGAAACAGTTGAAGGTCAACCGTAAGGACTGACAACAGTGCTCCTATCGGTTGCTGAAAATGACCATATAGCAACAGACCTACATAGTACAGGTCTGCATAGACGTGTGTGTGCTAGATATATTTCCTGACTAGATCTGGCCCATTTGTCTTGACGTTTCTTCAAACTCGTTCAATCCCACCATTACAGTATTGAGAGAATGGATCCACCTACATTCCTTGCGATTGAGGGTCACTGATAACAAACCCCCTCTAGGATGGGGACAGATTTTTTCGATAACCCACCATTTTATACTCTCTGGGGGATGATTATGTGTAACAAAGTGATCAACTAGTGGGGCTCCCTGCACTTTGCACCTCACTCTGCTCATATGTTGTAGTATCCTAGCCTTGACTTTCTGAGTGGTCTGTCCCACATACAGTAAATCACATGGGCAGCGAATGGTGTATATCACATTATTGCTGTTGCAATTGGTAAACTGCGCCAACTTATGTGTTCTGTTATTATGTGTGAATGTAGATCCTTCAATGGTCAACGGGCAGGCTTTGCATTGGCCACATTTACGGTGACCAATTATAGGTGGTAGGCCCAAATGGCTTCTAAGATTCATTGGTTTTGGAGGCTCAAGATATGCTTTTACAACATTATCTTTGATATTTCTGCCCCTCTTAAAGGCAAAAATGGGATCTGCAGTGGTATTTAGTTCGCTTGCAACAAGGTTCCAATATTTATTCACGATCCTTTTTATGTTGTTACTTTTGGTGTTAAATGTTGTTACACACACGATATTTTCCATCTTTTCTGGTTTCTGTTTCGCCTGCAAAAGTTGGTCACGTGGACAGTACCAGGCACGTTTACGTGCTCGTTTCAACAGCCCTCTCGGATAACCTCTCTCCTTAAGACGATTGGTTAAGGTTTCTGTTTCTTTGAAAAAGTCCGTCCGTCGTGTGCAATTCCTCCTGAGTCTGGGATACTGGCCATACGGCAAGTTGTCCCGCAAACTGCGTGGGTGATGTGATTCATACTTGAGGAGTGTATTTCTTTCGGTTGGTTTTCGATATAGGTCACAGAACAAGAGACCTTCCTCTACTCGGAATGTGAGGTCCAGAAAATCAATAGATTCATTGCTGCTGGTCATGGTGAACTGGATGTCTCTTGTTCTAGAATTCAGCCAATCGCGGAAATCTTTGAGGTCATTTTCAGTGCCCGACCAGATCATTATAACGTCATCTATATACCGCTTCCATGCAGCAATCTGGTTTATATAGGGATTATCAAGACTGTACAAATGCTCCTCCTCATAGTCATCCATAAAAATATTCGCCAGACTAGGCGCGTAGGTAGCACCCATCGCAACGCCCTTGCACTGGTAATAGAATTGGTTCCTGAAGATAAAATAATTCCGCTTCATCGCAATCTCCAACAACGCAATCACGAAATTAGTAGGCATCCAATGCGGTCTTGGGCGTTTGTCCAATGCAGCTCTGACTACGTCCAATGCCTTGCCTTGGGGAATGGAGGTATACAAAGAGGACACGTCGAGTGTTACAAGTAGTTGATTTTCCGTGTCGTATGGTTGACCCTCCAACAATTGGATAATATGCATCGTATCTCTGACGAATGATTTGGTTTCTGGCACCCATGGTTGCAAGAAAAAATTAATAAACTGGTTGAGCGGCTCCAGGATGGACCCACATCCGGACACGATGGGCCTTCCAGGCGGCTTGTCCAGTCGCTTATGCACCTTTGGTAGAGTATATATTGTTGGAATTCTGGGCTCCTTTTTATTCAAAAAATCACTCTCTGTCTGACTCAAAAATCCTTGTGCCAATCCATATTCAGTCAGCTTCTCAATCAAGGATCTTATCTCAGTCGTGGGATCCCTAGGTATAGGGTGGTAGCTATCCGTGACTCCCAACTGCAGCTCTATTTCTTCCACGTAGTCTGTAGTGTTCTGTAACATCAATCATGATGAGCTGGAAAATATTGGCCTATGAGAAGATTGTCTTACAAGAAACAATGGAATTGTTGGATGGAAGGGGTTATATAAAACACAACATTAGCAAGGAAGAAAGATCAGCGCTAGCATCATTGGGCGCCAATAATGCCATTGTTATTAAGGCTGCAGACAAAGGCGGTGCTGTAGTCTTACAGAACACTACAGACTACGTGGAAGAAATAGAGCTGCAGTTGGGAGTCAAGGATAGCTACCACCCTATACCTAGGGATCCCACGACTGAGATAAGATCCTTGATTGAGAAGCTGACTGAATATGGATTGGTACAAGGATTTTTGAGCCAGACAGAGAGTGATTTTTTGAATAAAAAGGAGCCCAGAATTCCAACAATATATACTCTACCAAAGGTGCATAAGCGACTGGACAAGCCGCCTGGAAGGCCCATCGTGTCCGGATGTGGGTCCATCCTGGAGCCGCTCAACCAGTTTATTGATTTTTTCTTGCAACCATGGGTGCCAGAAACCAAATCATTCGTCAGAGATACGATGCATATTATCCAATTGTTGGAGGGTCAACCATACGACACGGAAAATCAACTACTTGTAACACTCGACGTGTCCTCTTTGTATACCTCCATTCCCCAAGGCAAGGCATTGGACGTAGTCAGAGCTGCATTGGACAAACGCCCAAGACCGCATTGGATGCCTACTGATTTCGTGATCGCGTTGTTGGAGATTGCGATGAAGCGGAATTATTTTATCTTCAGGAACCAATTCTATTACCAGTGCAAGGGCGTTGCGATGGGTGCTACCTACGCGCCTAGTCTGGCGAATATTTTTATGGATGACTATGAGGAGGAGCATTTGTACAGTCTTGATAATCCCTATATAAACCAGATTGCTGCATGGAAGCGGTATATAGATGACGTTATAATGATCTGGTCGGGCACTGAAAATGACCTCAAAGATTTCCGCGATTGGCTGAATTCTAGAACAAGAGACATCCAGTTCACCATGAGCAACAGCAATGAATCTATTGATTTTCTGGACCTCACATTCCGAGTAGAGGAAGGTCTCTTGTTCTGTGACCTATATCGAAAACCAACCGAAAGAAATACACTCCTCAAGTATGAATCACATCACCCACGCAGTTTGCGGGACAACTTGCCGTATGGCCAGTATCTCAGACTCAGGAGGAATTATACACGACGGACGGACTTTTTCAAAGAAACAGAAACCTTAACCAATCGTCTTAAGGAGAAAGGTTATCCGAGAGGGCTGTTGAAACGAGCACGTAAACGTGCCTGGTACTGTCCACGTGACCAACTTTTGCAGGCGAAACAGAAACCAGAAAAGATGGAAAATATCGTGTGTGTAACAACATTTAACACCAAAAGTAACAACATAAAAAGGATCGTGAAGAAATATTGGAACCTTGTTGCAAGCGAACTAAATACCACTGCAGATCCCATTTTTGCCTTTAAGAGGGGCAGAAATATCAAAGATAATGTTGTAAAAGCATATCTTGAGCCTCCAAAACCAATGAATCTTAGAAGCCATTTGGGCCTACCACCTATAATTGGTCACCGTAAATGTGGCCAATGCAAAGCCTGCCCGTTGACCATTGAAGGATCTACATTCACACATAATAACAGAACACATAAGTTGGCGCAGTTTACCAATTGCAACAGCAATAATGTGATATACACCATGCGCTGCCCATGTGATTTACTGTATGTGGGACAGACCACTCAGAAAGTCAAGGCTAGGATACTACAACATATGAGCAGAGTGAGGTGCAAAGTGCAGGGAGCCCCACTAGTTGATCACTTTGTTACACATAATCATCCCCCAGAGAGTATAAAATGGTGGGTTATCGAAAAAATCTGTCCCCATCCTAGAGGGGGTTTGTTATCAGTGACCCTCAATCGCAAGGAATGTAGGTGAATCCATTCTCTCAATACTGTAATGGTGGGATTGAACGAGTTTGAAGAAACGTCAAGACAAATGGGCCAGCTCTAGTCAGGAAATATACCTAGCACACACACGTCTATGCAGACCTGTACTATGTAGGTCTGTTGCTGTATGGTCATTTTCAGCAACCGATAGGAGCACTGTTGTCAGTCCTTACGGTTGACCTTCAACTGTTTCACATGGGTGGCAGAAACGTACATCTTGCCATGAAAAAGTGTTGTTGCATCAATTGTTTGGATTTGTTCCTTAAATAGATACCTACAATGTGTATATTGCATAAAATGAATGAATTTGCATTATGTAGATGTAACCATGAAATTTGGTGATGGCATTACATCATGAATACGCAGAATGTTATGGTTGTCAAATTGTCCTTTTGTAATTTTGTCAATACATCACCGATATGTGTCATATGCATGAGATGCCTTGTAATTAATAACTGTGTGGTATTCCTGGCCGTATTTATTCACTTCTGAATTTTCTTTGCGTTGTTTAAATAGATCGTGTTGTTATTTAAATTGTGGGGTTTAACTACTGTGTAGTATCCCGAATGTATTCAAATTGCTATGAGTTGTTTAAATAGATCACTTCAAAGTAATTATGCTAGTGGTCATTTTAAACGTCTTTGTGTGCTATATAGCACAGAACACGTAATACATCTGCGTATAGGTTGTTTTTACAGTGCACACGTAATGAAACATACTTTCCCCGCAGTTAATTGAGCAGCGCGTTAGCGGCCGTCATGTCCAGTGCTAGAACACGCGTTCTGAATATGTGACGCAGCATCGCGTCAGTCATTGCTAGTCTCTGTTGCCAGGTAACAGGTGTGCTAGCATTTAGCTGCTGTATGCTCGAACGCGGAGTGCACGCGCACGCCGGCTCGTGCTTCTATTTAAAATCAGTCATTCACCAAGTGGCCTTGCCGACAGGACGTTTGCCTGCCATCGCCCCTTACATCCGTAGAATTTGCTGATATCGCTACAGACATTACTTAGTGAGTACCCCAAGCACACGGACGTTTTAATTTTAATTTTAATTATGAGTAGCGCATACGGGATGTTAATATTTCCCTCCCGTTTTTCGCCCTTTCCATAGAAGTGAGTCCCGAATCCGTTTCACTTCCAGCCTGACGTTGCGGGCCTCTTGTTCGGGATAGCTGTTTTAATTTATTGCTTCCTGCATTTTTGCTATTATTTTGGGTGAGTGTTCTACTCCCTTACCACCGTTGATTTTACAATTTCAATTATCATATTGCTTGAATAGTTTTTAAGCCTACATCTACTTGTTTTCCTTAGACTAATGTGATGGGGCCATGTGTATGCTGACCTGAGCCTTACTGTTCCACCACCCAGGATTCACTCTGGTTGTACCAGGTGAGCCATGATCAAATATGTTTTGGTTTGTATTTGGAACACACTCGTTGAAATATGCTTAATCCACGTTCTGTCTAAATTCACAGGCTGTCATTCCCATCTATCCCTATTGTCCTGATGAAGACCCGCAATGACCACTTAATAGTGTTTACATTGGGTTGAAACGTCGACGCTGTGAGAAGTTGGCCTGGCATATGCTGTCCACTAATTATAGTGGGCACCTTGCACCAGTCCAAATCGACTCTTATGGTAGGTAGGTTAAAGACAACCTTATTGAAAGCTATCCTAGTGGTAGCTGTGGAGAGCAGCCTTCAGGCTAAGTCTTGAAGGAATGTAAAGCAGCTTGTTTTACCAGTCTATAATCTCTTGAGTGACCAAATGAAAGAGCACCACACCAGGTATATATTCAAAATATATGTATTTATTACTAAACACACCCCTCTAGTCTCTTTATGAGGCTAGAGTTCGAAGTACATAGGTTATAAGATCTTAAATCACAGTAATAGCACAAATACACGTTTGGGCCCTAGGGGCGTACCAAACCATATACCAATAAAGTGGTATGCGAACCACGACTGAACTAGACACTAGGCCTAGAGCCTCTAGAAGTGCTTGGACCACAAGGAACCACCCAAGGTAGTGACACAGGGGACCCACGGGAGACGCGTGCAGTGTAAATACACAACCGCGATACGCCGTTAACTTCTATGGAGAAAGTCGGGATCGGGAAAATAGAGGAAAGGGACACTTAGAAGAGGACTAGGACAAAACCCTTTGAGATCTAGGACTTTGAAGAGTCTCTACCCACGGGAGCACCGGAGTACTCGTGTTACCTCACCCAGGGAAGCCGGTGCATAGGTGCCTTTCGGGGTCGGGTTTCGTCGTCGGTTCTTATGGCGATCTGCTGCAAAGTGCTGCTGGCGACCAGGAGAAAAGTATCCGGGTGGATCCAAGAGTGGATCGGAGTTCTGAAGAACCTGAAAGCAGAGGGGACAGAGTCTGGGTCACTAGCCAGTGACCAGGGAGGCGATGGACAGATGCCCACCGATGTCGAGTGCTTCAGATTCGATGACGGTCGTCTTGACTCTTCAGCCACGAGGTCCGGGAGGCGTTGTCGGCGACCAGGAGCAGGATTCGGGCTGTTGCTCGATGTCTGTCGAGTGCAGACGTGTCGGCGACCAGATTGGACCCAACAAGCCTTGGCAACGGCAAGTCTCGAGTAAGATGTAGATCGTCGATGATGCAGACCAGCAAGGTCTGGGGAACTCACCCAGCGAGGGTAAGTGAGGGCAGGCCTGGAGCAACCAGACTGCCAAGTAAAGAAAAGATTGGCCTTCGTTAAGGGCTACTAGCCAACGGGCTAGCGACCGCGAAGGAGCCTCATGACGCCGCACGTGGAGCTGGCTTACAGGACACTCGTGGAGTGGGGGCCAGTGATCTTCGGTGCAGGTGGTGCTGGAGGCTAGGGCTACTCGGAGCCCAAAGCACGACTTCTTGGGAGACCCAGAAGATGGTGCACTTGCAAATGTGCTCGGTGTCCAGGGGTCACGGTCTCAAGTCACCCACGATAGCCACGGGCCTCAGCTTTGCTGGGGACTCAGGGTAGCCTCGGGGAAGTCTGAGAATCCACCTCTGGTGATGCGATGACTTCGGCGTCCGATGGGAGCTTCAGTGATGCGAACCGGACAGATGCTTCTTTGGTGCCTGCCAAGCAGGGGAGTCACTCCTTGACCCCAAGGAGATTCTTCAGTCCTCTAATCGTGAGTAGAGCATCGAAGGTCCAGGATTCTGTTTCAGAGTTTTGTCCAGGTATAATCTAAAGTCCTAGGGACTGGGTTCCTACCTTTATTCTAAAAATAGGGGATGGACTACTCTGTGGCCCCACCTATGGGTGGGTCAGGGCAGAGGGGTGGCTACACCCCTTTCCCTTTGTCCAGTTCGCGCCAAAGCAGGGGCTGCAAGCCCCTGATCCGGTTTGAACTGGGGTATGCACAGGGACACCAAATGTGCCCCCAGTGCAGGACTTCAAAGCACCCGAAAGTGCTCCCGCCCAGCCCCAATACACATTGTCCTGTCTGGGGAGGTGGTCACACCTCCCTGGGACAGGAAACCTATTGTCCAGGCCTCCCCTGCCGGAGTTTCGTCCAGCAGCAGGAGGCCAGACTCGTGTCTGTGGCAGCAGC